>CM046309.1:29517701-30229201 GCA_025267735.1 Mactra quadrangularis | reverse complement strand
GAACATGTCAATAATAATTTAAATATAAGTACAATTTGTCAATGATTTGTTTTTGCAAGATTTATGATAATTTTCGTCACTTTTATCACTTTAATTTGAGAAGAAAATGTTCCCTATACTTAGACCGTTCCGCTATGAAGACCATCGATTTTGATGGCCCTAGAAGTAGAAGCTTTACAGTACTGTAGCCGATATACATATAATAAAGTGTTAAGTATAGTTAGTTAGGTTTGAAGGGGACTAA
Organism: Mactra quadrangularis; assembly: GCA_025267735.1. NCBI lineage: Eukaryota > Metazoa > Mollusca > Bivalvia > Venerida > Mactridae > Mactra > Mactra quadrangularis. The sequence goes on along the minus strand of CM046309.1, from coordinate 30,228,957 downwards.
AGTTCTAAAACTAAGTTACATTCTAGAGTGAGGAGTTTTGTCACAAAGAATTGTTGATTAACTAATTAGCGATAATTGTCACATTTACTGTTCACAAGATTTCACTTAAATACCTTAATGGCTTCTAATGACAAAGCTTAGTTTGAACATTCGTTTAATGTGGATATTTAAAATTGATTCTAATTTTAGGAACATGTTATCATCGATTATGAATGCACGCCACAATGACTAAGATGAAGTCATATAATGCTCTTCAATTTGTAAAAAAAACTAGACACGTGTAATTGCGCAATACCTTAAGTTACATCAGGAAAATACTTTTTGCAAAGAAAAAGTCGATATAAGTTGCAGCTTAACTACATCTGTACTGCCAATGTTTATTTACTTTGCAATGGTTGTAAATATCATTTGACTAGAACATATCCGAAAAAGTTTGCCTTATGTGATGATGGTCAGTATAAGTATATGCATTGCCTTAGTGGTCATACTCGAACCAGCGTAGATATAATTTGAAGTTTCCACTTCCCGATCACAATATCATTTACATTAATATTAAATTAATTTTGAAACACAAACGAATGCAACTACCACCCATAAGTCGGTAACAATGATCCCGACATGTTATTTCATTTTCCTTTTATTTGTGAAATGTACGAATTCAGAAAAGGCATCTTCATTGTCACAATGGTTGCTACCAAGCCTCTATATGTAGTAATAAATCAAGCCAAGCTAAGTCTCAGCAGTTTTAATGAAATATATTTTACGTCATTTCATTTGCTTTCGATAGTATAACACAAACAGTGACATAATATTTGAAGCGTCGTCATCGTAAAATACAATTTTTAACACCATCTTTTTATTGGAAATATTTAGTTTGTACGTGGTTACGCCTACGTATATCCGTATGAGACCTATGGTCATTGTATCGCTGTAAATTGTCATTTTCTGTCCATGACAACATCAAACACCCGCATGTTTGTACCAATGTGATCATTTCGACTATTTTACGAAATTATCCGATGATTTACGACTGATGTTCGTATCACTCAGTGCTCAAGTGACCACATATTAGTCTAAATGACTAGATAAAGCTAATCTCAAAATAAGTGATTAATCACAGACGACATTTGTCTGACGCAATATTAAAACAAAACACGAACCAACGCTCGAGTTTGAATACAATTTAATACAAGAAATGTATTGTTAAGCTTGGCTCTGACTTATGGCCATTCAAAAATCTAAATTGTACAGTCTGGTTTACAAGTCGCATCTAAATTCAGTATTACAAAGTATATGAGATCGAGAACCAGACTGTCCTATTGTCTCATAGTAACAGACTAGATGTATTTTAGAGATACCACGGTATGTTATTAGGTTAGGTATGGTAAGGTATAAAGTTCCAATTGATTTGGTGAATTGTTTCTCCTATCAAGTTAACCATCACTTGACTCCAGCGTATCAACACATTGTTTACATTTTGCACATCTAATGTGTTTTATTGATCATAGATGATCAAGTTAGGAAATAAGTTCAGACAGAGACGAACTGGTCATGAATTGTATGGCAATCATTCTAAAAACCAATCAGAGACAAAACGTCCTCTGCAGTCAATTAAGCCTAAAGATAAAATTGTTTGTAAATATTAAATATCGTATAGAGCAGAATGAGAAATGGCATGTCTTTCAATTGTATGTTTTATTGAATATAGTATAATAATGTGATTTTATTTTGTCAGTAAACATGAACGTTTCTATTAAGTTACGTGCTATATAATAGACTCAACTGAAAATCGAAATTGTATCAATATTTTCTAATGGATGATGCTAGTACAGTTTGTTTTCATGAATATATTTCATCTGATGCAGCTTTGAATTTTGAAATGATGCGTTTTCACCTTTTGCGACAGATCGCTTTATAATACGATTTATTTCAAAACGATTGATTTTCCAAACAGGCAATTTGGACAATGGAAATACAACAATGTACTACATAAAGCATGCCTTTAATGAATTTGATCAAGAAATGCGCTCTATGGTCATTTTTTCACCTACCACTGTATCAACTAGCCACAATACAGTATGTTTCATTTTAACTTACGCGCATGTGTTAAGCAAATGAAATTCAGGTTTCATAGTATTTGCTCACTGGAACACTTCAAGATTCACAAACTGTGACGTGGTCCAGTTGATTACATTTTTATCTCATATGCCTCGAACTATTCTTGTCTTGAACAGGTTGAGATAATAAATGAAGCGTTCTTAAGATAACGAAAAGAGAAGTTACAAGGCATCAATAAATTTGCAATAACTGACTTGCTTTAAGGTACAAACCTTGCGTGGCAGATAAAAACAGACGAGTGAAAATTAGAAATTGATGAAATATCCCAAGTTCAACATTAATACTTAGGCCCATGCTTTAATAGTTAGAAATAAAAAATAGGAAATGTTAAAATGACTATTTTTTGCAAATTTTACGTTAAAGAAAGTGAAAATTACTTGATAACAAAGATAAATTTCGGATTAAAAGCCAAAGATAAAATAATAAAAGATCATACCCAGCATGTTTAGTAAAATCCAAATTGTCTAATGAATATCTGCGAAGTTTGCCCTTAAAATCAAATAACAATTAATAAATGTCGCAATTTGAAAATAACCGCTATAACGGATTGACAGGCTTTTACGATGAATTGTTCTTTCCCGCAAAAAATATTGTGGCTCACATTGTAGTCGGTACATGCATTGAAATCACGTCGGGAAGTCGTAATTATAGTTGAAGTCGTGCAACGCTAGCTCTATTGTTGCTGTCATCATAAATACAGGTAGCTTTTAAATGCGCCAAATTTGTCACCGTTACTGGTTTCTAGAAAATTGAAAATTAAACATTTAACCTCCATGTTTGTTCCATTGTTTACTTGCATCAATAACAAATGTATTATTATTAAACCATTATTGAGGGAGAGTTCAATACTCACGAAAACGAACATTTAACCAGCGTCATTAAAAATTTTCTACTTGCTCTGAAAATTAAGTGTGACACGACTTTACAGCCGACCATAAGTTTAACCTTACGTTTCAACATGCAAAAATTCAAATAAGCCTCGATTTTCCCCCATTTAAATCTTTTATTGTTCATAACAATAATTAAATCATTGTGCTTTGACCTACCGCATATCTATTGTATTTTAAAATACTACAAAAAATCCAAAAGCATACTGTCTGTGCATTTGGAATTCCTCGGTCATTCACTTCAAATATAATTCATTTAATGAATGGTCGATGTGTTCCGAATGTCAGCCTAAGAAGCAATCCCCTACTACCACTTTTACATTTCTTAATCCGTTAAATAATGTTTTTCATCAGAAATGTAACAAAATGATATTTTGACATGTTAACTTAAATACGATGCATTTTAAATCGAATGCAGCTCGTTAATAATTTACAAAAAGTAAATATGCACATACATTTCTTAGAATGTGTCATATGTGAAATTGCCGCTTAAACATTTATAGCCAATAATTGATTCGTGTGTCACATTTTCCCTTATTTTATCGTTATTATACCATTTCCATAGTATGATTAAGAGTGTGCATTGACTGTTCACAAAATATAAACTCCTGTGTCAACCATGTCACTGAGTGAATCTAAAGCTACAGTCCCATAAACATAAAAATAACCGTGAGGGCACCGTACGGGCGCCGTGCGATCAAGCTCCGCAAGGACCCGTACGAACTCTTGTTACGTTTTTACTAGGGTCCGTGAGATGAGCCATGGATACACGTATCAGTTTCATAGTCAAATCGTGAACAAAATCGTGGCCGAGTAAGGATTAAACATGCATATCTTCCAGCTACGGCTCAGCACGGGTGTGTTGTGTGTACCGTCACCTTGATACGCAAGGCTTCTCACGGCCTACGACTGTCTGCACGTACGGGTCTGTAACAAGCCACGATTTTATGGGACTGAGGCATAAATGTTACTAGTCTTACGATTATCTATTTTCAACTCTAGTAGTTATTGGTCTTTGATATGCAAGACTTAAGTAATTAATGTTAGAAACCATTGAATCCAAAATTACGACAGGCGCTTTCTCTGAGCTTGAAGTAGGAATATCTAGACAATTTCAGTTTGCGTATCCATATATTCAAATTTGGCAAGATGTTTCGGCGAACTTAACTGAACGTAAGATCTAGCTCCATCGACGTCTTTAGGGCATGATTACACAACACACCATAGGCATAGCCGAGAGGACCTGTTTTTATCCTGTTTTTATACCCGAGTAAAACTGTTTCATTAGTGTTTTATTTTTTTACTTTTGTGCTCCTCTCATTGACCTTTATACCATTGCTTCATAATTGTGTATTGATGTAGTGCATTTATGAGAAATACGGAAATCGTCGATGGTGTACGATATTTCAGAGAATACAATTCGATATTCATGACGCGGTGATTATTCTTATGTACTGAAAGATAGAAGTGTTCCGAATGTACATCTTCTGTGAAGTTTTATTCTTTTTGCTCACAGATGAATAAAGAGAGGTTTTCAATTTATCTTCGGATGTAAAACCATGATGATTTAAAAAACAAACATTATATATAGCTTCAATTCATTTTTAGAATAACAGATCGACTACTCGCCGTGTTTATGTCAGCTAGCTCTTTAAGAATAGATTAGTGAAGATAAAATAATTGTAATACATTTAATACATGAAATATTGATTATCTGTTCACAGTGTCTTATTTAATGATCTTAAATCAAACAATAACTAGATCTAAGTTGTCTCATCATTGTATAATATAATCAAATATACTTACATAGTATTTTTTATCGTATATTCAAATGTCTTCAGATATTTAACCTTACATCATGTAGTACGTATTTTCTAACACTTGACTAAAATTTATATGATTGCGTTCACTACATAATATTATCGACCTACCACTAATACTTGAAATTATGGACTTACAGATTTCCAAAAACCCTCATTTCATCTGATGATGTGAAAACGTTAATAAATTTGGCAATATTCGTAAACTTCTACCATTTTTGTTAAAAACTGACCTTATTGCACAATGTGTAATCTGTCTTTTTTTGTTTTCTGTATATTATTATTCTGATTATTATTATGTTTTGTAAATAATCCCGTTCTGCACATATCCTGGATTAAATAAAGAGTATATTATGTTCTGTTCTGTTAGGCAGATTTGATGGACAATGTAGATGATTAGCTACAATCAGAATTGTAAAATTGATGAAAATTACATTTCTTGTTCTGAGGAGTTATTACAATCAAACAATTGATAACGGTGTGAAATATTAAAAAAAGCATTTCATGGTGAATTTCGGTGATTCTGTTCTGTATTGTTCTTAAAGAAGTAGGAACCATTTGTTTTGTATCGGAAAAATCAAGTGTCCAGCTAAAATGATAATAGTATTATTAATTACTTGTTTATATCAGAGCTGTGCCGATAACTTTGAAGACTATTATAGACCCAATTTGAAAAAAAATTGTTTAATGCCGAAATCTCAAATAGCCAAGGGTTTCTATTTTTATTTTACTTCAGTAAGGCAACTATACAGTAGTTCATTGGTTATTTCGAGTGTTGATAGCACAAAAAGTGCTTGTAAGTTGCTTTTGTTCTACAACAGTCAAATACATGATTTTAATTTTTTCCGAATTATCATCTCTTATTTAATCTCCAGTCGGGTCGCAAAATTAGAGCAGCACCCAATTTAATGCCATAAACTAACTTTTTATGTGCACTCTCCATCGGACACCAGCAGCAATTGGAAAAAAATGTTGCCATTTAAAAAACGATTTTACGAGTATATATGTATACGTACCTTTCAAACCCTAAACCATTCTCGTACCCAGAGGCTATCAAGATTCTCGATACGAGAATGACCCAAAGCATGCAAGGAGCATCTGATAATGAAAGTTTGGAAGAAACAAGAACTGTCCAAGCGAGACAACTCCTACAAACAAAATATACCTAGAAATCCCTATTACCTCCCTTGTTAAAATCATGTATTGTACAAGATAAAAAAAAGGAATAAACTCGCCCGCCAGCAATTAATTTAGTATGTCTTATTTTTTAAACCACGATCTTAACTATTTCTATACAATAATCATTTTTACTATTTGGTAAACAATTAAATAGATAGATTGGTGATCATTTATTCGGTCGTTGCGAAAAATGTATGTAAACCTAGATTTTTTGACAAATTTATGATAGATGTAAATAATTTATGTGAATATAAAATCCCATTTTGATCAGTGCTTTGACACACGTTTAACTTCGATCGCTCTTAGATAGACCGTATTGACTATTTTACGCGGTCCGCTTTCCTCGTTTACTCTCTGTCAGGGGAGATCACTCGTGCTCATTAAATTTTTAGCATAACAGCCGCCATTTGCATTTCAGACAGTGGTAATTTTTTGTTTTATTATAGATTATATTGTCAAGACTCAAAAGGCTTCAAATATTTGATGATATGAACGTGTCATGCGCTCATTCTGTTAAAACAGATTCGTAAATTTCTTTCTGTAAGAAGCTCGGATATTCTTCAATTGGAAGACGTTTTCAGTCGTCCATGTTGGATTTTTTGACCTTCAAATGAAGAATTTCGAAGCTCTTCAAAATTCCGTCTGCATTTGTTTACATTTATTATCTTCGCGATTTGCATTGATAAACATTGTTCTATGTTTTCATAATAACAACAACTACTGACTCTTTCACTCTAGGTGGCCAAAAAGCACTTGGTCAGTCAAATAAAATTTTGACGGTTGAATACCATTTTTTGATGAATGAAATGTGACCCATCTCTGGTCAGAGTCAAAACTCGAATGACTGACAGACTCACAGTCACTACTCAGTCTCAGCAAGGATCCTTGGTCTCGGTAAATAAAACAATTGACTTTGAAGAAGGAACTTACAATTTAAGTATCAAACAAATTTTTTTACTTAGTTATGAACTAGATCAAAAGGTCACACGACTCAATCACAGCTATTAAAAATTTGTATTAGTCTACTTTTTAAAAAGTGCATTAATCTAACTTTCCATATCTTATATCAGATGAAAGTTTCAAGTCTTCAATTATGATGCGTAGATCAAAGAGAGCAGCTGAGGGCAGTGATGTTATTCCTGACAAGAAATGCAAAGTTGATTCAGAAACACAACAGGATGAGAATGAAGTTAACAAAATGCCTGTACAAATATCTAACATTAGATCAACCAGATCAGTTATTCAGGCTTCACAATCTGAGTCCACAGAGAGAAACTCGGATAATGAAGTTAAAACAGCCTCCTCTGTTGAAAAATCAAGTAAAACAGAAGACATGAGTGAGAGTAATAAGTCATTGAAAGTGATGAAACCTCCATCAGTATCGAGTGGGGATCAATCTTCTCCTAGATCTGTCAGAAATAGTATAGTATCACCTAGAAGAAGTTCTAGAGCAGTTGTTCCTAATACTAGATACAAAGATATGGTGGATCCAATGAAGAAAACTGCTGGTAAGTTACTGTAATATGAACTTAGGTGCTACCTATGGCGCGGAAAACAGACTTACATGTATTACTTAAAAATAATAAAATAAGATTGTTACTTTGGCAAAATAAAATAAAGAAAAGATATTCGGCGCTGTGAAGGATTTATTTTGTTTGAGGGCCTATTAATTAGATAAGCTAGGGGAGATAACTGCGTAATTTATTGCATTCAGAAAAATCAGACATTTCATTCTTTTATGTCGGAATCATATTTCAATTCTGAAAGAAATGTATTGTACATATTTATTTATCTTATGAATAGAGATGAAGATAAAAAAGCCTCGATAAAACATTCATTTATGAAGATCGAAATGTTTTCCTCTTTCCGTAACGTTAAGTTACGGAAACGTGCCGGTTTTATCATGAACGTCTCTTAGCGACGTCACGAACGGTGCGTTGGTAAGTATTTCCAATGTAAAAAGTCATAAAAAAATAATTTCATGAGGAAACGAAAGAATAAAACGACTAAATATATTTTGGATTGTTATCTTGGAATAAGCAGCGTAAAAAAGCACATTTGAAATTATTTTGTAAGCGGAAAAGGCCACGAGTAAGCTGCCAAATTCAGCAGTCCTCCCGAAATACGTCGGTCCGACGGACATGTCCGACAAATTTTGACGAGGTCCGACGAGTTTTTATTCCGGATCGGTCCGGCTGTCCGGCATTTTTTCGTGTCGCATTATCGGCCCCGTTGTTCGGTTTTTATTCCACGCCCGATGTATACCAATATTGCCGTTAACTTGACGCAATGATTACCACAAATGTGCGTCCTCGCGACGCGAATACTACGCTGGCATATCTAGTTTTCCCTTAAAAAGATAAAACTTTTATCAAACAGTGAACAATTACCAAAAATCGGTCTATCCAAAATACCGACATTTAATTGTGCAATTACTCGGCAAATTACATAATGTGTGAAAAACAATCGGCGAACAAAAGAATGTCATTTGTTAAATTTTTTAAAAGGATTAAGTCTTTGCAGAAAATTCATATGCATTTAATTAGCCCATTGATGTGACAGTTTGAGTAAACTTTGTCATTATTTTGAAACTATTAATTTGTATAGATATCTATAAAATATCAAATAACTACGGACATATTATTCAATTTTAAGCCGAGAATGAACAAAGGGCAAACAATTACGTCATTAAAAATTCAATCAAATGTGTGTCGGTCCGCGTCTCTTTGAACTTATAGTCAAGGCATATCAATTTCTTTGATGATAACCGCCGACCTTTATTTTGCTACGACAATCGATGTCTTGTTATTGATTTGAGAGCTGTGTGGTCGCTTATAAGAAGACTAAATTTTAGTAATTGATCTTATGATTATGAGACGTTGCAACGTAGCCTTTATGCGTGTTTGAAACTTTCACGACGAAAAAATATCATACGACCCCATTTTACGAATAAACGACCGGAAGTTTTTGATTTTTTGCCGAAAAGTCGGTCCATTCTCACGATTTCGCCGAAAAATCGTCAGATATTTTTTCATATTTGCTCAGTTTTTTTAATGCGTGTTATTTCCGTAATATTAAGGTACACTTGTGTAAAATGTATAAAAATATTTTCTTGTCGTTATATGAACATTAATTGGTAAAAACTTCACCAAAACAGATAATGACTTAGACTCTGCAAGGTTGAGTAATTGGATTCTATAAAAATTATTAGGAAATTATATTTAAACATTTCAAATGATTTCACTTCACTTATTTGCTTATAAAATGCTCCAAGTAACTGACAAATGCTTTTAATTTGCATAATATTAAATGAATGTTGATTGCTTCAAAATCATGCATCATATGAAGTACATGTTTTAGTAAACAAAATATTCAGACATTTTTTGGTAGGGACTCATTGATTCAAAATATGTGAGTCCCATGGACTCATGTTTTCCATCTTCAAAATGAATCTGCAGGATTGAAAAAAAACAATGAAGAATGGTTGGAACTCGACACAGATATACGGTAAAAATGTGCTGTACTGACATTACCTCTGTGACGAAGATTCCGATTCAGATGTTGACAAAGAATGATTTGACTTTCAAGATGTTCTGTTTAACTATGAGAATGACATTCAGCATGGAATCATATAATTATGAAAATAAATTTAAAAATGCTTGAAAACCAAAAAAATGACATGTTTTCCTTTGTCTTGATTTTCTTTCGGTCTGACAAATTTCAATTCGGTCTGACAGATTTTTAGAGCATGTCAGACCGAATGTCTGACAGCTTTTTTTAACTTTCGGGAGGACTGAATTAAATTGAATATTTTTATCCAATGAAAAGCCGCCAGTTGCTTCATTTATTGATCCGAATCGTTGAACGCTTGTTGTGCAATTTTCTTTAGAGCGTCTTTAATCTTGATTAGCAGATGTTTGATTAAGCGTCTAATAAAATTGATGAAAATGGCAGCCCCCATATACTGGAGACGTTTTTCAAACTCATAGGACTATATACTTTTCATTAATTTTATCGTTTTTTTCAATTTTAAAGAATTAACGTACGTCATACACGTTGTCTAAAAGCGCTCAAAGCCCTCGCGGGCCTTCGGCCCCGCTCGGGTTTTCCGCGTATTAATTAATCACTAACACTCCAGTACTGTAGTGTAGGAGAGTAGGGCTCCTTTGGTAGGATAGGCTGTTAGTTATTGAGAGGTCCAGACTTTTAAATCCCATCAGAGGTACTGGTAATTTTCTTGTTCAAGACGTGTGATTGCTATTGCTTCAGTTCATCCTAGTGTAAATAGATATCAACCAGTGATACCAACCATGATAGTTCTATTGTGCCAAAATAGTGTGATAAACAAAGTTAAAGTGTTCCTGCAAAGATTGATAGATAGATGCCAGTAGTGCTAATACAATACCAGGGTTGGGTTAACAGCTGCTAAGTTGATGTTTTTTTTCTATTTGTTATTCATTCTGGCATTTATATTATTCTGTTTACTCAGTTTTTTTTCTCTTAAACATTACAATTCCATTTTTAGTGTTGATGAATATACTGTTGATATAGGCAAGCACGTGTATTTATTTGAGTTATTGTTTCAGTTGTGAAGACAGAAGTATCTTCAAGCTCTAATGTATCTGCACAGAAGAAAGTATCTGTAGATAATATCACTGTAACGCCCAGATCCAGGAAAATAAATGAACAGAGTGTAACAAGTCCCTCAAGACAAAAGAAAAGTAAAATTTTTTATCCAACACAAGAAACACTGTAAGTAATATTATAAGGTTATAAGAGTTACTTTTACTCCAAAGAAAGAAAATTTAAATTTTATGTTATACATAATTAACACAGTCACCAACCCTTGTAGTAGGACACTTTAGGAATGCAGTTGACCAGAATGTGTAAAATAATGCTGCTTAAAGCACCATGCATTTAACACTTTTAAAAATTTGTAATGTAAAATTAAAGTACACAGTTTATATTGAATTTAATTACATTTTTTTCAATTAGGCTTTTGAAATTATTCTTGTATATTTTTTTTTTCAAATAATATTTCCTCTCTGTACACTCAATTTTATATAATTTGTTTTTTTCATATAAAAGAGAGCAGTCTACAAATGTTTTTGAAGAAATTATAACTGAGGAAACCAAAATCGATACATTAGCTCAGTTAAATCTTGAAAATAAACATGGGTTGACAACAAGTAGTGAAACAGAATCCGTGTATATCGATAATGCAACTGAGGAACCTGTCACTGGTTTACAAGTGATAGAAATAAATAATGAATCTGAAGTTGTTACTAATACTGATCAACAACTTAAAGAATCTGAAGATCTTGCAGCGAGTTCTATAGAAATAAAAGATGACATACAAATGTCCACATTTGATCCTGTACCAGAGCCCCAAGTTATTGTGATACCAAATGAATCTGGAAAAACAGCCAGTAAAATAATCATTCCTAAAGATCCGTATAGGGCTCGACTTGAACAAGCATTTGAAAATAACAGCTCTTCAATGATTTTTGGACCAAGTACTGGGAAATTTAAGACTAGAAAGTTAATTGTAACGCCTACCCATACACATACCATGAAAAAAGAAGCTCACAAAGGTAAATTTGCTAGACTACCTGAGTCTGTTACTTCCATAACTAATACTTCTTTGAATCCATGGATACAACAGTCTAGTGTTAATGTACCTGATGGCCAGGTTATCAATATATCAGAGAAACAGACTAATGCTAAAAGAGTTTATGAAGTTCCTATGTCATCTACTGTGAGTCAAATAATTACTGTACCTACTGAGAACGCTAGTGTTGGAGGAAACATAGACAGTACTGATGCCAGTGTAAGTGAGACCTCTACTAATAAACCTCGTACTGTGAAGATTGTTTATGTTAAAGCAGCTACTAATGCAGATGGTAAAAGTACTGTAACCATTGACAATGTAGCACCTGTTGAGTTAGATACAGAGAAAGACAAAGAAATAGTAAAAACTGACATAGCTAGTAATGTACAAAGTGAGGGTAGTAGAAATTCTGAAACAAATGATGAAGATAAATTTGTTGAAATAAAAGACAATGGTATAGATAACTCTGAACCTGAAAACATTGAAACCTGTCCACAAGTAACAGCTGATTCACAAGAAATATCAGCTGATTCCTCAGTTTATGTAAATACTGTAGACAAGTCTTCTACATCAGATGATAGTTTACCTCTAGAACAAAAGATAGCTAACACTCTATGTCAGGTGGTTGAATATAAGGATCCTAGAAGCCATCATCCAAGTTCTACATCAGTAGATTATGTATTACTTGATAATAAAATGGTACCTATACATAAACCATACACTGTCGGTCCACATGGTCGGATACATACTGGTAGACAAACATTCCCTCCTCAGAGATATGTACCTGGTAGAATTGAAGGAGTTAAAACATCAGTTTCAGGTAGGTTGTATTTGTTATTACACATTGAAGGCATTAATCTGTCTTGGTGATTTATTACACAAAGCTGATCATGACATTAAATGAAATATTGCTTAACTGAATACATGGCTACTTGTATGGCATCAGGTCTATATAGTTCTAGTACTAACCTTCTGTTGTTCATTTCCATATAAAATTCCCTTGAGTTAAGAATAAAACTCCTTGTAGTATATTGGAATTATTCAAAATTATTGTATTTATATTACACATTTAGTTACTCTCTTTATTCTGATAAAAAGTTGTGAACACACTTTTTTATGCTTTGTAATGAGTCTAATGACATTGGTTTATAACATACATTGTTTTTAACTTTTTTTAGATGGTACCCTGTTACCTACTATAAGTAGTACTATAACTCAGCCGGGAGGAGAAACCATCCAGGTTTATAGTGGTGATGATGAACAAGGGAGCAGAGATGCAGAATTTAAAGCTCAGGTACTTAAGATATTTTGTCTTGCTCTTTGATTTAATTGTAGATCCATTACTTATTGAATTTAAATGTATAACACTATAATCTGCAGATTATACCACATATATTTCAAAATGTATCAGTCATCAATCCATCAAATCCAGATAGTTTATTTGTCATCTGCTGCCGGCCTCACAGGAACTGTGGTAGGCAGCAGGCGGTTAGATCTTCTTTCATCTGTCCTCTCAGATACCCTGTTTAGAGGATCCCTGTTATGCAGGTTGTATATTTTCGTAACTAAATGATATATGATAATGTATTTGGATGATTTTATCGTGTATATTTACAGAAACTAGAGACTGTAGTATCAAGCCAAGATGATGGAGAGAAAATATTACCTTTAGAACAACCCTTAGGTATGTCTGTCTTTTAAGCATCTATCTTATATCACATGCTCACCTGAAGCATTATATGCAATCTGTGACTTTCTGATTTAATTAATAATGCTTTTCATTAAACATGTATTTCTTTGTCAGTTCATTATGTGAACACTCTATACATGTTATACTGTAATTTATTCAACAAACTAGTAATTGAAATACAATTGAAAGAAATTGTTTAATTTGATGTATAACAAGTGAAAACAAAAATGAAACCTCAAAAATTATTCAATTTGTGCAATCAGGCATCTTATTCCCATCTTTGATTGAGGAAGATTGGTAATGAATATCATAATAGATAGATGATATTTTCAACCTCAGCATTATATGAGGATGGGAATATGACCCAAGAATTATAACTTATGCTTACATATGCTTACATTAGCTTACCTCCAACTTCCAGAAATTTAGAACCTAAACATTTGATTGAGTTGTTTGGCAATCTGTTTTCACAATCAAAATCTGGAACAAATGATATTTTGATAATAATGAATCATCAGTAAATCACTAGAGAATATTTATTGTGTATTATATTTATTACAGTAAATCATGGTTATATAGATCAACAAGTATTATCTAATAGTCCACCTCAGATTGTTGAGATCAGTACTGAAGCATTTAGTAAAGAAGTATATGGAGACAGTTTTACATTAGATCCTACATCAGGTAAATTATAATGTCTTTAACTGTTGTTACTGATGTACTTGACAGAGTATAGATTTATTTATTAGGACATGTCATTTGAGAAAATGATCATTCATATAATGGTCGACTGAATTGAATCAACAAAAAAGCTGCATGATACATGTAGCAGGAGCAAGTCACTTTATGTGTTATTTTTGCTCGTCTTAGGCATGTGCTCAAGTAAGATAACATTAAGTCTAGAGAGACTTCAACTCTTGGGATCAGTGTGTGTTCAACATTCATGCAAGTATACCTCTGTTAGTTATCAACAATTTCTTAATTTCTTCTCAAGTTTGGCACATGGTATCACCTAGCTGTACTCTTCATAGAATGCTTAAGTTATGCCTCTGGGTTCAAGTTTGACTCCATCATACAAGTCAACAAGTGTATTTAAGATTTTCAAAAATATTCTCTGAACTATAAGCTCTAACGCTACAATATTTGGCATCACATCTCAAGCAGTAAAGTGTTAAGATGTCTTATATATGAAAATACATACAGTTTGTTTCAATATATATCGTAGCATTACTAATTCATTTAAAACAATTATTGTTGATGAGATTATGTATTTTTACTGATTTTTATTGTATTACAGGAGAATTATTAAGTGGAAATATTGTTGTAACCAATAGTAACCAGATTATACAATCTTCTGCAGAAAATGTACATATTATAAATCCTTCAATAGAAACGACTTCTGGTAAGTTTTATTTCCCCATTACTTCTTAAATGTTTATATTCTTTTATATTAACCAGATTGACTTTTATGTGTCTTTGATTCCTGGTGAAAGTCTTACCATTTATTATAAAATCTTGAAGACAATTTTTTACATTCTGCTACTCTATGTATCAAATTTTCTACAGTTGTTATTTTAATTTTAACTTAAAAATGAATTAAGTAACCAAAAAAAATTATATAAATGATGTAGTGACATTGAAGTTAAAAAACAAAACATTTAAAATGTCAAAACTTAGAAATGTCAACATTTTAATGCTTGTAATAAGTTTTAGCATCACCACTGTGGTTTTTTTCCTTATCTTATCATAAAGCTAAAATTAATAATTATGAATGAATCTTCTCTGTTTTGAGCTCAATTCTTGCAACAGTAACTACTGATATTTATTATGTGTATATTTTTGTAGGTGACAATACAGGGAATATAAAAGATGTTATAGATATAAGTGAATCTGAAATGTCTGATTCACCTAATAAAATGATTCCTATACAAAATGATGGTAACATCTTCCTGGAGTCTATTAAATACTTCAATCAACAAGAACAGTCTGAAAAATCTACCAACATAGATAAAGATTCTGCTGTGAGGCAGATTATTAGCTCACATGTTGAAAAGAATACCATGTCTCCGAACTCCTCTGGTAGAGGACCAACAGTAGTAAAAGTTAAAATAATCAATAAAAACCGCGAGGAGGATAAACCAAGTGCAAGTGAGTGTAGTGATGCACCTATACATAAATTACCTCATGTCAATATTACACCTGTTAGAGCTTATACTAACATACATACTGATATTGATAAAAAAGAAATGGTTACCAAGGCAACAGAGACTGATAACTTGACTGAGGATGATGTAAGTAATTTTTGTTCATGTATTTTATAAGCTGTTTAAAACATTTTGTTGGACTGGTGCAGTGGATGAACCTTTTCTGTTGATTAGGCTTGAAAGGGACTTAAGAACAGTTAAACATTAGGATCATATGTGAAGGAAGACTACCCAAAATGATGAAAAGGCAGAATGTTTAAGGGTTGAATTAAGGCTTAGCTAATCAGAAATAATCATTTGTCGATTTGAACCCAAATCACTGTTACAAATGCAAATTTTGGTTGGAGCCATTTCATCAATTTTGGACATTGCATAACTGATTACTCGTTGATACAAGATTGAAGAATCGGTAGACATGATTTTTATACATATCATACTTGAATCACTATACTACACAAATATAATATAACAAGTTGTACCTCAACATTGCTCTGATTTTAAGCTTGTAATCTTTTAATTTTAGGATAATAATTCACCTGAAAATGCTGAGAAATCTGAGGTATGCCATGTTATTTTCTTATCTTTATAAACACATGTATTGATATTACTTTGTCCCTACTTTTTCTACAAAAGAATGTTTTAAATTTGACTGATATTTATTGAGCATATAATGTGTATGCTCTAAGGGATGGGCTTGTGTATTATTCAAATTCAAGTTGATATTAGTATTTCCACCACAATTTTAACCGTAGCAAACAGCATCGTATGTTCGTAATAACTGATTGACTTTTATTAGATCCAAGTGATTCAGTGAAAATTTATTGATTCTGTCATGTTATTAAATTTATTGTATAATTTTATTGAAATTTCATGGATATTAACTGGATGATATACATAAGAATTTTTACATGTTTTAGCATAAAATGAGATTTTTCAACTAAATAACATGAAAAGAAACAGATCATTTGAACAAATACTCAGCATTGTTAGTAAATACATTTACTGAACTTAGTGAAATAATACAATTGACAAACCTTGTCTATGTTTTTAGGATGGACAATATCAACAATGTATAGTTGTACATTTACCTGAAGGGACAGAGATAAAACAATATCATACAAGAAATACTAGAAAAGAAACTAATTTTAGGGTAGGCTATAATCTAATACAATCACCAAATTTATTGAAATATCCGTGGGGTCTTTTTTGTAAGGTTTTATTAAAGGTAAACATTTTTGGTGTCAGCAAAATTGGAATACTGATTATTTCATTTCTGAGATTTCTGCAAGATAAGTTCTGCTGTTTAGACTATTGATTTCAGAATTGCAGAATTGAAGAGTTCCTTTAGTAATATCTTGGAAAGATGTTGTTGAAGGAAAAATATTAACTGATGTTAACCAGGATTGGAGCTTTGCTGCTTGGTTATCTGTCTTGTATATCACTAAACCATGGCTATAGCCTAAACATGAAACAAACTAAGATTTCTAGAAATTCACTTGTCACTTTTAAAATGTGACTGGACTGCCAGGCATGGAAAACTACTTTCAACTGTATAGCCAGGTCCCAACTTTGTAAAAGAATAATTTATGGGCTGGAAAATCTAACATGATGATTGATGATGATGATAATAATGATTATGATAATTATAATGATAATGATGATGATGATGATGATGATGATGATTAAAATGATGATGATGATTATAATGATGATGATGATTAAAATGATGATGATGATGATTATAATAATGATTACGATTATTGAAAAGAACAGTTTAAATGTCTAAAATATGTAATATTTCAGGAACCTGTTACATTGGACAGTGATGGAATGTATGTTTGTGTAGATTGTGGACATAAAACTGATCGCCGTGGTAACTGGATGAAACATAGAAGAAAGCATTTAGGTCAGTTATACTTCTACCTTCACTGTATGACTGTGTAAAACTAAAATTAAATTATATTTCTTACTCCATTTATTTCTGTTTTGCTGGTAATCATCGGATAGCCAGCTCTGCATTGATTTAAATCATGTTCAGATGCTAAAACATTGTTTACTTGAGCAAGAAACTTTATCCTAATAGCTTAGAACTGGGGACAAGGAGGTGGACCTCGAAACTGGTGACCAATGGTACATTGTGAAGTCATGTAGTCCATCCCAGAAAGTTAGTAAGAGTGTGTTTTAATTGTACTCTGATAGGGATTTAATTGATATCTAAAAACTAAATGAATGATGTTATATTTTTGCAGGTATCAGACCTCATGCATGTCCTAAATGTCCATATAAAGCAGCTACCAGTAGTAATCTAAAGAGACATTTCCAGATACATGATGATGTTAGAAACTTTCAGTGTCATTATTGTAATCTATTGTTTAGACAGAAAATACATCTAGAAAGACATTTAAAATATAAACATGAGGTTAGATATATTATTACATTTAATGTTGTTGATAGTTAAAAGTGTATCAAGTTATTTTCATCAAATTATACCATATGAATTTTAAATTGATTTCAATGGAATGGCCATGACGAAGTGGTTACTATGTGTGATAAGTAATCATTTAATTGCCAGCTCTGTGCTAGTTCAAATCACATCCAAAACCTCCCTCGTAATGTCACCAAGTATGATATTTTATCCAATAGCTCAGAACTTGGGGACGAGGAAGAGAACCTAGGAGTAATTAATCTAAGTTGTAAGAACTTCACAATTGAGCTAAAACAGCTTAGTGTAAATTAGTCCCACATTATATTTATTACCTAAGCATAAAGAGATTTTGTAAAAAAAATATCTCTGTTATTTTATTAACTTACTTGAATATGTTTTCTTAATATTACTCAGTTAATTTTATTTATTGTTGATTGATTGTGAACCCTTGACTGTCTATCTTATTCTTCCAACATAATAATTATAATATAAGATAAATTTTTAGTTAATAACTTGCTTTTATTTGTTTTTGCAGGAAAAGAATATCAAGTGTCCATTATGTGATTTTCTTTGTGCTAGTGAGAACCCAGATCTAAAGATACATATACGTAGACGTCACATGCCACATGAAGGAGCTCTCAATGCTTTCACTTGTGATGTCTGTGGTCTAATGACTATCAGTAAGAAAGATCTTAAACAACATATGAAGTTTCATAAAAATGGACCTGAGTTAAAACTATTCTGTGAACATTGTAGTTTTGTGACAGACTGTGTTAGTCGATTAAGACGTCACATGTTGATTCATACAAAAGAAAGACCTTATCAATGTGGTATGTGTACATACAGAGCTTCACAGAAAGAACATGTTCTACGTCATATGAGATCTAGACATGACATAGAAATGGAGCGTAATCATAGAAAATCATTAATTAAAACTGAGGAACCAACATCTGCGGCTACTACTGTAACTGGAGCAGTTTCGACACCAACTTCTACCTCAAGCAATGGAACAGAATCTGAATTTGGACCATTTGAAAAATCTGATTTTTCAAGCACAGATAAAATATTTGCTTGCAATTATTGTTCCATGAAATTTGCTAAGTTGATAAATTTATATAAACATTTATATGCTCAACATAAACATATCATGCCTGAAGAAGGACCCAATGACTATCAGTGTGTTGTTTGTGATTTCCATACAACCAGCAAGAAAAATCTCCTTGTTCATATGAGGAAACATAACATACAAGATCACTCTCCACCCACCCATGTGTATTCATGTGTACTATGTAGATATATGAACCCTAGACGTAGAAATCTATTTCAACATATGAAGAAAAAACATGGTATTGAGATTATAATGAAAGATGATGGCTTAAATTGTTATGTTACATTAGACAGTAACGCAGTTCATGTTCAAGGTCAAGATCCTGGTAAAACTAATGTGATTGCTCTGTCTGATATAGTGACTACACAAACTATGACTAACAGCAGCCATCTTGAATTCTTGGATGAATCTAGTGAAGATGCTGCTACCATTCATGCTGAGAAGATCTCCATTGATAATATAGATCATATAATACCTATAGAAGAGATGGGATCATATGTAGTGTCCGAGTCTGGTCAGGATAGTCAAGACTCCAATGTTACTCAAGTTGCCATTAATTCCTTACATGTTGTACAAGAACACGAGGCAGCTGAGGCCATTGAAGGTTTACAAGCATTAGCTGAACAAGCAGGTATCTTAGAAACCCAGAATATTGATAATGACATGACTGAGGAAGTGGTGGCTCCAAATATAGAGATTTCACCTACTATAATAATGAATGATGGAGAGATAGGAGCGCCATCTGGTGTGATTGAAGCAGGAGAGATAACTAATGTTGAACAAATTGGAACTAGTGATGATAATATACAGTTATCACCTGATCAGTTAAATCAATTATCTTCTGGTGATTATGTTGAAATAAATGGTGAAGTTTATAAAGTAGAAATAGCCCCTTCTTCACAATAAGATGGTATCTACAGTGGTTTAGCTTGGCCATACTCAAATACTTGTGTGTTTGATCAAATAAGGAGTCATTTACAGTTCAGTTATAAACAGTGGTGTAGCTTGGCCTAACTTTCATGTATGTTGGATCAAAATTTTGAAAAAAAAGAAAGATGTGGGTATTGAATGAGTTTGGAAAGGGATTTCAAATTTGATGTTTTGATATTAATATAGTTGAAAATGTTTGATTTTGTTTCAGGAATTGGTGACAAATTGATACTTTTTTAAGTATGTTTTCAAATTTTCATTTGAAGGACCTTAATAGTAATAGCTGTGAGTAACTTTCAAAAGGTTCAAGCTAAAACACTAATAAACTTGTCATTGTGCTAAACTAGAACATGGCTCTGGTTAACTTATATTTCTTATACTTATATCAATGTATGTAATGGTATTTAAAGACTCTAAGTCATTTGAAGACTCTCTGTTATTAAAAGGCTCTATGTTATTGTGGAAATAAGTGGATTATTGACAATGTGCTTGGTTAAACCAATAGAATCTCATTCTATATGTACATTTTGATAAGGTCTGGATGTGAGGTCATAAAATTTGAGATCAGACTTCACTCTCAATACTCAGTTTTATTCTCAAGGTAAATATATATTTCTTAAATATTATGGTTCCCTTATTTAATATAACATTTTTTCTTAAAATGGCCCCATACTTACACTGATATCAAAGATGAGAACAAAACAGAGTTTTGAGCATGAAGCTCATTATCAGCTCTATAATTTTTGGCCCTGATTTATTTAAATAAACCTGTATTCATTTATTAAACCGTTTTCAAACGTTAGCATGCAGTAAAATATTGATGTTTGTCCTAGGTCATGTTGTTGAATTTTCATTTTCTCTTGAATCTTCTGTGATTATTGGCATACTGTTCATCTAATTTATATTGTATAAAAGTACAATAAAGATAACTGTTACTGAAATTAAACTTTTTGTTATGTTTTAGCTTATATTGATTGTTGATGTATTGATTTTACATCTCAAGGTACAAGATCTTCAAGAATACCAACCTGCTTGATGTAACTACAGTAGAGGTCCACTTTTGAACTTAATGGTCTTTTTAGTGAAATAGTCCTAAGTAGTGACCTTTTTCTTGTCAATTTAAGCATTTGGGATAAAAAAATGTCAAAAATGGCCTGACTGCAATAACAAAGATATAATCTTAGTAGCGGAAGGTTACTGTAGATACATTGTGAAATAAGTTAAATTGATAGCTGGATAAACTCGTCTCTTTATGGTGACAGATTTCGAGACTGAAACTGTATTTCAAGATTATTTGAATATAAAGAAAGGTTCTTTTCCCTTTTAGTGCTATGCATGTTTGCAAGCAGCTGGCATCCGCTCTACTTGTTTCAAAATGGCGATAGAAGATATTTCATGACCAGTGACAGTATTTCCCATCTGAAAATTGAAGTCTCAATAGCTTAAACATAATACAATAATGTAATATCAAGCCTAGTAACAACAATTACAGCCATTTCAGAGCGGAAAACTTAATGTTGACTACAACCTGTCAACAGCATGTTACAGAAGTTGATCATCAAATGCTCATGTAAATTGAACTTTAAAAATGCAAATAAAGCAAAATGAGAAAATTTTTCTGAACAGCCCACAAAAGCAAATAAACATGTAATGCTCAGGTGAGCACAAATTATATGAAAATAGTTCAGGTGAGTGGCATGTCCTCTTCATTCTATCTGAAAAAAGTTAAGCATGGAAAGTAAAATTTTTCATATTTATTTTTGTATTTTTTATTACTTCCCTTAGTTTATTCATATTATTTGAAATTTTCAAGATACATCCTATGCAAGTGTTATATCATTCAGAATTTCAGATGATTATATATTTTTCATTACATTTTGAAATAAATGTAACAATTTCCGACATTTAAATGTTTTAATATGAAAAAATATAAATAAATGTATAATTTTGATGCATTGACTAGTACCCATTTTAGGAGGCAGTCAGCACTCAAGATTTTTGACGTCCCAAACAAATATATATACCATAATTAAGACCCTTGCCTACTTTGAAATTTACTGAATCCAGAAGTAGTCCCTCAGTATATAAGTGTATAGCAATTCAAAAAGATCGTTTGCTTTGATGGGCGCAGTAATTCCTGAAAAACACTCGTGAATTAGACTATATTGAAGCATTTGTATAAAATTATTGAGTTAATACTAATTTTCCCTGCTTTTTTGTTCATATGTAAGTGGAGTTATCTCAATTATACCAAAAGCAACTTATATAGATCTAAGTTAAGTATACAATCATAGGTGACAGTACATGGTCAGTACCTCAGTTATAATCTAAGACTGTTGCAACTCAAAACATAGCGATATGAGTTCATTGCATTTTTTGGGCTCCTTTCTTGAGGTATGTATTGTTTGTTTTTTCTCAACTGTCAAAACATGAATAATTTCACGGTGAATGCGTTTGTTAAAATTATCGTCGTGATACATTCATGAGTTTTTAGAAGTGTGTGTAATGATCGAGTAAAGCTGCTTATGCTGTATGATATGTTTTAGTCAAGATATATTTATTCACAATTAGGCCGCCAGTACAAAAAACAATACATTCAGTCACTGTGAAATTATTCAAGCTTTGACAGTTGAGAAAAAAACGGACTATATAGTTGGTTTCTCTTTAACTGAATGTACACATTATGTTACCCCTATCAAGTGGTATTTGATGATTTGCATCAATTTCTTCTTGTATTTGTAATTGATTCGTTCACATCAAAGACATAGATAACAGTTTAACAGATAACTCTCTGTACTATTTACTACTCGACAATTTGTTGCATTGAATGAAATCGTGACCTCATTAGAGACATTGACTTTCTATGATGTATTACTTGCAAATGTATATCTCTTACTTCCACCAGATACCATTGTATTATTTAATTTGTATTTGTCTTTTCCTCTTGCTGTACAACATGTACCTGAGTTGAAAATAAAAGATTTGTTCTGTTCTGTTCAGTTATCTATGTCTTAGTTCACTTGTATTTACTATGTAAACTGTGAGGATATAAATCATCTCTTCTGTTCTGTTTTCAAGGCACATAATACAAAAAACTAACAAAATTAAGTGTTTGCTGCTTTTATTTTATTTTAACAACAAAGTGCATTACACACTATAAACAACAATATCATACATGTTATATATATATGATTCACAGCAAAGATTATTATAATAATAATAATATAATGTTTAATATATATACATTATATATCATTTATGACTACTACCTAACTATAACAGTAGAACATGGGAGAGATAGGGATTGAAGGAAGAAATGAATAAAAACTGGGTTGTTTACAATGTCTCTTTTTACATAAATGTATTGTACTGTATCACAAAATTAGTTTAGATAAAAGACTGCCATAAGCTATTGTTAAATTTCATTACACTGTCAATGGCACACACATCAACCCTGTGAATTCAAATGCTTTAACAATACTTTTGTACTCCCTGTTGACATAACAGTTATCTGTATCTAAGTAAATAAATTGGGCAATGTGTGTGCCACTGACAGTTGAATAAAAATCAACAAAACCATTGCCTAACAATTTAGGAGGTTGTGTGTTCAAGATGGTAGTTGCAGTAAGTATAGTCTAGTTCTGAAAGACATTATGAAAAAGAAAGTGGTAGCAGCTAAAATTACTGTTCATTAAACTTTCATTTCTTGGCTTAAAGTGCAAGTTTACATCACCTAGTATGAGACATTGTTAAACAAAGGGCTGCAATGTACCATAATATTGTTTTCAGGCAAGAAATTATAAATACAAAATTGTATGCATTGTATAATAATAGAACTAATAGTTAATGCCAGCCGTTGAACCTACTGTTTGCTTTTTTCATATTTTAATTCCATAACTGAATAATGAATATTTGAAGTAATGATGGATTACACACATAGATCATATAAATAGATTTAAGTAAAACTAGTCATGGTAAATCTACAGTTACAGTATCTACAAACACTAATATGTCTGGGACATACATACACTTTAAAATTTGTTAAAATTATGGTGTACCAAAAGTGGTAATATCACCGAGTCTATGACAATGCACATGTGTATGGGTAAACAATGGAAAACAGTATGTCTATGTAACAATATTTT
This sequence comes from Mactra quadrangularis, assembly GCA_025267735.1. NCBI lineage: Eukaryota > Metazoa > Mollusca > Bivalvia > Venerida > Mactridae > Mactra > Mactra quadrangularis. The sequence goes on along the minus strand of CM046309.1, from coordinate 30,204,840 downwards.
AGCTTTATGTTGAATTTACTAGCTACAAAGTAAAATAAAATATCCAAGACACTGTGATATAAAAAGGAAAAAAACAAACAATTCATACAACAATAACCCAAACTACATTGTCTATCGATGATAAATCGACTAATGATTATCAACAAAATCTTATGGAAAATACACAATTTCAGGTTTTTCAGAAGGCATCTTATTTTACAAAAAAAACTCACAAAATGGAACAATTAAGCATGAAGCAATTATAGAGAGTCAAATAAAAATCTTTAAAAGTGTTACAATTCAAAATCAAACACTTTTTCTTACAGCTGTTTGAATGAACAAAATGTGACGAAGAAAGTCAGTTGGAAATAAGAGGGTACTGAATTCTCAGGGTCTGATCGTTACTTCAATCATGATAATCAGTCAAAATATCAAATGTAAATCATAGTTTGTAACAAAGCAATTATATAACAATTTCCGTTATAAGACTGATGAACAACAAAATGGAATGAATCTGATTAATATGTTACATAATACAATACAAATATACATAGACTATAGCATGCATAACATAAAACACTATATAAGTATAAAACAATAAGAGTTTAAGATAGAAATCTCCTAATGCACTCAATATGACATGGTCCAATGTTGTGCTACATAGGAAGACAAAGATTGCAATATCTTTCCAATTTAGTAAATCAAACTCATTTGAGTCAACTTCCAACACAGGAAGACCAAGTTTACATCTTTATATCCAGTTCTAGAAAACAAGCTCATTTGAAATCTGTTAAGAGACAAGGTTCACTTACACTCAAAATGACGCCATTTAAGGACAAAAAAATCAGATATTAAAGTCTGAAATTATCCATGTTTATTTCATTCTATTTGTAACAATATTACACAACATTACCAGTACATGACCTTACATGGAATGCATTAGGGTAAATCTACATAAACATAGTTTGCATTGTTGACATGGGTATAAATACACAATATATACAAAACTACTACAATATATATGACTATGATGAGATGATTGGAAACAAGATGAATGATTGATGAATAATAAAGAAAACTTAACAAATATCGGGTCAGACATCAATAAGATTGTTCATAGCAATGAGCATAGTATTACAAGTTTTTGTGACTGAACATTATAAGAATTGAATTCAACATCATTTAAAATGTAAGAAATTATCATAAACCTTTAAATGGTCATAAGTGCCTTAATAATCAAGGAAATACAACAAATCCCCAATCCCTGGATTTCTTGGTTGATACCCGATCATTTTAGCTAACACGGTTTTTGAGACCAAATCTCCCCTTTAAAACACACTACTACCATAAATTATGCTAGCATCATCTTCTATAGTTAACAATTTTACAATCATTTGATTGCATCTGCCTTCTTTCTACAGATTTGTAATAAGAAAATTATAAATAATAAAATATTTTAGAATATTAATAGAATATTACATTATCTGAGATCAAAGTTACAAGAATGATTCCCAAAACTAGAAAATGTAAGAATAGATAATACAAGTATATGAAAATAGCTAAAAATGTTACATTTGTACATAGTAGACAAAACATTTACATCAAATAAAATATTGACATACACTTACATATATAAAAACATAGATTTACTGAACTCATTACAACAAAGCAGACACTGTGAAAACTGCCAGACAATTTTTTGTCCAGTCAAGACATTTTAAAGATTAGATAATTGTCTGTTATGTATTAACCATTCGACTCTTATCTTTTAATAATATTGATGTTTTAGCCCATTTCCTTGTCTGTCACAAAACAATCAGATTAAGCTTTGTCTATCCAAGCAAAATATATTTTTGTGATTGAACATCGGACCAAGGTCATTTCTTAAGTATCACTGTGCCTGATACAATGGTATAAAAGTATGAACATTGACAGAAACAAAATGAATAAACTATAGAACATGAATACAACAACATTGATATAATCACAGATCACTTATTTACAATAATAATAACATCAACAACAAAAATTGATCATCCTTTATAGAGTTGCCTCATTCATTTTCTTTCAACAATACTTCTTACACACTTCTTATAATTACATAAAGATAAAAATCTCAAGGTCTATTTTATAGATACTATATATACTATTTTACAACTTCAGACTTTTTAAGGAAGATGTTTCAAAACCAACAACTTGTATACACTTTAAAATTTATCAACCTACTCTCTGCATAAATTAAACTTCGACTTATCACATAGCATACTCACTCTCATTATCTTTATCCCAGTTACACAACTTTGCTAATATTCTAGAAACTATAAGGTAACTTAAGCTACAATTGGGTTTTATCACTCTCAACCAGTGTGTAATGTATACAAAAGAACTAACTCATACATTGGAACAATGTATAGATCCCTCAAAGTATTCCACCCTTGTTATTTTCTTAATACCACTTTAAGAGTGAAAACATAAACGTACAGAGCTCGACAACATTTTTACAACAATAATTCCCTATTTACATCATTTGCACCAAACTTGCTTTGTTTATTAAGGTCGAAATACTGAGTAACATCTATACATTTATAATGATTGACATTCAACATACAACTAAACTGTCAAACCATAACATAATTTTATATATTTGAATCACAAAAACACTAAACTCACTATACATGAACAAACATGTATTATTGTACAAAACACAATATGGCTCATCATTATTCAGTAAAAATAAAATAAATAATTGAAATGAATAAACACATTATACACGTTTGAGTAAAATTTCAATGTGTGGTCTAAATGCAACACTACCTTTTTTATTCTTTTTCATAAATAACTTTTTGTACTTATAAAAAACTTCCATGATAAACATTTTGTACTTCAGACTGTTTTTGTGAAGTTTTAAGGCCGAAAGGAACCAGTTAGCATTTTGCTTTAACTAAAAACAGATATTTTACATTTAATTCAAAGTTTTAGGCCCCCAGAAAAGTTAGGAAAAACAAAGTTATGCCTGTATTGCATTATGCCAATGAAATGCAATAAGCACTATCTAACAAATAGGGAGTGTACAAAATGTGAAATTATAACCTTTTTGGCAGGTTAAAAACTTAGATGATAACGTAACAAGGTTAACTTATAATAATCAACAGGGAGTCACCATAGTGAAGTTAGACATAATTTTCCCCATGAATTATAGTCAATATAGTTAAACCATGATATATTTACTATCACATACAATCTGTCTATATAAATTTATCATCACATTCAAATGGTAAAGCTGGAACACAAAACTTTTGTTCATCAAATAAATTCTTAGCATAGTTGATTTTCTGCGCAACCTGAAGATAGACATCATTTACAAAATATTAAACTATAGACTTTCTTGACCTAAAATGTAACAATGAAACAAAACAAAAATCAAAACAATTTTAAATAAGAGAAAAGTCAAATCTGAGATATTATGAGTGTATAGCACACCTGTAAAAAAGTGAAGTAATCACATAGTCCTTCATAGTTTGTTACTGGATGCAACATGAAACAAAGCCCCCACTGGTTATCCTCATATCACCAGGTGTAATAAGATACATGTTAACAAATTTTATGATGATCACGCAGATGTAGATAAAATTTTCTCCATATACTGGAATGTTGTTATAAAACAATTAAAATGATGCTTACTTCACCTGTTATTAAACACCACACTGAGTTTCTTAGTTAAGACAATTAAATATTAACTTATACTGTCTATGGTTATTTTCCTAGGCATATCCCTGGCAAGTGCTTCACCACTTGGTACCTTCAATTTGATATCTCCTACTTAAACTTTTGGTGTAAGAAGGGTACCAGAGGACAAAGTGTTAGCTAGCACTATTATTAGGAAATTGCCCATAAGTGTACAAATATATATACATTACAAGCTATATAAAAAATTCACTTCAACAATTTAACACTAGCAATGTATAGCTATTCAGCAACATTCCACCAATGTTAACTAACCTTTAAAGCAGTAGATCTTTTATCACATCTAACTTGTGGTTTCTTGTTACTATGGTAACGTATAGAACTTCTATCATCATTACGTAATATCTCTACATAAAATCTTCCTTCTGTAAATTATATATCATAGAAATTATAAGAATGTAGTAAGTTATCAGTATTTATAGTTAAAATTTATTCAAATCTCAGAGGCCCATTACATTAACCCTGTGTAATACTCGTTATAGAAAAGATAGTTATTAATATCTATTTAAATATGCAGGGTAAATGAATGCCCAACTCAGAGTATATAATCAACAAAATCAGAATATCACAATACAGTTGAGCTTATAACAATAGGCTGGATGTTTTGAAGCTTAAGAGTGAATTGGATGATCAAAACTTTTATTCTTGGGAAGAATTCTGTAATAACATAAACTAAGATTTTTACTGAATACAATTGCCTGATCATTGAGATTATAATTGTCATACTGATTATAATATGAAAACCATAAGATATATAAGATAACATTTTCCAGTGCCCAAGTTGATATGCTTCTAAATAGCAATTTCTCATCCAAGATGTTAGGCATACAATGCAACAATAGTAAGTACAGCTGCTCAAATTTTCATTAATATGTCTAAAGATTTTACAGATAAAAATCAGATTTCATGATATCTGTCCATCTTCGAAATTGAATCAGAACTAATTACAGTTTGTGAAATTGATCTGAGGAAAATATAAAAAAATTCATGGGCTAAAAATAGCTATATTCATGATTCGCTGAAAAATGAGTCTTCAGTATAACAATAACAGTAACTCCATAGTAGGTTTAAAGAAAATTTGCACAAACAATGACAAGTAAATCATTGTAGCCCTAGTTTTTTTACTTCAGTTTATATCCAACATGTACCTACCTATTTCAATATTTCTACACAGTGTATAATCTCTATGTTTCACATTTAATAAAATAGTTTCTTTATCGGGATCTAAGTTACGTAGAAAGAAGACTTGTTGATTTGTTATCATTACAAATAATGTATCTGATCCACCTCTAACTGTCTCCACTGCTATAAATCTGTGAAAATATACAACAAAATTATGATTAATGTATGAAATCATGCAATACCCATACACACAGTAAACATGTACCATAACAAGAGCAGTCCACGGACAGTGCGCTCGACTATTCTGGGTATTTGTGTAAACGACAGCAACAACCAATCAAAACTCATGCTGGAGTTATGCAACTTAGTATTTGACCTTCATTCCTAACCCCGTTGACATGTGTGAAGTTTCAAGTAAATGCCTTCAGTAGGTTCAAAAATAAAATGTTGCACCAAAAATTTTAACCAAACAAATTCTAAGTATTAGAGGGCCATAATCCAGTCAAAATTCTTTCTAGAGTTATGTAACTTGGTATTTGACGTCAATTAGTACCCCCGTAGACATATGTGAAGTTTCAAGTGAATCCCTTCAGTAGTTGCAAAGATAAAATGTTGCACTTAAACACTTAACCAAGAAATTTTCTAAGTATTAAAGGACCATAATACAGTCCAAATTCATCCAAGAGTTATGTAACTTGGTATTTGACCTCAAATAGTAACCCTGTAGACATGTGTAAAGTTTCAAGTGAATCTCTCCAGTAGTTGCAAAGAAAACATGTTGCACCTAAAAACTAAACCAAAAAATTTCTAAGTATATTAGGGCCATAATTTAGTCCAAATTCATGCAAGAATTATGTAACTTGGTATTTGACCGCCAATGGCAACCCCATAGACATGTGTGAAGTTTCAAGTGAATCCCTTCAGTAGTTGCAAAGAAAAAATGTTGCACCTAAAAACTTAACCAAGAAATTTCTAAGTATAAAAGGGCCATAATTCAGTCTAAATTCATCCTGAAGTTATGTAACTTGGTATTTGAATTCCAATGGTAACTCCAAAAACACCATAAAGTTTTAAGTGAATCTCTCCAGTACTTGCAAAGATATAAAAGATACAAAAATGTTGCACCTAAAAACTTTACCAAGAAGTGTTACGCCGACGCACAGCTGAGTAGGATAGCCCCACTCAGGGACCAGGAAATTGCCGGTTTTTCGGTTTTCGGACCGATTTTTTCAGTTTGGACCGATTGAGATTTCAAAATCCTTAAAAAAATCGGTCCGGGAAAAACTCGCTAATTTTGACCTCAAACCATTAATTTCCATAATTTTCAAGAAAACGTATCGATAAAATATTATCAAACAACTATCAGTTGCTAAAACCCACTGTTTACTGATGTAATATCCTGCTTAATTGTCCACAGGTTACATACACATCAAGGACCCTGTATAACGTATCCATGGTTACAGGTATCATGTGGGGTTGAGGCAGTGATACTTTTTTTGATCGAGCACAGCAAGGTACGCTTGATTTGCACTCGATTAATTTGAAGAACAGCAGAAGAATATGTTCTTACTTAATCGTGTCCATCGAACCGATTACGTTTTTCAATCGGTCTGTTTGAAACCTGTAAACTTGTAAAAAACAATAATCTTTTATAAAGAATGTTTTATGAATAATTAAAGAAAACAATTTAACTGCTTTTGTTGTCAATTCCTGATTGATGTATTCGTTTAATCTTTAATTTGTTTGACTTGATTCATGATTTATTTTTACGTCTTAAATTGAGGTGTGAATAATAAGAAATTATCTTAGGACATGTATCTACGCAAATTCTTATTAATCGAAGGTACAGTTGTTGATGATAAAAATTCAACCCTCTCTTCTCCCTTCTTTGGTGAACAAAATTAATGATTACTATTAAATTCCAAATTCAACGAAAATAATTTTCAAAACGAACAGTTTTGTCATTAAACTATCTATAAATGGTGTACTATGCACGATTTGATAATCTTTTGTGTTAAAAGAAGCCGCTTGAACCATTGTGATGAGATGTCATACATTTTCGAGACCCACGCTAGATCGTCACTTCGTATGAGAAACGTTTTAATCTACGTGTGTAATTAAAAAAGCTTATCATTATTTTACGTTTTCTTTCTTAATTTAGCGAACGACGCTTAAATGCGAGACATTTACTTTGGATCCGTTTTTCTGCGCATGCGCAGTTAAAATAATTTCCCCACATGACGGAGTTTTCCAACAACATTAGAACTAGATGAAACAGCCTTTTTTCAAGTTCTGTTTATTGAACGACCGACGATTGCGGGGAGTAATTTCGGAAACCACGCTTTTATGCTAGATAGAAGTTAAGTTTTGTAAAAAATTAAACAAACAATGTCAATGTATCGTATGCCTTCCTAATAAAAGGGAGCAAAAAAAATAAGTACTAATTACATGGTCGTGAATAAAGTACAGTAAACGGTCGGGTCCGTACGGTACACGTTAAAACCCGAATCCGGTACTCGGACGGCTTTGGACCGATTGACTTCGGCGAATTTCCTGGTCCCTGGCCCCACTATTCTCCAAATAGTCGAGCTAAAAAGCATATATCATAGAAACTTGATTGTAATATATAATGTATGGCATTTAAAACTGCTTTTAAAAATTTGTCAGTTATATATTGCAGAGGTCAGTAGTTTTTCTCACAATCCCTGTAGAGTCTTAAGCTTCAACATTCCTTTTAACTAAAACTAAGCACACGCCAAAGCCAATGCCATATTAAAACAGGCTGTAGAAAGTTTTTTGAAGGCCTAACTCAACAAACGTGTGCAATTCCTTTTGAGATTTGTACCAACAACTGCTAGATTTGTAGTTAGATGTCCAATAATATTAACCTGAATATATGAAACTCAGTATTTACTGTCTATTTTTGTCTGCCTTTGTAAATCCCACTTTATTGAAAGCTTTTGGAAAAATACACAAACAGAACAACTAATTTTGTGTTCATAAAATAAATACTTTGAAGGAAAATTCAAGCACAAGTTAATAATGTTGGACTTGGCAAATATCTTTATTTACTTATGTGATGTACAGAGTGTACAAAAAAGTGTAAAATGATAAAGTATACTTACATTTCTTCATAACAATGATCATTCAATTTATGTAACAAAGCTTGTGATTCCGCTTGTGGATTAGAATAAGGTGGTAACAAGCCACCAGGACCATAGCAACATCTAGATCTCCTGATATGTTCTGGTTGCATATGACAACTTCTACGACTTGCATCTCGTACAGCATTAGACATACCAGAGGCAAAGTCTAATACCCCAGCTACTGGTTTAGTTACAATACCTGTAACACCTTGATATAAACCTACACCAAAACCCTGCAATATGTGAAACATTAGAATAAGTTTGTTTAGTATGCCAAAACCCTGAAACATGTTTTATATCAAATTTAAGTATGAGAAGGTGAATCAAAGTGTGTGGTCTGGAGTCTCATAACAATTGCTTAACAAGATAATCCATGGAATCTTAGATCATTCATAAGAATTCAAACTCACTGTATTTTTTAATACTTACTTTTACACTCAGTGTAATAGAGAACAGAACTTGGTATCTTACATAAAACTGTAACCTTGTAAGTAAAAAAAACAAGTGAATGTCTTCAAAAGTTGCAAGGACGAAACTATATGCAAAAAACATTAACCAAGACATGTTGGTGACAAAAACTGTGCATGATAACCTGATTATCAGCTTATGGAAAAGCTTAAAGTATACCAAGAATAGTCAAGTTGTAAATGTAAAAATCCTTAATAAATGAAACACAATATAGTACCTCAATGCCTCCATGTACAGCACCTTCAAATGGTTTAACAATACTTTTAACACCACCATATATACCATGACCTAATCCACGTAATCCTGACATAAACTGACTACCACTAGATGTAGCACTACTACGTATTTGTTGTCTCTTCTGATTATGTTTACTATCATTATGTACTGTACTTAAACCTTCGGATAGTGCTCCTGTCATCTGTATGGTAGAGAAGTGACATTATATTATTACCTGAGTGCTGATATAAGTGTAATTCGATATTTTTAAATGTTTTCTGAGTGAACTGTTGACCGGTCAATAGTTTTGACTGTTTCCTGCGCGTGCTCTGACATCACGTAACGACGTCACGAACTGTTATACATGTATTTTCATTTACGCACAAATTCTATATGTGAGTGATATGAAGCTGTGAAAATATAGTTATGTGAAGTCAGCTGTAACTTTGAGAACAGTACTTATTATTACCTGATTGCTTATATAAGTGTAATTCGATATTTTTAACTGTTTTCTGAGTGAACTGTTGACCAGTCAATAGTTTTGACTGTTTCCCGCGCGTGCTCTGACGTCACGTAATGACGTCACAAACTGTTACTGTACTTATATAAAGTGAAGTAATTGCTACGGGATTTTAGGCTTTACCAGACGCTTTAAACATGTCAAGTACTGTTAAAATAGTAATTGATCAGGTAATAAAACAGTTATTTTATGTGTGAATTGGGAACAGTCAAACGGTTGTCCCTCGATGACAGGAATAGTGTTTTAAACTGTTTCCCTTGGCCAGAAACAGTTCAAAACACTATTCCCTCCACCTCGGGCCAGCAGTTTGACTGTTCCCAATTCACACATGAAATAACTGTATAATGTTGGATAATATTTGTGTAGCTTGTTCATAAAGTATTACTTATTCAGTAGCTTTTCATATTGACTTGAGACAAAGTTATAATTTCACTAGTATTTATAGCTTGTTCACATTGACATTCGACATTTTTTAAATAATTTATTTGTAATCACTAGAGGGTACTTGAACTGGTATTATTTGCAATTTTCCAATGTAATGATAATCAGATGCACCATGGCTAATTTTACAGCTGATAATTGCTCCTTCAGGGTGTTTTTAATATCTAGTCTTACTTAATAGAAATACTTGCTACTGCCATTCTCTTTCCTACAGCTGTTTCAAGTAAGACAGTCATCATCAACTAGTCCAAGTTTGCACTATAAGCTAAGTAATATTCCCCAAGGTCAAGAGATCTAAGCCTCACCATGACCAGTGAGTAAGTTGGCTGACTGCAGCAATATCAAGTGAAAACAAGTCAATGAAGTCAAACAGCACCATCTAAAGAATAGAACAAATGAAAGGCAAAAGGCTACATAAATACAGACAAACACTATATCAAAGTTCCATACCTTAGCTGTACTATTAGAGAAGCCATGAAATATTCCTTTAGCTAATCCACCAATATTACCATCTTCTATAAGACCAACAAAACCTTCAGCTACATCATTTACTAATCCTAATGGATTACCAAGAAAATCTACTGATCCTAATATCTTCATAGCTTGACCTTTCAATTCCTGTATGAATCGATAAAAAAGAGTGAAACACAAACTCATGTAGCTTCTACAATGCAAGTTATCAGCATAAAAACTTGAAAGTATTGAATCAAAATGTCAACATGTTTAACATGTCAACAAAAATCAACATGTTTCACAAATTAATGTTGATAGTTAAAGCATCATTGTCATTCAGGTAATCAGAGTAGATAAAAGTGAAAGAAGTTGGTATGACCCAGCAGCTAAGAGTTTGGACTGGTAATCATTGGATTGCCAGCCATGGGTTTGTTCAAATCACATCAACCTACCTCATTGTTTCCATGACCATAAAAACTTCATCCTACTAGCTCAGTGTTGGGGGACCAGCAAGGAGACTCAAGAGTAATTAATATATTTTTTAAAAAACTTGAGCTTAAAATAATTAGCATTAAAAAAAGCGATAAACTTAATATAATCTAATACATACATCTTTGTAATGTTTCTTTAGCTCATGCATGAAAAATTCTTTGGATTCAAACTGATGACACTTGTTGAATCGTTCTGAAATAAAATGATTAAATACATTAATTGATGGTAGTATTAACACCTTAACATTTTCTATGGTAATAATACAGTCAATGTAATCTTAAGGTTCAATGAAATGACACCAAAATAAATAGATATTGTCTACCAGTCAAGGCAAACCTATCCATAAAACTTTTTTTTTAAATTCTGGCTACAAAATATAAAATAAAATATAACGAAGTTTATAACACCAAACATTAGTACAAAACACAAAAGTATTAGATGTAAACACACATACCTAAATCCACATCAGCCTCAAAGTTGATAAGAGGAAATCCCATAGCTTGTTTTAATTGAGCTAAATCTTGGGGTAGACTTGAAGCTTTTACCATACTCAATGTAATACATGTACCACTTAGTCTTAATGTACCAAAATAATAACGTTTAGTTTTCACTGAAGATGTGATAGACAGTGTTCTGAAACAATAGAAGAATACAGTAGGTAGTCAATATAAAAGTGTTCAATATGATGTAAGTGGAAATTTCTCAAGGTTCAAAATTTGCAGTTTAATATGGTAAAATAAGGCATGATTAATTTTTGCAGACAAATTTTTAGCAAATTTAGCAAATTAGTACTGCATAAAGAAACTAATCCAATCAGTGTTATCTAAACTGTACACACATGATGTAGTTATATCATAGCATTATCAGTACCACCCATATCAATTTCACAGGAGCAAGCTTGGCTGAATGAAACAGCACTGGGCTTGTAATCATTGGATAGCCAGCTTCATGTTGGTTCTAGTCCCATGCAAATCTTTACACGTTGTTTCCTTGAGCAAGAAACTTTATCCTTTCAGCTCAGTACAGGGAGATCAGGAAATGGACTCGACAGTGATTAATCTAAGTTGTAAGAACTTTATCACAACCAAACTAAAATATTATTATAATTAGTATTACAAGTATAAACTTTCACATTCACATTTTATCTCCATACAAGTAAATACATATATATGTTGACCTACTTTTGTAAATCATCAATTCCTTCTTCTATTTTTTCAATATTAGTATCAGATTGACCAATACCAGCAAATTGTACAAGTTTCCATAGTAACTGCTCCTCTAATTGCACTGTTAACCTTTTCATTGATATAATAACATGCTGAAAATAATAAACATATAATAAAAATATACCTAAATATATAAACTCTAACTTGCATTAGTAACTCTCTAAATTTTAAGACTTTCTGAGTAAAGCACCCTTGAAATATGAAAACTTCCTGTGTAAAGCAACTTTGATTGAGAATTTCAGTAGGAGAATGGAGATAATAAAATATAATTTAAAAAAAAGTATTTCAAGACTTTAATGCCATGTATTCTGATCTAGCTATAAACAGCTAGCTACATGTATATAGAATATCTCAGAATTCAAATTCAAGACAATGACTGGTCTATTCAAAAAGGTAAAAACCACAAGGTAATAAAATCAAGCACTCTTTATAACTCAACAAAACACCAGTATTTCAACTTACCTTAAATATTTCAGCATTCCATCCAACATTAGGTAATTTATGTGCTGATATTAACAAAGCATGAGTGTTCTCTACTACATCACGTTTTGGTGTAGGTGTAACAAATAACATTACAGCTGGACTTGCACCAAACATTTGATTATCAACCTGAAATATAAACATTTTGGTATATTGGTTTGAAATATATAGCAAATTTCCTTGACATGAGTACTTTAACAGGAGGAGATCATATAAAAAAGCATCAATTAGAGAAATTTGAGTTTTACTATCGCCATTTTGACAGTCAAAATTAGATCAAATTAACCCTTATTCTGTATTCCATATAAATTCAGCTCAATTATATCATATTTGGATATATTACTTGGTATTAATACGTTTGTTACTATATATAGTAACAAATGTGACAAGTCTACACGGACATTACGCGACTTTTTCCCGTATTATGCGATTTTGGCCGCCTGCAACTCGCCCATTATGCATAATAGGCGCCGAATGCTTGCACGCGCACTGATTACGTCATCAAGTAGCCGTAATTAGCTTCGAACATGGCGGCCGAAAGAATTTTTGAGTCTTTGTCAAATAGAATTTCACTGTCAGGATAGATTATACAAAAATATAAGACACAAAAAAGATTTATCTGAGATTTTACAAATACATAATTTCATTATAAATCACTTACTTCACCATTCAAATTCAACAGACACTCAACCGTTGACGCTGTCAAATACCAAACTCCGAAATTCGAACTGAATTCCTTTCTGTGTTCAATTTGACGAATATCCAGCCATTATACAGTAAATGCGTAGGTTGACTACTGTTTTACCAAAGCCAAGCCATGCATAGATTAAATATAATGGAACTGGTTTCTAGAAATAATCAGCAACGTCTATGCCATTTTCGGAAAATCCATGAATCATTGAATGACTCATCCCTTCCTTTCAGAGCCTTGTGTATTTCCATACATAATCCTTACATCCATATCGTCAATTTAAAGTTTGAAAAACACGTATACACTAGTAATTACGTTCCAGTCTCCTGATAATATCGTTTTAATCCATGATAAATGAACGTATATTCGTCACAAACGTTTAAAAACATGACCGCCATTTGACAACAAAGTATACATTAGATTCTACGTCATTGTTTTATTACGTCATCAAAGTACTGATTCGTCCTCGGAAAATTCGTCAGTTATTTATTCGTCCCTGAATAAATGTTTTAGTTTACTAAAAATCGAGTCCGGATTCTGAACAAACGTATTAAAGACGTTAATGATTAGTTGCTACTCGCCATTATGCGATAATCACCCTCGAGTCCATAATATCCTTCGGGCCAAAGGCCCTCAGGCTATTATGGACTTCATCGGGTGATTATCGCATAATGGCGAGTAGCAACTAATCATTAACCTCTAAATAACGTACCAATATTTTGATCCTGGTCATACTTTCATTCTTGAGAACATATATGGAATTAACATACTTTGATAGTAACAAACTGTATTTCTAGAGCCAAAGGAGTATGTAATAACTGAGTTTAACAGAACACAAAATATATTACCTGTATATTAGCTACACTCATTTCTAATGTTGTACCACGTTGATGTGATCTATAATTTAATGTTATATTCTTTAATGCCATATATAATAACTCTTCTGGAACTTTGTTTACTAATGAAATACCAAGTCCTCCTTTTAAGTTGATATCAAGCTGAAATATAGAAATATACATAGAGTAATGACAGTGCATATTTTTGAAGTGTTAAAGTGCGGTTAAAAGTCTGCTTCCATATACATGTTCAGCGGACTTTTACAATCTTGTACGATAACTCCCGCAAAATGAAAGTATTCTCAAAACTGAGCAGACTGTGTCACAATAATAATAACAACTTTATTTAAGGAGGCTACACGTTTTGATAAATCTAGTCACAAAATAAATATAAACATGAATTGGTTCTAATTTAAACCTGTAGAAGACAGTCACTTAGCTGTTATAAGCATCTATTTCTGTTTCGGTTGCCCTGCTTCTTAAAACAATTTTGGCTTTACATGCATTTCTAAATAGAGTAATGACGTTGACACATTTTAGTATTTGTTGAAATATAATTCAGTGAGTATTCTACCTTAAATACTATTAATTACAAATTTCTATTTAATAATCAGAATTTCTATTCAGATATGAATCGATCAAAGAAAATAAACTCATTCATATAATTTCACTGGTAACTAAGCACTCTAAGATGTAAACTCACCTCAATATTTTTCTGTGGTATTTTTTTACGTTTTTCATTAGTTTTATGATTCAATGACTCTTCATAAATTTCCCAATCTTCATCTTCATTACTCTCCTTTCTTTTTAAATTCTGTAGATATTACAAGAAACAGTATTTCATATAATCTCACAATCATTGTTTTATTCATGTATAATGTCAACTTGACTAAAGCCCTGAGAAGAATTTCTATAAGTGCAAATATAATTATGTGATTTTTTGCTGACATTCTAAAAACAGTAGACCTTAGATAAGAAAATAATTTCAATATAATTTACACTTGTCAAATCACTGAGTTACACTATATCATTTGAAGAACGCACTAAAGTCAAAATGTCCAAACCAATCCTACAGAAAGAAAAACATATTTACCCTCTGTTGAACATCATTTATTTGTAGTACTCTAACAGGTCCATCCATCTGTATTCTAACAGTAAGACAACCACTACCTGGATGTAATTTTTGATGTGATATTCTCATACAGGCTGGTACCTCTGCACCTTCTTCTGGACCATGACCCAGTACAGCCAGTGCACCTAAAACATAATTATTACAAGGAATGAAAACAAGATCTATTTTATTTTGGAAAACATCTCTAGCTGGGTTTAAAAGCTAACATTGATTTGAAGGCACCTCTATATTAGTATAAAAACACAACCCTATCTTGATAAGAACCATATCCAGAAGCCAATATTTTTTCTTTCCTGTGCAACAAAATATGGTTTTAATTATTTTAACTCAGGGAACCAGACAAGAGGTTTGAGCACATAAATTTCACCAAAGATTGCCAAAACCCTGCACTACCTTAATATAGAATGAATTTTTGTACCACACCGATGTTCTGAAATTCACTGCCACTCACTAAGGTAAGTTAGGTTAAAGGTACTATGATTGGAAGTGAAATGTACTTGTTAATGCAGTTTAATCAACTTGGGAGTATAGAAATAAAACAACATACCATCTTGTAGACCACCTTCGGTGTTAGATACAGCTTGTACACAAAAATTGCCAGTAGTTAAACATAACATACCATTCTGTAAATATAATAGAATCTTACATCAATGAATAAATATAGTAAAACCATACATCAGCATTATCTTTAAAGTTTTAAAAGTCTAAAACTCTATACAGTAAAGTGACGAGAGGGATAACTACCCGAAACCAGACTTCCCGAAATATGTCGGTCCGACGGACGTGTTCGAGAAATTTTATTAAAAGATTATCTATTTCATTCAAATTGTAATAAGTATAACAGCTAACAAACTAGATACCTGAAATCTCCATGTTTGTTTAGCAACTCTTCTATCATCAGCTTTCTTCAATGCTAAAGCTACAGGTTTACCAGGTTGTAATGCTATATCAGCTATATCAAGTACAAATCTTTGACCAGATCTTTCACTACCAGACTTTCTAGGATCTAATGGTTGACCTGTACCTTCATGTTCTAACATACCACTACTTGTCATTCTCCACAGTTGAGATCTCTTACCAGCTTCCTGATGTAAAATAAAATTTATGGTTTTCAAAAACATTAAAAATTAGGTAATTGTGCCTTTTTATCACAGTGAAAGTAAAACTTGGTGGATTGAGTTGCTTTGAGGAGACTAGTGCTCTCTATCTTCCTTTTTCAACTCCTATGCATGGCCATAATATTCAGTATTGAATGGTTGCCATAATAAGAGACAATGATGATTATTTATCAGTATTTTTATAAGATAAAATCAGTCAGTATTTTTTAAACAGTTTTATTTAATCACTATTGTAAAACCAGCCCTCACAACTAAGTACAATCTTTATTCAGCTCATTCTTACTCGTCATGTGTACTTACAGCTATTGAAATAAAATTTCTACCTCAAGTTAACATCAAGATGGATAATCTATATATTTTGAACCATTGCAAACTTGACTATCCAATGATTACTACTCTGAGTAGTACATTATCATAATTAACCACTCAGCCTCTCCTACCAATATAACGTTAAATTAAATTATACAAAATAATTTTAATAATGCCTACCCTTTTTCTAAATATTACATAATTATGTTCACAATCTAGAACTAAATCATTGTGTACACCTTCACTGTAGGAATTACCTCTGTAATATAAAACATATATATGTCTCATTCATAACGCACAAATACAAATTTAATACATGTATCACTATTTCAACTTCAGAAAAGATATAAAGGTTAAATACAGGTCAGAAAGCAACATTTTACAAATAACTTTTGAATTTAGAATAAATATCTGCTGTATAGGGGCAAGTTACTGTCATTAACTAAAAATGGTTTTATGGTCACTGTATTGAAAACCTAGTATAAAGAAGTGTAATTTTTTTTTTGGTTATGATAAACATTTTCAAGTCTGCTTGAGCTATACTTGCACCAACTTGTCAAGTTTTTGCATAGTCTTGGGTGTCTGTAGACTGTAGTAAAGTTAATGGTGAAGAGAGGTGCTCTTTGCATTTTTTCAACAATTGTTTCAATCACTTCATGACAACAGTTGACCTCATCACTGTCTCAGTCCCTGAACAGGCCTAGATATCTGAATCTTAGCTTTTAGCTTGAACTAAACAAATACTTTTGCCAATGACATACAAATGCTATACTAGATACAAAAGTAAAAGGAAGCAAAGCTATAGAAAATATATCATGACCAAACTTCACAAATGAACATTAGATCCTAACACATGGGAATTGAACTTACAGTCTCTAAATTCATAGTAAGAAATGCTAACTACAATGTCAAACTTCAAGGTAAAACCAACAAAGAGTACATACCTAGTTAATGTAGTAGTAGCACAAATATATAGATAATTCTGATATGTTAATTGTTCACCTTCACCAAGGTCATCAAGGTTATATGTAGCTGTTGTACCATTAGCTACAGATAATGTTAGATAGGGATCTAATGTTGGTTCATCCCAGGCATATGGTACTGAAATAATATCATTAGTAATTATAATAATACATCTATAATTAATGACAAGAAAATCATAGAGTAGCAATGGCCTGTTTTGCAAGGCTAGCTCTTCATATCGCTATTTAGCTATTTCCTATGAAACAACCTGCTCCAAATTAGCAGATTGAATTACTACGTAGGGATACATAGCATTTTTATCATGCTTGCAGAAAACATTAGGAACACCTCTGCTTATCAAAATGGCTGCCCCTATGATGAACTGGTTTCTTTTTTAAGAATATTGACTTATTTCTTAATTTCATGCATTAGTCATACTAGTTGGTGAATATGTCCATTACTACATGTAATAAACATAATCAACCAAGCTATTGGTTGAGAAATTTAAGGCAACAGCTGTCTTCTACAGCTGCTTGAAGAGTAATATACCTTGTATATAAACCATGAAATTGCATAATCATTATGCTGAATAAAAATCAAACAAAATCAGATTTTTAATGCCGATTGACTAAGAATAATCATAAAATAAATCTAATCTAATGAACTGAATCTGATCTTAAATAAGTTTGGAAGAGTATAACTGTTACACAAGACCTTCATGCACAACATGCAATTTTTTTTTATTTTACTTGCCAATTCAAAATTAAAATTATCATGTGATAACTAAAAAAAGTTACTTACAACTAGTCTGAGGTCTTATTATTGCTCTAAGTCTTTCATCTTGTGTTTTTGTTTGATAATATCTTAATGACACCTAAAATAACAACAAATATAACACATTTAGTATCAAACTAACCAAATGAACTGGCTAAGGTCGAATTATCATTTTAATCTCAGTTTCTTGCCAGTGGTAAAACCTTAGACTTATCTTACCCACTCCACTGACTTAAGATTATGATCCTTTTAACCCGACATGAGATCGAACCCACTACCTCTCTATTTGTAATCCCACACTCTAACACGTCCCCATAAAAGCTAGCTTAAAGGCAAGGGAGTACAAAAGCTGTATTATACCTCTGTTACATCCATCACCATGCATAACTACCATTACTTCTCAATCACCCTATGTATTTTCTCAAACAATTTTGCATACAAATGCCATTACAAGCATAATGCAAAATCTGTTTAGGAATTTATTTCCTGTCAACAGAAGCTAACACCTAAGACACCAGAAATGTTTTTTATCCATTTTTATCTATCTTATACATACAAACTAATGGTTTTTTTTCAGATTAAGATTATGTAACTTGTATGTGATGCATATGCCCTGGAAAGTATACAGATATACATAGATACTGACTTCACATTTAACCTCAGATAATTGAGTTTTAAGTTGTATTATAGTAATGTAGATAGAGAGAGTACATGGATGGGTCAGTACAAAGCTACTACTAGTCTAACTATATGTAAATAAAGAAGAATGTACACTAGTTTTGCAGCAGCATTGACTAATCAATAAGTTACTTTACCTCTGACATATTATCAATTCTAAATGGTGGTGGCATTTCTTCAGCATCAGAGAATATAATATTAAATGTTTGATCTTGTAACAATATCTCTACTTTCAGTAATAATGAATTCTTTCTGTCATCTCTGTAATGATAAACATTGTATAATACATTAATTTGTTGGTGTGTGTAAGTTTCTATATCAGATAGTAGCTACCATCTTATGAAAAGGTGTCTGAAAACATATCAGGAACAGCAACTAACAAAAACACAGACCTTTCACACAACCAAAGATGCAAAATGCACATAATTATTTACTTCGTGATATTAACCATTCATAAACATCAAAATTGAAATGATAATAATTGGATATGAAATATGTTTTTTTCATTATAAATACTTTTTTTAGGAGTAAAAGGTAATAAAATGTCATAAAATACATGTCCAGTGTTGCAATTCAATGGTGTTAAATCAAGTGACACATAAGAGAGTCTGGTTGTCAAAATTCATCTGAACTTTCTCATAGATATAAACATTCTAATGGATTTGGTTGTTCACCTTTGACCTTTTTTTCAAAGTACACAAAATATAAGAAAACTATAATGAACTGTAATGAACTATAATGTTTAAACAAAATTATTGCACTAAAGTTATTCTTACCTCATATTGACATGAAATGAACTGACAGCATCAATTCTAAACCCACCAGACCAATTACAGTCATCAACATCCAATAATTTAACACATAACAATTGGTCTAGATCTTGTCTTGGCCAATGAAATGGCATTTTACAACTTGGTAAAGCTGTCAGGTGACCATCTGGACTGTGAATAGCCTAAAATAGAAAAACACATTATATTCAACATAGCAAAAGAAGCAGACACAAGGAGTATTGAAGTACTGAAGTTGTGGGGGTACTTGGGTTTGCTTTCAACAGACAGTAATGAATAGAAATGGAGCAATTTGTAGTATATAAAGGTTATTAAAGTACAAGTGTTCTTCAAGTTTTAAGTCAGATATAAGTCAGATATAAAATTGAAGGCAATTGTTCAAACAGATTTGTGAAATTCGAAAAAACTATTAAATGACCGAGTTAAAGTACATTGGATATCCTCTATTTCAAAGTCAGTGATTATCTAAGAATTAAATGAGCTATAATTAATTAGTTTTTGCCTACATGCAAAAGCATATTCTTAATACTAGTTGAAAGTTTAGGTTCAAAGATCAAAGTTTTTCTAGTAACAGAGAAGGCCGATTCATTATCACTGACAAATTCTCAAAAAGCAGAAAAAAGCATTAATAAAAAACTCTTTTCTTGTGATTATAATTTTCCAAGTGGTTCATACAGTCCCACATATTTCAAGATAATACAAATACCCAACTTACCTCTTTATTAGTAAAATGTCTCTGTGCTATAGCTATTTTATGTTCAGACATATTATCTATCTGATATCTAGGTGAGAATGTAACAATACTTGTATGTCTAAATTGTCCTTTACCTGGTGATATCTGTATACCTATTATATATACCCTGTAATATATACAACATGTTTTCATTAAACTTTGTATCAAAAATAAAACAATAGCTGAAGTTAGAATTCTTATTGTTATTTTTATTAAACTTTATCCTAAGAACACTATCAATATTATGTAAAACCAGAACTTAGCGAGTCACCTGACAAGTTATTTAAATAGAATTGGATCATATTTATACTCCATACAAGAAATACAACAAAGGGCTGTAATTCAAAAATCTCCATAAGTATGAAGCAGAGAGTTATGGTTCTTGTGCTCTGATTCTCCACTGTTCCACCATAAGATCTATCTATCTTTGAAGTTTTAAGTCAGTGTCTTAAATAGTATTGGACTAATGCTCTGACAAGCAAACAGGGGACGCCACCTCCGCCTTGAAAGTAACCCCTATATGTTGCCTTTAAAAGGGACACAAAAATTATCCTAGATAGACCACTTTAGAGATCAAGAAAAGATAACTCTGATACTCACCAATCAGGTCTATTCCCGTCTCTAGGTACAACATGTAACTGACATACATTAGCTTCTTTCTCTAATGAAAAACTGCTACTCCTGTAAAAATAACAAATATAAAATCAGTAATATAATGATGAAAGTAAATTTAATGTATTGTACTTTTTGTCACATTTCAGCTCTGTTTGTAATCATACTACAGCTGTAAATCAACTTGTTTACTGTCAATGGACATACATAAATATCCACATCCTAGATTTTAACCTAGTACAAATTATGTACTCTCACCAGAGGCTGACAACTACCTTACTTGACACAGAAGTAGGCAGGCAAATGACAACAGAACATATTTTGTGACTAAACTTCATGAAATTTTGGACATCCCACATGGAAACCAAACCCTTAACACTTGAATTTGTAGTCAGATGCCCAACCAAGTGAGTTAACATAGCAAGTCATAATTACAAAGAAGTACAAAGAATGAACACAAAACCAGGACAAAATAAAAGATATATTACCATTGAGGTGAAGCATGAGGTCCATGTTTGTGTTTACCAATCCTCATTTCACATCTGTAATAATCAAAACAAATCGAGTAATATATAATTTATCATTGAAATAAAGAACATATAAACATTTGAAAAGAGCATCTTTACAACACATTATCAATACAAAGTATTATTCAAGAATCAAGAGACAATAATTCTACACAAATAAATCAAATCCCATAAACTAATAAACTTTCAATTTATCTTCCAATATCGTCTCAAATACAGTCATCCCAATAAAAAGGTATCCCAATAACAGGCTAACACACTATCACAGCCAAGTTAGCAAAGTTCTACAGACTGAGAAAACACACTGTATAAAACCTTGACACAATACACTAAAGTTCCACCATTAAGACCACTTTTGTTATTTCAAAATCATGCGATTTTTGACAATTATTAAGACTCAAGTGCTTAATTTGTGAACAAAAGGGTCTCTATAATAAGACTGTTTTGCTATATTAAGACAATTGATTTTGCTGGTCTTAATAGCAGAACTTCACTGTTTTTACTTACAAGTATGGGCATTCTCTTTCAGAAAAGCTAAATAAAAGTGGTGAAACAATTCTAGCCATCTCATTCTCTTCAAATTGACCAGCTGCCTCTGTTGGTGCCCCATCTTGTTTAAATACCAATGGTAATCCACAACGATTTACTAACCAAAATGGTGCACTGACAATTAACTGTAAAATACAAACCATACAGGAATTAATTGGTGTACTAATCGGTTGATAAAATGTCTCAGAAATCATCATGTATAGTATGCAAATATTTAACAATGAGTACCGAACGAAAACAAAAGCTTCAAAACAATGTCTATTAGCATGAAAGTCAGCTAAAAATGAACATGGTAAAGGATTATTATTGTCTTTGTTAATGAAATGTTAAGTTTATCAGTTTCTTGACCAATGTTTTGAATTGACAAATTTCCTGGTGACTGGCTACAAATTATCCAATTAAATTAAAAACAAACAATTCATGTACATAGATTGTCTTATTAGTAAACGTAACATCCCTAGATTCAACTCATTAAAATACTATTACCTTAAGAGAGCCTCCACTTCTAGCTAAGATCCTGACAAATAATTCTAAAGGTCTTTTCTGTGAGTCTAACATCTTGATTCTAACTTTATAACTTCTAATACCAGGGGAAATAACAAGTTCTCGACAAATTTCAAAGTTCTCTAATTTAAGACCAAGTTCCAAATCTTTACTTAAATCAGCCTGTGATAAATAGAAAACATCATAATACAAAGTACAATCGTTCTTAATTCATAATATGGTTTTAGTTTTATTGTACATTCCTATATAATAGTCAGAGTCATAAAAGGATACAGATAACATAACCATGGTTCTTAGGAAACATGAGTATAACACTCCTATCCACCATAAGCAGCATAAACTGTTCATATACAGTAGATACACAGATGAATTTACTTATTCATTGTTAGCCTAAAATTATCAAATCTGTATGACAAAAAATCTAGAGAGTATGTTTAAGGTAGAATTCTAGAATGCATTCCTGTAACGGTATGTAATGTCATCTGATGTATCACAACCAACATTGATATTTAAGTAGTTTTGAATTACATGTAGCTTGATAATCTAAAATTAAATTCACATACATGTAGTCAAGGCATTGATGGTCTTAATTTTGGAACATTTTTATCTCAAACTGAACATTAGGGACAAACATTACTGTAGAAATAAAAAATAACTTACAGAATGAAGTTGTGATTGTTTTCCTGGTTTAATTCCACCACTTATACCAGTACCTTTAAAATAAAAGTTTAACTCAGCAGGTAATAAGTTTACAATGATTACAGGTGGTAGTAAGATTATTGTATGACCAGGTAGAGGATTTAATCCTGTCTGTATCTTTTCTTCTGGGTAGAGTTCACGTTGCACAGCCACACAGTACCTGAAAAATGGTAATAAAATGATTAAATCTATCATAGTCATGTGTCTATGCAAAATACAAGTTGTTTAGGATCAACCAATAACAATCATGGGATTACTCATTCAAGAGACCATGGACAAATTGATAGGCTAATTTTACTCATAGAATGATCATCCAAAGCAACCCATTTTAAACACAAGTAATAGCAAATTTCTTAAATCAAATGCTATTGGAAGAACATGTTTGTCAATTTTATAGTATTTCCTCTTAAAGTTCAAAAGTCGAAAACAGTATAGTTCTGTTATATTAACCTGTTTCAACTTGAATAATTACATGGTCACTGAATCTGTTATTATTCAACTTCTTTTTAACCACTGAGCCACCGAGCCATGCTATAATCATTGATGATCTAACTATACATGCGACGATTTTGAATATCAGGGAAAACAAATTCGAAAGAACAGATTCTGTGACCATGTAATTATTTAAGTTGTGACAGGTTAATAAAATGGAACTATAGCAATGATGAAATAATGAGCATGTCTGTCAAAATAAAAAATATATATACCTATAAACATCATCTGTTCCCATCATCTTACATTCTCTAAATGTTTCATACACTTCACGTTGTTTCTGTACATTCTGCCAGGTAATTGGTGTATCACAAAATTCTACAGGCCAATCAGTTGGTTTAGCCCACAGTTTTGATAACACAAATGTCATAGGTATAGATTTCTGTTGTCCTGGATTAATGTTGATATGGTCATAACGTCCTTTAAATGAAGAAAACAATATCATAAGTTAGTAATTTAATTTTATAGACTCAGTTTTATGCTGATACACATACACATAATTTACACCTACTATCCCTTGTCATCAGGCAATCTTTATCCATCTAATAGGTAATAACCATAGAGTCATTTAATTATTCTTATGAGGGGCTGACAAATGGATCAACAGAATTGTTATACACTCACAAGTTTGTTTCTATTTTACATCATAAAATTTCAAAGGTTCCAAAGTAATTAATTTGCCAAGGAACGACAACTGATCCTCTAGACAAGTATTTCATGACCTAAGTCCATGAAGGTGTTGAGGATATCAAAACCCAGGACTGCTGATTTGTCAGTAAGATGCACAACAAACTGAGCCAACCAGTTATGTTTTGAGGGTTGTTTCAAAACTTACCAGGTATTATAGGGCTATCCATTCTAAGCTCAACAGGACCATCAAGTTTATTGTTAACAATTAGACCAGACCTCAATGTTATCACCTTTCTAGCACTACCTTCTTGTTTGATATCAAATACAACCCTTGCTTCTTGTTGATCATTCTGTAAAATAATACAAACCAAATTTGATACTACAATAGATTTTATAAGGCATTTGAATTACAGGTTTTCCCAAAAATACAAACATATATGTACTGATATAAAAAGTATGCATACAGAAAAAATTGGATAATACAATGAAGTTTTAAGATATTTCCATCAATGGAGAAAACTCATGTTTGAACGGTTTCAGAAGAGATGAAGATGCCTTCAGTGGAGATGGGAAAACTCGTAATCTAGAATTAAGGACAATATCTGCAGATTTTATTGGATACAAATGACTGTACTGTATATGAATTTTATTTTTTTCATAAGCCATAAGCTTTTGCTGTGAAATGTTGTAGGTACATGTATATAATAGTGTGCTTAACAAATAACATCTTGTATTAAGCTCGGCCCTAAAGTTAAACACAAACTACTGGATTAGTAGTCCGACAGTGAGTGAGACAAGTTACCAACTAAGCTAGCCAGTAAGGAAAACAACAAAGAATACCTACCACTTTAATGATAGATGGTTTACTAACATCAGGGAATGTATTTCTAAAATATGTACCAACTTTATCTACTGATACTGGACTTAATCTTTGCCAACCTTCTACTTTAACTACAAGTTGATTGACTCTGAGAGAGTCTGATTTCTGTAATAATATAGGTAAGTAATATTTATAATGCATATATTCAACATATAACACTACCTTCAAAGCTAATGTGAGAGGTACAAAACATCCAATAACAGATACTATACTGCTTTTATAGTATCTTCCTATCACAACCTTTTTTTAAAAAAAATAGTTGCTATTATCATTAATTGTATTAGTATGACATAGCCAGAACTTAAACCAGTAAATTGAATCACATTAAATTTGCAAGCATACTAAACCACTTCAAATATTATTAACTCTTACCTTATGTCTAAGTTTTGCTTTACGATGAAAATCAAACTCTAGTTCAGCATTAGGAGGTACACATTTCATATCTAAATCTTTTAGATTTTGTTCAGAGTATTTAACTGTATCCATGCCAACATTAGAAGGATTCACAGTGATTGGTGCAAACCATACAACAGATCCAGTATTGTTACGTACAGCATATGGTGTTAACAGTTGACGTCTTTTAGCCCCTGGTGAAGCTAACTCTTTCTGTGTACTGTAAATATCAAAATATATACATATAATTTACACTTGTAAAATCAGTTTTAATTTCATTTCTTTTCATATTTAGTTAGCTCATCCCACAAGTCGGTTTCCTTATCTCTAAATTCTATTTTGTGAAGAAGCAATTATGCAAACAAAATTCAAACCAATATAGAGATGGTTCTTTAGAGATTACCAGCTCAGCATTGTAACCTTTAAGCCAGAATCTTCCTTCAAAACATTTGTACTATCAACAGTTTCCTTTCTTGTGGTATGTTACTTAATCAATGTTGACAAAAGTCAAATGTATTCTTTAATTTTACTCATGTAATCATTATGATTTTACACAAATCATTAACACTTAATATTAAGCAATTTACAGAAGCCAGCTTAACTTACCAGCTTTCCTGGACCTCTTTTACCAGTACTCACTAACCTTTATGTAGGAAGAAACAGGTTCACTCTATAATGAGCAAAATGAAGATGGAATCATAAGACCAGTCACAGCTAGGAAACAAGTCCAAACCATTTTGAATTTTGAAGTTGAGTATTCTAAGACTGCACCACAGCTGCTGGATCAAATGATATTCTATATATTATATAACAAGAACAAATTAAACCTACCCATCTTTGTGTTTATAATAATCTTCTGTCCATTTATCTTTAGTTAGATTATATAGTTCTAATAATGTACTTGTTACATTTATATTTAATACATCAGAGGCTGAAATATAGAAAAAATAAACATTAACAGATTATCAAGTTATCAAATATTGGAGGAAAAGTATACCAGTAAGAGCCATCTCTTTCCATAGTATCAAACTTTTGATGACAATACCATAGCAAATAATGGTCCAGTTGAATACAAAAGTTGATTTTTTAAAGTCATAAATAGTTGAAACTTTGCAGAAAAAATATACTTTTATCAACAAATTACAGCACTCACCAGATATCTCAATGGCTAGCTTCTTTTCTGGTTGTTTAAAGTTCTTCCACTGTGCATGACATCTAAAAATATATATTTAATATAAGACTTACAATAATAATTTTCATTATACAGGAAACAATATTTAGAGCAACAATAGTGGCAAATTCTGCAAGACAAAAAAAGCTATACATTATGAAATATAGCTCTGTCAAATACAACAATTAAAACATGGTCTTTCAAGCAATATGCAAGGGAATGAACTCGTCAGTTCTACATCCAATGGTTAATTGACCTCAATTGTGCTTGAATCCAAATACCACTCTCGGTTTGATTGACCACATCATAAATTTTCATGAATTTCTGAAAATCACTTTAAACTAGATAAATAAATTCTTATCAGAAAGAGTTTGCTAATCAAGACTATTACATTAAAAGTAGTCAGCCCAGCCAGCCCATCCTAACAGACTCTATGCTCGCAACTGTTCATCTTAGCATTTTGAACTAGATCTCCCTTAAATTGACTATGTACTGCACTAACTTAAAGACAAGACAAGTTCATTATCAAAATTCAGCAGATTAGGATTAAAATGGTAATTTAAACAACAATAATTAATCAATAAACTGTAATACAAGCCTACCTCCATTGTTCAATGAGTGGTTCCCAGCCTGCTAATGTTCTATTATAATAATCACCAGTAATCTGGAAACCAGCTTTGCCTTCTTTACCTGGTTCATATTTTAAATTCATACCATAAAAGTTAAGTTCTACCAGAGGTATGTCAGCATCTTGACAATCATCAATTAAACATAAACAAAATGTTGTCATGTTTACCTATAGAAAAGAAACAAATAAGAGATACAGTAAAATCTTAGAAACTAAAAAATTCAAATCTATATTGGAAGTTCTCTGAATTCTAATAAATTTTGTTTGTCCATTTATGGGAGACCGGAGGGTAAACAAAATCAGAAACTAGTCAAATCATGATTTCTTGAGTTATATTGCATAATTTCCAGTGTACCTGCTTTTTGTTTTATAAACAACCTCCCGGCTTTCTTCAGTTCTTAAACAATCTCTAGTATTTAGTTATATCAAGGTTTCTATCAACCCACTGGGCCATGGCCAAAAAATGCTACATGACTGTAGTTTATTCCAAGTCAAGTCTGCTATAATTACACTTATACTATAATAGTAAATTTTATGATCAATAGGCACAATAACATGGAACAATATATATACCATGACCCATTAAATCTATTATAAAATCAATGCCACTTACGTCAATGGCTGTTAGTTTATTTCCATCTGGTTTTACAATTTTAGCATTTTGTGTTAACCATACAGCAGCTTGTTCCATGTCATCTTTATTTATTTTTAATGATTTAATACAATCATCACGACTAAAGTTCATCTCCATTAGTTGATTTACTAATAATTCTGTAATATATACAAATAGATGGTGCAAAGATATGAAATTGTGTACAAGTAGTTCGTCTTTAAAACATTCTGTTAACATGTACAAATTGGTGTACAAAATATGTGTTGCTCATTTTAAAAACAATGTTTTCATATAGGCTGTTAATAAAATTCAAGGATTAAAACATACAATGTTGATACTAGTGATGGGCAGTTGGTTTTAAAACCACAGATGATCATCAGACATATTGAATTCAGTATAACTCTATATTTTGTTGCAGGGCAATAAGCAAGCTTAGTAAATATTTTGAAAATACCTAGACTAGAAATAAAGTAGAGTATTCAGTTAGATTTGAATCACAACCAATGAGAAAATATTTCAGGAATAATGTTAAGGATTAATAAACATCAGGGTTCAATTCAATAAAATTTCAACGATAACAACAACTTTCCGTAAGCACCCCAAAATGGAGCAGGGTCAATACTTTTTTATTTATCCATTTAAAATTTTCCAAAGAGATACAAAAACTTTAATAGTTTACTATATAACTCACCAGAAACAGGAGATTGTGATGATTGTCTAACATTAGTTGTTTGTTTAGGTAAAGAATCCATTATAGCAAGAAATAGTTTCATATCTTGATAGGATAATCTTACATTCATTGTATTACATGATACCTGAAAATATTAGATATATAATAAAACCAAATATTGTATCAAGGAATATTAGCCCTTTATTGTAGATTCCATAGGTCTAGTTACAAATTATCCTAATCCCATTCCATGAGTAAGATTCTAAATATCGATATCATAATAGAAACAGAGAACATACAGTGCTTATGGCCATCTTATAAAGAGGATTACTGATAAGTGATGTTATGTTATAAGGGTTCTACGAGGGGTGTCCCAGTAAATCATGGACTCTGTTTGTTGCGAAAAAAGTACGCGCAACTTTAGCTCCAACTTTTAACTGCCATTAAATGCCTGTGCTGTGAGTAAGAATGCTTAATTTTTAGACGGTTAATTAAAAAATAAATGTTTTGCTACAATTTATAAGACACTAGGTATGAAAACGCGGCGCAAGTCAACGTCATATTAAGACGTCAGGTCTATGAAATCATTTTTATTCACTCTCGAAGTTCGCCTTGTTGTGAACAGTGACATAAACAGACGATGTATTTACTTCATATTTACTTTAAAAATTTGTTTTTGTCTTACTTTTGATACAAAATTATTACATCAGTCTCAAAATATTAGTATGGTCAATGATATAATGGCCAACTTAATTTTGAATAACACTTACAGTAGTTTTTGGTACGATAAATTCGGTGGATATATTTTACTATGAATAACTTCTCTACCGTATGTAGTATGCACAAGGCATACTAAATGATTCCTTTCATCTGTCTATGTGTTTGAATTCAAATTTATACCCATCCATGTTGAGCCAGGCTGATTATGAAACTGAGTTGCAATTACAAAGTCTCAATCTTGTCCTGACGTCACATTATCTTGTTGATATCACATTTTTTAGATTCAGTTCAAATGCGTATTGCACTCTAGTGTATATATTTTATGATATGAGATTTGGTGTGATAATATATTAATAATTTCTGCGAATGTCTATGTAAAAACAAAATTTAATTAAAAAGTTTATGTGTACATTTTACTGTTCATTTGAACTCAGTTTGAACGAATATACAAGTGTAAAAGCGGTTGCGCCGCATGCACATACCTGGTATTAATTAAACATTAAAATGACGCCTTTAATGCAAGTTCTTATTGGTCCAATGCCTAATTTGTATAAAAATATGACCAACAAACAGTCTTGTAAATTATGATCATCATGTGACGTAGGAAAAGAAAGTTATGGACAAAGTACACGATTTACTGGGACACCCCTCGTATATTTTATCGGTACACATAAAATAGAGTCCTGTATAAGCAATTTCAGACAATGGGTTATAAGCACTTTAAACATTTAATCTTTAAAAAATGCTATCTTAATCAGCATCTTTAAAGGGCTAACAAATTAATTTCTTCAAGTTGTAAAACAATATGAGAAAGATTATACATGCATAAGTATGATGTACATATACAATTATGCCATAGGTCTTTCCAGCAATTCAAATGTCTAAAACATTTTTAAGTACAGTAAAATTCCGATATTAGAACCACATTTGTCATTACAAAATCATGCAAGTTATGACAATTTATAAGTCCCAAATTTGGGAAGAAAAGGGTCCCTATATTAAGGCCACCTTGCTATCAATTTTGATAGTCCTTACAGTGAAACTGTACTGTAGTCATATAAGCCTAAATACAAACCTCAAGCAACATTTGTTTTTGATCAAATTCCATAGCATCAACCAGACCGGCTGATACATTCTGTTTTAATATAGGTAATGGATTAACATTTAGTTCTATAGTTATAGACATTGGATCAACTATAGATAGAGCTGTTTCTTCCTCCGCTTGTAGAGAGCAGGAAAATACTTCTAAACTTTGTAGATTACATGATAACATCTTGTCTTGTGCCTTAGGTCTGTACGACAACACTGATGTACACTGTAATAGAATATATATATTATTATAAAATGGTGTAAGCAAACATATCAGGAACAGCAACAGCCATAAACACAGACCAGCCCTGGAGCCAACCAGCTAGGAGAAAGATTAGTTTAAAAGAGACATGTACAAATTCCTCTGAAACAATATTGTCACCGTTTTGAATGTTGGAAACATTTAGAGATTGTAAAAGAGAATTTAAGATGTGTCTGGTTGGCAAAAGTTATTGTAATTTGTAGTAGCAGGGTGTCTACATTTCTAAGGTCGAAGACTATTGAATATATAACAAACAAAAATCTGTTCTTTTCAAAATGAGTAATAATAGTGGGGTGGTCTTAGAATAGTGGTGGTCATAAAGTGATGTAAATACAAACTCCCACTTTCACCCATAAGCTAAGAATAGTTTTTTCGCTGACCAGATGTTATACAATTAATCAGTAATATTACCTTCAGAATAACAGCATTAGAATCAGAAGATACAAGATTCTCCACAACAACAAATTCAGTATCAGTAACATTTAACTTTAATTCAAACGGTACATCAGATTGTTCTATAGGTGGTGCTCCTCTTTTAGTTATAATACCACCTGAGGTAGATAATGGACTTGCTGTATGTGAACCTCTACTAGATGTAGATAGTGTTGGTGATTGTACTTCTTCTCTTGTACCTTCCATACTGGTCTCTTCTGAAATGTAAGAAATAAGCTGAGATAAAAGATCATAATTTTCTAAATCCTGATTTCTGCAGTGTTTTCATATCATGATTAGATCGATTCCTTCCTCTGTCTCTTAAAAGCCTGAACATTAGGATCAGTCCTAAAAACTATTCTCAATGAATAAGTCACCTAAGATAGTGTTTGCTTATGACTTGGACTGTTGCCGGTCAATCCAAGCTTAGGCCATGAATCTTTACTATTTTACAAAATGAAATGTTATCCAAGGTTTTTCTAGGGGTTTCTGGATAGCAAATATATAATTTAATCAACATTTGTTCTAATGACCAAAGTAATTTGGTATCAAAATGATCATTAAAAGGACTGATTTTCCCCAGAAGGACCCAAAACCAAGATTTTGAATCCCATTTAAATGTTTTCAAAATATTTTGAATTTTCAAGGCGAGGTCCAGATCCCTAGAAGCTGAAGATTTGAAGAGTTTATGGAAGTTGGTTCTTGAAGTGTATAACTATTTACAGCTTCCTATCAGCCATTCCATTAAATACAATCCATTACCAGCCAGTTAAGGGCGTCGGTATCATAATAAATTCAAGTTTAATGAGATATAATGTAAGCCATAAAAATAAAGTTTACAACAATTACCTGTTAAAAATGGATTATCTGGTTTAGTTCCAATAAACTCTTGTACAGCAATCAACCATTCAAAACTACATAATAACTTCATATTGTTGAGAATAACTTTAAAGCCAGCACCATCCAAGGTAGCTCTATAATGTAACTCTAATTGTAAACTGTCAGATGAAGAAAACTTTGTAGGTTGTAAAATTCTTTCAAATACACTTCTTCTCTGATTTATAGCAACATCTGAAAAATAAAATATAACATGATTATATTAATAGTGGTCGATTTTCACGCTAGCCTGACAGCAAAAAACTAGTGATTTTGCCATGGGGCTAGTAAAAAGTCAGTTTTTTACTAGCTTGATGTGCTTATAGCAGAAAAAATCTTTACTGCTTTGCTTATTTAATAAAATATTTTCGGGCTAGTAAAAATTCCTTAACTACTAGCCCGATTTGCTGGCAAATTTCAATCAAATTTCCATGACTGTATTAATGGTGCTTCTGACTAATGTTCACCTATTCACTGGCCCTGGAAAGGTTTTGAAATCTTAACAAGTTACCGGCTTTAATGTTCTGCAGCACTAGTCTGATTAAATATGTTATATAAAAAAGATAATATAAAGACAAAATTATCAACAAGCCTGGCAATTTGTAATTAATATTTTCTTACTAGCCACAGGCAATGACTGATCTCAACCTAAGCTTTTGACCAGAACTAAGTACTTAAGTTCTCCAGTAGTGGTCAAATGTACCACTTGATACAGCAGCAGGATATAGAATACTTCAGTGTTATAGTGCCAGCTGGCTGAGTCAACTTTCCTTTTGTTTGGAGGAAAAGTATGACAATGAACAAGTCTTAATTTAACGCATTCAGTCACTGTGTAATTACTGAAGGTTTGACAGCTGAGAAAAAAACAGACTGCTATAAAATTACGATCAACAAAAATTAACATTACCTCTAAATCTCGTATCACTAGCAAGTATTTCCTTGGAAACTAAATCAGTCTCCTTAGATTGATCAGAGAATAGATCATATGATAATCTAGATCTTATAAAGTCTAACTTAGCTAAGCTAACTTCAGGATGTTGTGGGTCAATGTGATGTGATGTTAATAGTTCTAATGTAACATTGTTTAAATCTACAGCCATAGATATCACTGTCCATACATCTCCACTTAATACAGTCTGTAACACATAGATAAATCATGGGATAATAAGCTTTAGAACAATTAGATTATGCAGATTCAGTTAAGCACACTTGTAAATAAATTCTACAAATTTCATTAAATATTCTAACAACAAAATTTATATTAGCTCTATCTTGAACCCAATTCATAGTCCCCAAAGTATAGAACATTAAAAATATAGTTTCTTGCAGAAGGAAAAACGGTCAATTTTGAATGAGATTTAAAACCAAAACTTTCCTACTTTAAATTATTTTTACTGAAAGAATTTTGTAAAGGTGCAAAGACATCTATAAATGTAGAGAAACAATCAGTTCTTGCTAAAAGAAAAACAATGAAAATTTTAAAATGAAAACTACCCAGTACAACAAAAATGACAAAAACAGAGGAAAGGGATAAATACAAACCTGTATGTTAGGATTCTGCATATGAGTCATAAGTTCTTTCTTGAAATTTTCAAATTTTTCACCAAGATTATGATCAAGTAGACCTCTAATCAACTTATATTGTGTTATATCCAGACAACAATGTACAGATGATAGTGATCCTTGTACTCTAATATCTGGTACATTATGACTTTGATCACCTTCTAAATTACGTTCTATTTGTAAATATAACATACATTTCTCCTTTAACAATTTACAGCCCTGAAAATATATACAATCAATACAAAATTTACAATTTTCAAATATGTAAATTTTTATAGATAGCCCATTTTAATGACCAAAGTAATTTTTTATAACCTGTCTTGGTCAGTTAGTAAACAGAGTTATTCATAATATCAAAATAAATCCAATTAAAAATAATACTTCTATCTTTTTTTTAACTGTATATGTATAAAAATATAGTTTTTAACTGAAAAATTTAACAAATTTAAATACTTGCATAGTTAAGGTGGAGTACACAGAGGATATAAAATGATAATATTTGTCCTGATTTTATCGTTCACAATACTACATACCTGTCTCTGTATGACACATGATGGAAATTCTAAATCTTGTTGTAAACTTTTCCCTTTATAATGTTTCTTTTCTATTCTTTCAGCAGAGAATAAATCCATATCACATAATCTTACATCTAAAATATCTAACAAACATTTATGTGAATCTGTTACCATGGCAACACCATCTGATTGTTTTTTACCAAAGCTAGTTTGTTGTTCAGTTATAGTCACATCACTTAGAGGAGAGGTTTTACTTGTAAAGACATCAGACCCTGGACTAGAGAGAGGTGATAAATGCCTTCTATCACTAGGTGTGCCAGGATCAACGCTAGAACCAACATCTGATGTATCTAATTTATTTGATTCGACTCGTAAATCAAGGTCAAGGTTACCATAGATACTAGAGGTCATTGGGTCATCACTTCGACCAGGAGATAACATTTCATCCAGTGAAGTTTGAGACAAAACAAGATGGACGCCACCAGACTGGGACCCATCTGTCTGTGATACACTTCTTGAAGTTATAATACCAGTCCGACTACTAGATGACCTTACAGAGGTTGCCGAGTTTGTCCTTGACAATGATGCCTTAGACGAGCGTCCATCTGAACCAGATTGATCATCAGTAGGGGTTTTATCCTTTTCTGATATTTTATCACCATTAAAAGTACCAGTATCTCCATCAAATTTAAAACAATTTCTAACAGACAATCTCCCTAGATCAGCCACTAGAACATCAGTGGTTTTAGAACTATGTGGTATCAGAATAATAGGTGACCCAGCTTCTATATCAAATAATATCCTAGGTTGGTGAAATGCTTCTTCATTAATCTGTAAGTAAAATAAATGAGAAGAAATTGAATTTTGAACAAAGGAAGAAAACATAAGTATGTCATATATTGCTTTACATCAGCCAAGCTCTTAGCAAAAGTTAGGAATTTATTCACAAGACTAGAATTCAATTCTCTTGAAAAATAATAGTATTCATAGTTTCATGGCATAGTACACAACCCATATAGTTATTTCTACAAGAAAATACACCTATATAAACAACTTCAACAAAATCATACAAACCTTTTTGCCAGCAGAAGCAGCTCTCATTCTTCCTAATACATCTTGTAGTTGAAGAAATTGTTGCACAAAACCTAACATTTCAGCTTGAAACTTGTTAGTATGTGTATACCTTACTGAAGACATACGTAACTTAAGTTTCATATCATAGTCTCTCTTCAACCAAGGATCAGGTAGTCCATATCTGTGGGAAGATTAACATTAAAGAACATAAATATAGTATAATAGTAGACACACTTTAGTTCTGATGACAAAATATGGATATGAAAATGTTGTCAGAACAGGTCACTGTATCCTATTAGTAGATTGTTGGTTGCACAAAAGAAATTTTTAGGACCCAATCTTTTTAATCCTCAGCAAAACACTCATTGAAATGATATAACACATACTGTTAGCTGCATTTTTTTGTATTATTAACAAAGTCAAATACAAAATGTATGTACTCTAACAAAACTGGGCTTGATGATTCACTTACATGTTTAAGTTCATTTTTACATCTTCTGAACTTTCATTTAGTAACTGGCAGTAAGATAATGCCAGTTTTTTTACTTGGTTGTTCTTATCACAAAAAGATTTACTGTGAAATTAAAATCAACCCCCCCCCCCCAAAACAGCAAATATTATAATATTCACTTACTTGAAGAAATCAAATTCAAAAGCTTGATCGCCAACAGTAAGAAATCTTTCTCTATATAATGATCCACTTGGTGAGAGATCTAATACACACATTTTACCTAGCTGACCTAAAACAGAGAAAGAAAATATGTTTATCATCCAACAATGAATAATAGTATTGTAGGCCTTTATATGAGGGTTGCTTATTACAATACAATATGATAAATTTAATCAAAAAGCAGATATTTTACAATTTTCTATTTCAACTCTTCAAAAATAAACTCCTACAGAAATACAAAGTGTCAGATGTTTAATTTTTCAAGCTTCAACATAGTCCACCTTAGGTAAACCTTTGAATAATTAAAAATGGCCAACTTAAGTTGGTTAACTAATTTTGATTTTATGAATATACAAACCTTTAATATCAAAGTTACCATCTCTCAATGATAAATGTGCTGACATTTTAGATACACTAGCCTCAGCAAACTGATATTCTGGTTTATTTAGAATTATAGATAAATTCTCCACTTTTATGTTGATCTCTGAATTTACTACTGGTTGTTCATATACTTCTGTAATAGAAAAATAGGAAAAATATTATTTAAATAAGTATTGCTGCAGCAGAGACACATATCCTCATATTCTTGAGGAGGTTAAAACTGAAATTGTTCATTAGGCACAATTAGAAGAACAACTTGATTTTACATTATGGCTTAATGGATACACAAAACCTTTATCAACTATGTACAATCAACAAAATCAGCAAAATTAAAGCATTAATAGGTCAAAATGACATTTTAAAATGTTAACCTGTTACCCTTGATCAGTAGGAAGCTATCTATCTTCTCAAGGTACATGTATATGATTGGTTGTCAATGCTATAACTATGTGACATATTCATTCTACAGATCAGTTCATATTTCCTGAGTCACTCAAATGTACACTTTTAGGGAAGTCTTTGAGTCTATGGTATGATTTCTTCAATTTTAAAGGACATTTAACAATGTTTTGGTACAGAGTATGAAGAGAATTCAAAATGAAGACTGAAAGCTGAAGAGCTGAAATATAGTACATTATAACCTATGCAGGGCAGCTCTCTACAGTACAAATCTTCTGCACAAAAACAGCTTTTGATATTTCCCTTAGGCATAATTTTATTTGAATTTAATCTCTGCCCAGCAACAACCTCTAAACAGCAACACTTTTAGTCCTTCCCAGTGGTTGTTGTTCAAGAGAGGTTGTACAGTATAACACAAGACAAAAGACTTACCAGGATCTATAGGTTTTCCTTTCTCTACAGTCTCCTTGCCAGCTAACTCATCAATATCAGGTACCTTAGCACCAAGTCCTAGAAAATCTAACAATACAACCCAAGTCTGTTGATTTATCTTAGTATCTAAACAATTAAAATCTACATCAACAAATCTCTTGGTCTCATTATATTTATCTTTATATTCTGGTGAAGATTTATCAACTAATATCACAGATATATGTACTAAGTTCTCTTCTAGTAAATCGTCATGAGACATACTACGAGCCATCTGTGGTGAGGGTGGTGGTGTGTGTGGACTTATCCTGAAATATATATACATTCATTTATACAGTATAACCTCTGCAAAGCTGTCCAACAGAACAAATCCTCGGCATAACAACAGCTTTTGAAATTTCCCTAAGCCTTAATTTTAATAGATATAACTTCTGCAGTGGAATGACTTCTGAACAGCAACATAATTTAGTCCCTTCCAGTGGGTGTTGTTTAAGAGAGGTTGTACCAAATAATTACGCAGGAAGTCATTTAATTCAGGTGATTTAGAGTAATTAGGTTCGGGAGGAACGAAACATGGTCACAAATGACAATTAGTCCCCTTGGACAGATGGTTACTCAGGCAGTCTAGATTGAACATATCATTGTTTGTTAAATATATTAAATATACACCGTACTTTAAAACCAATAATTCAATTGTACTATTTGTTCTATTTAAAAGAACTTAGAAATATTTGGCTAAAGAGAAGACTTGTCTAAACGGCTCTTAAAGACAGTCTTTGTTATGTTTTGAGAAAACTTCCTTTTTAAGATGGGTATAAAAGATGAGAAAGAATGAGATAATACAAAAAGTAAGTGTACATACCCTGGATGTGATCTACCTCTGGTATATGAAGGTGTTGGTATAAATGCTCCTATACCAGTCAATGGTCGAGTAATCACAGGTTTATTGACTTTAGAAGATAAATTACTAAAACTTGATGGTAGAGAATGTGGCATCATGGGTATGGGGGCTATAATAGCATTATCAGGACATGACTGTGACAAGAACTCCCTAGGTTTACTATAGTCTTCCTTCTTTGGTTCCTTGGATACCATGATTTGTCTATGCTTAGAATCTGGGTCTTCCAGTAAATCATCCATCACTAAAGACTTCAAGGAGACTTCTATCTTTGTTGTGGCAGGATTATCCTTAGTCATATCTAGGAGAAACCGATGAAGCTTCAACTCTACAACTCCTCGTTCCCCTTCCCCAAAGTCTCCTCTTAACTCAACACTAAACAATGGAACTTCAAGTCTTAATTTCTTTGTTAAGAATGGTTTACCAACTGTAGACTGGTTTAAACTAGAGAATCTTCCAGAAGTATGCAAGCTTTCAGATTGATCCTGATTAGACTGAGAACAAGTCATATCATTTAGACTGTCTCTTGATGCAGCATTTTGATTTGTGTTTGTGTCAGTTTGATCAAACATGGTTTCAGCGCTTGACATATAATCAGACGTCTGTAAAATTTGTTCATAAACACTCTTTAAAAGTAAAAGTTTCAATGGAGTCTGTATTTTTGCTCTCATATCAAGCATTGGTTGATTGTCCATCACAGATATTGGATCATTCACATCCTTAGGATGAAATTGATCAAGAAATTCCTCATCAGTGTTTGCGTTGATGAACTGGGAATTCCCTCCAATATGATCAATGGTGATTTGTACAGTTGTATCATACATGATTGGAATTCTAGCTTTATTCTCTTCAGTCAGAGAACGATAATCCAAACTTCCGTCCAAATTCAAAATACTTTTGTCAAAACCTGAGTGACTAGTACAATCAATGTTAACAGAATACAAATTCATATTACGAACTTCTACAAATATTCTATCCATTTTTTTATCATTATCATCATCATCAGCAAGCACTTCCTCAAATGAACAGCCATGATTTTTATCATCAGTATTACTAACTGATATTTTACCTAAATGGGCTACAAGGACGTTAGAACTAGTAGAGTTTTTCGGAACTACTATCACAGGGGATTCAAAACTAGCATCTAGCATGATGCGGTTCTTTTTCACTTCATCCTCCTCCAAGAAAGTCTTACTATTGTCAAAGTACTCCGATTCAGTTTTATCAAAGGTTTGATTCAATTTCATCTTTGACCCACCAAACCCTTCCAAACTGCTAGAACTTCCATACATAGACATTTGACTTAGTTCATTTCTCTTAGCAACCATTCCCTTAGCAACCTCACTAGCAACATTTTTAATACTACTAGCAACAGATGCTTTGTATTCTTTGAATTCAGCCACACATAGGGATAGTTCATACACAGTGGTTGGAGAATGAGTATAACAAAGGGAGGCTACTTTTAGATTCATTTTAATGCAATCTGAGTTGTCTTCCTTGGAATTCAAATCTAATTCAGAAGTAAATCCACACTGACTAGTCATTCTTAGTGGTTTACTATAACTAAATATGAAAGCTTTGTTATCATCAATGGTTTCCTGATTCAACATGGACTCGTCTGCTGTCTTGTACATATCTTTTGAGGACAATATAGACTTAGATGCTAGACATACATCTTGACCTACACTAAACAATTGTCTATGTTTCTTATGTTCTGATGTTATATCATATACATGAAATCCTCCCAGTGATCCGTTCATACTTAAATCTGAATCTGAAAGTAATAGTAAAGAAAATTATTAAGGCTATTAATGTTGATTTACATGTTTAATTTTAAAAAGCATGGTTTTAAAAGAGTGGTTTAAAGCTAAATTCAATACCACTGCAAAAAATGGCAGTTCCCACTCATGCAGGAATATGAAAATAGTCAATGTCCTATTAACAAAAATTGGCATTTCAGTACTAGTTTATAGACAAGGTACTAGTACATCAAAAACCTATATGTCTAGGGAGACTAGCAAGTGGACTTGAAAGTGATCTATATAAATTGCAAGAACTTGTTTCACAATGAAGCTAAAATACATTAGTTTTAATATACAAGTCTAAAATTTACAACTTGAAGTTTCATTATCTTTTACAAAACAAAACAATATTTACTAACCTATAGAAGCTTGTAATCTAGCACATGACATTGTTGCTGTGGCAACCTTTCTAGCAGACTTTTTATCAGAACTATTTTCTAGTCTCATCATTAATATTGACAAACGATTAAATTCAGCTGTCACTTCAGTTCTAGTACCCATTTGTTCCTGTTATTATAAAACATATAGATTATACAATATAAAAGTAATACTACACACTAGTCTCAAGGACAATAATTTTAATTTCAGTGGGGATTCACATTCAGATAATTTATGTATATTGACCTATCAATGCACAACTCTTTATCTGGATAAAACCCTATTGGCATCAGAATTTCATGATTATACATTTAGATCTGGCACAGACAGAAAACTTAATAGAATTTCAAGGACTAATCCTATTACTTAGCAAATGACAAAGCAAAAGTTAACAATACATTCAGGATAAAATTTTACGCTTTGAAACAACAGTCCACCTCATTCAGAAAATAAGACATCTTTTACAGCTTAAAAAAACTGACTGGAGACAAGAGACTTACCTGTTTAGATATATTAAACATAGATTGGTTTATAGTTGATTCATTTGACACACTAGTTGTTGTAGTGGATCTTTTAATCTCAGAAGGTGAAGTTTGTGGAACTGTTCTCTTTAGAAAACTTACTATCTCTACAACTGTTTCCATGTTAGCTAAAATGATACCAAGGGTATAGTTAAATATACAACCAACACTTAGAAAAATGTAAATATTGTTTCTTTAGAGCAATGTCCTGCCAAATATGGCGTCTGAAGGGAATAAACAAGATAACAAATGGATAAATACACCATAGGGCGAAAATTAACACCATGAATTGCATAAATTGCACAATAAAAACACATATCCATATATCTACAAACACAAAATGTTATGCTAAGTTTAAAAGTATGTATAAAATACAAATAAAAAATAACATAATGATACAATAATTGAATGCCTCAATGTAAAAGGGGTACTTATGTCCATTTTTTGTCAAAATTGAGATAGGATCATTTTCATATAAGAAATTGAATTCTTCATTTGATAACCCCCCTTCTAGACAAGAACAATGAGTTATCTTGAAAGAAATTGGTCTTTAAAGAATATGTGATAGGTCCTATCTCCACGGCTGGATATAGGACCTTTTTGCATAACAATAGGAGATGCTGTAAAGTTTACACACATTTTATATAGCCAGATGTTTTTCAATATTTACAGAGATGTCAGAGATAAGTAACTAATAAGAATTGAAAGTGTTCTTATTTTTCAAGTCCATTCAATGCTTTGATGTGAGATTTGAAACCAAGAAAATAGAAAATGTTTTGTCCAAATAGCGTTTATGGCTGTTTCTGTGTTCCATTGTTTAAGTTCCAATTTGTATAGGATCAATATTTGTTTTGATCAATTTCTTTTTTTTTAAAAATCACAAAAATGTGCTTTTCATGAAAAGTACTAAAATGGAGATAGGTACCCTTTAACATTGAGCCCTTCAATTCCAATGATCATTTTTTCTAAAATTGTGTTTTGTTCATAAATGTATTCAGAAATGCAATGTAATGTTTTGATGCTTTATGTTGCGTTTCAACATTTTTTCAGTTATATTGTGGCAAGTCTTACTAATGGGTCCTAGATAGGCCTAAATATCTGGATCTAAGCTTTTAACCTAGTTACTTAGTATTAACCACATACACTAGCCAGTGGCTGACAACTGCCCTTGTTGATAAAAACCTTTAAGCTATTTTTCAATTATAGCCCAATTTAAGAGTTTATAACCCAAGTTAAACAAAATATAGGAATAGAATATAAAGTATACATACCTATGATGTCTAGATTATTAAACTGTAGATTAGCTACATTAAGTGAACCTTCTTCAAGTTTATTACTAGGTGAATTAGAGTTAATCATTTCAAAATCTATAATAATCAAAGCTTCATCATCTAAAGGTAATGGAGATGTAAGTTGTCTTCTAGATATATCTGGCTCCTTGGATACTTTAGGAGTTGTCTCCCCTGTAAAATAAATATCAAAGTAATATAGGGAAACTGTCTCGCCTGCAATAAAGACAACAAAGTGAAGAAACGGAGTTGTCTCCCCTGTAATAGAAATATCAAAGTAATAGAGTGAAATTGTCTTCCTTGTTTTATTAACAAAGAAGTGAGTTTGTGAACTTTTGAATTAGTGCCCAAGTTAAAGCAGATTCGAGAACGTCAGTAGAACTTCCTTGGAAACAGCAATACTAGACTCTCAGAATCCGTTCAGTCACCAAAATTTTAAATCTGGTGAATCCTTTTTATTTTTGAAAATGTATTATATAATTATTTTAAAAAATACCCAAAAATGATTATTTTTTGAAGAAATAGTTAGAGCAGTTTTGCATTAAGCTGCCACAGTGTATCAGAACATACCAATATTAGTGAGTACTTGGTAAGCACGAGACATAACATCTTGTACAGCACCCTGTATACCAGTAGATGACGATGATGATGATACTGGTGGATAATGTTCTATAGGAGACCCTGGTGGTGATCTTGGTGACATCATCATAGGTGATGTAGCTGCTGAATCTCTTATACTACCACTTGTACTGTCCATACTGAAAAAATAATTTCAAGGTATTTAGTTATTGCCCAATGAATCTACATACATCCTTATATCATATAGATATATGCACATACAACATAATTTTATATATTAAAGAAAAGTACAAAAATAATCTTTGTGCAAAAATATTTAAATATACCGATTTAGCGCACCTGGTAATTAAAAGTATAAAAAGAACATATCAAAGTACATGTACACATAGATGTTTCATCTTGCAGCATAAAAGAGTGATAGTAAGAAACTAAATGAAAACTCATATGGTACACTCATCAAAGAGATGAAGAAATTTAGAAGAAAGGGTATAAATTATCTTGTCTTTCAAAATTTTGAGGCAATGACTGTATCACAATTGAGTTAAAGTATAATAAAGTATAGGTTTTAACTTAATATGGACACCTAAATGTATTCAACAACAAAGCAACTTTTTTTCATGTGAATAAATATAAATAACTTACACAATATTTCTATGTGAAGCAACCAGTAATTCAAAATCTTGTCCATATGTTTGTAAAGCATCAACGACTAGTAGACTATGTACAGTTAGTTTAACATTAGTATCATATGGTCTCTTTGTCATACTAACTTTAACACCTGATATCTGTAACTCTGCTACAGCTCGATCTGTAATATACATTAGTAATATTTAAACCTATTATATATACTATAACTATAAAATATATTAGTATCTCACTCAGTCCCCAGAAATATACAACATATATACAAATGGAATAAGGACAATAATTTATTAAATTGAGCAAAAATGAATAAAATCAGGTCAAACAACAAAAAACTTGGCCAATATGATAATTATGCAGTTTGATTGATCAATTGAAAGTCTATATAAAAATTGAAAAATTGTTGTTTTTTGCAAGGCTTACTCAGAAAATAAATATTTTAAATAAAATAGCAGCATTCTCTTGATATAATGTGATTTTTGGTATTTTCACAAAAACATTTCATAGTAACAAAAAAAATCTGAAACTGTTTTGATGAGTCAGTGCAAGACAAAGCTTTATTCTTCTTCATTTATGTATAGAAAGATTAGTTTTGTTATGACCCATCAGTTAATACATTCAATAATATGTGGATTAATTACCTCTACTATGGATTTCAAAGGACATTTGATTGACAGAAAAATTTGCCAATAATAACAGAGAGTCTTCAAGTAATTCTTTCAACTTCTCTTCAGCATCATTATCTTTATCAAGTGTTAAGTTCTCTTGAGTGATCTCCCTTAGTTCATCTAGATTTAAACCACTAGAAGACTCTGTTAGTGAAACACTGCTACCTGATTTGTTAACATTTTGACCAGAGGATTGACTTGATTGGCTGGATAGAGTTTTAATACATGAGTTGATATTTTGAATCTGAAACAAAACAAGAAGTAAATAAGTCTTACATTCTGAAACAAAAAGTCAAAATGTCAAAAAATATGTTTGTTGAATGATTCAATGGCAGCAGCGTTTTTTAACGTTTTCCAATTAGATTGGCATTGTTTACAAACTTGTCCAAGCTTAACTGCTGGCTAACACTTTAACAAGGTTAAATGAAGAATGATGGAAATGGTAAGACCTGGAAAACAAACACACCAAATTCTGAGCAATATGACCTGCCCTAAACTACTATGGGTGTTCACTTTATCATGCTTTACAAAAGTGTTCTCAGTATACACTCTTGTTTGATGAGCAAAGGCACAAACATGATATAACAAAAGAGTGCATTGAGTTGTATACACAAATGTAAATAAAGGCTCACCTTTTGTTCATTAACATGTACAGTCAATGATGGTAGATTACCAGATACTATAATTGTTGGATAGTTAGGATCTGTTGTATATAATAAACGCCTGAAATATAAACATTATACTTTAGTGTAAACAGTTTAGTTACACTATTACAGCCATCAAAATGAGTACAATCTTCTCAAACTTAGCAAATTGGTCTTAAAAATTGCAGAAGTATATTTTACATACAGCTTTGGCTTTTATTTGTATGGTCAATTATTATTTT
This sequence comes from Mactra quadrangularis, assembly GCA_025267735.1. Classification (NCBI taxonomy): domain Eukaryota; kingdom Metazoa; phylum Mollusca; class Bivalvia; order Venerida; family Mactridae; genus Mactra; species Mactra quadrangularis. The sequence goes on along the minus strand of CM046309.1, from coordinate 30,160,090 downwards.
TGACAAAATTTACATACAATAGTCACTAACACCTGTCAAAAGTGGATCTTGAGCTACAGTTTAAACACTAGAACTCAGAGTGTCAGGTATGTCGTCTGAAAATCCAAGGGAGATAATTCCATAACACATAAAATGGAATAATAGATATTGTGCTCTGCACTATCAATCAATGCAATAAACAGGTTCACCAAACTTTGTAGTAATTGACTATACTTGAAAAAGTAAGGCTTCTGCAAGTAAAAAGGACATTAATATTTATAAGTTAGCTAGTGACACAATAAACAATTATAGTTTGACACTGACAATGTTCCAGGATTTGAAGGGACAAAAAATTGGAAGGAATTCCAAAGATTCTAGGCTTGGGATTTTATCAGGATCTTTGAAAAACTGCTCTGAGTTTCTATGAATTGTTTATCACAACTTCTGACTGCAAATCAATATCCAAAATGTTTGACACTAAACAAAGGAATCTCTGACTAGGAATTGTGACTGCAAATCAATATCTAAAATGTTCTAAACTTTAGGAAGGAATCTTTTACGAGGAATTCCTTTGAGATCTCAAGTAAAACAATAAGTGTTGAATCCTGCAACAAATTATTAATGTTTACCTTTCTAGCTGTAGAGAAATAGAGAATCTATCCACTAAATGTAAAGGTGTTGTATTTCTATGATATATATGTTTCCAGTTATCTCTCATCTTACCAGACATAACTTGTAAATCTGTTAACTCTAGAGTATACCTGTAATAAATATGGAATTGATTTACTCTCACATTGAGAGGATAAATATAAAATATGCAATTCTGACACAAACACAATTTCATAAATTCAATGTTTTAGATACATGAGACAATTTAGGTTGAGATCAAATGAAAGTGGATACATTTATTGTGATTACTGTACAAGCTTGTTTTAAGCTTGATTATGAAACTTAAGAATTATCACTCTTAAATCTGCTTATTGGTACCCCAGTACAGAGCAGTAAAGTTAAGTTTCTTGTTCAAGGAAAGAACAAGACAGTGATTGGAAGCAAAGCAGATGTGGCTATCTACTGATTACCAATCAAACATCATATCTGCTTGAACACAACCCTTCAATATAGATTTATACACTTTGAATTACAAAAATTATTATATCAATTTATACACTTTGAATAAAAATATCAAAATGACATAACAGACAAAAAGGACTACTACATGGAGACTTACCTATCATATATTTTATTGTTGATATCAGATTCATTTAACTCTAGTTTAGATAATTGTTCCATATCAAATGATGATTGAGTTGTCTCATTGGGTGGAGTTGACATGGGTGTCAAAAATTCATCTGAAAATCATATGTACATTAAGTTAGAATTATAATTTTTGATAAATATGTTTTATTAATTCATGTAAAGCCTTTTTGCTGATTTTTAATTGGAAGGCATTATTTGCCATGCCATTTAACTAGAATTGCTTGATTCTACTTCATAATTTAAGCATGCTCTAAATACAACTCAGCTAATGCTAAATTATTATATAAAGTTGCTCATAAAATATTAGATAAATCCCTGCATTAATTCTGTACTTTGCCTAACTAGAAGTATTTCCTGAACAGTAAACACTGACATCTTTGGCTGAGATGTCCTTATATGACTCTGTACCATAGTAACTAGTTTGTCACTGCTAGAAATGTACAAGATAGATTCTACATCAATTTAAAACACATTCAAATTATTAACAGCAGTCCAATAGATTTCCAACCCTGCCATTTCCCCATGACAGTTAGACAATCAATATAAAAATAAACAAAGTATCGATAACTAAATCTTCCAGGGGGTTATAGTTGGGAGTAAAGGACATCTGTATCTCTTGGCATTTTCAAGATACTCATAAATTACCATCAAAATCTTGTGATTCTGTATGTCCAAACTCCACAGAATTTTTTTTTTCCAAAGTCTCAAACATACAATAAAAACCAGCATATATCATACCTTCATTATTTGTACCATTATTGTCCTGATCTGTTTGTCCATTAGATGTATTATGAAACTTAAGATGACCTAAATCTAACACAACCATACCAGTATTCTCTGACTGGAAGTTCTCTGGTATAATAATCTGAGGTGCAGCTACGTCAAGTTTTATATGCCATCTTTTTATCTGTAAATATCATACACATTAGATTAATTGATAACCTACCTACTTGGGATAAAGTGTTAGTTTGAGCTCTCTCTTTTAGCTCTATTGTAAGACAAATTATAGCAACTTTTATTAATGACTCTGGAATCCAAAGGCAGTTGGCACTGTGCTAAACTGAAGACATTTTATAAATATCATACAGCAATGAGTTGGATTTGGCATGAGATTGAACCAATATGGAGAAGGCCATAAGATGATAACGACTCACCCCCCACCTATATCTTTAGTTGAGTGGTTGACAACTCTTACTAAAGGTAGTCTCTGCTCTAAGCCCAACTACTTAACTCTAACAATAGCTCTTTAGAATACAGAGTATGGAGCTTCACGGTGTCAATTGAAAAATTGTGATAAAGCATATTGATATTATACTAGTTATGAAACAAAATTGTTTCCATAAAAACTCATGTAAATGACAAAACTAGATGAAAGCAAAATTGAATTATGAATGAAGTCTATTTTAAATTACCTTTTCAGAACCTTCAAACAACTGTGTTAGAGAATGTTTTAATTCTGCCTTAGTTTGACGTTTTATTGTTTCATACTGTCTTCTTGCAGCAGCTGAAATATATACATATCAATATTTCAGTTTTCTTTTTAAGGTTTAAATTGCTCAAAGTGTATAGATCTGCCACATGAATTAAAAATGTATAAAGTATTCATGGTCTCACATTCTGACAACTCCAGCTTAATGAACTTTGTTAATTGTCAATATGTATATAATTAATACAGTGTATATCATAATTATCAAAACATGTATACAAATAATAATTTTGTCAGATAATAGCTTTATACACTTTAATATCATACTACTGGTAAAAGATTTAAAAAAAACACAAAAAAACATTGAATAAGTCTCATTAAAGAGGAAAAAACTGGATCATTAATAACTACATTGTATGTTAAAACATTGTTAATCATTCTTATAGCTAACAATAAGCATATTACAAATAGAAAGTGTGTCATTTGTTGAACTGCAAAATGTACATAAAAAACTAAGTGAACTAACCTGATATAGTAGATTCTGTTTTCTTTGAAACATAAATATTCTTAGAAGAGAAAACATCTCTCACTCTACGGAATGCTGTTTTATTATATATAATATCTAATGGCTGGGTCACTATACTAAATCTGGAATAATAATAAACTTAGTGCATAAAATCAACCAGACAATTTGAAACTTAACATTAAATTTAAAATATTACTATGCAGAAAACATTGAATTTGATATCAATATAATAGACAAGAACATTTAAGCTGTGTTGTCCATGCAGGTTCATTGCCATGAACTATTATATTCCTTCTCACATGCATATAATTGATAATTCTGCCCTTAACTAGTATATGAACAGTATAAATCAGGCTAGTGCTAGAAAAAAAAGTGATAACTGCATGGTTGTAATCAAATCTATACATTTATTAAACATACCTGTAGTTAGCGGATGTTTGAAATGGATTTTTCTCATACAATAATTCAAACAATTTTTTAACATTAGCTTCTTCTTGTACTGGTGTTATTGTAGCTTTCTGAAAACCTGCTGATGTACCTGTGTGTCTTTTAGGTCCAAATCTTTCCTGTTAATAAATAAAAATAACTGTAATTCCATGTATGGCCCTTTACACTGCATTCCAACATTTTAATCAGCCATGTTGCAGGAATCAGTCATTCTGCTCACATTCCCCTGACAGGCCTAGATCTCTAAATCTAAGTTACTTTTCTAATACTAGGAGTATACCCTCACTAGAAGCTGACAACAGCAATTCTTGATACAGTGTTATGTGAAAGAATAGCAGCAGAAAATATCTTATGGCTAAACTCCACCAATTTATGAATGCTGGTTTTGTAGTTAGATAAGCTGCTATCTGAAGTAACCAGGTAGATTTTGATAAATCAAATTGTAAATAGCAAATAACAATTCTCTTGAGAAATATCTTTTTACAGCATGTACAGTCTAAATGACAATTAAAGTCTAGTAGCTCCTATATTTTGCTCTCTGATTTAACAGCTCTTATGTACACATAGAGCTCATATGAACACTTTCATAATAGATTGGATCAGAAAGATTTAAAACTATTTAAATGTTTCAATTTGATGAGAAAGGGTGGTCAAGCTTTTAAGTCATCTTTGGGTAGCAAACTTGGCATGCTTTAAATACAGTCATAAACTCTTCTAGTAGTATCCTACTCCACAAAACTTCATCCAGAATGATTGCTATGGAAAGTTCAGACAGCAGACTTAAGAGTGACAAATACAAGCTGTTAGAATGTGTTCAACAATCAAGTTGATTTATTAATAAAATGGTTAGACCGATATAAAATAGCAAATAAACTGAAAGAGTACAATTGGCTACACTTTTGTCACAGAATAATAACTTTCTCCTATCGGCAATATTAAATCACCTACCTTATTTTGCGATCCAACTAAACAAGGAAACAGTGAGTTCTCAGTCATTTTATCAAACAATTGTAGACCACCAACACTGAGACCAAATGATATACCATATGTTCTAGGTCTTGATTCAAACATCATTTCTATACTGTTACATTCTAACTCCATTATACTATATGTCACTATATCACCTGAAAAAACCATTTATCTCACACTTCACACAGAGCAAAATCATAGGTTAACCAGGTTAAAAAGTTCAAGTATGTTTTGCAGTCTGCTGCCCTCCACAGATTCAGCCAATTTCATAATATTGCATGACCAGGGACCAGGAAATTTGCCGATGTCAATCGGTCCAAGGCCGTCCGAGTACCGGATACGGGTTTTAACGTGAACCGTACGGACCAGACCGTTTACTGTACTTTATTCACGACCATGTTAGTACTTTTTTATGCTCCCCTATAATAAGAAGGCATACGATACATAGGCATTGTTTGTTCAAATTTTTACAAAACTTTACTACTATCTAGCAAGAAAACGTGGTTTCCGAAATTACTCCTCGCAATCGTCGGTCAGTTAAAAAAACAGAACTGTTTCATCTAGCTTTAATGTTGTTGGAAAACTCCGACATTTAGACAAATTATTTTAACTGCGCATGCGCAAAACGGGTCCAAAGTATATGTCTCGCATCTTTAAGTATCGTTCGCTAAATAAAGCATGAAAGCGTAAAATTATGATCAGCTTTTTAATTACACACGTAGATTAAAACGTTTGTCATACGAAGTGACGATCTAGTGTGGGTCGTGAAAATGTATGGCATCTCATTACAATGGTTCAAGCAGTTTCGTTTCACACAAAAGAAATTCAAATTGTGCATAGTACACCTATATATAAATAAATTAATGACAAAACTGTTCGTTTTGAAAATTATTTTCTATGTCATCAAAGAAGGGAGAAGTGTGGTTGAATTTTGATCATCAAGAACTGTGCCTTCGATTAATTGCGTAGATACATGTCCTAAGATTATTTCTTATTATTCACACCTCAATTTACAGCGTAAAAATAAATCATGAATCAAGTCAAACAAATTAAAGATTAAACGAATACAATAGGAATTGACAACAAAAGCTATTAAATTGTTTTCTTTATGGTTATTTATAAACATTCTTCATAAAACATTATTGTTTTTTACAAGTTTACAGGTTTCAAACAGACCGACCGAAAAAAATGTAATCAGTTCGATGGAGATGATAAAGTAAGAACATATTCTTCTGCTGTTCTTCAATTTAATCGAGTGCAAATCAAGCGTACCTTGCTGTGCTCGATCAAAAAAAAAATATCACTGCCTCAACCCAGCATGATACCAGTAACCATGGATACGTTATACAGGGTCCTTGATGTGTAACCTGTGGACAATTAAGCAGGATATTACAACTATAAACAGTGGGTTTATGCAACTGATAGCTGTCTGATTATATTTTATCGATACGTTTTCTTGAAAATTATGGAAATTAACGGTTTGAGGTCAAAATTAGCGAGTTTTCCCGGACCGATTTTTTTAAGGATTTTGAAATCTCAATCGGTCCAAAATGAAAAAATCGGTCCGAAAACCGAAAAACCGGCGATTTCCTGGTCCCTGTGCATGACAATCCCTGGTCAACATATTCTCCTTTAAAACATGTGACTTTCACAGTACTAATTTACACATGGGAGCAAAAACTAAGACCTTATAACAGGTTTAAGACAGGCTGAGGTTAACTGCCGTGAAATGTTGCAGACCTATTCTGAAGATTCTGCAATTATCTGGCAATTACATTTAAGTAATTTTCTATTTTTTCAGTAAACTGGCAGTCACACTTAGGATTGCTGATTGACTAAGACAAGTTGATAGACAGAGATTTGCAAAACAATGTACCCTCTTCTCTTATACAGTATAGCCAAGGTATACAAATATAAATTAAACTTACTTGTCTCTTCCACTAGCTTGTTACCCATAACTTTGAATGATCCAGTATTTAAACAAAAGTTAAGTTTAGCAAATACAGCATCTTTCTTTAATACTGATTGATCATCATCACCATCACCAAGTAAAAACTCTACTTCATCTTGAAGTTCTTGTTCTAAAAATATATACCATGATCATGTAAGGATTGTTCTAAAAAAGATTTCATTGCCATGTTAGTCTTGTTCTAAAAAAGATTTCATTATCATGTAAGTCTTGTTCTAAAAATAGAAACAAATATCAAAAGTCTACTATTCTAACTGTTGTAACAAAACAATGTCATCAACTCACAAAGTACTTATTATTCATATATTGTTTTATGACATTTACTAAAACATCATTACTCTGAAAATCAAATCCCTATAGCATGAGGTATTAATAATAAGGGACTTTAGTCAATTATTTCCCTTTGCATACTCTTCAAATAGCTAGATCCAGGGCATATTCCACAAGGCAAGCACTTTGTATCACTAGCTAGCGATTTCCTATGGAACAGCAAGTTGAATCGCTAGATAGCGATACATAGCAAGTTTTTTCTTGCTAGCCGTATCATTCGGAATGTTTCTGCCTTTTTAAAATGGATGCCCCCTGTGGGAACGTGCTTTTTTGCAAGAATACTGATATATATTTCATTTAATGCATATGTTTCGTCAATGCGGTTAAATAGATAATCATGGTGATAATTGATTTGAATATTTTTCCTTTGTAACAATTCTTAACTTTTTGTTTGAGAAAGTTGCCATCTTGCAAACCGTTCTGTAGACCTCTTATGCTACAAAAAATGGTTTTCAAAAAGCGCTTGCTAGCGATCACCTTGAGGAACATGCCCCCAACCAGTTGGATTTTACCCTTATTTTTCAATGCCAATTTAACATGCTTACATAACTTTTTTGCAAATCATTTAATTTGTTTGAAAATCAAGCTAAGTATTCTTTGGGTAAACAACTATCTAAATTTTATGACTTCTGTTAATATCTTAATTATCAAGAAAGATGTTAGATAAAATAATCTATTTTTACTACATTGGACTTCAATGATAAAATCTGAGGATTCCAACTGATAAGACCTACTTGCAAATTGGATGGCTTCTGATTTTATCAAGGAAAGATAACTTACTAAAGTAAGTATAATAAGTCAAATAATTTCTGACAAAAAATGTACATAAAATTTAAGCAATACTTTTGAAAATATCATGAATTCATTTTAGTAAAACCAATCAGGCTAGTGCTCATGACGTGGAAGACAATAACTAAGATGTGTTGAAATTTATTTTTGTTATTTTCTCAACATACCTAGTTCTATTCTAGAGACTTTAGTTGGTGGTTCCCCTGTACTATCTTCACCTATATCAAGCTCTGATTCTTGTGAACTAGACTGGGAACCATACCAACCACTCCATCCTGGGAACCAGCGTTGTAATAATGTTTTATCTTCCTGTGTTGATGATGGAGATTTCTTTAAACTTTTATCTGAGTCAACCGAAGATGCCTGAAACATGTAGCAAATATTAGGGGCTTATCTTTGTTACAAGCAAACTTCTAAAGCCTTAGGACTATTTTTTTACAGTAGCACTTTAGTTCACCAAAACACTTACAATTTTCTAATTTTAATAAAGTTTCAAAATTGAGAAAAAAATTATCCTAGTACATTGCTGCAGCTAACAAGAAAGACTAGGCTCACCAGAGTAGCGTGAAATATTTTATACTAAAACCATGAAATAATAATTATAATACTGAAATCCAGAAAGAATCCATGGTTTAAGCTGGGATAGAACCAACAAACTTCTGAGTTTATGGGGACACTTCACTACTAAACATATATATCTCAAAATTAAAACAAGATTACATAAGAAAGATTAAACTCTAATGTTTTATCAAATGTTTAGTTTATCTATAACTGCACTTTACAAAATACATACTTTAGATAGGACACCAGTTCTTTTAAATTTTCTATATATTAACTCTCTCATAAGTTTAATTTCTTCAAAGCTCCAATCTTCTTCAATTCTAGTCTGTTCAACCTAAAAACAAAATTATCGTAAATTTATACTTAATACAAATTCCCAATAATGCATCATAACTAAGATCAATGACCCAGGAGGCTACATCCAAGATTTAAAATCTAGGGTCAAAGGGATTGCTGCTTGAGCCTCATCCTAGCTGGTTAAAAATTTGCCAATAATTATGATTTTTCTCAATTGATAAGGTACATGGAGAAGTAGCCCACCATGTAGGTAAAGATTGAATAAAAAAGTGATTTAGAGACTAGAGACGGATGTATCCTATCTGTCAACCAGTCATTCAGCCATCTTATTGTTAGACTAAGAAAGCTAGCATAACAGACTATCAATTGCTCACTCTGCTGTTTTTTTTTATAATGTGTTGTGGTAAGACCAGCACTTTCTAGAGATTCCAGGTTTTGACCCCACTTCTCAAAAAAAAATGTCAGCAATTAGCCATTACTTTATTCAACTCAGATGGAAATGGATACAGTAAGAAGCACTTGCTTGGAAAGGGTCATTTTGATTATCAGGGGTTATTGTACAAGATAGTAAACTATTGTACAAGCAATCACATCATTTAGTAAAAAAATAACTTACCTTCATAGCAGGGTCCAAGACTTCTCCCTTCAACAGAGCTGTGTATAATTTTATATAGATTGAAACATCAGTTACTCTATTAGTGATATAAGACAGTGTAAGTCTTTTATTTCTATCTTTTATATGATATAACTTGCATTGTATAGCAAACTGCCACCATTCTTTAGCACTGTAATATATTGGATGATAAAATTATTAATTAGTTATTACAATAATATCACTGCTGAAATGTAATCTAAAAATTCAACATATCTAAAAACACTTTAGTCTAAGACTTAATTGTTCTGATCAATTTCATATATGTTTAATTTTTGTGTATATGGATATTCGAAGTAAAATTTCTAAAAAAGATATGTTTGAACCAAAAACTTAATATAATTACAGCAATACTACTTTAAAGTCATTTCATGTTATGAAATTGATGGTAAAGTTCCACTTTTAAAACAATATAAGTCTTAGGAACAGTCTTAACATAGAGATATTTTTCTTCTCAAATTCATCATTTGGGACTTACAATTACCAAACATTATATCATGATTGCAACTTTATAGTGGATATTTACTGTATTGCTTTAAAAATAATAAAATCAACTTACTTTTTTTTCACAGGACAGGTAGGTCGCCATTTTCTATAGCGTTTACTTTTTTCATGTTTTTCAAACATTCTTAACAACATAACTATATTTCTATACTGATCTTCACTTAAAGCAAAAGCCATATTTTTCAAGTTTAAATCTATAGTATTCCTTGGTACATCAGCACTACGCATGGGTAATGGTGTAGTATAACGTTTCATCATAGCAGACGCTGATACTGGCGATAGAATATATTCATGCTCCTGAAGATAAAAAATCAATAATGTTATGTATATAGAGCTTATTATTGCATTTTAACAATTTTTCACCCATATTGTAGCTGTCAGTTGTACTAACCACAGTCCCTGGAGAGACTTAGATATCTGTTTTTTGCTACATACTAAGCACATACATGTACCTATGTCAGTAGCTTACAATTGCTCTACTTGATTTAGAGGTAGATATCAAATTGATCACTGGAATAATTAAAAGACCAAACCTCATAAAGGTACTGTCTAGAAAATTGTATCCATAACCCTTGGATTTGCTATCAAACTTGTCACTGACTAAGCTTAAAATTAGGGTCAATATTGGTAGGTTTTATGGATGTATAACATTGAAAAAAAACTTTCACTGAAGAAAAGTCAAAATATCTGATACATTGAACATTAATCCCAATTTAAATACAGTAAAACCCCTCTAAACCGGAAGTGCTCCGGACCGGGCAAAAATTCCGGTTTGGAGAGGTTTCCAGAATAGAGGGGTTTTACATTCTGACTATAATATTTAACATGTGTGTTCGTTGGCACTCTGTATTGATCTTGTATTAAGTGTTTGTGATATTTAACTATTGATACAAGTTCAATCTACATGTATTCCAAGATGTAGTATTGTGCTGTAGTTATATTCGTAGATTAATATGTCTCATATGCATACTAGAAATCTTTGTAGGCATGACTGTGTCAGTGAATATTTGACTATTTTTCATTGGAAAGCCATCTACAGAGTGGTTTACATCCTTGCCATAAAAGGCATCATTGTTTCTATTAAAAACAACCTATATTCTATCTTATTGCTTAGTACTGAGAGACAAGATGCTGGCTGGAAGGTTGTAAGTTGTTACAACAACTTTTGAATAATCAAGCTAAACAAGTATAGCACCATAAACTATAGCTCTTTATCATTATGCTGATAACAACTTCGTAGAACTCATTGTTATTGTACCATTCCACACACATTGCATCATTATATGCAAGTTATAGTGAGTAAATCTGGATACATCAATATAAAATATGATAAAAAGAAAGATAACAGAAAACAGATATAAATACACAAAGCTTTAATTATGACTAATACATGATATTTTACTCAAACCTGTAAATTCGTGAATAAATATGTTTCATTGGTCATTTTTACGACTCAAACATAGAACAATTAATTTTGGTCAATCGTATATCAATTAAACACCGCCGTAATTGATCGATTACATATCGATCTTTCAAATCATTTTCTACAATCAATGTTTACCACAGGTTGGTTCATTTTTGATCAAAATGCAATTAGTGAACGAATTAAATCCTTAATTATCAATTAAATGTTCCATCCACCAGCGTAATTATCGCTAAAACCATACAAACCCCTACTTTACCTTTGATAGTTTTCACACCCATTCAATAAGTCATCTTTCAATGTTTACATAGCGATTATCACGAATAGTCAATTTCGCGCACACCTGTTAAACAAAGGAAACAATCACCTTCTCGAGAGACATATATCCAGCTCGCCGTTATCAATTCTCACCTTTCGACTTCCGATATACAGGGGTCATTTTGCGTGACGAAATATGAAGTTAAGGCTAAAACTCGTCCGGTTTCCGGAATACAGGGTTTTCCGGAATATAGGAGGTTTTTGTTATATGAATAAAGAGGAGAAATATTCCGGACTTGAAAAAAAATCCGGTTTGGAGAGAATTCCGGTTTGGAGGGTTTCCGATTTAGAGGGGTTCCATTGTACTTGCTAACCAACACATTATTAATTGTTTTAACTGAAAGTACAATCATTTGCATTGGTTTGAATCACAATCTAATAACCAACCCCAAGAAGATGCATGTCATATACATGTAGCTACAATCTGGAAGAAGGACAAAAGACTGGTAGAAAATTATAATAAAATAAAGTTGAGAACTATTAAAACATATGTATTGTGTTTACCTTGAATTGATTTGTAATACTTGATACATACATCTCTCTTTGAAGGTAATCCTGTAAGAAATACATGTATTACAATTTATAACCAATAAAAATAATGAACATATTTTATGTATACTTAGAGTTTAAATAACAAGTAAATCTGTGAGCTAATGCTCACTAGTGATACCCCCGCAAAAATCTAAAAATAAGCGACAAACAGGAAGTAGATGAGCAAGGAGCATGAAATCGCTTTACACCACATGGGACTATGGGATGAAACAATCTGCAAAGTATTAGGCTGCTGCATGTTATAGTTGCTGAGAAAACTGCGACGGAAATTTTGTAACGGATGTAACGGACGCACGCACGGACAAGGGTAAAACAGTATACCCCCATCTTCTTCAAAGCGGGGGTATAATTATTTTTAAAAAAATAACAGGAAATTGTTTACAGTAAATATTTTTAAGGAGCAGTGATTCAGTGGTGGGACAAGTGCTTCAGGATGAAATTGTCCTTGGTTTGAACCTCCAAATTACCACTGAAAATTTCCTTGTGCAGTAATGTGCCAGTGGTTGCTTTCTTTCACCTCACAGTCCCAGGATAGGCCTAGACCTCTTGACCCAAGTTTTCAACTTAGACCTCAGCACATACCCCTGCCAGTGGTTGTCAACTATTCTACTTAATACAGAGGTAGGTAGGAGCATGGCTCGAGAAAATATTTCATGACCAAATTTCTATGACGGCATGTAGGTCCAGCCCAGGTAACCACAACCCTATGATTTGTTATCAAACATACCAACATCTGAGCTAACCAGGTGGGTTGACACAACCAAATTAACCAGCATGCAAAGTGGTTACGATGTTGGACTGGTAATTATTGGATTGGTGTGAATCCCATCCATATCCATCCCCATTGTTTAATCAAGCAAGAAACTTTACCCTGCTAACTCAGTACTAGGGAACCAGGAAGCAGTCTCAAAAAGTGATTAATCTAAGTTGCAATAATGTATTTCACAATCATGCTAAAATAAATTAGTATAAATTAACCACACATAATTATAATTATACCACACATAAATCAAATGATAAACACACTATACTTACAGACATTTCATCTTTAGTTAAATCACCAACCAAAGTTGTATTTGTATCAAAATATAATGAGAAATTTTGTAAATCTACTAATTTATGCATCATTTCAACATTGTCTCTACTAACAAACTTTGGTACCTGTAATTGTAAACATAACAAATTCTAATACTTACTAAAATCAAGTTTACCTATCTTATTTTAGCAATTCTTAATTGCTGCCTTTGTAAAAAATTATTTTTGTTAGAACCATGGTTACATTGTGCAGACCAGTTTAAGTCCTAACATGGATAGCCTTATGTGACTTTATAACAACAGTAATTTTAAACATGGGGTTTACAAATCTTCACTTTTGAACAGATCAGGCAAAGCAATAATCCTATTGTAAGGGCTAAAAATGTCCTAATTTAGTCAGAAAAGGTGTTGTTTGTTTACTCAATGCAGAGAACATCCAAGTTGTAATCAACATGTATTTTTAGTAGCCAACATTATTCATTCTCAGAGCACTAATTTGGCATATTTTGGGGCCGAATATGGGCTCAATTCCCCTATCAAAATCATATGTTTTTTCCCTATCTCAGATAAAAATTCCTCTCAAAATTTAAAGAAAAAGAAAATGAGAACGGAGAATAAAGATAGTTTATGACCAGCTTCAGACCATTAGTTTTATTTGTCATTCTACAGTCACAATCTATACTAGCTATTCAAATCAGATATATTTAGAGTAACATTTACTAACAACTGTACGCATTTAAGAGTTTACTGAAAATTCCTCATATTATGTTGAAACAAAACAAAATTTCCCTTTTTGATGGTATGGGTACCTGTCCCCAAACGGCATAAATTGCGGGACACCTGTTTGTTTATTAGATTGCTGGTTGATAGTACAAGTTACTATTTTTGAACACAATTATCAACAACTGAAGCAAAAATCTATAATCTTCATGTATGAATATTGTCAGGAAAAAATAACTGAATTTAACTTACCCAGTTTGCATCAGTACTTTGAGCACTTAGATTCTTGATAACAACACCAAATGAGAATGGGCACGTTGGATTAGTTGTGTCATCTTCATATCTTATATGTACATCTTTAATATTTAACTGTAAACATAATAATATGATGGTATTATAAACTTGAGAGGGTTGACAACATGGAATTATACAATCAGCAGAATATGTTTAAAAACATCTAAATATCTGGGAAATTTTGTCAAATATTTCAATGAAGATATAAACATAATTATAGCATAATGTCAATGATCATCAATATTCATTGACTAAACAAGCTAAAAACATAAACTCTCAACTATTTCTATGTTTGAAAATATAAATTAGCATTCAGATACTGTCAAGTAGTATTGAAATACAGTGATGCCTCCAATTTAAAGATAATTTGATGAGGAAACAACCAGTAGTTTCCTTTTCAAAACCCCCATCTTGGTCCGATGTGGATAAATCTGGACCAAAAAATTAACCAACTGATATACAAACATTCTTTAATGAAGTGCCAGATCATTCTCAAAGTACGAGAGATATTTCAAATTCAATCCTACCATTTTTTGTGAAAGACTTGAGACCTTTTAGCCTTGTTGTTGTAAAAAAAATATCATGATAGTATCGCAATAGTTTTTTTACTATCGCAATAGTACTTTTACTATCGCAATACTATCGTGATAGTATTTTTGGCCCCAATAGTCACCCCTAAATACTAACCTGTAAATTCTCTAGAATATTAGCCAAGACAGAGGTACCATATGAAAACCAGGAGGAATCTTGTTTCTCTGATTTCTGAACCTAAAATGTTAACATTTAATATTAGTACCTAGATTTATAGGTTTAATTAACAACTAAAATGTCATATACAGCAAAATTTATATAAAAAGACAAAAAAATGTGTCATTACCAAGCAGAAAGCTTCCTCTACACATGCGTGTATACTACTTCAAATTTGAGTTATTTATAGCAGTGTAACTGGCCACTTAATGAACTATGGTGAAAAACTACCATTTATAAAGTAATGTACTTTATAAGTATTAAACAAACTGTCTTTTTTAGGGGGGGCATTGGTGGTTGCCTTTGTTAGAAAACTAACTTACCTGCATTTTAGCTTCAAGAGCTTCCAACATCTTGGCTTTATAAGCTGCCTCAGCTTCAGCTTCTCTCTCTTCATCATACTGTAACATAATAATAATAAATAACATACATGTACCATAGTAATAAAAGGACATTTCAGAGCGAACTTTATTTCTATTATATCTGGAGTCATCATGTGTTGCACAGGAATTATTTTCTATTAACATATCTTTCTATGCGATTATTTCCCATTATTTTTCCATTAAAATATCTTTTCATGTGGTGCCTTGAAATTGGTGTCAACCTCATTGCAGTGATTGCACTGTACAACTGATTATCAGTTATGCTTGGTGGTACAGATAATTATAAGATCTATTACAAAAAGAGTTTGAGAATGACTGCTCAAACTGCTTTGTTTGTCGCTCAATAACATTCCTTTTCCTAATAAGAACACTGCTTATTATCTTGATTAAAAAATTTGCCAACAATTCGCTTACCCTTGCAATGGTGGTTAAATTATGTTGCCCCAATGTGTTGGTTGCACATAAGGGGAATAAAAGACTCCCCAGGGAGATTGATACACAGATATTAATAGCCCGCTGACATAGAGTAATAGTAGTAAGACTGGTGAAATCAGTGCATCACTATGGAATATAGATTATAAAATGCTATTAATTTTTTTACTTTGAACACACATGCAAATCAATGACAAAATCAGCTCAATGTTAATAAATGTTTTACCTCAGTGTTAATCAAAGGACCAGCAACAAGATATAATTTTTCTATAGATATAACCCATGGTTCACTATGTAATCTTCTTAATGGTATATGTAAGGTTATCTTTCCTATAAATCCTACAATCAGAAAAAAACAATCACATTATTTCTTTCATGCTTTACAATATAATGTCATTTGATGGTAATATAATTTAAAAATGATGTTGTAAAACTCAGATTAATATTCAGACACAAAAATATTCATTAATTAAGAAATGGGAAACGTTTATTTCAACTCAAGGGTTTAGAAAAATGGTATTCTCACAAGTGAACACATACAAATTTATATGATGTTATGCATTCAAATTCTTTAAACATGAAGCTGGCAGACAACTGAAACATAACAGTGTTAAAGTATTGTTAAGCAACTACATGTATATAATTCTCTTATGAATATCTAATAAAAGTCTTAATTGTGCTAAAAAACAATTAAAAGTGGTCAACCACCCTATTGTTTCCCCCAAAATTCCAAATAAAAGTGAAAATCCAATATTTTATTTTCCATGGCATTATAACGCAGTCAAGCAACATTTTTTTCTTTCAAGCAATCAACAGAAATCATGGATGCTATAGATATCATACTTAGGGTCTTACCTGATTTAACCTGAAGAGGAAGACCAAAGCTTTTCAATGCATCTTTCTTTAATGGTAAGTTTTCCAACTCAACAGCACCTAGAAAAAACAAGTAACAAATATAGCCACTGTTTTAAAGAAGTTTAATAAGTGAAAATATATCATTTGAATCAAAGATTCAACCAGTAATGTCAGTAGTAGCACACCCTGACTACAAAACTACAAATCCAGGGTGTTGTGGGTCAATATGGGATGGGCACTACACACTTTTGCAAAGTTTGGTTTAAAGATTTTCTAAAGCCATTCTCGTACTAACCTCAAGTAAGACAGATGCCAATAGCCAAATCATGTGCTTAAAATGGGCTTAAAGCTTAGGTCCAGAGATCTATCTCTGTCAAGGATCAATAAGTAGGTTAATACAATTATAATTTATATCATGAAAACCAAAACAGAAGAAGCAATATATTTAAATTTAACATTTAAAGAAATTATTTTGACAACATTTCATGACAAACAACATTGATTTGTGACTATAACTGACTATAATCAACACTATAGAGTCAGACAACGTAAATTTTACCTTGTAAAAGTGCAATGGAAAGTTGATGTGTGTTTAAATTCTCTACATATTCGCCAACATAAGTATTTAAAACCCAAGCAGCCAAACCTTCCAACATCTTTGATAGTTGAAGGCTGTAATAAAAATAATAACATTGATAGCAATCATAAAACACAAAAATAGTAAAAAAGAAATTTAGAAACAGTGAGTTCCATAGGCATCACTGCCTTCCCTATTGATAATGATCAGCAGTAACAAAAAATTTGAATAGTAAATGGTAAACTTATCAGGGCTCGCTCTGGCTTTTTTTCTTTGAGCCAATTTCGCGACAAAATTTGAAATCGTGACAAAAAATTAAGTCGCGACAAGAATCATTGGATGATGATATGAATAGCTTAACATACCTAGTGCTCTATGAAGATACATGTTCAATGGCAATGACTTTGTTGTTCACTTAAATCTTTGATAAATAATTCTATGCTTTTGTCTATTCAGGACAGCATATTTCTATATGCTTTAATAGCATTTTGTGCAATGAAGCCCATTCATATGTCTGTTGAAAGCCAAATGTCATAGATATAATCAGATAATACAGCACCTTTTGATCCCCACAATCAGCATGTCTTGTGCTCTTTGATTTGTACAATACATTAGCATTAAAGCAAAAATGGTTCAAATTGATGTTCTAAAAAAAGAACCAATGCCTATGAATGACATAAACATAACTGACATTATAATTAATATTGTTAACAATTCAGACTTAACATGAATTTCTGGTAAAATTAACTAATGTACTCCTTTTCTTATAAAGCAGTATACATTCTTGTTGATGAAAAATAAATTTACAAGTCAAAATGAAATCGTAACGTATTTTCACGACCCCACGAAAATGATTAAGACTTTCAGTGAAATAACTTGGATTGACGTAGGTTCTGTACGTCATCAAGCTTGATGTGTAAGAATGTTTGCTTCGTTTAAAACAGAAAGTGCAATGTGACCTTGTTATTTTTGGAAAGCTTGTTTACAATGTCATCAATTTTGAACTTTTTGTAAATATTATTTTACAAGTTGTATACATGTTCTATGCATGCACAAAAAGTCGAAATTTGCTCTCAATTGATTTTTTTAGCAAAAAAACGATCACTATTACGGAGATTGTACGGCCAATACGGGCGGTAAACACGACCCCGGTATGGGTTTAATTGATCAAGGTGTATTACGTAATTCATAATTATTGGATCATAAAAGTGTCACTTTGTTGATTGTATACGCGAACATCTAGTGTTAATGATAGCTAATTATCGATTTTAGAGCCTGACACAAGACTTGAGATGATTAATTATGAGACGACATACATCAGGTTTTTGATTCGACGAAAATACGATTTTTAACAATTTTCGCCAAATTCGATTTATTTAAGCCAAATTTTATATATTGTCGCCAATGGCTCAAATGGCAATCGGCAGCGTGAGCCCTGCTTATAAAGCAAATAAAAAGAGACGTGAAGTTGTTCAGACAATCTTAATACAGCTCTTGTGAGCCATACTTAATGCAAATTGGTTCTTTCCCATAGTGCATAGATATAATTATAATAGGGCAATGTCATATTTCAAATTTATTAAGATAAACAGTTTAAACATCCAAGGTCCACTAAACTAGATTCAATCCTTCCACATTTATCAACATAGATAAACAGTTTTGACTCTGTTAATTAAAATATAATAACCAAAAGGAACTGGTTATATGAAGAGAAAAAGGGAATATTAATGAATGTACTATGTAGATTAAGAAGGACACTAAGAAATGTTTGCTTAACTATGTTATACATTTTTGAGTGACGAAAATAACAGACTTCACGGAAAGTTTTTAAACCTGTCAGTCTGCTTTAGGAAAACAACCAATTATTGCTATATGTTCAATAGTATTTTCCGTCAGTCCAAATCAATTTTTGTCAGTCATGACTGATGGCCAGACAGTTTTCGCAAAGACTTAAATAAGTAGATCAATAAAACAGGGTTCAAGACATTTTCATATTTTACTGGGTCAACGATGTTACACACTTTTTACAAACTTTACTCTCAGCTTGATAACCAAATAATGAACATACTTTAATGAGATATTCAGTAATCACTTAACCTGCGTTTGTCACAGTTTGTGTTTAGTTTTATACAAGGAAATAAGCAAATTATTTTAATGGCCCTGGGCAGTCAAGTGGTCAACACTGACCAGAGTGACCAAGACATAGCAGAACATTGGGAAACATTTAACATGTCTTTAACGCATAAATAATAACACATAAATTGTTTTTACAACGAAAGTCTAATCATTTATTAGGCTGTGTCAACTTCTTTTACCGTAAGATCAAACACGTTACCCCACCCACCAGGTTACATATTATCGCGTTAAATTCGTATCAATATTTCTGGATTCCCAAAAAGTAAGCAACAAATATTCAATTTCCTTTAAAGCTTTAGAAATATTTACCTGATTTGTCTCTTATTTTCAAGCCAATGCGAACAGTGACAGTGATAATTTACTTTATTATCATGTTTACTTTTTCTTTCAATAACATGTTCAGCAGGTGTTAACGTGAGAATAACTCTTCTGTGTTATTTTGTAAGGTCATAATCTATATCGTCGGTCCCTCGAGTGTGTCTTCGCTTTTGACCGTAGGCATGCCGGTTGATATCTTGATAGTTGATAGCATACTTTAATTCACAAATTATGTTCAAACAAAATGCAAATATGCTTATATCTAATAAGAACAAAATGTATTTTTGACTCAATCCCAATTAAGGTGGACATATGGGCATATTTTTTTTCATTTTTTTCATGTCGTCAAATATGAGTTTTAAATCAATAAAAGGCATTGTAGACATGTTCTGTACACAGTATAAAAATCTTTTCAGCTGGGCTAGTATACTTTTTTAGATATAGGCTGGTGAAAGGTCTCACCTAGCATAAATAAATGTGCTCATGAAAATCGAACATGTGCTGCAAATTTCATAATTTAAAAGTAGTAATGGTCAATCTGTTAAGAAATTCAATACGGTTGCATTCTATAACGTATTATGTTTCGGAATAAATGATAAAGACTGAAGAGTAAGCCAGATACTGTCAGAAAAACATAAATATTGAATACGCTATTTTCATTAGTTTAATTTGTTTTAAAAATGCCATTCATATCAATTGTTCCAGAACGATACAAACAAGTTTAATATAGAATAAAACTGTTTAAAATAGTTAGATACCATTGCTTTTGTGTTATAACAAAACTTTGTGTGCATGTGAACCACCAAAAAGCAACCAATAAAGAATATAATTGTTGTCCCGTACGTTATCAAAATTGACTCGTACGTAATATACTTCAGTTTGGTCATCAGAACTATTGATAACTAAGTTAAACTGCAAGAATACAACTTACATTGTTGCGTAATTTGTTTTACGATTCAATGTACTTGTGTTTTACATATAAAACTGCAATAATATCTCCCAATTACAATGATTACGCGAACCATTATCATTTTTCCAAGAGAACAACATTCAACAATTTTGTGACAAGTTTAACAAAGAAACATAGCAAGCTAACGCATAAACTAATAAAAGCTATTTAGTAGTGGGGTAACATATGATTTAAAACCATCAAATCATCCGGCAAATGCATGTTTAGACAATTCTACAGTGTCCCGTACGTTATTAAATAAGTAAGATAATATATGGACCTGATCAAATTATTGCAGTGTGTGCTAAAATGATTCTAAAGTTATAATTTGATCAAACGATGCATTGTTTTAATTTATCATTTCAAAGCTAGATGGTATTCAATTGAGAACAATGCAAACTATTCATCAATTTTGGCAAATAACAAGAACTATACCTTATTTTCCCGTAACTCTTGTTTGTTACTTTTGAACATCATCAATTTCATTATAATTGCCGTTCCGATAATAGCTTCGTCTGTGAAGATTAAATGCATGTTAAGGAACCTTACAAAAGCAATTTATCATAAATATTCAGACGATTATCAATTATTGTGTCACATTTTGTCCCGTACGTTACGGACTCGTACGTTATTTTTCATTTTGTATTTACTGGTTTTTTGTGTGTCACAAATATGCACCTTGAATGAATGATAAAAAACACTTTATAAACTTTTTATTTAATCATTGAAGATCATTTCAATGAAGAATTTATATATCTATTTGAAAAGGTTTGTTAGATAATTTGATTTTACTAATTGTCCCGTTCGTTACGTGGTGAAAATTACGTTTCATTTTTTAATGAATGAGCTCATAAATTACCGATACCAATAAAATGTCAGCTAAAATGAATATCTTATCATTAGGATATAACTTTATGGACTTTACTTACACAAAAAAGTGTGTAAAGAGTGCAAAGCTGTGAGCTTAATGAAGCCTTTAAATGAATGTCCCGTACGTTATCGGAGTTTGGAGACAACGTTTGTTGTATGAGGTGTGAAAAAATATTTTTGAATTTACATTATAATATGTGTTTTTCTGAAGGATTTAGTTATAATTGACATAAAAAATATACATTTAATTGGAAATCTGTCTGAATTTTTTAACAATTTGAAGCTAACTTTAAGAATTTGTCATTGGAGACATAGGGATTTTCTACACCCTAGCTTAATTAAGAGACAACATTTTGAAGAAATCGAAGTTTTCTTCAAGAAATATGTCGTTTATACTTTTACTATAGCATTATCACTTGTAAATATGCATTTCATTTTCATAAATTCTGTAAGTTATATTCCTGGAAACATGATAAACGTTGGAGACATCAAATGTACATTCTAAGCGGGAATGAGTCTTTTACGATTGAACATGTCGTGTCGTTCTATTTTTTTCAAGCCTGAGAATTATGCATGTCTATAAATAACGCTCTCGTGTGAAATAATAATGATGTAATAAGTTACATTATTAAAAAATATCCGGTCTAAAATTATACGATATTATATTAAAAGGAAATTTTGTGTCTTGCACCTGTGGGTAAAAACAACTTATTAAATTGTTTGAATATAAATATATTCTACGTCGCTGAAGTTTTTTTGCTAGCAAAAATGGCCACAAGTTGCTATTTTTGCTAGCAATTTTTTATAACGAATAGCGAAATATTAATTTAGGCCTAAAACGACATACTATAACGAGTTATTAAACATGGCAAGTCCATTTGTCGGGCCTAAACAGTAAGCCCTATAAAAGGTACTTTACGTTTTGTGTATAAAATGAGCAGAGGGGTCATGTTTCAGGGCTCGAATCTCGAGTTAAAGCGATCTGGCCGGGTACTGGCGTATACCACGCTAGAGGTCTGACCTAGAGCTATCACACGGGCATAGTGGCTACCCTGGGAAAATTCCAATACCGAGGGCTTGGGCCAGAGACCACTAAATGTTGGTACTTTACGTTGTTTCAGGGCTTGTTTACGTTGTTTCAGGGCTCGAATCTCGAGTTAAAGCGATTTCGCCGGGTACTGGCGTATACCACGCGAGAGGTCTGACCACGGTATAGACATTTTCAATGCATTTTTGTGACTTTTATTGAACATATATCGCAATATATAGGTCAGTTTGTCTTAAAATACGAAGAGTTAATTTTTTGGACAAAATTACAGACACTGAATGGAATTTTAAAAATAGAAAAATCTTAACCAAAATCTGTGTACTAGTACCTTTAATGCTATCAAGAATATGTCTATCTTCAAAACTTAACGAGTGTTAAGTCGGAATGGTTTCTACTTCCCAAAACTTTTCAAACTGTTTTCGATTTGCACATGGGAATGTCTGCTAAATTTTGAACACAACTCTTTCCGTTCGATTTGACGACACTCCATTATTAGCAGATTTTCCGAGCATTCCGCTCGATATTTAGCAGAGTTTGGAATACTCACGTGACATTCGCTAAACAATCATAACACTCGGAGCATCCTCGATTTTCTTTGCATGCAATCAAGACTACAACTGCATGTAATTGATAAATGCGTGTTTACCTTCAGAAGACCACGTGAATATATACCCTGTTATCTGTTAACATGTAATGATGGGATATGATACTTGTATTAAAATGTAAACCTTCTAATTTAGTACAGTAAATCAAACCAATGTTAAATAAATTTTAAGTACCATATTGACTATAAAAATTGTAGCTCCATGGCAGTGTGTCGATCTTCAATAGAATAGTTCAAATATTCAAATCTCTTAAAGTTAATAAAGCAATGACTGCCTGATTTTGGTACTATGAGACTCAAATAAACCTTCGTAATTTCTGTTGGCAGTTTTATTATTGAAGTTTCTTTGATGAATTCTCTTACAGAGTAATATATGTGACATAATTATTTCAATAGTAGAATCTTCTTTTTCATTGTAGTACACTTGTTTGTATTGTTGAGAATAAAGCATCCTACTTTGTTGATGTTCTGGTGGCAGTCCAGTGGTGAATCACTGATATTAAAGGCAGTGCATACTACTTTTGTTATTTTTAAAGAAACGTCTGATTTAAACTATGTACGAGTCTTTCATTTATCATGCACTTATATAATATTATAGTATTATACAATAAACTTAATATACTCAGCATTTGCTTTCATTGTTATTTCGGTATCTTAGCTTTTTTATGATTTTATCTTATGTCATTATTACAAAACTATGAAATAAAATGAAATAAAAAATACGGACTGCACTAGATTTGAACCAATGCAAAATAAATGTATTCCTTGTAAATTCGTCACAGTCGACTCTACCACCTGAGCTATTTCTGTATTCATTACAGAGGGAGAACAATAACATTATAAGAATATAAACCTGTAATTTGACCTCCATATTTTCAACAATAACAAAATAAAAAAATATGTATTTACAGTGCTTCTTTATGTTATTTATTTTTACATCAATTATGTGCGATTTCGAAGAGGAGGAACGAATAATCTTGGAGATTGCTATACAAGTAACTCCGTTCACAAACCAACCAAGTCACATGCAGTCTAATCGCCTGTTTGATTGGTCGAACAGACTTGTAAATTTTAAACGGAAATGATGGACCGCCATTTTCAACTGACAAAGTGGAAAAAAAATGTTTTTTCATAGCTTGTCGTGGAATTTATACAATAAAACAATAAAAAGGTCAGTTGGTTTGTTAAACAATTCGTTTTTCCTTGAACCGTCGTGAGACTAAACCTTCGTTGTTATATATTGATGAATGCAGTAGAGAAACTACTCTGAGCAGACTTATACGCAACAAGAATAAAATTGGACCAATTTGGGGTATTTTTTTGGAGTGATAGGACAAGTCGCTTGAGGTGCACTTTAACTTTACACAGATTTTTTTTCATAATTTTGTTTCAAGATTAGGGCTACGGGAGTTTAGTCAAAATATGAACCAATGTTGGCCATGTCTATATTCATTATTTATTCAAGATGATTGTTTTTCAAGTCGGTTTCGCGCTTGAATCTCCATTACACACCAAGTTAGTTTACTTATTATTGTCGACAATAATAAGTAAACTAACTTGGTGTGTAATGGAGAAACACAGTCAAAAGTCGAAAAACGTGAAACACAGACAAACTCCCACTGGTCCTTATACAGCGCTGTGGTAGTAATATACTTATGTGTTAGCTGTGTAGATATGAATTGGAATTTAAATACAAATATTGGAGTTAAAATGTGTTAACTGTAAACATCAAATTTTCAAAGGGCGTGAGTCAACTCATAAAAAATGTTGTAGAACAGAATGTAAACATTCTATAGATAGTCTAGGATTACATAGTTCATTGTGTCCCAAGTTATCCTGAATGACCTATCAAAAGACGGACTGAAATTGTTCGTTTCTTCTCAACTGTCAAATACAAATACAAATTTTATTTACTGTCGGTTTGTACATACAATAATAAACATAAGCTATGTATAGCTTTTGACCGACTAACACAGAGGAATATTACATATTAATACACTTACATGAACTAAACATAAGCTACTAACTAACTAACACAGAGAAAATTACATATTCTAAAAACATATATATATATAAAACAAACACAATTAAATGGATTTTAAGACAAATACCATTTAAATCTTAGATAATCACTAGTTAAAAGTACACATATATATTGCTTTAAGTTAAATTTTTAAGCCTAGTTATATTCTTATCACAATTTAAAATATATTAATTATTGATTAAATATATCACAGTTTTTAATTTATTAAATAGATGTAAGTTTAATAGTTTAAAAATTTACATAAAAAATAAATATAAGTATCTTACTTTAAAAATTGATAAATTATAACTTGTTAATCACAGTGAGCTACTCAGATGCAAAGAAGACAATTATGTTGTTGTTTTATTTGTGCATAAAATTGAACAACAAAAAAATAATAGAATAGTTGACAATAATAAATAACAATGAAAATGAAGGGACAGACTATCTGTCAGATTTAAATTAAAGTCTTACAAAGCAAGTAAAATAATAAGTAAATTATTGAGTATTTAAGCAAAGTTTTAGAATAATATTTCATGTAAAGTATCAAAGCTACAAGTATCTGTAAACATATATAATATAAGCTAGCTTCTAAAGCAATGAATAAATAATTAATCTCAAAACATGCTATAACTATGGTACCATCATTTAATAGTACATGTAGCTATGTACAAAAAGAACAAGAACAGCTATCTCCATCCCATGCATCAACTAAACTTTTAAATTGGCTAAAGTTTGCTTCACTTCTAAAGTGTTGTGGTAATGAATTCCACAGCTTAGGTGCATGTGAACGGAAAGAGTTGCTGCCATAAGCGGTGGTCCTCACCTGTGGTAGTTTTACAGTGTGACGATACCTAAAAGAATAATGATTCTGTTTAAAAACAACAATATCATGTAAGTAAGAGGGGCCTTGTTTGTAGAGTATTTTATGGGTTTGTAAAGCCATTTGCCTCAAGCGTCTTAGTTTCAAGGTTGGCATTTTAGATTTTTGCAACAGGGTATCATAATCTGAAATATAGTCATCATAAATGAATCTAAGAGCACGTTCTTGTAACTTTTCTAATTTTTTAGTGTACTTTTCACCACAGAAATGCCAGGTTAATGGGCAGTAATTAAAATTTGACATAATAAAAGAGTGATAGATATTTAACTTGCCCAGTTTACATAAATTATTTCCAATACGCTTCAGAACATTTAATTGTCGGGATGCTTTTTTACATATATTTGAAACATGAGAATGAAAATTCAATTTGAAATCGATAGTGACACCTAGAAGTTTAATCTCTTCTTCACAAGGAATGCTGTTATTTTCAATGTTAAAATGAAGGTCTAATTTTTGGGTTTTGGAACCAACGGCAATGGACTGAAACTTACTTGGGTTAGCTTGCATATGATTATTAGAGAACCACTGTATAAGAGAATGACTGTCTGTCTCTAGATTTGCTTTAACTGTCTCAATATCATGATGAGCAGCTGACAGTGTATTATCGTCTGCATAGTTATATAATTCACAATTGGAAATAAAATGGAAAATATCATTTAGAAATATATTAAAAAGTATTGGCCCGAGTATGGATCCCTGTGGAACACCCTTGTAAATTTCTTTAAAACTGCTGCCAAAAGAGCTTAATTTTACATTTTGTTTTCTGTTGGTTAAGTAGCTCTCAATTAAAGCCAAAGCACCCTCGGAAACGCCATAATATTTTAATTTTAGAAGCAACAGTTTGTGAGGCAGACAATCAAAAGCCTTAGATAAGTCCATTAGTATGGATGCCACATATTTATTTTCATGTAAGGATCTTTTCCAATCTTCTATTATTTTAAGTAAGGTGCTTTGACATCCATAATTAGGTCGAAAGGCAGATAAAAATGTATTAAAATGACAGGAGAAGAAATCTGAGAGTTGTGAGTGGATAGCTCTCTCAAACAGTTTTGAGAGAGTTGGTAATATGCTCACTGGGCGATAATTACCTTTATCCAGGGTACTATTTTTCTTGTGAATAGGAACGACTTGTGCCACCTTCAGATTGTCTGGGAACACTGACTGTAAAAAACTTTGGTTAATGATATTAGTCAAAGGGGCAACAATAGATGGTTTGGCTAATTTTATCAATTTAGATGAAATTCCATCGGCTCCAGTGGCCTTTTTACAACTCAATTTATTTATTTCCTTACTAACAAAATTAAAATCAACAGGATAAAAATACAAGTCAGGGACATCTGCCTTATTTTGTTCTATTTTTACTAGACTGGGATGATTTTCATCAATAGGGATAGAGTGATTTCCAATGTCTTTAGCAACGTTTACAAAATAGTCATTAAAAATTTCACATACTTCTGATTGGTCATTAATTAATGAATCGTTTTCACATAATATAGTGTCTTTGTGAATAAAACTTCCTTTGTTTGTCAGAAAAGGTTTTACAGTGGGCCAAAATGACTTGTTTTTACATCCTCCGGCACATCTGTCCAAGAAATACTTGTTCATACATTTTCTTTTGAGAGATGTTACATAATTACGTTGCTTTCTAAAGTTTTCCCAGTTATTTTTAATTTTTATTTTTATTATACTTATTTTGCATCATTCTCTTTTTGTAAATTGCGCTTTTCAAATTAGTATTCATGTAAGGTACAGGTTTGTTTATAATCTTCTTTTTTTTTACTGGAGCAAACTTATCAACTACATCAGATAAAGTTTTACTAAAATGGTCATACATAATATTCACATCATCTGTATTTTCATGTAAATCATTAAATTTATTACATAATTCAATATTAAAATCAACAGTGTTAAAATTTTTAAAACTTCTATAATTGGTCCATCTACTTTTGGTTCTAGATATTTCAGTTTTTAATTGAAAGGCAATCATATTATGGACATCACTGAGTCCACAGTTAAAGTTACATATGTTACAAATAGAATTAATACAGTTAGTCAGGACAACATCAATAAGAGTAGGTGAATGATGTCGTGTGAAACATGTTGGTTCTTTAACCATGTTTGATAAATCAAACAAATCACATACATCTGTAAGGGGAACACATTTATCAGGATCTAACATATTAAAATTCAAATCTCCAAGGAACACATACTTATCATATTTTGCAGTCACTTTGTCCAGAGTTGTAGAACAATTGTTTATGAAGATATCATTAGGAAGAGATGGTGGTTTATATGCTCCTAGAATAAGCCATTTACATTTATTATTGAAGTTTACCTCGATGGCTAGTGATTCAATGTCAGTAAATTCAAGATTTCTTTTGCGGTCACCAGCAATGTCCGATCTGAGATAAACAGCAATACCACCTCCATTTGCATTTCTATCTGCTCGCCATAAATGATAGTTGTTTATTTGGAACTGTGCATCAGGGAAAGATTCATCTAGTTTTGTTTCTGCAATAAATAATACGTCTACAATGTTAAGTATAAGAAGTTCCTTTAAGGAGTCAAATTTGTTTCGCATGCTATTTATATTTAGATAAG
Source organism: Mactra quadrangularis (assembly GCA_025267735.1). Classification (NCBI taxonomy): domain Eukaryota; kingdom Metazoa; phylum Mollusca; class Bivalvia; order Venerida; family Mactridae; genus Mactra; species Mactra quadrangularis. Next base: position 30,131,616 of record CM046309.1, on the reverse strand, counting down.
CACACATAAATCTATGTGGATTTTTCTTTTTTGTTTCTAAAATATCATCAAATATGTTGGCTAAATATTCAGATTCATCATTATATGATACATTACAATCAAGCTTTTGAGATATGTCAAAAAACGAGTCACTAAACTTGAATTTATTGTCAAAACATTAATAATTTCAGTACCCTCGTGATGAATTCAATCGTATAATTTTCCAAATTTTATAAATATTTATTAGTCTAGCATTTAAAGCGTGGAGAATTTTGTAAAAAAAACACATGTATATGTAATAGACACAGATGATCGAGTCAAAATAATAAAACAGAATTTTCGCTGTGTAAAGAATTATTAGACAACGGCGGTACCCTCTCAGCCAATCAAACTGCTTAAAAAGTGTTTGATAAATCCCATACCACACGGTAAAGTGTTTGATATTATTAGATCGTTTTCTCCGTGCTTTAAACTCGAGAAAACAGTGCATGAAAGTATGGGGTGGATCCAGACTTTTTTAAGTGGGGTGCACACTAGGAACAATGCAATGTTATAGCTTGTATAAAAGTGGCCACGAAAATTGGAATGGTCTGATTCAATATCTTATTTGTCGACCAGCATAAATCATTAAATAGTACAACCCCTTGTAAAAAGTCTCGAACCGCCCCCTAATCAGTTGAACACAATTAAACGCTGAGTATACACATGTAGATTTTCAAGGTGAAATGTTTCAATAAGCTTATCAATATTGATTTGAAAGCCAACCGAAGTTTTGTGAAATTATCTGTCCTTATTGCTTATTACTGATAGACAAGGATACGCATTATTTTATAAGTCGAAACACTACAGAAACGAATTATTTATTGAGTTTATCCGAACAAGGTAATGCAATAATTATGTTATGTTAATTCAAAGAAGACTTTAATTAAGACAAATACATGTAGTTCATACTTTCAACAAAACAAATATTGTTTAGGCGTCATCATGCATAAATGTTTATTCAACATAATGTATTTTACAATGTAATTGAGAATTTTCTACCATTTTCGTTCTTGGTCTTGATGGTATTTAAGCAGGTGAAAAAAATATTGGTAGGTTTTGATTCAAAAGTCAACTTGTTCCAACATTTTAGAATGACTTTATAATGTAACACAATGTTTCATTTGCAAAATTGGTTAGCATATGTATATACGAGTATGTGATTATTCTGCTGATATAATACACATCTATCCACTCTTTTCATTACATATTAAAAACCGACTAATAAAATATGAGAAATATAGTCTAAATTGAATGCTCACAAGTTTACTATGTATAACGATGTTAGAAAGCGATAAAATGTATAATACTATCACATGTACTTACAGCCTAATAGCACTCTAGGTTAGCAAAAATCATTCTTCAGTTCTGCGATAAAGAATCATTCCTTTGGCGACTCACCACTGTGATTATTTATCATAAATGATTGTTGATTTGTATATTTTATTCATTGTTTAACTGTACATGGGCACAAATATTTATATCCATGAATACCACTATCTAAATGTTGTTCATGAGTTTTAATAGGCTTTCGCACGAAATTCACGACATAAATATCGTATGCTTTAGGTTAAGGCCATCCTTATTATGTTCAGTTTTACATGGCTTAAAGGAGGCAGTAGCATAAACAAGTGACAAAATAAACGAAATTAGACATTATAAACATATTGTTTTTTACCCGTTGTCTAAGTCGGATAGAATACTCATAGCAGTTTGATATGAGATTTAACAACTCGCTTCGCTCGTTGATAAATCCTATATCAAACTGCTACTCATGCTCTATCCTATACTACTAATACAATTAAAAATTGTGTGCAGTGTTTTAGTGTGCAGTAAATTATTTTTGTTTGTATTGTCTCAATTTGGGAGCATTAAAATGATTGGTATCAGTAAGTGAATATCATTAGATGTAGATTTTATACTCTTTAAGAAAATATACAGTATATCTTTTTAGTTTTATAAACCTAAATTATAATGCAAACATCTTATATGATATATTGCAGAGTTCTCATCACATTTCAAGATGAGTTTGATTACAAAACCGTCTCCAGGGCAACAATGAAAGTTGCTGTAAAATATGTTGAACAATTATGATCACAAAAATCTTTGGCTTTTGGCTTGTATGGTAAGTCGATAAGTTTACTTTTTTTTATCCCCAAAATTCTTGTACCCACTTAATTGTTGGTCCGGTCATATATTGACGTACATGTGTTAGATTCCTTCTGTAATTAAGTGCCTATTACTGAACACCTTGAAATATAATTCTTGCTATATAAAACTTGCCATAATTCATTTAGAACTCCTAATCATCGTTGCTAAAAGAATAAAAATTGATAGTTTTGTTATACATTGTATATTGATAGTTTCTATTTAGCTAGCAGAGACGGCTTGTCTTGAAGTAATAGAAGAAAATATTATCAATCAACTGTATTTTATAATCTTTAATTTCATGCTGATGCACGATATCTGACTTTATTGTTATTATCCCAAGTAATTTCCTGGGCAGGGGAATATTTTACAGTGATTCTTTGCAGCTGATATATAAGCTCATCGGAAATAAACCACTTTCACAGGTATCCACTCTCACTTGGATGTTCATGTTCATGTTCAAGAAAATCCGCAGTGTCTTTGTTGGGTTCGGACCTTAAACTTCTCGACCCCTAGGTGCCTCCAACAACTGGAACAATGTTGCTATGAATTAACAAAGAATAACGGTCTTTGGATAGCCTGTTCTTGGTCTAATATGACCCTTAATCATAATAGATGGTATAACTTTATTACCCATCGACTGTTTAACAAGGGGTATATTATATTATCTTAGTTATATGTGTAGCGTTCGTGCCCTTTATTCTTTCAAATTGGACGTCATGTTTGACAGCAAAAGTATTTTAGTTACATGCAATGTGTTGTTTTTGCATTGATTAAAGTTAAGATAAAAAGTTATCACTTCTTTGTTATTTTTCTAGGTAAACAATAATATTATGAGTGAAGATTGTACCCAATATGGTTATAAGAGGTTTAAAATGTTTGTTAGCAAATGATTTTTATAAAAAATACCAACTTATATGGCCAGCAATAAGAAGCTAAGTATCATTGTTTATAATATATTTACAAATAACTACTTGATAAATATTTCTTTTTGATTTTGAAGCAAGTAATCACAATATTTCTTTAAACGACTTAAAATCAGCACCATTGACCTGATCGGTTTTGAAATAATTAGGATAAATAGTGACTGTATGAAATGGAAGTAAATTATAATATGGGTTATTGGTTGGATAAATACCAATTTATTTAACAATCAACTTTATGTCACATTAATGTATGATGCGACACTTGTACTTGAAGTCTTCAAGTTACCTTATATTGTTGTTAAAATTGTTCAACAAATTAGTTTGCTATTATTCTGTGATATATTTGTTGTATTTGCTTCATTTGTCACAAAAAAAACACTGTATCCTTTTCTCGACTGTAAACGAGGACGTTTAGTTTGCTTTGTTACCAACATCAAGACCAAAAAACTATGTTCATTGTTATAATTGCTTTCACATAGTAACTTATCAAGATATTGAATGGTAACAAAACACCATAATTCATACCTATTATAACTACAATTGTATTTCTGTTTTGCTGAAATAACACGCACACATATACAAAAATAATAACTGAATTCAAATCTTCACAACTGATGTCATTACTTCTATCTTTGTCACTTTATGACACAATTACACAATGTATTTTCTAACTCGCATTAGATACAAAGTCTTTTTTCTATATCGCTGTTTTTCTGCCCTCTTATGAGAAGGTCTCGAAGCGATATTTCTGTTGTTATAATCTTTCTTCCTTTTTGATTGAAACACATAAATAATAAAGTATTTTATTTAAGTATTACTTATTTCAAACACCAAACTTCGTATAATTAATTTCTTTGACACACAAATTCTCGAAATGAGATATTTCATTTTCAAAAAAAACAGCACATCTTTCTTTCTGTGTCATTGTAATACCCACTAGGTAACAACAAAAGATAACCCCAAAACCATAAAATGTATTCATTTCTGTCTTTGTCGCTGTATGACACACAAACTCACAAATTAAGATATTTTCTTCCCACAAAACAGCACATCTTGTTTTTTCTTTCTTTTTGTGTCATTTTTCCCACATACACACTTGGACTTGGTAAGTATTTATGAAAGCCCTTAAATCTTAATGTTTTGTTTTTGTTTCTATCTTTGTCGCTGAATGACACACAAACTCACTAAATAAGATATTATATTCCCACAAAACAGCACATATCTATTGTTTTCCTTCTTTGTGTCACTGTATGATTTAAAGACCCACTAGGTAACCATTAAACCATAATTGTTTCTATCTTTGTCGCTGTATGACACAAACTCACGAAATTGAATATTTTATTCTCCCAAAACAGCACACTTATTGTTTTCTTTCTTCCTGTGTCTTTGTATTACCCACCTGCCCACATGGTAAGTATTTAAAAAAATCCTATCACCATAAATGTTTTATGTTTCTATGTTCGTCACTGTCTGACACACATAAACTCACATTATAATATATTTGATTCCCACAAAACAGCGCATCTATTGCTTTTTCCTATGTCATTGTATGACCCTCTAGATTAGTATAAACAAAAATCTAAACCAAAAAAAATGTACTTTGTTTCTATCTTTGTCGCTGTATGACACATAATCTCACAAAATGGGATATTTCATTACCACAAAACAGCACTTCTATTCTTTAATTTCTGTCTGTGTCATTGTTTCACCAACTAGGTAAGTATTTAAGGAAACCCTAAAACGATAAAATGTTTTTGTTTCTATCTTTGTCGCTGTATGACACACAAATACGTGCAAATTGTTCAACACAACTGTTGATATCATTTCTATGTTTGTCGCTGTATGACCTTTATAAAGCATAGGTATTTTTTATACATGTCATTCTTTTTCTCGTCTTTTAATTTAAGATTTTTTTCTTGTACAAGATCATTATACACTTTGGTACATACATTTATTACCTGTCTTACTGCAATACTAATATATTAGATTTTAATACTCAAAACAACTAAACTAAAATTGTTTCATTCTTTGTCGTTGTATGACTACAATACTGGTGTTTAAATTTCTTTCCTTTTCTCTATCTGTGATACACAAACGTGCTCATTAAAATCTATCCCATACGACAATTGGTCAGATGGAAGAAAATGGCCACCATACAGAGGATAAAAGGATTAAAATTCCGATATTGCTTGTATGTTTTACGTTTGGTTTAATCTATGTCACTCAATGAAGGATCCTAGTTGCTAAGTTGACATTACCTCTTTGTCGGAGATACTGCTTGATAAGATGACAAAAAGAAATACAAAATTAAAGTATGGTTGTACCAGCAGAATTACTATATATCAATATTCTGTTGGAAAATACTTTAAAACACTTGGCACCAAATATAATAACGATAGTGAACTGTAGTCTGAGCACTATTTCAATATGCATAAGGTAACTTAAGAAATCCCTCGTGTACAATATATCTGTACTAAAGGGTAAGGACAAGATGTTTGTTTATTAGGGTGGATGGTTTTGTAAGTGATTGACATTGCACAGACTTGTTGACTGATTGCGCCAGGAAAGCACATGTCATTGTTCTGGTCATCTAATGATTATTGTTTATATGTATGTGCTCAGTCCTACTTATGCCGTATAAGTAGAGTAGGCTTAATGCATTGTGTTTTATCTTTGGTTATTAATAAGAAGTTTCAAAATTTAAATATTATTACAAAATTCAGTTAGGTTAAGGTACTGGTACTGGTATAGGGTGCCACAATGTACCTCCCACACCAAGATGGATGTGGGGGAGCACATCTTTGAACAATTTTCTGCCGGTGGTCAGTAGGTCTTATACTTCCTTGTTGCTCCTAACCGAGTAATCGGGAGGTATATTTTTCGCCGGTCAGCGATGACACAGACATTACTGGTTATTGAGATCCAATTGGTTGGCTTGTCTGGTTAATCACTTACAAGGTCATCACTATCACCACATATATTAACAAACAACATTGAATTTGATAACTTCATTAATTGCCAAAACACAAATAGAACACAAATAGTGTTCTATTAGATTAAAGTACCTTAACATAATGTAAGAACTATATCTCCTGAATCCTTAACTGGTCAGGAAGATAGAACTATTCTAACTTCATTAAGCACTGACAATAGTGTGCCACTGGTTATAACTGTGATATATTTACGAGATCCTCATAGGGTTATTTAAGTATATTACTGTACGGTTAAATAAACAATGTCACATCACGAAATTAAGTATTTCTAGACAAATAATGCACAACAATCATTTACACAATAACCATAATTATCATATGAAGATATTAATTGCTAGTTTCTGAGAAATAAAGTTATCACCATTAGTTATCATACAAAGTAGTCATATAGTCTACTGGATGTACAATGTATACTGAAAGTCTGACACTTGAATGTACATCTTACAAAAGGTAGAGTACTTACTGAAGGTATCCTTAGTTGTGTTGACTTCTATCTAACTCTTTCTTTTTCATATCAGCCTCTCTGTTCAATGCAATAGGCAAAAGTCCAGAAAACTGGTATCTACAACTTCTCTACTCCATTCATTATGTTATCTTCGTTTGTATCAGGAAACTGGTGATAATGCCCAAACATTTGGCTATTCTATGCCAATATATTGCATTAAGCATACTCTATGCATTAAACATACTCTATTAATTAAACATACTCTTTGCATTAAACAATACTCTATTCATTAAACATACTCTATTACAAACTCTATGCATTTAACATTCTCGATGCATTAAACACTTTCTATTCATTAAATATACTCTATTCATCAATCAAATTCTTTGCATTAAACATACTCTATTCATTAAACATACTCTATTCATTAAACATACTCTATTCATTAAACACACCCTATTCATTGAACATGTCTATTCATTCAACATATTCTTTTCATTAAACATTCTCTATGCAGTAAACATACTATATGCATTAAACATACTCTATTCATTAAACATACTCCATGCATTAAACATACTCTATTCATTAAACATTTTCTATTCATTAAACACACCCTATTCATTGAACATTTCTATTCATTAAACATATTCTTTTCATTAAACATACTCTATGCATTAAACATACTCTATGCATTAAACATACTCTATGCATTAAACATACTCTATGCATTAAACATACTCTATGCATTAAACATACTCTTTGCATTAACATTAAAGTTAACATAATCTATTCAAGAAACTTTTACAACAAATATATATATTTCAAATGCATGTGTGCTTTGAGAACATTTATTTTACTATTTCTTTAACAGAATCTGCAAATAAAATATACTCACGCATGAAACATACTCTTTAAAATTGAGTCGTTCGTTACATAAAACATATTTTACTCTAAACAAACTTCGTCTCTACCTAAAACATAATCTTTCCACAAAACAGCTATTTTACATATTAAATATCTTTTATATAAAACAGTATCATTTTAAAACAAAGCATTATTCTTTCCGCATAAAATATACTTTCTACAACAATCTACACTGTAATTAACCTACCCTAGTCTATCAAAAGACAAATGACTAAGAATTCAGATTTTCTAATCTCAGTATTAGAACAAGTAAGTTTTTTATAATTTACGTTGTTGAGTTTATGTTAAAGGTTTATTTTACTATAATTTTATTGGAATATCAAGAGAGACTACTCTTAGTGAATAACACATGCAATCAAACCAAATGTGATACTTTCTAAAGTAGCGCGAGGTGTTCCAATTATAGTACTTAAAATGAACATTTCTAAATTATTAACTGTCGTACATTTCATTGATATTTTGCAGTGATAATATTGGTACAGTTGTCTACACGTTTGAATCTAGCTACCTGGGTTTAATTCCCGGTAGACTGTATGTAATTCTCTTCCATGAAAATCCAACAAAGTTGTAGGGATATGTTGTGGACACCTCGTGAGAGGGGCGGGTACTGGTATTAGATAAATGTCCAGGAAAGCTGGTTACATAAAACGATCGCTTTACATAACCTTTTAAAGTGTTGATAAATGACATAATACAAGTTAAGGCTTTTTCTTCAAGTTGCGTTATCTATTCATACTGAACTACAATGTAAAAGATTGTAATTGTACACATTTGTGTGTTAGTATATTAAATAAAAACTTAGGTTTTTGTCGTTTAATTTTTCACAGGAACTTTTCAGCTCTGAAATATACCTGTTATTGGTTTTAAAGAAATACAGACTGTAATCCATTTTGGTTCGCATATTGATATGCTGAGAAAATAACAAGTACCTAAAGGTAAGTTATATCAATTTCATAGTCCGTTTTTGTCTCAACTGACAAAACATGGACTAAGTGTTATTGCCAGTATAGCTCGCTTTTGATAATTTGAGACATTGTTTACATATTGTGCACTTACGTATTGTTCAAGATAGGGAGGTCAGTGGGCCAATTTATTTGAATATGATATTCTCTGGCGGCGGTTTCTTTTTGGCGGTTTGGCCGTCCAGATATGTCATTCGGTAGAAATACTTAATACAGTTAATAATCTTATGTACATTGTTAGATCTCATGTTATGGCATGAAAATAAAAGCCAATTTCAATCAATCTAAAACTGTGTTGTGTTGTGTTATACCTCATCCCATACACGTTCAACCCAGTCTGTTTTCGTTAATGTATATTTGGACAATTCATAAAATTAACAACACGTAATAATAAATACGTAAATTTACTAGGCTGTAGAGACGACGTTCCTACAAAATAGAGGTTTATTTTTCACTGATTCAAATCCCAATAATTGCGCATTTCTAATTTTAATTTATAGCTTTGTAATTGAGTTGTTGTACATAAATTGATAAGATAAAAGCGATATATAACTAGATTTGATATATTCCTTAATATAAACGAATATATATACAAATGTATCAATGCACATGTATTTAGTGTACTTAAAATGTGTAGAGTGAAAATTAGGAATGGTTCTCATCGTCACGACGCTTGAGTACGAGAAAAATTGAAAACTTTTTTTGTATTTCATTTATTTGGATATTACTAATTTAAAAATAAACATTTGCATGTTGACACAATCGCTCTTAAAATCAAAATTAAAAAAGATATCACATAGCAGTTCAAAAGATTCTTTACAGATCTTTTCTCGCATATTTTCTCTGAAAACTTAAGCTTTTGTAGATAATGTAAAAAGTATACAATAAAAGTTGTTTTTCATGAAAAACTACATTTTGACTAAAAGGAGATAATAAGAAAGAACAAAATTGAGGTTTAATGTCAAAAATGTATTTTAGTTGTGAACTAACAATAACATGTGAAATGTATTTAAGTATATACTCAAACATCAAAATTTAACACGTGAAATGAAACTGTTGGTCCCCAGTGTAAAATTACTGAGATTTGATCCAACAAACTCCACTATTGAAGTACGCCACCGTAACCAATGCGCTGTTGTATAAGTTGATGGAGACGGTCATTGTAAATTAATTTTTCATTTATTTATACTGGTAATAAAATTACCATATACATAGATTTGCACAATGTGAAAATTGTATTTTGTCTCAAGTTATCCTAAACGAGCCACATTAGTATGAATAATTATCACTGGTCACAACGAAAAATAACCAAAAACCTGGTAGTATCATAATGGCCGATATAGTGACCATACTGTGCATCATCAGTTACAAATATATAATTACAAAAAACTGGGTTTGATAAGTATGTTGAAATTCATGATTGTGAACTTTAAGCATATGTTTTAGCTCATGCTGTTTTACATGCCCATTTTTGTAATAGTATAGTCGACTTTATTTACAGTAAATATCATAATCACAATTGCTGTTATATAGTTTCGTTTAAACACATGTTAAAATGTGTTTTAAAACTCATGACAAGATAGTGAAGCTTATAAAGATGTTGATGATGTAATAGTGGTTTTATAGTCGTTGTTATCGTCGTCATCGTTGTTGTTGATAATGAGCTTGATAGTGATGGAAGTGATGATTACGATGATTATGGGGGTGATGATGATGACGAAACTATGGCGACGACAATGATGATGATGAAAAAACTTTTTTATAGTCTGATACTGTGAAAAGTTTAGAAGTACAATGTACAATCAGATATCAGTTTTTTTAGTTTTCTGGGGCCACAGCATATTTGATTATTCATGGAATTCTACCTTTAATTGATGTAAGTGTGCAGTAGAATTGAATAATTAGACAAGATCGGGGTAACTTATGTCACAGTCATCTGTGCATTGATAGGTTAATCAGTCAAAATATCGTATCAATGTTAATGTTTCTTGTTTGTATCGTTTCAGAATGTTGAGGACAGTAGTACTGATCAAGAAATATTCAACTATTGAAAACTATCTACAGTATATTATGGAAGAATCAACACTATGAGTTCTATGTAAATGTTATTATTTGGCCTGTCTTTTCTAACAAGTCGTCTCGGACATTTTGTCCTTGAGATGTTTGTTGTCCAAGTAAAAAGACGAAATTGTTTTGTTGTTTCATTACTTCAATGCTTTTCACAAAAATATATTGTTCGTTTTTTCTCATCTGTCAAAGCTTGAATAATTACACAGTGAATGCGTTTGTTAAAATTATATTCGTAATACATCCATGAGTTTCCGAAAGAGTGTATTATGATCGAGTAAAGCTGCTTATGCCATATGATATGTTTTAGTCCACATATTTTTAATAACAATAAGGTCGCCGGTACAAAAACAATGCATTCAGTCACCGTGAAATTATTCAAGCTTTGAAAGTTTCGAAAAAACGGACAATAGTTCTGTTTTATTAACCTGTCACAACTTAAATAATTTCAGGCCACTGAATCTGTTGTTTTTAACTCTTTTCGAACTTATTTTCCCGATATTCAAATTCGCCGCATATATATTTAAATCAACAAATAATAATATGGTTCGTTGACTCGATGGTTAAAAAAAGAAGATAAATAATAACACATTCAGTAAACGTGTAATTATTTAAGTTATAACAGTTTAATGAAACAGAAATATAACAATGGTTCCTACTTTATTGATGTTGTTACATATAATGATAACGACGGTTATAATTCGTTGTTGCTGTATATATAATGATAACGACGGTTATAATTCGTTGTTGCTGTATATATAATGATAACGACGGTTATAATTCGTTGTTGCTGTATATATAATGATAACGACGGTTATAATTCGTTGTTGCTGTATATATAATGATAACGACGGTTATAATTCGTTGTTGCTGTATATATAATGATAACGACGGTTATAATTCGTTGTTGCTGTATATATAATGATGATGACGGTTATAATTCGTTGTTGCTGTATATATAATGATAACGACGGTTATAATTCGTTGTTGCTGTATATATAATGATGATGACGGTATAATTCGTTGTTGCTGTATATATAATGATGATGACGGTTATAATTCGTTGTTGCTGTATATATAATGATGATGACGGTTTTGATTTTTTGTTGCTGTTACGTATAATGATGATGAGGGTTTAATTCGTTGTTGCTGTTATATATAATCATAACGACGGTTTTAATTCGTTGTTGCTGTTATATATAATGATGACGACGGTTTTAATTCGTTGTTGCTGTTATAAATAATGATGAAAACGGTTTTAATTCGTTGTTGTTATAAATAATGATGATGATGACGGTGTGTTTCGTTGTTGCTGTTATATATAATGATGACGAATGTTTTGTTTCGTTGTTGCTGTTATATATAATAATGATGACGGTTTTGATCCGTTGTTGCTGTTACATACGTATAATTATGATGACGGTTTAAATTCGTCTTTGCTGTTATATATAATGATGACGAAGCTTTTAATCCGTTGTTGCTATTATAAATAATGATGATGACGGTTTTGATTCGTTGTTGCTGTTACATATAATTATGATGACGGTTTAAATTCGTCGTTGCTGTTATATATATAATGATGACAACGGTTTTAATTCGTTGTTGTTGTTATATATAATGATGATGACGGTTTTGATTCAATGGTACGGCTAAATATAATATTGACGACGGTTTTAATTCGTTATTGTTGTTATTTATATAATGATGATGACGGTTTTGATTTGTTGTTGCTGTTATGTATAATGAGGATGAGGGGTTTAATTTGCTGATTTTATACACAAAACATAAGGAACTAACATTAAGTGGTCTCTTGCCCAAGCCCACGGAATTGTCTCAGGGTAGCCACTATGCCCATGTGGTAGCCCTAGGTCAGTCCTCTCGCGTGGTATGCGCCAGTACCCGGTGAAATCGCTTTAACTCGCGATTCGAGCTCTGAAACATGGCCCATCTGAGTGCTGATTTTATACACAAAACGTAAATTACTGACATTTAGTGGTGTCTGATCCAAGTTCACGGAAATTTCCTAGGGTAGCCACTATGCCCATGTGTTTGCTCATGGTAAGACCTCTCGCGTGGTATACGCCAAATACCCGGCCAAATCGCTTTAACTCGAGCCCTGAAACATGGCCCATTTGAGTGCTGATTTTATACACAAAACGTAAAGTACCGACTATTAGTGGTCTCTGGCCTTAGCCTACGGAATTTTCCCAGGGTAGCCACTATGCCCACGTGGTAGCTCTCGGTCAGACCTTTCGCGTTGTATACGCCAGTACCCGGCCAAATCGCTTCAACTCGAGATTCGAGCCCTGAAACATGGCCCATGAGTGCTGATTTTTTACACAAAACATATACATGTAATACCGACTGGAGGCCTTAGGCCCGACAAATGGACTTTCCATGTTTAATAACTCGTTATTGTATGTAGTTTTAGGCCTAAATTATTATTTCGCTCTTCGTTATAAAAAAAATTTTGCTAGCAAAAATAACAACTTATGGCCATTTTTGCTAGCAAATAAATTGCTAACTTCAGCGACGTTAGATTCTATATATCTTAGAATTAATCAGCTGTTATGCTGGCCCTTGACACCTGGCTCCTCTGACGGATCCCAGACGGGAAGTAGCTGGTTTTTATAGTCTCCTCAAACAAATCCTGGACTGCGCCGTTGGAAAGCTTCAATTTTAGCTATATTTGATGCTGTTTTATAAGGATCCCGTAAAGTTGAATGATACTCTACTATGGATATTGCCAGTGACTTAATTGTAACACTGGTCCATATATCGATTAGACAATTGGAGCTTAATTATCAAAGTTTTCAGTAATTTTGACTCCAGCCAAGAAAATATTCGACGGTTGACAAATGATTTCACAGTTTTATCCACAGCCGGCAATAACTTTTAGCTTAAGTGTACTGAAGGCACTGAAAATGGCAAATCGGTTGCATCGGTTCATAAAATAAGAGAAAACTAAGTAACTATAAAATTGTAAAAATAGTTCACCCTAAATATTGGTGTGTAATGAAACTGGCCGTGTTTACATACACAATGTTTACGTGGACGACCTGTACGATCATACATAAAAACAAAAAAAATACAGCTAACCAGTAGAAAGGGTTGCTAAGTTTTTTACCCGATATCTTATAGGATAGTGCACACACATACAAACTTATACTTACATAATGATCGTGTAAGATTAACATAGGTAAGTCATGATTAAAATTATAAATCTTATTACATTTGTTTAAAAGACAAGCCCACAAATTCCATGCTCAAAGGGTTATCTAAAAATTGAGTAAATTTTAGAAAAAAGGAAAATTGGATTTCATTCATTCATGTATAACCTAATATAAGATTTAAAAATAGAAAGTTATGGACTATGATAAAATTAATCGAATCTAAATCTGACCATCCAAATGTTGAAACATTAAAAATCATTCTTTTGCTTTACTTATGCAATGTGCTGCATGCAATCGATATTTATTGATCCTATGTCCTAATGGTCAAATCATAAATTGAAAATTTACTTTCATGTGTTACCCTTTTTACCCAATTGCTCTAATACAGCAGTAATTAATGTCTAGCTTGGCAATCGACCATTTTACTTAAGACTAAGTCTTTCTGATGGCAATGTCAATCGAGAAAGGATGTTAAAAGTTAGGAAGTTAAATTTTATGGTCAACGAAATGAACACCTAGCTTTTGTTATATTTATTGTCCATCGATTGTCGTCGGATTGCAAAGCCTTAGAACTGTTTAAAGCTCCAAACAATGTAATAACAAATACTAACACTATGTATAATGGACATGAGATGTGCGCATATGAACTAGAGGCGAGTTGCCTAAGCATATCGCCACGTATCCACAGGCGACCGGCACGGTCCCGATTCAAAAGCACTATTTATATACATGTATGTATAGTGTTTTCGATACGGGACCGTGCCGGCCGTCTGTGCACGTATCCCTTTGCCCCCCCTGGTACTTTTAATTAGACATCGCATGCTTATTCCTTCTGTTGTAAGAAGGATGTCATTGTCAGGGCACATTTGGCGATACGTAGCGATATGCTTAGGCAACTCGCCCTAGGATACCTAGGGGAAATCTCTATGAAAGCGAGGTTATTAATCAGTGATTTTCTAAGTGCTTTATTGTATAAAGAACTACAGTATTTATGAACATAGCCTACAGTGATGTGACGTATATTATGATGAACATACAACAAGCAGAAAATCATACATAAAACTCTAAAACTATATAAAAATAAACAAAAATGATAGACGAATTATGGGTATGAATGTTGAAAGACATTACTAAGTAAGTCTAGCGGTTGAAAGTCCGGGCTTACAGACTTGTTTAAAATGAAGAACAGAGCCATTTATATGCCATTGAACTGAACATACAGCTTTTTAAATGAAGTGCACAAATTATATATTAATGAATATCATATAAAAAAAGAACAAATGATGATAGTTTAAACGAATGATATCTTGAGGTAACTAAATATGGAAAAGAAATATTGATAATTCAGTAAATTTTATAAATTCACTTGCATTGTTAATTGCTGTAAATCTCACGAAACTGTAAGAGTTATTTCCATTTTGTTGTCGATGTACAATAAGGGATCTTAGTCAGTTATTTCCCCTTGTATACTCTTCAAATAGGTAGGTACAATCAGTTGGATTACTCGGATTTTACCCTTACTATGTTGTGTCAATTTGCCACAATTAATTTGCAGACCATTTAATTTGTTTGAAAATCAAGTATAGTTAGGGTGAAGAACTATCTAAATTTCATCACTCCTGTTAATATCTTAATTAATAAGAAAGATATTGGATGAGCTATTTTATTACCGTCACATAGGACTTCAATGATAAAATCCGAGGATTCCAACTGATAGGACCTGCTTACTAATTGGAATGCTTCAGATTTTATCAAGGAAAGATGACTGACAAAAGTACCTCATTATGACGTCGGTCCTTTTGTAATCGGTATACAATTACGAAAATCAGCATCGAGGGTGAACCCATTAATACAACTACACTTGTAACTTCCTTCTGTATTATAACAACGATGTTCACAATTACCATTGTTAGTCTTACATTCATTTATATCATCACATTGATGGATATCATCATTTAATTTATAACCTTCATTACATTTACATTGGTAGGTACCATGTGTATTCATACATATTTGCAGGCATCCACCATTGTCTGTCTCACATTCATCAACATCATAACATGACCCATCTATCCCATCTCCAGTGTAGCCTTTGTTACAGATACATTTATAAGAACCTTTGATATTAATACAGGAGTAGGCACAACCACCGTTTTCTGTAGCACATTCGTTGATATCTTAAAAAAAAGACAATATAGTCATAGTAAAGATCAAATTTCTTTCAGACATTTATAAAACAGACAGCAGGATAAAGTAATATGTAAACCCCATTAAAGCCAGATTCTCGCCCTGATTGGATAAGTAGAGAGCACATTTATGTTCCCCACAAATGTAAAATCATTTTTGATACTCAATTCAAACACGGCTTGAATGTCCATTGGTTTTACTGCTATTGTAAAATATTCTCAATTGCTCATAGAAGGGTACGCAAAGAGCAATTATACAACATTAAAGAATCAATTATATCAGTTATGCATATTATTATTTCCTCGTGGTATCTTATCATAGAATGTTTTATCAAGTCAGATAAAGTCCGGCTAAAATACATTCATTCCAAATTATCGTGAAAGCCTGGCATAAGTTTAACACCAGTCGATTGTTTGAAAACCATTCATCAGACACTGCATATAAATGACAGAGGGTTTCAGACAGCAGGTCCACAGCTTTGGAATGATCTACATCTCGGGTTGAGACAATGTAATTCTATCGATGTTTTCAAAAAGACTAAAACCCATTTGTTTCAAAGATATTTTCAATAGTTAATCATGTATACATTGTAACTATGTTTAATATATGTTGTAATTGTAAAACGCCATTGAATATGTTTCTTTAACGTAGAAATAGGCGTTTAAGAAAATAAAACAAGTTTTTTTTTATTATTATTTATCATTGAATCTATAAACAAAGAAAACAAGTATACATGGATGATATCTCAAAGTTAGAAACTTACCATCACATGAGTGATTATCTGAATTCAATGTATAACCTTCATCACATCTACACTCATATTCTCCATGATAATTGATAATAGTATGGTCACACAAATCTTCATTTTGTAAACATTCATCTACAACTAGTTACATAAATAATAAACAAATTAATTTTTTATATGATTATGATCCCTTCTATGATTATTGCAAGTCTGCACTTGCATCAGCAATTCCTACTTAATGTTCCAGAGGTTAAACATGACTTTATACCGGTTGAACTTGTAGCAATTTACATAAATATACGTATATCGTATATGCTAACAATGACTAATGTTATCAAATGCCCAGTGTAAAATTGTAAAAAAAATGAAAACATTTATCATTAAACGCACACTATGAAAAAAATTAATCATCACTGAGCATTTGACTAATTTGAAAGTTCAAACAATGTCGTGCATCCTGGGAAATGGATAAAACAAAGAAAACAAGAGGTTTTAATAAAACTGTTAATACAACACTAAATAATATTTAGTTGTTATAGAGTTGAAAGAAAGATTGATTTAATGTAGTACATATTTGATTGTATATATTGGATTGGATAACAGGAAAGAAAGATTAATTCATTAACAAAGTTAAAATAAAGAAAATATAATTTGAATAAATACTTGTTCAAACGATGCAATGGAAGACCAAAGCCTAAAACAGTAAGAAACTAGAAAGTCAAGTTACTGCATATGTACCGAGAACAATAAGATTAATATTGAGTTTTGTGTTTCCACTAGTAGAATGTTAAATATTATGTTTTATCCTACCCCAAACTGATCTTTTAGAAGGAAAACCTATTGACCAAATAAACCTATCTTTATTCGGCAGCGTTGCTTTATTCGGCAGTCACGTGACTACGCATTGACGGACTACTTTTCTTCATAATCATAACATTGGGCATCAAAAGCGGCTGCGTTTTATTCTTTTAACGACAACTTAACAAATACATTTTACACAAAATAATCAAATACGGGATTTTACAAACAATTTCAATATAAATTTTTAATTAAATCACTTACTCTGAGTACTTCATCATTCAAATTTTACAAAAACTCAATTGTTGACGCTGTACAGTGCCAAACTCCAAAATTTGCACCGAATTCCTTTCTGTGTATATTTTGACGAATATCCAGCCATTATACAGTAAATACATAGGTTGACTATTGTTTTACCAAATCCAAGCCACGCATAAATTAAATATAATGAAACTGGCTTCAAAAATCATCATCGACGTTCACGGCACTGACTCCTGGCCATTTTCTGAAAATTGATGACATCCCTTCATCGTCGCTGTGAGTGTATTTCCCTTAATAATCCTTATATCCATATCGTCAATTTAAAGTTTGAATAACACATTATCCTGTTAATATCGGTTAAATCCATGATAAATAAAAGTAAACTCCTTAAATGAAGAATCCTACAAACGCTACTAAATACGACCGCCATGTTGACAACAAACTTGACTTACATGACGTCTTCAAAAACTGATTCGTCCTCGGAAAATTCGCAAGTGATTCATTCGTCCAAAAATGAATTGTTCCTTGTTTATTTAAAAAATCAAGTTTAGTTTAGTAATTTCTCTTTTTTTCCATTTAAAATATTGCCTTTACTTAATTATAATGGAGTCAATCATCGGGCTTATTTCTTGACACGCAAACACTTATAAGACAGCTTAACACGATGACTGCGCTTCAATTCGGCCATCTGAATTTAAAGCATGTTAAACGCAGAATTTTCGAATTTTAAATTAGTCAATCAAGCGAATGCAAGTAGGATAAATAGAATAATAGGTTAGTGTCAATCTGTACTTAGTTTATCCGGCTCGTCTCCAAAAGGATTATTCGACTCGGCAAGCCTCGCCGAATAA
The DNA here is from genome assembly GCA_025267735.1 of Mactra quadrangularis. Lineage (NCBI taxonomy): Eukaryota > Metazoa > Mollusca > Bivalvia > Venerida > Mactridae > Mactra > Mactra quadrangularis. The sequence continues at coordinate 30,113,115 of CM046309.1, read as the reverse complement.
ACCTTTCTCCAACTTGCCGGATAAACTAGATACAGATTGACACTAACCTAATATTCTCTATGTTTGTACCTCGTCAGTGTGGATGGAAGAGACAAAATTTATATTCGTGTATATGTCATAATGGTTTTTAAAATGTGGTATACATAAAAATAGAATTCGTTAAGTAAAGATACCTACAATTATCGACAACTGTTAGAATAGCGGGCAAAGATATCACAGAGGACACACCATCGTCCACTTTACAATGTATTCGTAAGCCATTATCTTCTTTAGTGATATTTTTTGAGTTCTCTTGAGTGTCCTAACTTTATGTTTGTATTTTTGTACCAGCTGTACAATAAATCCGGACCTCCTTCCACAAGACATGAAAATGTGACATTGGTACCAGATAAAATAGTGGCATGGTCAGGGTGTTGTTTTAATGTTGGCGGTGGCACACACAACGTAGTTGAGTTGTTTAAACGCTTTACTTCATTCAAAATGTTCCCCAAGACTCTGTTCATTTCTTCAGTTTGTGTCAATGGAGAAAACTTCAGAGCTGCATCAAAACTATCTTCAATTTTATGAAGAGACAATTTCTCGTGCTTCGCTTGAGGATAATTGTCCAAGAGATACATCATGATTGTTATGGAATGAAGAATACAATCCCATTCACAAACGCACTCGTGGCGAAAATCTGTTCTATGTAGTCTTAAGGTGTCCACAAAATACATACTATTACTTTCAAATTCTAGCAGGTACGCTGATATGATCGCATCATCATTGACGTTTTTACCATTATAATCATGGCTGAAAATATCCTTCTTATATGTCTTCTGCAATGTTTCTAAATTGCTTTGATAGAATGAAATTGTAAGGGGATGTACGGCTTCGATATTTGTTTTAAAACTAGCTATCTTATCTAGCAAATTTGTACATGCATTCTTAAGAACCTCTATGAAATATTTAAATAAATGACACGTTCCTACATGTGACTTGACGTGTTGATTAGTGACTGAATGGTCGTTTTCTATGCAGTATTTGTTTTCGTTTGGATTAATTGTTTCGTTTAACTGCGAAGTTTGCAATAAAAAGTCCATCATCGGAGGTTCTTTGAATTTAATACTTCTTTTTTTCCTGTTCAATGTATCTGCAAACGCATTTATGAGTGAACGTGCTGTAGAAATGGCGGCCAAATGAATACTTTGCTTAGCAATGTTGAAGTTAATTGTCAATACAAAAGTCTGCCAATTAAGATGAAATGCATTCACATCACAAGAGACGTTGAAGACAGATGCATCTTCCGTGGTCAATTCTACCGTAAAACTACAATCTTTTACCTTAATAAGGGATGCTAAACCATATTGTTTAATCAAGTCAGCGATTTGATTGTTCACATAATTAGTTCGATTGGCAACTTCTAATGAGGATTCGGCAGCTGAGTAAAGCGAGTTTAATGAATCATAATTCGATTGTACTGCTTCATGCCTTATTTTAGCTGCTTCTAGGATATTTCGTGTAGTTTCTACTTCAGCCTGACAATTAAACGTGGAATTCTGTGCATCCAAAAGTTCCTTTTTAAGTTCAAACACTAGTACTTCAGCATCTGCTAAAGCAGCATTGACATGGTCTATTGTCTCCTGACATGCAATATTCTCGCTTGTACATTTCTCATCTTCTGCTCTATATTTACAAGAACTAAATCTACAGCAAGGAACTATTCTACTTTTGCATGCCGTTCTGCATACAATACCTGGATAGCATATTTTTGAACATTCCTGTATTTGACACATATTAGCAATATTATCTTGAGCTTCTGCCAATTCGTTAGACGCTTCTAGGTGAGCTGCTTCTAAAGATTCTAAATAAGCTTCGGCACTTTCAAGTGTAGAAGTAGCAAGGTCAAAATTACTAGAGGCAATACTTATCTCCTCTGCCACTTCATCAAGCATATCTCGAGCTACAGAAAAATGTATTTGCGTACGATCAAAAATACGCTGAGCAGTAGCTAAAGCTCGCTTTGTGCGACTTTGTTGTGCTAATACATAGTTCATAATAGAACCCAAGAAATCGTCCTCAAATACGGCGGAATCAGTAAGTAACTGTCTTGAGCCTGATCTTGGGCTAAATGTACCGTTTAGAACATATATAAGGTCATCCCAAGGCTTTTCAACTTCAGCAGTAACGTTAATTATTGCTTTATATAAGCCCCAAATATAACCTTCTATATGAAAATATAAGCCTTTGCTTGATGTAACGAAAACATCTCCATATTGCTGAATACCTAACATGGTGGTTCTAGCTAAAAAATGTATGGCAACTTTGTCCGTATCCAATGCAAAAGCTCCATATATTTTACCGTCAATAGTAAGAAAGTGTCCTAAAGTAAGGTCTTGTGTTAATTGTCCTATAATTGGCATCACTTTTTCGTTGTCTGAAAAACCAACAACTGTATGAACATTAGAACAATCAAATAAGTTCGTAGCTGAATGAAATAGTTCAACATCTATCGATTTAAACTCCAATCCAAAGAGAACCAAGTTTATTGTACCTTTAAAACCAAACCCTGTGTAGCTGCCTATCTCCTTGACAATTGCATCAGTTACCGAAAGTGATGTGTTTCTAATTGAACGTTTAATTTTATTTGTAGAGTTCTTAAAGCTGCTGTAGAGAATTTCTATAGCATTGTTTGAGATAAATTCTGCATCATCATTAAAACCAATTACTGATTCATTGATGTAACCATAAAATTGTCTTAACATCTCAATTAGATATATCGTACCATCAATGTCCGAGTCATCCCATTTTTCTCGAAGAAGGCTACTAACACAATTTTGGAAGGCGGACACACCAGTTTCAATTCGTGCTAACTGGATAAAAAGTTCAGCATTGCCATAATCAGCAACTTCATGTTTGTATGAATTAATTTTGTATATTAAATCCAAAAGGTCAGGTAAAACATCATAGATCTCATCAGAGAAATGTTGAAATGATGTCGGAATATCCTTCGGTGTGTAAGCCAAAAATCCATACCATTGAGAATCAGGTAAGAACCAGTCTTTTAGATATGGTACATCTTGGAATGGAGTCTGAGCAATGGCTAGTTTGAAAAAGACTCCTGCTGGATTTCCACATGATTCACAGTAGGATCTTTCAGGATCTGTTCCAAAATAATATCGCAATTCAATACATAAAAATTGTGTTATTACGACAACTTCAAAGCGCTAATATTTGCATGAAATACCATAAATGAAAGGCCTGTAATATTGTATTTATATAGATATACATGTATATTTGGCAAATGGACATTTAATGAATTTATATTAAGAAACTAGATAGGTAGCTACTATTTTTCTGTGTGTATGACCTTCTATTACATGTACTAAAATTTCAAAAAGGTGACTTATAGAAGATAAATTACACGTTATGTGTCCTAAATTGGAATACACATAATTATATGATAAGAAATAGGTACGTGTATTTTTTCTAAATGGTTACCATACTGGATGACAAAAGGCATTCAAGAGAAGTATGTACCTCCAAATGATAGCAGAGCACCAATAGTATCCTCTGTACTAGCTATATTAACTTCATACCAATTGTTAAGAAATTTAAATGTAAGCATAGGTGCCACTTCCATGTCAATATCTAACATCCCTTGCCATTCTTGTCTTTCAAAGGATACAAATATCTACAACAAGGCAGAAAATGCAAACTGATTACTTAGGCCATTACATAGTTTGACAAAATATGATTGCGAACGTTTGATTCACGTTTTGACGAGACAACCTATAACATAATACATAAGTTCAGAGAAAATATACAATAGAAACACTACGTTTAAAATTGGATTAGTGCGAAAATGCATGACACTGTTCTGTTGAAACGGCAAAAGATATTACTACAGATTAAGACTAGATACTTTTTGTAACTCTTATCATGTGAACATAAATCATTTTGTTAAAAGGATGTTCATAATGAACTTTGGGTTGCGCAAATCTTTCTTAACATATATTAAACGTTATTTGATTTAATGAAACAGTTATAATAAAATATACAAAAATGTATGTTGTATTCACAATAAGTTTGTGATCTTTAAAATAAAAATCAATTTTAATGTACTGAAAATATCGTTACAATTAATAAATATTAAAATATATGATGCGCAACGTGAGAAAAGGGCCCTTATGGTCAAATTTTTCGAAATTGAGATTTTTACAGAAAGTGAAAGAGTAGGCTTCGTAGTTTCTATGCGTTGCTATGGCGATTTGAAATTCGATACTCGGTCCAAGAAAAAAGCGACGTCACGTTTAACGTCACGTTTTTGTTGGATATTTGGCAACTGAATACCATATTTTTATTCAGGTCTATCGACGCCAAATTTCCTTTGAAATTGTTGTTAGGGCGTTTAAATTTAGCAAACTGTTATTATTGGTAAGAGTTGCCCCGAAATATGTATACATGTACTGCAGTGTATACTGATAATAAAGGGTACAGCTAACATTATTTGATATTGAATCATTTTCACATAAAATTATGTTATACATGAACATAAATGTGCATGTACCAATTTGTATAATAACATACTTTAATCGTCAAAAAACAGGACCCAACAAAATGTATCATCTGTGAATATTTTTGAAAAAAAATATGAATATGAGCCTTAAAATGTTAAAATGATACTCAATATGTGAAATGCTTTTAATGACAATGATCAATACAATATTCTCCGAGCATATTTGTATGTCAGCATTGTCGTAGCTCACACGGACATTGTAATCATGCAATACATGTAACATAGTAACGCTTATTTTGATTTGTCCTTAATATCATTTTCACCATCTTAAATTTGAAGGTATTCATAATGACGGGTTTGTACAATTACAGTCTAAATATTATAATGACATTTTAAGAATGAGATAAATACACTATTTTACTTTCTTCCACAAGAGGTTGAGATAAATAAAAGTTTATTTCACATTAATACACACGTAAAATGTAACATAATTTTCAAACAATTTTCAAGCTTACTATTACTTAATATTCTTCCTTACATAACATCGTGTCACATCAGAATCTAAAAAACTGATAATGTGGTAATAATTCCGTATGACAAAAATGAATACAATGTTAACTAATAACTTTCAATGTCCATTATGTGATGTTTAACACATTTAAGTCCAAATCCAGGTGAAAGATGGGTAAAAATATTTAGTTTAACATAAAATGGGAAATCAAAGTGATACGGAACTAGCTAACCTTTTCTTTGAAAGATCTATGAATGCCGACATAACAACGCTTTTGGAATGCAATATTATCATAGAAATCTGGAGTATTGAAGTTCGGAGATGATAGTCGGTAATCCTTTTGATATTTTAATTGGCCCAAGGAATGCATGAACAGTTATAGTTGTGGTACAGTTGACGAAACTGAGCATAGATATATATAGAAATCCGGCCCTGAATCAAGGAAGTTTCATGTTATTTCAAGTTACATTGAAGTTTGACAAAAGTTCTTGGGATCAACGATGACCTGTGTATAAGTTGCATGCTCTATCATTAACGAGGGTTAATGTCATTTTATGACAAAATCAGATTGCATGGTAACGCTAATGGGTAAAACAAAAAACAAGAGAAATTTTGCTTCTAAGACCTAGGCCTTCACTCATGTGTGGATCTGGTTTAAACGAGAGGTAAGATAAAACATCACCGTAGTTCAAAATGTACTTACACATTTCACTTAATATACTGACATTGTCACCATTTTGTTTTTAATAAACTGTAGTAATTATTCTTAACGAAAAAAATAAGTATTTACAGTTTCGTATGACGAAAATGATGTGTACTAACGAATTTGCGGTTAATTATAATTGTATTTAAGAAAGAACGATTTTATCTTAAACCAATTTGCATATTATTACAATGATGTATAGGTAGATGGAAACATTATGTTTCAAATACTTTTATTTCATACGGCGATACGCCCTTAGAAAACTTATGCAGACAGTCTTATTAGCAACGGGTTCACATTGACTCACGAGTGTTATCGTGCTCGACAATTGTAATGGATTTCTAAGATCCAACTGATAGATGTGGTACTTAGAAAGAGCTACAATTTGCTTACAATAGATCTATATCTTTTTCGACCAATGATGTCAATCAAGCTTTATTTAGAGCTAGTCAAATTAGGAAAAGATTAATGAATACCGATATCTAGCCAGACCAAATTTAGCCTACTTCTCAAATTCCAATTACCGGACGTTTTTTTTTTGGCATTTTCAGTGATAACTTTTTGTTTTAACTTGTATTAAACTGAAATTTTGACATCATATATACCAAGAAAAAGTAATACATTTTTTAATTTCAAAATTAGGTCTAAATCTCGTGAGGAAATCGTACGTAAAATACAGACGAGCGACATATAAACCGGACGTTTGAGTTGGCGGGAATTGAAATCAAATTCCTTCTTAAATAAACACAATACACTTACAATTATTTAACAACTCGATGAAGTAACAATACATCGCATACTGTGCAAAATTTGAGTTAAAAACAACCATCACTTACTTGAAATCCGTTTGCATTCGATGCGCATGTGTCTAAGAAATAACAGATCTAAACTAAAAGTCTAAAAGCCCCAATGACATTTCAGTTCAGAAAGGGATGACATTATTTTAATTTTGCATTACCTATTCACAAAATTTACAGATCAAGCTAAGATTTTAAGATGAACTGAATCAAAAATCAGAATAAAAGTACAAGTCTGCATTTAACATTATAGCGTGTGCTGTATTCAGGGGTGTGCATGCTTTCCCGTAGTTACGAGTAAACAATTTGATGGCGACGTGTGTAGAGGCTGTATCCATCGTCAGTTTAAATCAATGGTACCGAAATTATGCGTGTAATTATCCCTAAAAATCTAACTGTAGCTTATCTATTTAGCAATCCAATTTTAAATCCCAAATAAAACAGACTATTCTAAACGTCAAGTTTCAAGTTAGCCTAGTTTTAAAAGTGTCAACACCACAAGGCGGCTCGGCACGTTGATGAAAGTTGGATGAAAAAACAAATCATGGCGGTCAACAATCCTTCCTTTTTACGCTATTTGTTATTGATTTCTTGAAACATTGATACTAAGACATTCATATTTTGCAGAACATATATTTATTCCCTTTAAATAAAGCAATAGAGCCAGTTAAATTGTCAGTATAAACAATGCATTGACGTGACACATGTACGCTAAAATTGACCTCGATTACGTTTGTAACGTTTACCGCAAACGACGTCAAAGAGCTTAAGGGCCCTTTTCTCGCGTTGCGCATTATATAATTATTCGCCAAAGTTTTATGATACATTTATATTAAAACAAACCTGTTCTATATCAGGTAAATCAAGGTATAAATCAGCGCTACCATTAACAACAAAATATGTATCAGTCTTAATAATATCACCACCAATCCATACGTCAGCTACTCTAGATATCCTACAATTTTCGAGAGTAAAATTTTAATGTATTGTTTGTACGCCTTATACATGATTATATTTTGTTTTCAATCATATCGTAAGACGAAATGCATAGAAAATTTTTTCAAACACTAAAGCTCATAGTGGTACGGTATGCTCATACTTGAATGCAGTGAGTGTTTTTGATATAATGGTACCGTAGTGGAAGTCAAAGCGTAAACTTGGCTCGGAGGTTAGAATAAAAATCTAGCCATCTAATAAACATAAATGGAGCGCATTTACGTGTGAACATCTCTATACAACCAGAAATGTTAGCAACAGATCTAACACAAAATCATCTAAATCTGACAAATCCATTCCATTCCGACGATATCAGATATTTCGTAGAACAATTTAAGTGTATCATATACCCTTTTATTAAGAAGGTCATGTGATAACAATTTTTAACATTTTTGCACAAAAAACCCAAACATATACCTGTTCTGAATAAGTTCAAAACCAGTCCAGACTGTTTCTAGTTCAGTAGGCGGATCAACATCTATACCATCATTGAGAGAGAAACCAAGTCCATATGGTGAAATATCAAGCTTCATTTCTTCTCCTTTTAATGATTTGATAACATGAATATCACCAATCAAAACACGTTGTTCCTCGGGTATCATTATAAATACTGCTCCACCGTAGATTAAACATAAATCAATCATAAAACAATAATCATTCTTTATATTTGTAGAATCCAAAGATGTCTTGACAAGATTATCAACAGTAAAGTCACTTTGAAAGGTGAACACAGAATAAAGGTGATTTGGTTTCACAGGTGCCCCAGTACAATCCCTTAGTGTGTCAACTGTGTTGCCATATAGCAGCTTTGTTTTCATATCTCTTGTAGAAATAAACGTACCTGTAGGTTTTGTAAATTTTAACCAGCTTGGTAGTCGTAAATTCAATGAGACAAAATAGGTTTTTATGAATGAATCAGCTGTTACAAAATCAAAAATGTCTGTATTTGTAAAGTTAAATTCAGCACAACGTGAAGACGTCATCGTTGAACTTTTAGGTACACCATGTTCTTCGGTGTATAGTACATAATGAACAATCTCCAGACTGGTGTTTTGTGTAACTACAATACCTTGCAATGATATCGGTACATAATTATACTGTAGTTTAGCAAATGTAACACCAAAGGTAAAGAAGACGTTAGTATCATTACGCAGGAAATACCATATAGATGTTGATGATAGAACAACCTTTGTATCACCATTACATGTTGTTAGCACAATATCATAGCATGGATCTGGTAGCAGTTTGCGTGGTAGTTGATACTTTTCGAATACTGTATCTCTGCTGTTAACATCTGAGAAAAGAAAATGACATGGTCATCTCTTCTACTCTATAAAAAAATTTCCATAGTCGAAATTGTAGCGACAGCCTGAACATAGGAATGGGACAGTACGAATATACGGAAATGATGTTGTACATAACTTTTTGATATAATAATAGTTTATTAACCTAAAACACCACATCTAAGTCAATAAAAATTAGATATAAATTATACAATTAAATAATGTTACATCGCAATTTTCTCGTCATTAGTTTAACTATAAAAATGAATTTTAAAAATTACCACTGCAAGATCGGTTATCAGGTCTGAGTGTACGAGTTGGTTGACAACTACATTCGAATGAACCAGGAGTGTTAGTACATATGTCCTCACAACCTCCTTTGTACATAAGACATTCGTTGATATCTGAAAGTATATCGTTGTGTTAATATATTGTATGATTTAAGGTCTAAGTCTAATTATTTAATCATCAAAATTGTTGAATCTATCGCGTATATTATGTTACGTTACATATTATAATACTTCAAGAAAATTTGCCGGCTTTTGATTGGCTGATCGAGTCCGCGAAAAAATCCATATACATCGTGTGTGAGTTCATATACACCGTGTCCCCCAGGTAGCCTCTCAAAATAATTCAACATAAATTCTTGTCTAATGTCCGCCATTTTGTTAATCGTTTCGAACATGTTTTTCTTTGTATTCTTGACATAACTTAGCAAATAAGACATAATAATGCCATTTTCTTTATAAAATAACGTTATACACCGGGTTTTCAACATGAATAACAAATCCATTACTTACAATACTGTAAATCAAGGACCCAAAATGTGACGCTTTACAACATCAACTTCTAAGCCAATGGACTGTGTCAGTGTGTGTGACTGTGCAATACTACGAATTATCCAGTCATTATAAAGTTAATACAAAGGTTGACTTGCGTTTCATTTATTGAAGCAAGTCAAGCTATGCATTAAGTATAAATAATGGAACTGGCGGTCAAACGATCTTTCTAAAATGAATCCATGTAGTTTCTCTTCGCTCTATTTTCGAAAACGATTTCCATCGTGTCCTAACAGTTTATCCCGTCAGTAAGTGTTTCTTAAATATAGTCCATACATCCCCATCGTCTGTGTGCAGTTTTTCGTTTTGAATAGATTCTTGTACTTTCCGATCCTTCTATCCATGAAAATAATTCTTTTAAATGTCAAGTAGTAAATCCTACAACACATCATAACATGACCGCATTTATGACGTCATAATCAAAAGTAGAAAAAATTATTGGGGTGAGCAGCGGGGAAATTGAACTAAAATACTGCTGTTGGTTTTTTGTACATTTTTTAGTTGTCGATGGATTTTAAAGGGATCTGAAGTATTATAAAATCGTAATAAAAATTTCTGACGGTGCATATGGGTCCTTCTACCCCTCAAAGTTACATATAACCCCTCGGCTAACGCCTCGGGGTATATGTACTCTCGAGGTAGAAGGACTCATATACACCGTCAAAAATCTTTATAACTAATAATATATTACATATTGTATTAGCATACTATTCAATTGAAAGTCTTAATTTAATCACATGATCAGGTAACACTATTGTCCCAGTCAAGTAATGTACTGCAAAATTACATTTATCATTGTACTCTTGGTATTGGCTCACATACCTGTTGATCGAATTTCTAATAGAGTACCAATTCTATATACTTACATTTTCTTTTCATCTTAACAACACTTCATCATTGGAGTAACAATAAAAAATAAAGATTTTTTTTTCATTTTTCTTTTCTTCACTTTTCAGTCATTGTGGACACTATACCAGAGACTTTGTATGTATAGCAGAGTTAATAATGTAAAACTATTTAATTAATATGAATATGATTCACTTATGATATATCTAACTACACCCATTTCTAACATATACATGTAATACAATTATAAGGATAGATTGTATAAAGTACGCATGTATTCATCTTTGCACATACTGCAATTTACTCAGTTATATATATATATATATATATAAATATACATGTATAAACAATGTATGTTGTTCGTTTGAATTCCACACTAATATTTACTTACCAATACATATATCAGCAGGGTTGAATTTATAGCCATCGAAACATTCACAATAGAAAGATCCAGGTTCATTGACACATTGTTGTTGACAATCACCATTATTCACCAAACATTCGTCAACATCTGTAGAATATATAGTAGACGTATGGTTACATGGCTTAACAGGTGCTTAAATGTTTTGTCAATGTTAGATTTGAAGATATTAGGAGAGTCTGTGATCAAAATCTATATCGAAATTAGCGTCCTTCTATAGGAATTTTAACTAATTCAAGACTCAATAGTCATGCATTTTTATTGAATGACCATTCAGATTGTAAATGGAAATTACACAACCCGTTTCCTGATTTCCATTTAGAATGACATTAAAAATCTGTTTTGAGCAATGAACCTGCACATAATTCGTGACAACACGGACAGTAAAGTGTTTACGAAAAGAGGGTTAAGTATGGTGTTATTAGTTACGCAATAAATAATTATATTTGCTCACCTATGCATGCAGCACCTACACTGTTATAACCTGGGTCACATGAACAATTATAAGATCCAAATGTATTAGTGCAGTATTTATCGCATGATGCTGGGTCTAAACATTCGTCAATATCTGGAACGAACATTTGAATTTGTTAGTGTACAAGTATTACGAGGAAAAATACTTAAAAGAAGGTTAATTTGAAAATTTGTTAATAGATACACGCATTAATCATTTCTCATTAGTTGTTCCTCCAGGAGCAATAAATTTTCAAATCAAATAAATTTTCTTTCTTTTAATGTAACAATAGTCCTAAAACAGACACACAAAAACAAATATATTAAAAGAATGCACCAAAATTATTGATGGTTATATTGTCAAATACTGATGGCCAATTATTGCATATTTAGTCGGAATAAACTCCAATACGAGCTAAACCTTTACCTACGAGATTCTTTTATTTTAAACAATAGTATACCTACCGATACATGTTGCGCCATCAATATCTAATTCCAAGCCATCATTGCAAACACAAATATAGGAGCCAATATTGTTTAGACAAAGTTTGTTTAAACCGCAATCAATAGCAGGATCTAGGCATTCATTTACATCTGAATTTTAAACATAAATAATATAATACCAGTAGTTATGATTTTGACCGAATGCCATAAAAATACAATTAATCATTTAAGATTTGTGTAATTATATTATTCATTTTTCCGTTCTATTTTGTAGTTAAAAAAAAAAATAGATGTAAGGCAAATTCAGTTTAATACAATTTGAAATTCAGTTGATGCATAACTGTCGTTTACAGTAGTATTTTCAGAATCGTGCAATTCCTGGTTAACACGACTTAAAATGTTATGTACAAAAGACAAGCACATGCATCAATACATAACTTGCTAAATTTGCATAAAAACATTGCATCTCTCAGGTCAATTTGCACAAGTTTTATTATTGACTATGTAGACGAAAAAATGTGTTATACAAACGAAAGTTTACCGTCACATTTAGGAGCAATAAAAATCCACCAGGACTCCAAAACATATCTGGTGTACCTCTTGTTAATTTGTGGGGAAAAGTTAGAAAAAAATACCATCTCTCCTTACTTGTGGGAACGAGTTAGAAAAAATACTATCGCTCGTAAGTTGTGTGAACAAGTTTAAAAATATACCGACTATGTTACCTCCATGCTTTTGTATGAACTACTATATTTAATAATGTTTTACGTTGCTCACAATATAATTATCGTTGGTTTCTGATATTACATGTATCGAATGTGTCAGTGAAGTAGTAAGATAATTCGTAGGCTAACATCGTTGTATTGTTTAGAATCTTTATTACTTTAATTGTTTATTCAACATTCACACATTTTTTTATAAAAACATTTAACAATTCTATTTAAATTATAAGAGATATGAACACAACGTTTGAAAACTTTACCAGCACAATTTGGAGACTGGAAACCCAATGGACATGTACAATAGTCTGGCGAATGGCAAAATCCTCCATTGGGGCAAGTTGTATATCCAAAACAAAGTGCTATATAAAATATAATATATGATGTATTGAGTAAATGTAAAAGAGGTAACATGATCTGATCTAAAAATTCTATTTGTGTGTATTTTGTATCTTCTAATATCCCACGATACATTACTCCGCTATGCTGCATTATGTAGTGTAACGGACGAAAGTACTGTGGTTGACGACGATGCGTATTTTGATGCGAGCGCAATGTCTCTCGTAGTGTGCATATCCATATACCATATGTAAGTAATTGTTGGACTATTAGAACTTTTTATCTCTGTACATTCACATACACGACCTGTAACCTTCTCTTGCGCAAAACTTTTCGGTTTGGTATGCAGAACAGCTATATCAAATGAACCATTAGTAGATTTACTGTTTTTCAATTCAAAATATAAGAGTGCAAACATATTTTACTGTTCATGGTAAAAACACATTCCAAACAATTCAATTTTTATTTTGAAATAATAATATTTTCTAATGCAGCGATTATGTGACAATCAAGCTACAAAGAATAAATGTATCTAAATACATAATAATTATGCAGATTAATAAATCATTAGTAAGTTGGAAATGACAAAGGTGAAGGGATAACTTACGAACACTGCATTATGGATTTGTCCATCCTACATAACACACACTATACGCGCAAAGGGTAAGAAATGATTCATAAGCTTGGCTAAAAACAAAATTTGAGACAATATTAGACATTTAATTGAAGTCAAAACCGTGGTGCAGTTCTTAGCCCGCTTGAATTGGAATCAGGCGGTTCACTGTTGATTCCTTTGGTGGAAAATTATAAACACTCTATGGCAAAAGAAAAACAAGTTATCGTGAAAAAATAAAACATGGCTGTTTTTTGTGCACGGTACGTCGTATGTTACATGCTAACTTCTAAAAATGATGATAGCACAGTTAGATGAACCACCTAAATTACCATTGCTGTCTATCTAGTTTGAATGCAGGTGGTATATATTTTTGTTATAGCACCGATTTGATATGTACTACATGTACATATAACCCCATTTACTTCAAATGCAATGCAATTTAAGGTACGATTTATGCAATTTTGTTTTTTATGTGTTTTGTTTCATATTCTAAACTTAATATTTGTCAGATTCCCATACAATTTACAAAAAATTACAAATATCTTCAAAGTACAACACCATTTAAAGATAAATCATGCATTTAAAAGGTAAAAACAATACATATGATTTAGAAATAGAAACATTAAAATACATTTACTGAAATGTACATACAGTTATTTGCAGAAAACATAATAAACAGTTCAATTTTAGAACAATGAACCTTTCATGAAATGTGTTAATTTCTTAGTTGAGGCAGTGTATGATTAGTTGATTACACAGAAAGTATACACAATTACTTAACTTTAAAACAGTTTTGTTAAGACACAATGGTACACTAAAAAATATGCGTTCAATGCAACGAAAAAACTGTTTAATAAAATGATCTTGACAAAATTTAATGTTAATTTTATTATTCATATTTGATTTTATTACAATGCAAAAAGCGATAGGATATAATAAAGCATTGACTCACTAGTATCGTGTACATGTACTCCAGCCCAACCATCCACAACTTGAATAGTAAAATCGTTGTAAAGTTCTAGTTAGAGGACAATGTCTATATTCAGTACAATAACCAGCATCAGTTAAACTGAAAGAAAATTCAGATATTCAGAAACTGTAGTAAAATTTGATTTTTTCACCAAATGTCTCGTACCATATGGTTATTTAATCGGAAATTAAGTGATACTTTGTCAATATATACACAACCTTTATACGCAAATCAAAATTTATATCTCATTAAATCAGTATGATGGTACACGTTTACATAATACAGTTTTTAATACATTTAGCCAAATAAAGTGATAAATGAATATAGAAATATTAAACTATGCATTCGGAGCTTGTTACAGGCGTCTTTTTCCTTAATAAAATTGTCTGACAATTGATAATGAGCAAAATTTTAAGTGGGACCCCTTGTTGTTAATTTATTGAAGGGACAAACAAGACGTTACTTGCTCACGGGGTTTAGTTAAAAACAAACTTTTTCTCAAATAATCTCATGATATCTTATGTTACTTAATTTTAACCAAATTCTCAATTTATATTGCTAAAATACAACAAGAAGCCAAGAGGGGGCTTCGCATTGGGTACGAAGTCTAGGGTTTTGTCGTTCTGTGTTTCTGCAGGGTGGTGCTTGTTTAGCTTGCATGTCTACACGTAACAAAAAGCCTTTTTTGGAACAAACGCCATAAACAACAACTAAAACACTATGAAACATCAATAAAACACAAAATAGCTCACAATCAGCCAGAAAGCTACAACTAGCTAAATCTAGGTCAGGGTACCAATACCACAAAACAACACCTGAAACAGATTATAAACACAATACAACACACATACAAAACCACACACACTACAAAAACAACTCTCACATAACTATAAAAGCACGCAAGCATATCCTGGCATATGATTCATTACATCAAGTAAATAACCTAGGGAAGTCCATATGCACTACTGAAGGAAATCTCCAAGTTTAAATGTTGAATTAGCAAAATGGAGAATACCCATTTTGGCACAACACATAACTATATCACGTTCGGCAAATAAACAACAAAACCTGATATGAATGATATTTGAGTTAACATTATAATTCTGACCTTTTAAGACCTCAAAACATTCTTTCAAGGGTGAAAGGATCATACCTCGGGGTCTGCACTTAAAGCATCTAAATCGAGCGGACGGAGCTTGAAAAACTTGAATATGTCCGACATTAATTTTATTACACTAAATCATTGGCACTTTTTTGTTTCAAATAAAATGAACAGCTTAAGACCTGTCAATAAGAAAGCATCTCATTTCATATGTTAAATTAAATTGAAATTGAATTTAAATATAAGTTACATTAACAACAGTACATATTTAATATTTTCAATCTTAGATTTATTAAGTTCAAAAGGAAGACACTAAAGCCTCTTCGTGGATTGCCATCTGGAAAACTGCATTATGGGAGCAGCCTACTTCATTTGTTTAAAATTAAATCTTAATCGACCAATAAAATAATACTCGCATTAGCATTTATTTATAAAAAAAACTTACTTAAATACTGTTGACAGAAACGCCAGTGATATTATCCTCGTCAGCATTTTCACTACGTAGAAGAAATGTGGCAAATTCATTACCGACCAATTCCTCAGGATAATAATTTATTTAATCTTTAAATGTTTCAGAAACACTAGCGTATGCATTCCACATAAATTATAAACAAGCTTTATTTGCTTTTTGCAAAGTAAGCAATTCCATGTTAAACTATAAATAAAAAACTGTTTATCGAAAATACCAGTCATACGTTAAGTATGTCTTCTTAAACGTCAAAATTTTAATGGAAGAGCTGTAGCACTGAGATAGTTTGGGTTACAAAGTTAGTAATTTTTTAGAATTAAACTCTTTTCATTTTCACTTGTAGGAAATGACATCTGACTTTAACTCTTGGTAACCAGAAGATAAAACCTTTTTATTAAACATTAAGGATCCCCAGGTTCGAACTAACCATCCGTGCACATAACCTTAATATGCGGCAGTAAATGTTTTCACGCTTTTAGTGCAATTTTTTCACTTAATCAGCAGTTTAATCACTACCCGCGATAATTGTAATTTTCACACATTTCCTAGTAAACTGCCCGTTAGGAGACACTCTGTTTCGATACTATTGGCCACAATAATGTGGATTACCTTTTAAAATTGTCTATAATTTACAACACAGTCGTTCGAGAAACCTAGAGCTGACGATTATGGACAGAGTTTAGCTATACAAAAATTGCCGTTAATGCAGTTTTAAATGTAGAATATCAACAAAAATAACAAGAAACATCTTTAAAAAATATGTTTGCGCTGTGCAGGGTTCATTTCAGACTTCAAATTACTATAAAATCTCAATTTTATAGTGTACCTGTATAAATTTCATTATTGAAATTATGTGTATGGGATTATCTGTTTCTATTCTAATTCCCAATGCATTTAAATATGGTAATTATCTGTCAAAAATGAATATATATCAATGTTAGGCTAATAATAATAATAATATTTAATATCTAATAAATATTATATTTTTCGGAAGCCGCATATTGAAAATTTGGGACCAAATACTTAACTTTTAATTAGGGGTGCAAGACATTTCGACCCCAAGACATTTCGACCCCAAGCATTTTATGGAGACATTTCGACCCCAAGACGTTTCGACCCCAGAGTTGAGACATTTCGACCCCAGTTTATATATAATATGATATGTCTCTGGATATAATATATAATATTATATATCAAATTTCTTGCAAATTTCGTTGGGTCAGTGATTTTATGACAATCACGTGCAGTATTAAACTTTAAGTAAATAAATGAATATGTGTAATTATTCAGTTGAGAAACTTGATTACCAGACTATGTTATGCTGTTCAGTTGATTTTACTATGTATTTTTTTTTATTATTTATTGTTTGTTAACATATTTTTTTCAGGAAATATGAAAATATTAAATATTTATGTTTGTCTTCAAGAGTTTTTACATTTGTGACTATTTATAGCAAGATAATAAAAAACGTTTTTTCCAGGGTATGTGTAAATATTATGTACACTTATGAGTATTTATTTTTTGATGATATATATTTATATCATAGCTACAGCTTATATATATATATACAAAAACATAGAAAATATTAATGTTTGATATGTTTATTTTATTTTCACGATATGTAATATCTAAATAACATTAAAACATGGAATAAAATTATAAATCTACACAACATCAAGTATGTTATTTTTTTTATTCAAGTACCTAAAAAAGTTAAATTGTGTGTTCTAATAAGTAGTAATGTACTCTCCTCACTTCTCCGTTTTCTTCCGTCTGTTTTTTTCCTAATAAATCATTTTATAATTTCTTAAATCTTCTAAGATGTGATATTCAAACTACTTTTTAACAAAAATATACAAAATGTACATTAAAAACAATACAAATACGAATATTAACCTAAAATACTATCTGGGGTCGAAACGTCTTAGGGTCGAAACGTCTTGGGATCGAAATGTCTCCGTCAAACTTGGGGTCGAAACGTCTTGGGGTCGAAACGTCTGTAATTCTTAATTAGTACCCGCATATTGAAAATTTGGTACTGCTAACTAAAGCTTTTTTGGGACCGAATATAATTTGGGGGGAAAACTCCTTTTTTGGACTCGCATATTGAAAAAAATTTCAACCGTATACTAAACTTAATGGTATCATATATTGGTACAGCAAATAGTATTGGTTAAAAAAATATAGGTCAAAAGTTTGCTCAGACAGCTGCGCCAAATAAAATTATCGACCCAAGGTTGATATATTTGTATGTTTGTATTCGCATAAAGTCAGTTGTCTTGTCTAGAGTGCAAACATCCATAGATTGAATCAATTAATAAAGATGTCTCAATTCTTCTTAAAATGTTTAATACAACAAACTGTCACGGTATCAAACCGCTTTCATCAAATCTACTTTTGATATGTGAGAAAAAATATATATAAGGATTCTAAAAAAACTAAAACAAAGTAAAGTTTAAGATATGTTTAATGCACGAAATAACACAAACATATAAACTATGAAAAACAATATTAAAAAAAAACAAGTTATATACGTGACAAATACATCGTTTAGGGCCGCTTGATTGTGCTTTAACTTTTGTAAAACTATTTTAAAAACTCTAACTTCAAAACAAATGACGAAAGCAATGTTACATGTATAATGAATATACTCATCAATTTTATTCGTTCGAATAGCCACAAAAGACTTAACGTGATTTTTTAAAAGGTTTTAGAGCAATAAATCGTTGTTATGATGCAAGCTATCTAAAATTGACCATAATCGTCTTTATTAACGAAATATTTTCACACTGTTTAATCTTCCAGTGTTTCTGTGGTATTAAAACGACAATGTGACCTTTATGTCGTGGAAAATTTAGGTAATGACAAAACGTTTTTAAAGGATTAATTTGTCGTTTTCTAAGTTTTTCAACAGATTGGTGTCGTGTAATCTGTATTTAAACAGACTTCAGAAAAAAGTAAACATATAACAACACTTAAAAGCTTATGACGACTGTGATTTAGAAATGGAAAACTGTTGACTCATATTTTTTTCAATAGATATTTTTTTGGTTTATTAAAAACAAAACAGAAAACTTAATAAAAGAAAATATGTCCCACCACAATGAATTTAATATGCATAAACAGGTACTTACAGTATTTATTTTTTATGTTTTTAGAGTATTTAAATCATTTGTGTGCTATGTATGTATTATTTTCATTTATTGAATAAAATCTATCTAATGTAATGTATATTTATAGAACGTCGTCGGACAAGTTAGTTGAAAACAAAATTCTAAAATTCACGAAAAAATGTAAAACCACAAAGCGTCTGTGTAAAATGAATAGAATGTAAGTATAAAAGATACATTTACATGGACCGATACAAATACCTGACGGCTCAAGGCAATAGTTCAACATGTTGTAGATTTTTTTCTGATTTTATTTCATTTTTATTCATGTTTTAGGTTTTCAAAAAAGTTACCACATACCACGTTAATAATTTAAAAGACAATGGTTCTTATTTGAAATTTGTTGAAGCTTAGATAGTCAGTACACATAAAGTCCATGCTTTTATTGTATTTAGTAGTGAAAATGCAGTATTCTTCGAGTAAGCCTTCACGCTACCAACACGATAAGGGGTTATACTGTCAATAGCAAAGATTCACGTGGCAATAGAGGACAAATGTCTCTGTCTTGCAGGTGTATTAGACCCTGCCCAAGTTGAATAAACAACTGTGCGTAACAGTACAACATTTTCAAAACATACATCCAGATGCAACATTCAACGAAATATAAACATTTTTTATTAAACCTAAATATTAACATAAAGAAATGAAAAAACACGATCAAATGATTAATAATACCAAGGGGTAATTTAAATGTAACAACATTATGGTGTATCCTACGCAACTATAAAGGTCGGTCCTTCTGTTGTCGGTATACAAGAACGAAGATCAGCTTCGAGGGTGAACCCTTTAATACAGGTACACTTGTAACTCCCTTCTGTATTATAACAACGATGTTCACAATTACCATTGTTGGTCTTACATTCATTTATATCATCACATTCATGGGTATCATCATTTAATTTATAACCTTTATTACATTTACATTGGTAGGTACCAAGTGTATTCATACACATTTGCTGGCATCCACCATTGTCTGTCTCACATTCATCAACATCATGACATGACCCATCTTTACCATCTCCAGTGTAGCCATTGTTACAGATACATTTATAAGATCCTTCGATATTAACACAGGAGTAGGCACATCCACCGTTTTCTATAGCACATTCGTTGTTATCTTTAAAAAAGTAAAGTTATATTTATTATCAAAAGAAAAAGAAACCTGAAAAAATACATTGTAATTAAATAGACATTTCATGTCATTCGAATTAAAATAGAATGTTTTTCCACGTTTTAAAGTTTGAAACTTACGAATCATAGTATTTTTAAAACTCTGAAGTGCATTTATCGTAATGTCTTACATTAGAGTTATGCAACATAAAGAAATTGTTCATGGCTTCTATGTATATTTATGAGGAAACTATAGACCTATGTGTCAATACATATATTACTTTAAACGGTTGAATTTGAAAATCACGTAGAAAAAGGGAAAATTAAAATAGGAAAATTATCTAAAATAATGATATGTTTTACTACCAGTACAGTTTACGTAAAGGTAAAAACTTACCATCACACGAGTGATTATCTGAATTTAATGTATAACCTTCATCACATCTACATTCATATTCTCCATGATAATTGATACAAGTATGGTCACATACATCTTCATTTTGTAAACATTCATCTACATCTAGATACAAAGATAATAAAGAAATCTGATTGTAACCCAATAATATAATGATAATTAGTTATAATATAAAATAATAGCTAAACCCCTAGAGATTAACTTGATCCAATTTAAACGATATTTATTTTTATTCGCCAAACCTTGTCTAAATGATCAATGATGACACACTCATTTAAATCTACTAACATATAAAATACTCACCGCTTGTATAACTTTCATAACGAAAAAAATACATATCATGATAATGAACTACACAAAACAAATTTGTAATTAAAATGTAGTTCGTTGTGTATATCTGTTATAAAGTTTTAAAACATAGATCTGTTTTTGCCTATAAAAATGTTTTGAATTTGTTGCATAGAATTCCATTTAGTTACTAATTATACAGGATCATTTGTGACAGTGTTGATTGTACATTTGCTTGATTTAATGTTAAAATTGGTATCGATTAAAATTCTATCAAATAAGGACTGTTGATAGAATGAATTATCATACACATGACATAATAATTTCACAACTGATAAATAAGGAAGTAAATATGTTTTTGCAACAAAGTCGTAGGTTAAAAAAGGGCCAGATACAACCCTTTGATCGTTACAAACGGTGTCAACGTGTGTTCAAGTGATTGCACCATCCACATTAACGTACAAATCGGTCAACGTATATTGAACAAAGGTGCGTAAATTAGTGTGGTAATAATGAAAAAGATAGGATTAGAATTCTTGAAAGTTTAGATACCTACCACTGTCGACAACTGTCAGAATAGCGGGTAATGATATCACAGAGGATAACCCACTTTCCACTCTACAGTGTATTTTTGAGCCATTATCTTCTTTATTGATATTTTCTAAAGTGAATTCTCTTGAGTTTCCTTCTAGAATCATGTTTGTATTTTTGTACCAGCTGTACAATAAATCCGGACCTCCCTCAGCAAGGCATAAAAATGTGATATTCATTCCAGATAAAACGGTGGCATCAACAGGGTGTTGTGGTGTAAGTGTAAGTGGTGACACACAAAACAGACTTGAGTTGTTTAAGCGCTTTACTTCATTCAAAGTGTTTTCTAAGACTCTGGTCCTCTCTTCAATTGATGTTGAAGGAGAAAACTTCAGAGCTGCATTTAAGCCATCTTCAATTTTATGAAGAGACAATTTCTCGTGCTTCGCCTGAGGATAATCGTTTAAGAGATACATAATATGTGTTAAGGAATGAAGAATACAATCCCATACGCAAACACACTCCTGATGAAAATATGTACTATGTAGTCTTAAGATGTCCACAAAATCCATTTGATTACTTTTATATTCTGTCAAGTACGCTGATATGTTCACATCACTTACATTTTTATTATTATAAGCATTGCTGAAATTATTGTTCTTATATGACCTCTTTATTGTTGCTGATTTGCTTTGATGGAACGGGATTGCAAGGTAATGTGCGGCTGTGATATTTCTTTTGTTAGCAATTGTCTTTTCTAACGAAGTTGTAAATGCATTTGATAGAACACCCACGCAATATTTAAATAAATTACACGTCCCTTCATGTGACTTGACGTGTTGATTACTGACTGGATTGTCACTTTTGTTGCAGTTTGTGTTTCCGTTCGAATCAATTGTTTCGTTCCTAATCGGCAATGTCGTCAATAACACGTCAATCATATGTGGTTCTTTGAACCCAATGCTTCTTTTTTTCCTGTACAATGTATCAGCGTACGCATCTATGAGTGAACTTGCTGTAGAAATGGCGGCCAAATGAATACTTTGCTGGGCAATGTTGAAATTAATTGTCAATTCAAAAGTTTGCCAATTAAGACGAAATGCTTTCACATCACAAGAAACGTTGAAGATAGATACATCTTCCGTTGTCAATTCTACCGTAAAATCACAATCTCTTACTTTAATAAGGGATGCTAAACCATATTTTTTAGTTAAGCCATCAATTTTATTGTTTACATGATTAGATTGATTAACGACTTCCAATGAGGCTTCGGCAGCTGAGTAAAGTGAGGATACTGAATCATAATTCGACTGTGCAGCTTCATGTTTGATTTCAGAGGCTTCTAGGATATTTCGTGAACTTTCGACTTCAGCTTGAAAGCTGAACGTGGAGTTCTGTGCATCCCAAAATTCTTTTTGAAGTTCTGATTCTTGCTCTTCGGCGTCTACCAAAGCAGCATAGGCATTATCTATAGCTTCTTGACACACATCATTTGTTTTCGTACATTTCTCATCTACTGCTCTATATTTACAAGCAGTATATCTACAACAAGGAACATGTTTTCTTTTACACCTAGATCTACACACAATACCTGGATAACATATTTGTGAACATTCCTGTATTTGACACAGATTGGCGACGACATCATGAGCTGCGGCCAATTCGTTAGACGCTTCTAGAAGAGCTTCTTCTAAAGATTCTAAATTAGCTTCGGCACTTTTAAGTGAAGATGTAGCAAGGTCAAAATTACTAGAGGCAATACTTTTCTCCTCTGCCGCTTCATCAAGCCAATCTTGAGCTACAGTGAGGAGTGTTTGCATACGATCAAAAATACTGTTAGCGGTAGCTAATGCTCGCTTTGCTCTACTTTGTTGTGCTGATACGTAGTTTCTTAAGACGTTCAGGAAGACTTCTTCAAACACAGTTGAATCTTTTAGAAACTGTGTTGTTGCGCCTGATCTTGTGCTAAATTTACCGTTTAGAACATATATAAGGTCATCCCAAGGCTTTTCAACTTCAGCAGTAACGTTAATTATTGCTTTGTATAAGCCCCAAACATTTCCTTTTATATCAAAATATAGGCCTTTGTTTGGTGTGATGAATACATCTCCAAAATGCTGAATACCTAACATGGTGGTTCTAGCTGAAAACTGAATGGCAACTTTGTCCGTATCCAATGCAAAAGCTCCATATATTTTACCGTCTATAGTAAGAAAGTGTCCTAAAGTAAGGTCTTGAGTTAATCTTCCTTTAAGTGACATTGCATTCTCGTTGTCAGAGAAATCGACAATTGTCTGAAACTTAGAACAGTCAAATAAATTCGTAGCTGAATGAAACAGTTCAACATCTATAGATTCAAACATCAATCCAAAGAGAACTAAGTCTGTTGTACCTTTAAAACCAAACCCTGTGTAGCTGCCAACCTCCTTGATAATTGCATCAGTTACTGAAATTGATGTGTTACCAATTGAACGTTTAATTTCATTTGTAGAGGTATTAAAGCTACTGTATAGAATTTCTAAAGCAGTGTTTGAGATAAATTCTGCATCATCATTAAAACCAATGATTGCTTCATCGACGTAACCATAAAACTGTCTTAACATCTCAATTAGATATATCGTACCATCAATGTCCGAGTCTTCCCATTCTTCTAGAAGAACGCTTCCAACATAATTTTGGAAGATTGACACACCAGTTTGAATATTAGTTAACTGCATAAAAAGGTCAGCACTGCCATAATCACTAACTTCTTGTTTGAGCGATTCAATTTTGTCTATTAAGTCTAATAGTTCAGGTAAAACATCGAAAATCTCATTTGAAAAATGTTGATATGATGTCGGAATATCCTCCGGTGTGTAAGCCAAAAATCCATACCATTGAGAATCGGGTAAAAACCAGTCTTTTAGATATGGTACGTCTTTGAATGGAGTCTGAGCAATAGTAAATTTGAAAAAGACTCCAGCTGGATTTCCATATGACTCGCAGTAGGATCTTCCAGGATCTGTTCAAAAATAGTATGGCAAACAAATTACAGTTATTGAGTTATATTACGGTGAATAACTGTTTAATTGACATGTTAAATTTGATAGACGAAGGACATTTACATACATACTAGTGATTCTTGAATACTTGTTTTACATACATATGATCATACATATGAAACTACTTGCAAGAGCCATTATTGGTATCACATAACATACAATGACAGACCTGCATTTAAGCAAACATATGTTTTTAGCAAATAGGCAATGTTGTTTTATCGCATTTGCTAAATTTTATTTAGTAACTAGATAGTTGGCGTATAGAATGTTCTGCGTATGACCTTCTATTACGGAAAAGGTGAATAAAAAGTGACACTATTTTAGATGTCCTACTTATACTGAATGGTTTTCATGCATAATATCAAAGACCATACTGGGCGACGTAAGACGTGAATACGAAAGATTTATGTACCTCCAAATGATAATAAAGCCCCAACGGTATCCTCTGTACTAGTTATTTTTACTTCATACCAATTGTTAAGAAATTTAAATGTAAGCATAGGTGCGACATCCATATCGATATCTAACAATCCTTGCCATTCTTGTCTTTCAAATGATACAAATATCTACAATTAGATAAAAAATACAAACTCATTACTTAGTCCATAATATAGTTTGACAAAAAAATGATTGCAGCTGTTTTATTCCCGTTTTGGCAATACAATCTAAAAATCTATTCATAACTTTAAAGTAAATTCACAATGGCAACACAATGGATAAATCAGACCGTACAGTATGGGTACTGTTGCAATTACAATTTAAGTCAGATTTTCCAAAACACCCATGTATTTAACATTTGATCATAGACATTTAGACATAAGATATTACTGAATACAAGTAACCTTCGTAAACCTCTTTCCGAATGACAAATATCCAATCATCATAAGCTTTGAAAAATTAATAAATGGTCATAGCAAAATGGACAAATATCTAAATTGTTATAAAACAATTTATGTTGTGCTTGTATTAGTTTTTCCAAACAAACTCTACAAATTTAAATAAAAATGTAATAACAATACCTGTTCATCAAATAAATATTGAAAACATTTATAGTTATTAGCTAAAATTTCTATTATACATTTAAATAAAACAAACCTGTTCTATATCAGGTAGATCAAGGTATAAATCAGCGCTACCATTAACAACAAAATATGTATCTGTCTTAACAATATCACCACCAATCCATACATCAGCTACTCTAGATATCCTACAATTTTTGAGATTGAAATTTTATGATCTTTGGCGTAAACATTTAAGAATGCTCAGATACTTACGAACACAAAATCTTACCTATTTAGAACAATGTACATGTATCAGTTGCTTGACACTAAACAGGTAATGTGATAACAAATTTAATTTTTCGAGTGTTAAAAAACCCATTTACAAGAATAATGTTTAACCAAATGAAATAGTAATAGATAAACACATACCTGTTCTTAATTAGATCAAAACCAGTCCACACTGTTTCTAGTTCAGTAGGCGGATCAACATCTATACCATCATTGAGAGAGAAACCAAGTCCATATGGTGAAATATCAAGCTTCATTTCTTCTCCTTTCAATGACTTGATAACATGTATATCATCAATCAAAACACGTTGTTCCTCGGGTATCATTATAAATACTGCTCCACCGTATATTAAACATAAATCAATCATAAAACAATAGTCATTCTTTATATTTGTAGAATCCATCGGACTCTTGACTAGATTATCAACAGTAAAATCACTTTGAAAGGTGAACACAGAATAAAGATGGTTCTGTTTCACAGGTGCCCCAGTACAATCCCTTAGTGTGTCAATCGTGTTACCATACACTAGTTTTGATTTCATATCTGTTACAAAAATAAACGTTCCCGTAGATTTTCTGAATTTCAACCAGCTTGGTAGTCGTGAATCCAACGAGACAAAATAGGTTTTTATGAATGAATCAGCTGTTACAAAATCAAAAATGTCTGTACTTATAAAGTTAAATTCAGCACAATGTGAAGACGTCATTGTTGAACTTTTAGTTACACCATCTTCTTCAGTGTATAGTACATAATGAACAATATCCAGACTGGTGTTCTGTGTAACTACAATACCTTGCATTGATATCGGTATATAACTGTTCTGCAATTTAGCAAATGTAATACCATGAGTGAAAAAGACGCTAGTATCATTATGAAGGGTATACCATATAGATGTTGATGATAGAACAACCTCTGTATCCTCATTACATGTTGTTAGCACAATATCATAGCATGGATCTGGTAGCAGTTTGCGTGGTAGCTGATATTTATCGAATACTGTATCTCTGCTGCTAACATCTAAAAATAAAATGGCAAAGGTATTAAATGACATAAAATTCAGTACTATGTTTATTTTTGTTTTTATTTTAATTGGTTTAACGCCGTGTCAACACGCTTCGGTTATTTTACGGCCTCCAGCGCACCTAACCTAGCTTTCCTGGACTCTTGTCTATAACCAGTGCTCACTTACCCTTCCACAAGGCCGAAAATCTCTCCATATACCTTATTAATTGGGTAAAATTGACATTATTGTCTAATGTTTATGGTATAACCTCCCCAGGTGGGATTCGAACCTTTACCCCCTCGGAACACATGGATTTTAGTGAAATGGTCTTGTTTATACATTGTAAAATACATGTTGTATTAAATAATCAACAAAACACTTAACAAAGCTGAAGATAATTGGATACAAATCATAAAATAAAATCATATTATAATAATAGTGCAGTAATTTTCTTGTTACTACTTAAGTTTTTTTAAAGAATAAATAAAAGTAAAGTTTAAATGAAGTATAAAAATCACCACTGCAGGATCGGTTATCAGGTCTGAGCGTACGAGTTGGTCGACAACTACATTCGAATGATCCAAGGGTGTTAGTACATAAGTCCTCACAACCTCCTCTGTACATAAGACATTCATTGACATCTGAAATATACGTATCGAATTAACATATTGTACAAATTAAGGTGTAACACCTTTTACATGATCATATAACAATATTGCCTCAATAAAGTTATGCACTGCAAGTTATAAAACTTCTATCACCGTTCATCTGGTATTGACATACATGTATATACATGGTAGTCGAATTTCTAATAGAATACCAATACTTGATACTTATGCTTCACGTTACAAATCAACATAATCATATCACGGAAGTAATAATAAAATAAAGACAATTATTGTAAAAAGTTAATTTCAGAAGTTTTATTTACCTTGCCTTGCTTATTCTATACGATCATTGTGAATAAGGTACCAGTCAATCAGAGCATATTGTAGAGATATTAATACAGAACTAACTAATTATGCAATTAGATCTAAATACACACATCTGTATTCACTTACATAATTAGAATTAAGGTCAGCATTTAAGTTTGTATTATTGGATCATTTGCATAAAATATTAACTCAACACATGAAAATAATATTTTCATAAATTGCAATATACTCAATTATTAGATATAAATAACATAAAATTAGTTTCGATTAAATCCTACACTAGTTTTCACCTAATATGACCGCTACATCGAGTGTAACAGCTAATATTACTCGTGAACATTTTAGAAATATACATACCAATACAAGTACCACCAGAGTTTAGTTCATAGCCTTCAAAACATTCACAATAGAATGATCCAGGTTCATTGACACATTGTTGATGACAATCACCATTATTCACCAAACATTCGTCATCATCTGTAGAATATATAGCAGACTTAAAAGTTAAATTGTTTGACTTCTGAATATAAGTTTTGACCAAACCCGAGTCGATAGCGCAGTTGGTAGCGCGCATGGATTTCAAATCTAGTCTCCCGAAGGGGTAACATGTTCAAATCACACCCTGGGGGTTATACCCTTCCATTAAAATATGACAATAATGTCGATTTTCCTCCATTAAAAGATATATAGAGATGTTTTACGATCTTGTAAAAGAGAAGGTGTGTACTTGTTATAGACAAGGGTCCAGGAAAGCTAGGTTAAGTGCGCTAGACGCCGTAAAATAACCTAAACAATTATGTTGACACGACGATAAACCCAGTTTAAATAAGTTGAGTCGGTAATCCAAATATACATTAAATTAGCGTTCAAATATACAAATTGTAATTTAATCACAGTATAGTAGTCGTGCATTTTAGCTAAATAACAATTAAAATTATTAATGGAAAGTTTAAATCGTGTCTGTATCACATTTAGAGAATGGAACATTCCTTTAATCATCTAAACAATTTGTTTTTGAGCAATGAGCTAACACACTCTGTACAAAGACAGGCAGTGTGTTGTTTATAATAGAAAGAAACATTCCGATATTGTGAGAATGATGTTATTAGAAACACAATAAAAAGAATTATATTTGCTCACCTATGCATGCAGCACCTACACTGTTATAACCTGGGTCACATGAACAATTATAAGATCCAAATGTATTATCACAGTAATAATCGCATGTTGATGGATCTAAACATTCGTCTATATCTGAAATATAAAAAGCAGTCTGAAAACATGTCAGGAACAGCAACATTCCAAAGTACAGAACTTACACATAGCCTAAGTGGAAAGAGATTTTTTTCAGGTTTTAAGCTGTTGTAAAAAGAATTCGAAACATTCCGATATTGTGAGTATGGTGTTATTAGAAACACAATAAAGAATAATTTTTGATAACCTTTGCATTCAGCACCTACGAAATAAAAAGAAATAACTTTATCTTGAATGAGCAGACGTAAATAAGAAACGTTGGATTTAATGAATGTTGGCATTTGTTTGTGTATTAATGATATGGAAAATATGACTTCGTTCATTTTTGAACAGCTGAATGACAAAACTTGGAAACATATTCTATCATTTTTGTCCAACAGCTACTAGTGACCGATCAGGTATTTTGTATTAATTTTAGATATATAAAGAATGCAATGGCTATAATAGGTACTACAAATGCAATTGTTATTAAGATTTTGATTTTTTAAAATTTGTCTGGCTGGTTATATGGAGTATCCGTACAATATTGCTCATTTTAATGTGGATATTAATAAGCCGTTTACAATTGTCTCTGTCGATAATTGTGTAAGGCGTTAAAAAGAAGTTTAAGATCTCTAAGATAAACTACATAATTGAGATGATGACGATAGGTTTATTATTGATGATAATGATTATTTTTTTTTGCTGATATAATTGGAACTGATGCTGATGGTGGTGACAATGAATGTAAAAATGCTTTAATTTATCATTATTTATTAGGTTGATGACGGGGACAGTATTAATGCAATAATGTTGTTGGAGGTCGATTCTACGTTAATGGTGTTACAAAAATAACCTACCGATACATGCTGAGCCATCAATATCCAATTCCAATCCATCATCACAAACACAAGTATAGGAGCCAAAAGTGTTAAGACATTGTTTGTTTAAACCACAATCAATAGCAGGATCTAGGCATTCATTTTCATCTGAATTAAACAAATTTTCACTGTTAAAATGCAATTTTTTCTAAACAATAGATTAGGATGTTTGAAGGTTAATAACTATTCCAGAACGAAGCAGGTATCAATTCCAAATTGTACAAACTCATAACTAGCTATGTACATGTATAAGAAATACTTTCAGACGATCCAGTTTGAAGCATTTTTTATTTAATATAATATGCATACACAAAATGACGCTTTTATATATTAGCATGCTGAAAAGAGACTGACTTAAACGGGTCGGGGTCTGCCATTTTTAACTTTATACATCGATTAAACCCTAGAAAATGAATGAAAAATGGTACAAATAGCAATTTATGATAGCAAATTTTGCCTGTCCGAATTCACCTTAAAACTTAAGTTACTTAATCGAGGCTTATTATTTAATGAATGTAAACTGATTGTAATCCATGACTATGGCCAATATTTATTGTAATAAATATTATGAATTTTACAGACATGAAAACGTGATGAATAAATCATTGTGTACCGTCACATTGAGGTGAAACGAATCCCTCAGGACACCAACACATATCTGGTGCGGAACATGAGCCATTATTAGGACAACTTGTACTACCGAAGCAATCAGCTGTAACAAAATAAACATTAGAATTAGGATCTCATTAAATGCAAAAAAGACAAACACAATCATGAATGTTAAATGTGTTTTTGTCCGTTTTTTCTCAACTGCCAAAGGTTAAATAATTTCACGGTGACTGAATGCATTGTTTTTATACTGGCGGACTAATTGTTATTAAAATAATCTAGACTAAAACATATCATACGGCATAAGAAGCTTAACTCAATCATAATACACACTTTCGGAAACTCATGGGTGTATTACGACAATTATTTTAACAAACGCATTCGCCGAGAAATTATTCATGTTTTGACAGTTGAGAAAAAAACAAACAATACACATACAAACAACGAGTAGTATCGTACGTGCACCACACAAACAATAGCCGGTAATACCATAAATACCTCCATTGGTTGCATTTAATCATGGTCTATAAAATTATGGTACTATATTTTACATGCAAAAAAGGCTCAAAGTATCAAAATTGTTTCTATGAGTCACATACAAAATGGTCTATAGTATCATAAGTGTTTACATGGATGACATACAAAAATGGACAATGTATCATAAATGGTTTTGATGTTTTGATACACATGGCCATATGAATTATTTGTGGTTTTTGCTTGTGTCACGTACTCGACACAATCGAATATAATTTTATAGGTCTTTATGTGATTCATGCAAAAATAGTATTTATAAAAACATGTGATACATTAAGTTAGTATGTAATGGATTACCATATAAGTGTTCAACCGACGCTATTTCATTATGATCGCGTTTTGATCGGTTAATTACTAATTTAGAATACAAATAATAATACGTTTTTTCTTTATGATTATAAATTTTTATGTAATCACCGCAAAGAAACATATTTTATTAGAATCAGTCAACTGTTTACATATTCCAATGAAGTCTCAGTTCATTTCTCAGAAGTATTTGTAAACGATGAAACATTATATTGTTCCTTCAAAATAATGAAATGCCCAATTTGCAGTAAGGATTAATCGTAAAATAGTAACATCCTGAAGTGCAGGACTCCGCGTAATTCGAAATGCATTCATTAGTATGTTTATAAGTAGAAGTTGAGTTCCATTATATAAATGTACAAGAAAGCAACGATATCTATCATCATCATACTTACGTATACAGCTAATTCCATCCTCAGCACGTACATAACCAGTGTTACATTCACAATTATATGATCCATATGTATTAACACAGTAAGAGTTGGCAGTGCAGCCATGTGTTCCAGCAGTGCATTCGTCTACGTCTGCAAACACAGGTTTATAAATGAACATATACATGCACAATGCAGAATGTTAAATTGTTAAATTGAAAATCGAATAGTAAAAGATCATTATTGTTAGAAACAGTAAAAAATCACCGCATATATGTATATCCTTTCTGTTGACCTACAGATACTTCTTTTTGGGACTTCCGAGTAAAATTGATTAAAGACATTCTCATATTGCATAATATGAAAATCTAAATTATCAAGAGTTATTAAAAATTAGATGTCACCAGTCTTAGAAAACGAGATGAGCGTAATGCACATAAGGCAGTATTACTATTATTATTATTATTATCATTATTATTATTGCTACTACTATAATTACCATTAATACTGTTATTAATTTTATTACCAGTATTTTCATTATTATAACTAGTATTATTATTACTTATATAAATAAAAAATACAATTTCTATCGCCATCAATTATTTTATATATGTTGCTAGCTAAGTCGAGTAAAAAATCATGCAATATACATGCATATAAATTTATATATGAATTAAGTTTACATTATTTATGCATGATTAAAAAACAAATAGTAATATGACGTTCAAAACTTTACCAGCACAATCGGGAGATTGGAAACCCGATGGACATGTACAATAGTTCGGCGATGCACAAGTTCCACCATTTGGGCAAGATGTACTTCCAAAACAAACGGCTACATTTAAAATAAAACATATGATGGATTAAGACAAAGGTAAATAAAAATCAAACACATTTGATCTAAATGAACGATAGCATTCATTCGATAGTTCTTTGATGCGAACCCTGTGACTGATAAGTCGTAAGTTATCATATTTGATATGTTTGCTAATAAAAAAAAACATTGCAAAAGTTCACTCTTTGTAAATGCACAATATAACATGTTCTAATGCATAACTTTTCAGCTGTGTATGCAGAACACTTAAATAAATAAAAACATAAAATGCATTTGAATTGAGTCCAGATATAATGAAGATTTTCTGTTTTTCGGTAGAGTACAAACACTTGTTATTTTTTACTGTACAAACTTTTTTCGAACAGTTTACTTTCTCTTGAAGTAGTAATACGAGTAATACGTACTTTCCTAAAGAACATATATAACAATTCAGTTACAATACTTGGAATAAATATAATGTTATGTATATAAAAGTTAATTCGATATAATATGACGACGGTGAAGAAATAACTTACGAATACTGCAAGCTGGGTTTGTCCATCCTGAGCAACAATAATAGTGTAAACAATAGGTGCCATAGCTTTCATATCGCAAGCTAAAAATAAGAGATGAGACAATATAAGACTTATAAACATCCCACTAATGTCGTCATCGTAGTTAGTTTGCTCGAATTTGAATATTAAATGATTCAGATTCGATTCAATCGGTGAAATGTCATACTTTAACATAATCGCATGGAAAGGATAACAATTATTGGAGAGAAATAACAGACTGGAATGGCTGTTTGTAAGCGCCTTGCATCCCATGTCTAGTCCGACAATATCAACCTGAGCTCGACCTTAATGCAAAAATATATCAAATTCAGTAGTAACTGTCTATTTTTTTCTTCGTTTGTAAATCGCGGTTTCGTCAAAATACATATACTAAACAAATAATTTTGTTTTCATAGGACCGAATGAACATTCTAACGAACTAACGCCAAACGTGAATCTGACAAAAAATGTGTTTTCTTTTCATTATTGAATGCTACAAATGGTGGAGGGTGAAATCTAGCATTTACTTACTAGTAAGCAGCACATCTGCTCCAGCCATTCCATCCACAACTTTTAGTGTAATATACTGCTTGAGTTCTTGATCTAGAACAATAATAATAACCAGAGCAGTATCCAGCTTCAGTTAACCTGAAAAATAAAATATTTTGAGATTCTAGTAAAAAGAGATTTCGGCACCAACAAACTCTCTAAAGATTTAAAAATGACGCATCATTATCATTTATGCTTGTAGAAAATTAAGTTAAAACAAAAATACTATTACTGAACGAGTGACAAATCTCTTTTGAGACAATATTAACAACATTTTAGTACGCAACTTAAACTTCTTTTCATGTAACGCAATGTTATAATGTTTGTTTTCAAAGAATCACACATATTTTACTGCCATTTTTTCAGAGCAGTTTAGTGTAACTCAATGGCAACAAGATATAGAGGATATTCGTCAACTTAGGTGTAAGATCAATTTTTATTTCACCGAGTGAGCTCAGAAAACATATTTTCACGAGTGGCATAGCCACGAGTGAAAATGTCACTTTCTGAGTTCACGAGTTGAAATAAAAATCATCTTACACCAAAGTTGACGAATATTCTGTTTCTTTCATGCTTAGTTTTGCGTTTTATTTGATATATTTTACACAAATTATAACGTGACGTCATTTCTACTCCAAGATGACGTCATTTAATATCTAATATGACGTCATGAACGATGAAAATATAAGGTTATATTTTCACTGCGATGAAAATATAAAATTTATATTTTCATCGTTTATTTTCATCGAATAACGTGACGTTTCACCGTAAAGCATGAAAGAAAATATAACATTTTACATTAAAAAATCTAAATATGAATGACATTTTGATATCGTTGTAACACACAAACTTCATGTTGTAGTAGAAGTTTCAAAAGACCTGCCTTAAGGAAGTGGTCGGTTTTTTTTTCATTTTCATCTCTAGTAAATTTTAAAAAATGATCGGTTTTAAAACTTTTTTCGCTAAGGTAAAAGAATGAGTTTATTTAATATGGCCAATTCTGTATAGTGTTCTTTTTTATCTTGACTTATTCAAAAATTGATAAATATAAAATGTAAATGTACAATTAATAAAGTATTCAGTATAGTTTTAAAGCCGCCCGGCTGGCTCAGTTGGTAACACGCAAGTCTACTGATCGAGGGGTCGTGGGTTCGATTCCCGGACCGGGCATACTTTCGTGGAGCTTGGTCATGAAATTATTTCTACGGTCATTCTCCGTCCTACCAAGGATTCTTAATTATGTAGGGCAGTTGGCAGTCACTGACGAAAGTATACGCTTAGAAGTTGGTTAACAGCTAAATTCAGCCTTAGTAATTTAGCCTTTCCAGGAGGAGTGAGTCGGTTGACTGACCGCCGTTATAAGATCTATGCAATGTGTTGCTTAAGCGTTCAACCCAACAAAAACAAACAAACAGTATACTTTTAGATGATAATACTCGTTCGTTTATCTTTTGTTGAGTTTACTATAACCGCAGGCGTAAAGATTTTTAAATCAATAAACAAGGGGTCAAATAATCAGTTTCTTGTTTTACCGTATCTTTTAATCGAAAAGAAGTATTTTATAAAGATGATTAACCGTCAGTACTCCCTTAAATCAAAATTTCTTATATAAGACAAAATTTAACTAAACAATTTTGAATTATGATACAGTTAATGAAGTATGGTATATTAAAACAAAATCAATTATCACAATTTTTTAACAAGTTTTAAAGAAAATACCGTAGAACATTGTAAATTTTACAAAGGTAAGATTTGTTCTTTGTTACATATAGAAAGTTCCATTTTATCAACGTTAGCAGTCGAAATTTAAGCAAAAAAACTTACTCCAATAGAGCTGGCAGAAATGCCAGTGACAGAATCCACGTCAGCATTTTCACAAATTCGTGGTAGAAATGTTTCAAGTCCGTTGTAAATACAGTGTTTGAAGTTAATAATAATAATTTATTCAACATGAACAACTTTCGAAAACAACAGCTAATGTATTTCTTGTAAATATTCAAAGTCATAATTAACTGCATTTTTGTACATAATTGGTCATTCGATATTAGACCATGAATATTGAACGAGTAAGTTTCGAAAGAGTCGTGGCAAAAGGTTGAATACGCTTCAATAAAAAAGAGAAAGGTCTAGTTCTAGTTATAATCGTCAAATATAATAGTTGCATAGCTGTTTGATCTATAGTGCCTACACGTAATTCAACATCAATTCTAAGGGGTAGAAAAAGATAACGTTAAAAAATCTCTTATTCGAATTCTATGTTCTTCTGCGTAGCTCTCTAAGCTGGCTTTTGGAATACCCAATGACTATTTATAAAATATTATTCAATTGGACAAATGCAAAGCTTTCTGTGCAACGTAGGAGAAAACCCTACTAATATCGGTTAAAAATAGGAAAAATCCACAGGAACGGGTTAGACCGTTATCCGTGTTCAAGAGCTCGTGAAAATTAAAAACAATCGATGGCGTTTTCGTAAGCGTTACAAATGAAGCAATGCACATCCAATGTTATTCTTTTCGAACATTGGATATTGAATAGATATATGTAATGAACGTGAGTTAGGTTGTAGTTAATATTTTTCACATACCATAATAATTTTATGACTGGCCTTTATGTGTAATAAATGACTTTGTTGAGAGTAGTTCCTCTGTCTATGCAACATCGAGTTGGAACAATTTCTGTATCACTCAGTATACACGAGCATACAAATTATCTCCTTTTGATAAAATTAAAAGTTTTTGTAAACTTTCAAGTATTTTAGACATGTTTAAAATTGTGATATTTTTTAATCATCAAAAATCATTAAGTGTTTTTTAGACAATCTAATTTGAATTTAGATTAAATGAAGTGTTTTGTGTATGCTTTTTAATGCGAACTTAAAGTTAAGGAAGATGCATTAGGAGCGAACATTTCTGTGTTGATGCGCCGTTAAACCCAAACAATTCAAATCAAATCAAGATAACTAGCATTTTAATAAACAATATTGCTGTCAATACAGATATCACACAATCAAATGGCGAAAGACATATGACAACGATGCTGAGCCATTTATTTTGGGTCATATCAAAGGAAAAACAGAAATTCAATGAGGTTACTATAGGTCATTTAGGATTACTTGAGACAAATCTAAACGAAATTTTATGAAAACAATGTCTCGTGTTATCCCAAATGAGATATTTCGTTAATTCACTTTGACATATCATGCTTGTTTCCTAATTTAAGGCCGTTTGTCTTTTAAAGACATTTCTTGTTTATTTTTATGTTCGTTTTCTACTTGTACTCTGTATATTTGACAATTAATCATATCACCCTTGTTGATGTATAAAGATGTTATATGAATTTTAAAGATAAATATCAGTTTCACACAAAGCTATTTATTTTTATTGATGACGTAGTTTAAGAGTCTCGATATCGCTCTCTTGAAAAATACAGGTGATTATTTGAGTGTCATGTTGTATAACAAACGTTTGGTACATCAGATGTGAGTTATAAATTTTCACACATTATTTGCTACATTTACCATTCTATAAATGGAAATATCGTTTTCGTACCAAGCGGCGATTTACAGGTCAATTAATTTAGCAATCACTTTTATTAAAAATTTACGACCAAATGTCTTCGCGAAACTTCGTGACGAATGGTAAAAGTTCAACTTCCGGATGCGGTCTTACTCTTATTATGTCGTATCAAATGAATTCTAAAATCTATTAAATCAATAGAATCCAATAAGCATAGAAACTGAATCAAATTAGCTCATTTCATGATGCTTCTCCATAATATGATGGTAAGATCAACCCATCAGGGGTTTTAACGTGATGTAGGCCTTCATTGTGAAACATTCGTCCTCAATAATGTTTGTAACCGATACGTTACGAACTTTTTTTTAAATTTACCTTCGTTAGTTTTAAATAAACTTGAGTGTTCAGAAAAAAGTTAATTGAATTGACATTTATATGATTGAAATAAATCTTTCAGAGCACATATTCACTCTGACGGACTGTAAATGAATTACTTACTTGTGAATAATGTTATCAAATAATAGTATTTTGCTTATGAAAAGCAACTACATTTGTATTACTGAAAGATATTTTAAAGATGCATGAAGGGACGGGGTAAGTAAATGACTGCTGGTGGCTTAAAAATGGCATTGTGTAATAAAATTCATATCAACAATTATTGTGTTACATTATCTACCTAAGATAATGTTACACAATAACTTCTAATATAAATTGAAAGCATATACATTTACCTCAATTTATAATACAGTGAATAATATTTAAAATTATGGTCATAGCATTATCTTTTTTAGTCTTGATATAGTGACTTTAATATTTTCCTTCGTTTTTAAATGTTTTCCAAGCAATCAATTATGCAAATCCAGTTTGTATTAAGCTAATAAATATGTTGTCTTGGTTTTCTACTAGTTGTCTAGTTTTTTTCCTAATATTTTCCAAGGATTTTATGTCACTTGTTATATATAATCCCTGTATTTTCCCTATATTTAATCGATTAATTATATTTGATTCAATTTGATTTTTGATTATGATTTTTGTCCGATTCTCCATCACTATTTAATATGTTAAAAATATCTAATATTCATAATTATAACTAGTACAAAGTTAAGTTTCAAGAGAAGTTTATTGCACGAAATAATACAACGAATAATAACAACAACAAAATTAAATTATTAAGCTATATACATAGCTTTTAACATTGAATTGCATCTGATTCTATTTTAAAAACTAATGTTAAACAATTTAAAACTAACAGAAACGACAAATAATGAAGCGTTTTATGAACGTGTTTATCTATTACATCGCTTCAAAGGGCCGCATCAAGACATGACGTTCATGTTTATAAAAAGACGTCGAAATGGAAATTTTTCAGAAGTAAACAACATGTTTCTGGTGCGGTTTCAGCTCCAGTTGTGTCCACTATTTAGTTCGTAATCTTTATTTGATTTATTGAATAATGAGAACAATACTAAGCAAGATACTAAGGGAAAGAAAAAAATGAACGGTTATCCTTTCAACATTTCTTGTCATGATCCGAACTTTTCTCGGGGTGATCGACTTAGTTTAATTGTTAATAAGTACATATGAGGCAATATGTTATTTCTTTAATAATTACTCAAATTAAGTTCAATAAATAAAATAAAAATATTTGATAATTTTTACTTAAAATTATGTCACTATTAGTCGTATCAATAGTGACAGAATAAATCAATAATACGATGAAGATTTCAACTTTCAAGGTAAAATCCACTTGTACGTTCCATTTGTATAAAAAGTAAAAGCTTATGCAACAAAAAAATTTAAGACATAAAATACATCAAATAACAACACTTAGATATTATAACACAATTAGGGCTTAACGAAAAACTGTTGTAAATATAATATATGACTCAAGCGAATGCCTTAAATTTTGTTTGATAGAATAAAAAATCTTACATGTTTAAATAAAGTAGATACAAGTCAACACAGTGCATACGTGCACTGTTATAAATAGATGTAAGTTTTCTTTCGGGCCCTCGACATCCGCCGAAATAATTTATTTTAAATTCATTTTATTTAAATATCACCAAATTTAATTTAATTTCTCGGGTCAATCTACTTCTTCTTGGAACATTGGCAATCAAGCACAAATGTCTTCACAATGAAAAAGCAGCATAAGTGTGTAAAACAGAACGAATACACTTATGAAATATAACCATGTATACCATGCACTAATAGGCTGTCGACAGATTACGTATTTAAAAAATCAAGAATTTCTTTAATTCACCAAACTTAAAAAAACACCAATAAAACCAAATATGTAGGCCCTAGTGTAAAATGAATATGATTAAAGTCAGTACAGAAGAGATCCTTACGCGAGTCAATGAGCAACTCTTTAGTAGCAAGGCAATCAATCAGCGCAATTGTAGATTTTTGTGCTACTGTTAATATAGATTTTTTGTAAAAATATCGCAGTCATTTATATAAATGTTTTCAACGACAATAGTTTGGTGGTATTTGGAATTTGTTGAAGATTAAATAATTTGTAAGCGTTATGTGTGACAAAGTAGAACAGTATTGGCATATTTGGGTTGGTCTTTATCGTAAAAAGTATTGAAAATGCAGTATTCTGCGAGTAGCCTACTATGAAGTAATGCAAAAATGAGATGATAAGATTTACACACTAAGTTAACACTTGAGCCCATAAGCATGTAATGATCATTGACAAAGGATGTAATTCAATATATGTTTATAAGGTCAACTGTACATGTACATTTTTAAACAGAGATATCATCTACACCAATAAATGCAAATAAAATCCAATATCGGACTATAGATGGTAGTTGTATCATAACAGAGTAGTATTATGATTATGTAAAGACATAGGAACAATAGATCATGTAAGTACAAATTTTGATACTACAAAAACAATGAAAAAAACAACAACGTTTCACTCACAGAATTTAAAACCACAACATACAACTGTCTGGAAAAGCAATTTGATGTCAGACAAGTAAGCTGAAAATCTAAACGATGGATGAATACCCGTCATACTCAGAGTTGGGGTAATTGATATCAGTATTTGTAGTTGCATGTATTCAAATACATTTTTTTAAGTATCTGTATTGTATCTGTATTTGAAACTTTTTTAATACTTGATCAAATGCATCCAAATTCTTTAAAAAAATAACTGGAAGTTTCACTGCTAAAAGTGTTACAAATTACAACAATGTTTATAAAATTTGACACTTATTGTGTGATTGTAATTTTTATATCTATAATACTATAGATAATTTTTTTTTTTTGGAGTTAACGCCGTATCAACACAATTTAGGTCATTTCACGGCGTCCAGCGCACCTAACCTAGCTTTCCTGGACCATTGTCTATAACCAGTACTCACCTACCCTTCCACAAGGCCGGAAACTTCTCCATATTATCTAATCAATGGAGGAAAATCGACATTATTGTCAAATTTTCATGGAAGGGTATAACCTCACTATAGATAAAGAAGGTATCTGTAATGATTTCTTCAGGCCATGTATTTTTCATTGGCTGTAAACCTAATCATCCGAGATAAAGAAAAAATAATCAAAAACATCTAAGTAACAACAATAATTTGAATATTTCATCAATTTAAACCTAGTTATAATATACTTAACGAAACTTCTAAGTACTCCGATTTCAATGTTGTCAGAAATTTTCATTTTTCAACATTTATGTCTGATCGTTAATGGAAATGTATACAGGACTATACTGTCGTCTGCCTGCATGGTTTTCACGCTTCAAAATTAATGCAAAATTGGTTTTGTCGTGCATGTGCAGAAAAGCGGAATTGCGCACGTGCTTATCGTGCAAAAATTTCACGTGGTCAGTTTTAGTGAAAATCATAAGGGTGTGTTGATATGCACAACGAAAAATCAAGAAATGGCTCGAATGTCGCTTCAAGAACGAACAATTGCCATAGGTCCTTTGCCAGACCTGCAGAATAAGTCTTCAATTGCTAATTTTCTGTTCAATCAAAACAATTAGAAAATCTTATCATATCATCCTTGCGCGACAAAGATGGTTTTGCATCGATAAAGTAGCATGAAAGCCATAAAAGCAAAGGTCAGTATGGCCCAAAACACATTTTCATCAGCGATCGGACATTAATGTTGAAAAATTAGACATCCTACCATACTGCATTCTGTACACAAACGGTCTGACTGACCTCTGTACGGAGACGCCGCGCATCACGGGTAAAACTGTTTATTTACTTGAAAACACGTGGCAATGTTTACATTCTATCAATTTCCCCCCTTCAAGTATACTGAACAAAAATAGAATGAATTTTGTGTCTACTCAATAAAATTTGACTATCCAACCAACTAACCTCATTAAATTAAACTTTTATACCGGTTGTTAAACCTTCGTCATAACGTGTTTACATCTGTCATTCTTTACACAGTAATTTGAATTCGAAACTAGGTTACACGGTTTAACTATGCACCTATACCTACAGAGGTTTAAAAATACTTTGTATTGATAGATTTATGATCCTGTAGCTATGAGTGATCATTTATTTTACATTTCAACAACGAGTCTGTCAAAAAAACGAAAAAATGCAACGATTTTGTTTTCATCCGCCGCACTTTATTCTGTTGCGTACCAAACACCGAATTTTGAGACGGTTGCGCGTCTTAGTATAGAGGTGATATCTTCACCGTCCATTTATAGAATGACCATACTGAAATCGGAGTACTTAGAAGTTTCGTTAAGTATATTAAGTATGACCACTCACAATTGACTATTTATTTTAAACGTTACACCGAAGTTTCCGAGTTA
The DNA here is from genome assembly GCA_025267735.1 of Mactra quadrangularis. Lineage (NCBI taxonomy): Eukaryota > Metazoa > Mollusca > Bivalvia > Venerida > Mactridae > Mactra > Mactra quadrangularis. Next base: position 30,071,162 of record CM046309.1, on the reverse strand, counting down.
AAGATATTTATATTAAGGGGATTTTAGGGCAACCTTTCCTAACACTGATTTTACTTTGGGGGAATGTAAAGCGTAATTCATTGCATGAGCACATTAAATCCATATATGTATTAGTAACATTATAAAGTATGTATTACATATATCATGCAGTTTAAGAAACTAAAAAAATGAAATTATGTTTTCACATAACGTATCTGTAATTACAAAGTTACAAGATATCACGAAATTGTTCAAACTCAGGTCATGATGTTAAAGAGACCCTAGACAGTTATATTTTCAAGACATATATGCTGATCATCCTTAAAATTGGATTGCATATTTATATATGTATACAAAAAATAATAAACGCAAGATCGAATAATGTATTGCTATATTGACTTGATACTAAACAATTAGATAAGTTAATGCTACAAAAATATGATATACCTAACGCTGATGAAATGTTAGTACCTTTGTGTTTTAGATGAACAATTATGAAGATCAGCATCGAGGGTGAACCCTTTAATACATGTACACTTGTAACTCCCTTCTGTATTATAACAACGATGTTCACAATTACCATTGTTGGTCTTTCATTCATTTATATCATCACATTCATGGGTATCATCATTTAATTTATAACCTTCTTTACATTTACATTGGTAGGTACCAAGTGTATTCATACAGATTTGCTGACATCCACCATTGTCTGTCTCACATTCATTAATATCATGACATGACCCATCTTTACCATCTTCAGTGTAGCCATGGTTACAGATACATTTATAAGATCCTTTGATATTAACACAGGAGTAGGCACAACCACCGTTTTCTATAGAACATTCGTTGATATCTTTAAAAAAAGTAAAGTTATATATTATAAATAGAAACGACACCTATTTGTAAAGCCCGAAATAAAATAATGTGCGTACCAATTATATATTCATTAGTTCTTAAGTAGACGGAAGTTATTCGTAGTTCAGCAAACGCAATTAAAAAGGGTTTCAGACAGAAAACATGAAATCACAATAGCTCAATTCATGTAAATAATTGACATGTCATGTCATTTGAATTAAAACAGAGTATACATCTACATTACATAGTTTTAAAACTACGACATTAAGTCAATATAAAAAGTAAAAACTTACCATCGCATGAGTGATTATCTGAATTAAATGTATAACCTTCATCACATGTACACTCATATTCTCCATGATAATTGATACAGATATAGTCACATGAATCGTCATTTTGTAAACATTCATCTTCATCTAGATACAGAGATAATAAACAACTCTGATTGTAATCCAATGATATAATGATAGGCCTAATTATAATATAAAATAATAGCTAAACCGCTAGAAATTAACTTGGTCCAATTCAACGATATTTATCTTTTATTCACCAAACTTTGTCTAAATGATCAATGGAGCCAAGATTGGAATTTCCGCATAAGTTATTGCTTATTTCACACTTGAAATCTACAAATAGATATGAAATACTCACCGCTTGTATAACTTTCATAATGAAAAAATTACATATCATGATAATGAACTAAACAAAACAAATTTGTGATTAAAATGTAGTTCGTTGGGTATATCTGTAACAAAAAATTAAAACATAGATCTGTTTTTGCCAATAAAAATGTTTTGCATTTGTTGCACAGAATTCCATTTAGTTACTAATTATACAGGGTTATTTGTGACAGTGTGGATTGTACAGTTGCTTGATTCAATGTTAAAATTGGTATAGATTGAAGTTCTATCAAATAAGGACAATGTTGATAGAATGAATTATCATACACATGATATATAATTTCACAACCGATAAATAAGGAAGTAAATGTTATTTTGCAACAAAGTCGTACGTTAAAAAGAGCCTGATACAATCTTGGTATTCACTGACCATTTGATCGTTACAAACGATGTCAACGTATGGTCAAGTAAAATGCACCATCCACATTAACGTACTAATCGGACAACGCATATTGAATAAAGGTGCGTAAATCAATGTGGTAATAATGAAAAAATAGGATTAGAATACTTGAAAGTTCAGATACCTACCATTATCTACAACTGTTAAAAAAGCGGGCAATGATATCTCAGAAGATAACTCACTTTCCACTCTACAGTGTATTTGTAAGCCATTATCTTCTTGAGTGATATTTTCTAAAGTGAGTTCTCTTGTGTTTCCTTCTAGCTTTATGTTTGTATTTTTATACCAGTTGTACAATAAATCCGAACCTCCCACGGCAAGACATGAAAATGTGACATTGGTACCAGATAATACAGTGGCATTAACAGGGTGATGTTTGATAGTCAGTGGTGACACACAAAACAGAGTTGAGTTGTTTAAGCGCTTTATTTCATTCAAAGAGTTTTCTAACACTCTGGTTATCTCTTCAGTTGGTGAAAAGGGAGCTAACTTAAGGGCTGCATCAAACCCATCTTCAATTTTATGAATAGACAATTTCTCGTGCTTCGCTTGAGGGTAATCGTCCAAGAGATACATAATGCTTGTTAAGGAATGAAGTATACAATCCCAAACGCAAACACACTCGTGGCGAAAATCTATTCTATGTAGTCTTAAGATGTCCACAAAATCCATTTGATTACTTTTAGATTCTGCCAAGTACGCTGATATGTTCACATCACTTACGTTTTTATCATTATAGCCATTGCTGAAAATATCGTTCTCATAAGACTTTTCCATTGTAGCTAATTTGCTTTGATAGAATGGGATTGCAAGGTAACGTGCGGCTTCGATATTTCTTTTGAATGCAGCTGTTGTTTCTAGCAAAGTTGTAAATGCATTTGATAGAACATTTATGAAATATTTAAATAAATTACACGTCCCTACGTGTGATTTGACGTGTTGTTTAGTGACTGGATGGTCGCTATTGATGCAGTTTATGTTTCCGTTTGGATCAATTGTTTCGTTTCTTAACGGCGACGTTATCAATAAAACGTCCATTATCGGAGGTTGTTCGAATTCAATGCTTCTTTTTTTCCTATTAAGTGAATCAGCAAACGCATCTATGAGTGAAGTTGCAGTGGAAATGGCGGCTAGGTTAATACTTTTCTGGGCAATGTTAAAATTAATGGTCAATACAAAAGTCTGCCAATTAAGACGAAATGCTTTCACATCACAAGAGACGTTAAAGATAGATACATCTTCCGTTGTCACTTCTACTGTAAAATCACAATCTTTTACCTTGATAAGGGATGCCAAACCATATGTTTTAATAAGGCCATCAATTTCATTGTTTACATGATTAGATTGATTTACGACTTCCAATGAGGCTTCGGCAGTTGAATAAAGTGAGGATACTGAATCATAATTCGACTGTGCTGCTTCGTGTTTTATTTCAGATGTTTCTAGGATATTTCGTGAACTTTCCACTTCGGACTGAAAGCTTGACGTGGAATTCTGTGCATCCCAAAGTTCTTTCTGAAGTTCTGATTCTTGCTCTTCGGCGTCTTCCAAAGCAGCATAGGCATTATCTATAGTTTCTTGACACACATCATTTGTTTTCGTACATTTCTCATCTACTGCTCTATATTTACAAGCAGTATATCTACAACAAGGAACCTGTTTTCTTTTACATCTAGATCTACACACAATACCTGGATAACATATTTGTGAGCATTCCTGTATTTGACACAGTTTGGCGACAACATCTTGAGCTGCGGCCAATTCGTTAGACGCTTCTAGAAAAGCTTCTTCTAAAGATTCTAAATTAGCTTCGGCACTTTCATTTGAAGATGTAGCAAGGTCAAAATTACTAGAGGCAACACTTTTTTCTTCTGTCGCTTCATCAAGCCAATCTTGAGCTACAGTAAGGAGTGTTTGCATGCGATCAAAAATACGTTTAGCAGTAGTTAAAGCTCGCTTTGCTCGACTTTGTTGTGCTGATACGTAGTTTCTTAGGGCGTTAAGGAAGACTTCTTCAAATATAGATGAATTTTTTAGAAACTGTGTTGTGCCTGATCTTGTGCTAAACTTACCGTTTAGAACATATATAAGGTCATCCCAAGGCTTCTCAACTTCAGCAGTAACGTTAATTATTGCTTTGTATATGCCCCAAACATTTCCTTTTATATCAAAATGTAAGCCTTTGTTTGGTGTGATGAATACGTCTCCAAAGTACTGAATACCTAAAATGGTGGTTCTAGCTGAAAACTGAATGGCAACTTTGTCCGTATCCAATGCAAAAGCTCCATATATTTTACCGTCAACAGTAAGAAAGTGTCCTAAAGTAAGGTCTTGAGTTAATCTTCCTATAAGTGACATTGCATTCTCGTTATCCGAGAAATCCACAACTGTCTGAAACTTAGAGCAGTCGAATAAATTCGTAGCTGAATGAAATATTTCAACATCTATAGATTCAAACATCAATCCAAAGAGAACTAAGTCTGTTATACCTTTAAAACCAAATCCAGTGTAGCTGCCAACCTCCTTGATAATTGCATCCGTTACTGAAATTGATGTGTTTCCAATTGAACGTTTAATTTCATTTGTAGTGGTATTAAAGCTAATGTACAGATTTTCTATAGCACTGTTTGAGATAAATTCTGCATCATCATTAAAACCAACGATTGCTTCATCGACATAACCATAAAACTGTCTTAGCATCTCAATTAGATAAATCGTACCATCAATGTCCGAGTCTTCCCATTTTTCTAGAAGAACGCTTCCAACAAAATTTTGGAAGATTGACACGCTACTTTGAATATTAGCTATTTCCATTGAAAGGTCGGCACTGCCATAATCACTAACTTCTTGTATGTGTGATTCAATTTTGTCTATTAAGTCTAAAAGTTCAGGTAAAACATCGAAAATCTCATTTGAGAAATGTTGATATGACGTCGGAATATCCTCCGGTGTGTAAGCCAAAAATCCATACCATTGAGAATTTGGAGAGAACCAGTCTTTTAGATATGGTACAACTTGGAATGGAGTCTGAGCGATGGTTAGTTTGAAAAAAACTCCGGCTGGATTTCCATTTGATTCGCAGTAGGATCTTTCAGGATCTGTTCAAAAGTATAACGGCAATTGAATTACAGCAATGATTAGGGTAAAACTTGAATAATTTACTGATTAAATTTAATTGACAAATGATATTTATGTATAATTATGTACTCGTGATTCTGACAATACTTGCTCTACATACATACATTAATGATTGATGCGACTTCTTGCAAGAAGCAAAGAATTGTATCACATAACATAAAATGACAGATATGTATTATGGCCCACATAAATATTGTTTTTTACAAAAAGGAAATGTTGATTAATTGTACATTGTATTAAAGAAAATTATAATGAGTTACTAAGAAACTAGTTTCTATTACGAAAAGGTTTGCTATAAAGTGATTGGGGACCATTCTGGGTGACAAAAGGCGTGTATAGAAAAGAACTATCTACCTCCAAATGATAATAGAGCCCCAACAGTATCCTCTGTACTAGTTATTTTTACTTCATACCAATTGTTAAGAAATTTAAATGTAAGCATAGGTGCGACATCCATATCGATATCTAACATTCCTTGCCATTCTTGTCTTTCAAATGATACAAACATCTACAATTCGATAAAATATACAAACTTATTACTTAGTCTATAATATAGTTTGAGCAAAAACTGTTTGTGAAGTGTTTATCCAAGATTGATTTATAATAATTATAGTTTTGACTCATAGTTATCATCCATAAATAAGCATTTTCTAAATGCCCGTTTGTAACATTTGACATCGATTTAAAAGTCATAAGATATTATTAAGTAATAAATGTAACTTTCCTTATAATTTAAATTGAACTTTCCAATTAACATCAGCTATGAATTTTCATAACAAAAAATAGGACTTAAATACAATTAATTATTTATAATAAACAAAGAATTCGCCACAAAATGCAAATACTGTATGTTATACCAATGTTTCCGCAAAAGTTCGCCTTATTCAAGGTAAATATAAATAATAACAACAACGTGATTCGTAATAAGTTTACCATCTTAAATCTATACATTTTTACATAAAATGTACAAATAATACCTTGTATATATAATAATAAATACATGTATTGGCATAAAGCTTTACGAGATTATATAAAACATGTAAATTTAAATAAAACAAACCTGTTCTATATCAGGTAAATCAAGGTATAAATCAGCGCTACCATTAACAACAAAATATGTATCTGTCTTAACAATATCACCACCAATCCATACATCAGCTACTCTAGATATCCTACAATTTTCGAAATTAAAATTCAATGTATTGTTTGGAACATTTTAAAAAAAAGTGATTAAATGCCGTACCTCTGGTTACAATTTATTCCATGATGTTCCCTTTTTAATTTCTTAAAAAATCATCATGTATTATTTCATCATTTTGACACAAACCATTTGCAACTATATTTCAGTGAAAATGGACAAAAACCATATAAGAGCAATCTTTGTTTTTTTATTATATTATAAATATAGATTCTCATGTCTTCGACTTGAACATTCGAATATGTTTAGATAAGTTTCAACACTAAACCCTACCGGTTTAGAATAATGTATCAGTTACCTTAAATTGGATATGTAATGTGATTTTTTAATATTTGAGTGATAATTGACTTATTTACAAGAACAACACTTGACCAACTGAACCTAGAATAAGTGAACGACTACCTGTTCTTAATTAGGTTAAAAGCAGTCCACACTGTTTCTAGTTCAGTAGGCGGATCAACATCTATACCATCATTGAGAGAGAAACCAAGTCCATATGGTGAAATATCAAGCTTCATTTCTTCTCCTTTTAATGACTTGATAACATGTATATCATCAATCAAAACACGTTGTTCCTCGGGTATCATTATAAATACTGCTCCACCGTAGATTAAACACAAATCAATCATAAAACAATAATCATTCTTTATATTTGTAGAATCCATCGGTGTCTTGACAAGATTATCAACAATAAAATCACCTTGAAAGGTGAATACAGAATAAAGGTGGTTTTGTTTCACAGGTGCCCCAGTACAATCCCTAAGTGTGTCAATCGTGTTACCAAATACTAGTTTTGATTTCATATCTGTTACAAAAATAAACGTTCCCGAAGTTTTTCTGAATTTCAACCAGCTTGGTAGTCGTGAATCCAAGGAGACAAAATATGTTTTTATGAATGAATCAGCTGTTACAAAATCAAAAATGTCTGTACTTATAAAGTTAAATTCAGCACAATGTGAAGACGTCATTGTTGAACTTTTAGTTACACCATCTTCTTCTGTGTATAGTACATAATGAACAATCTCAAGACTCGTATTATGTGTAATTACAATACCTTGCATTGATATCGGTATATAAATGTTCTGCAGTTTAGCAAAGGTAACGCCATAGGTAAAGAAGACGTTAGTATCATTATGAAGGGTATACCATATAGATGTCGATGATAAAACAACCTCTGTATCATCATTACATGTTGTTAGAACAATATCATAGCACGGATCTGGTAGCAGTTTGCGTGGTAGTTGATATTTATCGAATACTGTATCTCTGCTGCTAACATCTTAAAATAAAATGGCAAGAGTATTAAATGACATAAAATTCTTTATGATGTTTATTTACCTATTTATTTATTTGGGTTTAACGCCATGTTAACACGTTTTGGTTATTTTACGGTCTCCAGCGCACCTAACCTAGCTGTTTTTTGGCCCTTGTGTCTATAACCAGTATTCACCCGCCATTCCACAAAGACGGAAACGTCTCCATACACCTTATAAATGGGGGGGGGGAATTGACATTATTGTCCAATTTTCACGCAAGGGTATAATCTCACTTGGTGGGATTTGAACCCGTACCCCTTCGGGACACTAGTACGGATTAAGTGAAATTGTCTTGTTCATACATTGTGAAATATTCAACAAAACATTATAACAAAGCTGATGATGCAGTCAAATAAAAAAAACACACATTATAAGAATAGTGTAGTAATTGTCTTGTTATAACTTCAATTTTTTATTAAAACAATGAATGAAGTATAAAATTACCACTGCAGGATCGGTTATCAGGTCTGAGTGTACGAAACGGCAGACAACTACATTCGAATGACCCAGGGGTGTTAGTACATATGTCCTCACAACCTCCTCTGTACATAAGACATTCATTAACATCTGAAATATACGTATCGAATTAACATATTGTACAAATTAATGTGTAATATCAATTACATGATCAGTTAAAATATTGCCTCAATCAAGTTACGCACTGCAAGTTATAAAACTGCTATCACCGTTCAATTGGAATTGATATACCTGTATATACCTGGTGGTCGAATTTCTAATAGAATACCAATACTTGATACTTATGCTTCACGTTTCAAATCAACATTATCATATCATGGAAGTAATAATAAAAATAAAGACATTTATTGTAACAAGTTAATTTCAGAAGAGTCATTCTATATGATCATTGTGAATAAGGTACCAGTCAATCAGAACATATTGTAGAGATATGGATACAGAACTATCTAATTATTAAAATGCAATTAGATCTAAATACTCTAATCTGTGTTCACTTACATAATTATAATTAAGGTCAGCCTTTCAATTTGTATAAATTGTTTACTCAACACATGAAAATAAACTTTTCATAAATTGCAATTTACTCAATTATAAAATATAAATAACATTAATTTAGTTTTGTTCAGTTAAATCCTACACTAGTTTTCACCTAATGTGACCGCTACATCGAGTGAATCAGCTAATATAACTCGTGATGATTTTAGAAATATACTTACCAATACATATACCGCCAGGGTTTAATTCATAGCCTTCGAAACATTCACAATAGAATGATCCAGGTTCATTGACACATTGTTGTTGACAATCACCATTATTAACCAAACATTCGTCATCATCTATAGAATATATAGCAGACTTAAAAGTTAAATTGTTTGACTTCTGAATATTAGTTTTGACCAAACCAGAGTCGATAGCGCAGTTGGTAGCGCGCATGGATTTCAAATCTAGTCTCCCGAAGGGGTGACATGTTCAAATCCCACCCGGGGAGGTTATACCCTTCCATTAAAATGACAATAATGTCGATCTTTCCTCAAGGGTCCAGGAAAACTAGGTTAAGTGCGCAGGACGCCGTAAAATATCCTAAACAATTATGTTGCCACGACAATAAACCCATTTTAAATTAGTTGAGTCGGTGGTCCAAATATACTATATGTTAGCGTTCAAACATACAAATAGTAATTTAATCACAGTGTAATAGTCGTGCATTTTAGCTAAACAACAATTAAATTTATCAATGGAGAGTTAAAGTTGTGTCGGTATCACATTTAGCGAATGGAACATTCCTATAATCATCTAAACAATTTGGTTTTGAGCAATGAACCAACACACATTCTGTACAAAGACAGGAAGTGTGTTGATAATAGAAAGAAACATTCCGATATTGTGAGATTGACGTTATTAGAATCACAATAAAAAGAATAATATTTGCATACCTATGCATGCAGCACCTACACTGTTATAACCTGGGTCACATGAACAATTATAAGATCCAAATGTATTATCACAGTAATAATCGCATGTTGATGGATCTAAACATTCGTCTATATCTGAAATATAAAAAGCAGTCTGAAAACATGTCAGCAACAGCAACATTCCAAAGTACAGAACTTACACATAGCCTAAGTGGAAAGACATTTTTTTCAGGTTTTAAGCTGTTGTAGAATGAATTTGAAACATTCCGATATTGTGAGTATGGTGTTATCAGAAACACAATAAAGAATAATTTCTGATCACCTATGCATGCAGCACCTACGAAGTGTAAAAAGAATAAATAACTTTATCTTGAATGAGCAGACGTAAATAAGAAACGTTGGATTTAATGAATGTTGGCATTTGTTTGTGTATCAATGATATGGAAAATATAACATCGTTCATTTTTGAAAAACTGTTAATGGTTATATTTCTATCGTTAGTACAGTTAGTGATTTCAACTGAATTGGATTTAGTGTTTGCATTTCCAAATCACTTGGAACGATATTCTATCATTTTTTACCAACAGCTACTAGTGACCGATCAGGTATTTTGTATTTATTTTAGATATATAAAGAAGGCAATGGCTAAAATAGGTACTACAAATGCAATTGTTATTATGATTTTTAATCATTTTATAATTTGTCTATTTAGTTATATGGAGTATCCGTAAAGTATTGCTCATTTCAATGTGGATAATAACCACCCGCTTTCAATTTCTCTGTCGATTATTGTGTAAGGCGTTAAAAAGATGTTTAAGATCTCTAAGTTAAACTGTAATTGAGATGATGGCGATAGGTTTATTATTGACGATAATGATGATTACAATTTTTTGCTGTTATAATTGGAACTGATTCTGATGGTGGTATCATTGAATGTGAAAATGCTGTTACTTATTATTATTTATTATGTTGATGACGGGGACAGTAATAATGCAATAATGTTGTTGGGGGTCAATACTACATTAATGGTGTTACAAAAATAACCCACCGTTACATGTTGTGCCATCATTATCCAATTCCAATCCATCATCACAAACACAAGTATAGGAGCCAAAAGTGTTTAAACATTGTTTGTTTAAACCACAATCAATAGCAGGATCTAGGCATTCATTTTCATCTAAATTAAACAAATTATCACTGCTAAAATGCAATTATTTCACAACAATAAATTAGGATGCTTGGAGGTTAATAATTATTCCATAACGAAGCACGTATCAATTCCTAACTCATTACTAGCTATGTACATGTATAAAAAATTATTTAAGATGATCCAGTTTGAGGCATTTTTTTATTTAATGCAATATGAATGCACAAAATGGAGGTGACGCTTTTATCTATCAAAACTGGCATTTTTTATATAAAATACAATATGCATGCACAAAATGGAGGTGACGCTTATATCTATTTACATGTTGAAAAGAGACTGCCTCAAACGAGCGGTCTGTCATTTTTAACTTTATACATGATTATATGAATGAAAAATGGTACAAATAGCAATTTATAATAGCAATTTTGCTTGTGCGAATTCACCTTAAAACGTTAGTTACTAAATCGCGACTTCTGATTTAATGAATGTAAATTGATTGTAATCCATGACTATGGCCAATATATATTGTAATAAAAATTATGTATTTTACAGACATGAAAACGTGCTGAATAAATCATTGTGTACCGTCACATTGAGGTGAAACAAATCCCTCAGGACACAAACACATATCTGGTGCAGTACATGAACCATTATTTGGACAGCTTGTTCTACCGAAGCAATCAGCTGTAACAAAATAAACATTAGAATAAGTATCTCATTAAATGCAAAAAAGACTAACACAATCAAGAAAGTTAAATGTGTTACACATACAAACGACGAGCAGTACCGCACGTGAATCACACAAACTATGGCCAGTTTACCATAAGACTTTCCATTGGTTACATGTAATCATGGTCTATAAAATCATGTTTCTTTAAGTCACATACAAAATGGTCTATAGTATCATAAGTGTTTACATGGGTTACATACAAAAATGGCCAATGTATCATAAATGGTTTTGATGGTTTGATACACATGGCCATATGAATTATTTGTGGTTTTTGCTTGTGTCACGTACTCAACACAATGGAATATCATTTTATAGGTTTTTATGTGATTCATGCAAAAATAGTATCTAAATAAACACTAGATACATAAAGCTATTATGTAATGGATTACCATATAAGTGTTCAACCGACGCTATTCCATTATGATCTGCCTTTTGATCAGTTAATTACTAATGTACTAGTGTTTAAAATACAAATAATAATACGTTTTTTTCTTTAGGATTATAAATTTTTATGTCATCACCGCAAAGAGACAAATTTTATCAGAATCGGTAAACTGTTTACATATTCTAATGAAGTCTCAGTTCATTTCTCAGAAGTATTTGTAAACGCTGAAACATGACATTGTATGTTCAAAATAATGAAATGCCCAATTTGCAGTAAGGATTAATCGTTAAGTAGTAACTTCCACAAATGCATTAATTACTATGTTTATAAGTAGAAGTTGAGTTCTGTGATAGAAATGTACAAGCAAAAAACGATATCTATCATCATCATACTTACGTATACAGCTAATTCCATCCTCAGCACGTACATAACCAGTGTTACATTCACAATTATACGATCCATATGTATTAACACAGTAAGTGTTAGCAGTGCAGTCATTTGTTCCCGCAGTGCATTCGTCTATGTCTGCAAGGACAAGTTTATCAATGAACATATAAATGCATAATGCAGAAAGTTAAATTGTTAAATAGAACGTAGAAGTATAGAACAGTGAAAATCACCGCAATTTATATTTAAATTTATATCCTTTCTGTTGACCTACAGAGACTTCTTTTTGTGACTTCCGAGTACAATTTATTAAAGACATTCTCATATTGCATAATATGAAAATCTAAATTATCAAAAGATTATTACAAAATAGATTTGATCAGTCTTCGAGCACGAGATGAACGTAATGCCCATAAGACAGTTCGAAAATTAAACGAATAACTCCAAAGAGCCCCAATGCCAATTCTTACTAGGTGTATTAAATGTGACTGTTACATTGAAACAATTATCTTTCATCGTATATTGCATTGCCAGCACTTCAATACTATAACGTAACAATGTCTGGGATGAACAAGTTTCAGTTTTGGTGTATGTGAGTACAGGTCAATGACTACACTGTCCTGACTTGAACAGTGTAATTAATATTTTTGACAGCATTCACAGGATTTGATACTTTTAGATTATTTTAAGTATGTTAACAAAGTCACTCGTTGAATGTGTGTCCATAAATGTTTTTTTTTTCTTACATTTCTTGCATTATCGTTTATAAAAACATGATTATATTGTTTTTTTTCTTTATGTTTTCTATGCCTATAGTTATGTACTAGTTTATATTTTGTTTAATATTTCATATAATCTGTGTAAATATGTAACCCATTAAACTCTCCCAAACTGGGGGTGATAAAAGTATCATTATTATTATTGTTATTATAATTATTATAGTTATTATTATTATTATTGTTATTATTATTATTGTTGTTATTATTATTATTATTGTTGTTATTATCGTTATTATTATTTTGTTATTATTGTTATTATTGCATAAATAAACATTTGCAAATAACTCAAATAAACAGCAGATCACCCTGAATACTGGTATACAATATTGAACAAAATATTTTCAACAAATTCAAACTTATGTGTCAATTAGCTAATATACGTATATATACATGGATCTGGTAGCTGTTCGCGCGGTAGTTGATACTTTTCGAATACTGTATCTCTGCTGCTAACATCTAAGAAAAGAAAAACGCAAGAGTGTGAAAATCACATGAATATCTCATTATGCTCTACAATCATATACAATGCTCGGTCGTGGAGAATAATCCGCAGATAGGAATGGGACAGTAAGAATATAAATAAATAATTTTGTACATACATTTTGAAATAATCATATCATTATTGATAGTTATACATTGATAGTTCATAATATTGTTATCTCATCAACCTAAAGCATTACAACTAAGCCGATGACAATTAAATATAAATCAAATATAAAAGTATATTATATCGTATCTCTTGTCATTAGTTTAACTTATATATACAATGTAGCTAAGTGCATATATATATAGACATGAGTGTGTCCTTTTTTCCCTTAGTCTTAGTGAAACATGTTTTTCACATATGTTGTGAATTATATCATGTTATTTATATATTTTTTATGCTTTTCTCTGTTAATTTCTACGTATTTTGTATTATCATATGCTCTCCAGCTTGGAGGAAATAAAAGTAAAAGTAAAGTATCATCATCATTATTTTTATCATTATTATCATTATAATTATTATCAGACTAACACAATTTCTATCGTAATTAACATTAATTATTTTATGTATGATGTTAGCTAAGTCGAGTAAAAAATCATGCAATATACATACATCTAAATTTATATAAAATTTAATGTAACATTATTCATGCATAATTAAAACAAAATATTTATATGATGTTTCAAAACTTTACCAGCACAATTGGGAGATTTGTACCCCGATGGACATGTACAATAGTTCGGCGAAGCACAAGTTCCACCATTTGGACAAGATGTACTTCCAAAACAAATGGCTATATTCAAAATAAAACATATGGTGCATTAAGACAGAGGTAATAAAAAATCAAACACATTTGATTTAAATGAACGATAGCATTCAGTCGATAGTTCTTTAAATTTTAATGCGAACCCCGTGTCTGTTGAAGCGTAAGTTATCATATTTGATATGTTTGCTAATTAAAAAAACATTTAGTCTATGCAAAAGTTCACTCTTTGTAAATGCACAATATAACATGTTCTTATGCGTACCTTTTTAGCTGTATATGCAGAACACCTAAATAAATCAAAGCATAAAATGCATTTGAATTGAGTCCAGATATAATGAAGATTTACTTTTTAACATTCGATAGAGTACAAACACTTGTTATTTTCAGTGTACAAACATTTTTCGAACAATTTATTTTCTTTGAAGTAGTAATATTTTCCTAAATAACTTTTATGTTACAATTCAGTGAAAAGGAATAAATATAATGCTATGTTATGTATATAAAAAGTTAATTTGATATAATAAGACAACGGTGAAGACATAACTTACGAACACTGCAAGATGGGTTTGTCCATCCTGAGCAACAAAAATACTCTAAACAATAGGTGCCATAGCTTTCATAACGCTTGCTAAAAATAAAAGATGAGACAATATAACACTTATAGACATCTTACTAACGTCGTAATGGTAGTTAGTTTGCTCGAATTTGAATCTGGCTATTCAGGTTCGGTTTAATTGTTGAAATGGCATACTTTAACATAATCGCATGGAAAGAAAATCATTTTTTGGAAAGAGAAAACAAACAATAATGGCTGTCTGTAAGCGCTTTGTGTCCTATATAACGTGCAACACTAGTCAAATGTTGTAAGTATACACCTTATAAATCATATTTTATTGTGATGACCACATAATGAATTTCCATACCAATTTCACTAATGAAAACTGAAACTACTATCTAATAATGTTGAAAAAGTCTGGTCTAAAAATCCACAAAAACTTGTCGTTTAACGACATTTTATTGGATTGGTGTAGAATGCAGAAGTCACAAATTTCAAACTTTAACTTAAATGGCTTAAATGGTTACAAATTTAATAAACTGATACAAGGAAATAACAAATCAAAACAAAAAAGGGATATCAGAAAGAAAGTTTAAACATGCTATACCGTTCACCGTAATGATTTTAATTTTAACCTAATAGGACATTATGTTACATAATTTCTGTTACATTTAAATCTGTGCGCCAAAACCATGCGCTTAGCCTTCTGATTAAAAGTTAGTTCAAATTAATGAAGGGAAAATGATGATCACTTTCGTAAATTGTATGAAGGCAACTAGAAATTATCAAAAAAGTTGATATGCTTACAGAAAATGCGACACATTGTATAATTTTATCGTTTGGATGTAAAATTGTAATAGTAATTCGGACAAACAGCTAAATATTAACGATAAAGTTTGGCTTCTTCTAAAATTCATAAAAATAGAATTTTTATCCAAATAAGCAATGTTTATGATGAACTTATGTGGAATGAACAAAATCATGCAAGCGTTTTCTCAAGCTCGATCATTAACGTCATTGACCTCGAAAAGAACGTAACGCATTAATTAGCAGCCTAACAGTGGAAAATGTTGTTTTCTTCTCGAATTCGTTGAAGACGAAAACACATTTTCAGTAATTTTAACATTGAACCGATTTTCTTTCTTAAAAGTAAAGGTTAACGTATGGATTATTTGTAGTTAGAATACATTCAAGATTTGACTATTTTTACTATACTTTTCTTATTATCAAAAAGTGTTCACTTAGAACTTTTGACCAGTGTATATATTTTTAAAGCCATGGCTCAGATATATGTCTGTCCAGGGCGGTCAACGTTGAAAAGTGAAATCAGAGTAACATCGCGCAGGGGGTCTACGGGCCGCGTTAGGCCCCCTAGCGGATGCAGGGTAGAGCCTTTGTGGGGGACCAAGGGCATCAACACGTACAACTATAAAAATGATAACTTTATTTCACGAAATAAGTTTCAGGTCATGGTTTACATATTATGGCAATGTTCAAATAAAACATAATGTTGTAAATCCACATTTTATTCAGTTGATAAACTACAAAACCTTTTTACTTTCAATGCAAACTCAGGCAGCATTAAGTCATAACTTTGCATATTGCTTTGCTCTATTGCTATTGCTCTGTTCATGGTTGGGCTATTTTTCTTAAAAAAAAAAAAACTTATATAATATCAATTCTCTATAACCATTTTTAGAAACACGAATCAGCATTTAGATAAACGACTTCGTAAGTAAAATATAAATGCTGTGATAACGACATATCGGATAATCTAACATGTAGCAATACAAAAGATATCGTCGTTTTTCGATTAATTGTATTCTATAATTTACGTTATATAACCAAAAAGTAATTTCACTGACGTAAAAATGTAGAGAGTATCGCTATTGGACCGAATGAATATTTAAACCAACTGACCGTCTAACGTAAATCTGACACAAATTGTGTTTTCTTTTCAATTTTGAATGCTATAAATAGAGGATATTCGCCAATTTTAGTGTAAGATCGATTTATATTTCACTGAGTGAGCCTAGAAAACATATTTTCACGAGTGGCGTAGCCAAATGTCATTTTCTGAGCTCACAAGATTTGATACAGCTTTGATAAAGTCAACGTTCAGACATGTTTGAGTTTTTCCTCTCTGGATTTGAATGGTGACGTAAGTTATTAAAAGAGTTGTAATGAATTTTCTCATGAAAACACTAGACTATTGCATGTATTATTTTTACTATTAATTAAAAGTACGAAACTGGACTGATGCTGTGTCGACTAAATTTGTGGACATTCGTTTTAAAACTTAGTTGGCAACAGGATAAGATGGATTTGTTGACATCAACTTCTGCTTTAGCATAAACTGATGCATTTTTGTCTCCATTGAATTTGCTTATATGATGTTTGAAATAGCTCTAGCTTGTCTGTCTCCCTTTAAAAAAGTAGTCCGTCATTTTTTATATTTTCGCTACTGTGAAAATATAAAAAATGACGGACTACTATTTTCAATGGAGACATATAAACCGATATTTTCATCGTTTATTTTCATCGAATAACACAACATTTCACCGTAAAGCATGAAAGAAATAGTGGAGGTTGTAATCTAGCATTTACTTACGTGTAAGCACCACATCTGCTCCAGCCATTCCATCCACAAGCAATAGTATAGTATACTGATTTAGTTCTTGATCGAGAACAATAATAATAATCAGAACAATATCCAGCTTCAGTTAACCTGAAAAATTAAAAAAAATATTTTTGTTCGAGTTTCTTGTAAAAAGAGATTTTAGCACCAACAAACACACTAAAGGTTTAAGAAACGACATATAATAATAATTCAAACTGTAAAAAATTAAGTTTAACAACATACCATTACTGAACGAGTGACAAATCACTTTTGACACAATATTAACATCATTTTTTATGCGCAACCTAACATTCTTTTCGATTTAAAACAGTGTAATGTTACACAATGTTATAAATATTTGCTTTTAAAGAATCACACATATTTTACTGCCAATTTTTTTCAGTGCAAAAAAGTATAACTCTATCAAAATGGCAACAAGATTATAAAACGTTTTACATTAAAAATTTGAATAAAACTTCCATTTATTTGAATGACATTTAGATATCGTTGTGACACACAAACTATATGTTGAAGTAGAAGTTTCAAAAGATTACCTTAAGGAAAAATAAAAAATGATAGGTTTTAAACATTTTTCCCTAAGGTAAAAGGATGAGTTCATTTAATATGGCCAATTCTGTATGTTCTTTTTATCTTATTTTATTCCATAATTGATAAATGTAAAATGTAAATGTACAATTAATAAAGTATTCAGTATAGTTTTAAAGCCGCCTGGCTGGCTCAGTTGGTAACACACAAGTCTACTGATCGAGGGGTAATGGGTTCGATTCCCGGGTCTGGCATACTTTCGTGGAGCTTGGTCATGAAAATATTTCACGGCCATTCTCCGTCCTACCAAGGATTGATTCTTAATTATGTAGGACAATTGTCAGTCACTGACGAAAGTATGCGCTTAGAAGTTGGTTAACAAAATCCAGTAATTTAGCCTTTCCAGGAGGATTGAGTAGGTTGACTGACCGCCGTTATATGATCTATGCAATGTGTTGCTAAGAAGTCAAACTCAACAAAAACAAACAAACAAACAGTATACTTTTAGATGAAATATTCGTTTTTTTATCCTTGTTGAGTTTACTTTAACCGCAGACGTAAGGGTTTTAAATCAATAAACAAGTGGTCAAATAATCAGTTTCTTGTTTTACCGTATCTTTTAACCGAAAAGTAGTATTTTTAAAGATGATTAACCGTCTGTTCTCCCTTAAATCAAATTTTTATATAAGACAAAATTTAACTAAACAATTTTGAATTATGATACAGTTAATGAAGTATGGTATATTAAAACAAAATTAATTATCACAATTTTTTTTAACATTTTTTAAAGAAAATACCGTAGAACATTGTAAATTTTACAAAGGTAAGATTTGTTCTTTGTTGCATATAGAAAGTTCCATCTTATCAACGTTAGCAGTCGAAATTTAAGCAAAAAAAACATACTCCAATAGAGCTGGCAGAAATGCCAGTGACAGAATCCACGTCTGCATTTTCACAAATTCGTGGTAGAAATGTTTCAAGTCCGTTGTAAATACAGTGTTTATATAGTCTAAATACTTACAATAATAATTTATTCAACATGAACAACTTTTGAAAACAACAGCTAATGTATATCTCGTAAATAACGAAAGGCATAATTAACATACTACATTTTTGGTACATAATTGGTCATTCCATATGAACCATGAATAATAAACCGGTAAGTTTCGAAAGAGTCGTGGCAAAAGGTTGAATACTCTTAAATAAAAGAAGAGATAAGTCTAGTTCTAGCTATTATCGTCAAATATTATAGTTGCATATCAAATTAATCTATAGTGCCTACATGTTATTCAACATTAACATCTACGGGGTAGAAAAAGATAACATGTTCTAAATGCTTTCGGAATACCCAACGACTAGTTATAAAATCTCATTCTATTGGACAAATACAAAGTTTTCTATGGCAACGTAGGAGAAAATCCTCCTAATATCGGTTAAAAATAGGAAAAGGCCACAAGAACGGGTAAGAGCTTTATCCGTGTTTAAGAGCTCAAGAAAATTAAAAACAATTGATGGCGGTTTCGTAAGCGTTACAAATGAAGAAATGCACAGTCAAGGTTATTTTTTTCGAACGTTGGATATTAAATCGATAAATTTAATGAACATAAGTTAGGTTGTAGTTATATTTTTTCACATACCACAATATTTTTTTCTCATTAAGTTCAGTTTTCGATTCGTAGATGTGATCAGATTAAATGCGCAAATTCATGCTTGGAATGAATAATTGAAGATGTCCCAAATGTATCAAAAATTATAATACAGCAGACAAGGTTCGACTCAAAACAACCATCGACTTTATATTTGATATTAGTGATCTCACGATGATCGACCCGAATCAAATAATCATCGCTGGGCGCTAACATTGACATGGCAAATATCACACAATAATTTGAGTAAATATAATCCCTGTATTTTCCCTATATTCCCTTCGATTAATATTTGATTCAATTCAATTATCGATTATGAATTTTGTCCGATTCTCCATCACTATTTAATATGTTAATAAAATCCAATATTCATAATTATAACTAATATAAAATTAAGTTTCAAGAGAAGTTTATTGCACGAAATAATACAACGAATGATAACAACAACAAAATTAAATAATTAACTTAGATACACAGCTTTTAACATTGAACTGCATCTGATTGTTTTTAAGATTGTTAAACTAATTAAAACTGATAGAAACGACAAATAATGAACGTTTTAATGAACGTGTTTGTCTAATACATCGCTTCAAAGGACCGTATGAAGACTTGACGTTCATGTTTATAAAATGATGTCGAAATAAAAAAAATCAGAAGTAAACAAAATGTTTCTGGTGCGGTTTCAGCTCCAGTTGTGCCCACCATTTAGTACGTTATCTCTATTTGATTTATTGAATAATGAGAAAAATACTTAGCAAGATATTAAGGGAAAGAAAAAAAATGAACAATTATCCTTTCACTATTTCTTGTCATGATCCGAACTTTTCTTGATATTAGAGGCATTTTGTCGTCTCAATGCACCAAACATCCCCGATCGACTTTAAAATACAAATGAGCCAATATGTTATTTCATAAATAATTCCTTAAATTGAGTTCAATAAACAAAATAAAATTTATTGGATAATGTTTACTAAAAATGATGTCACTATTAGTCGTATCAATAGTGACAGAATAAATCAATAATAAGCTAAAAATTTAAACTATCAAATGTAAAATCCACTTGTAAGTTCCATTTAGATCAAAAGTGAAAGCTTATGCAACAAAAATACGAAATAAAATACATCAAATATCAACACTTAAATGCTATACCATGATTAGGGCTTAACAGGAAATTGTTGTAAATATAATGTATGACTCAAGCAAATGCCTTAAATTTTGTTTGTGTTTAATTAAATCAAAATATTTATATGTATAAAAATGTAGATACAAGTCAACACAGTGCAAACGTGCACTATTATAAAATAAGTTAGTTTTCTTTCGTGTCCTTAACACAACACAAATGTATCTAGTCGACATCAGCCAAAATAATTTATTTTATATTAATCTATATCCAAATATATATACCAAATTTAATTTAATTTCTCGGGTCAATCTACTTCTTCCTAGAAATTGGCAATCAAGCACAAATGTCTTCATAATGAAAGAGCAGCATAAGTGTGTAAAACAGAACGAATACACTAATTAAATATATAAACATGTATACCATGCACTAATAGGTTGTCGACAGATTAGGTATTTAAAAAATCAAGAATTTCTTTAATTCACCAAACTTTAAAAACAGCAATTAAACCATACATGTAGTGTAAAATGAATATGATTAAAGTCAGTACAGAAGAGATCCGTACATGTGTCAGTGAATAGCTCTTTAGTAGCAACGCAATCGATCAACTTAGTTTTTTCAAGATTCTTGTGCTGCTGTTAATCCAGATTTTTTAAAAAATAATAAAGCAATCATTTATACAAATAACATTTGAAACGGCAATAGTGTGGTGGTATTTGAAATTTGTTGAAGATTAAATAATTTGAAAGGATTATGAGTGACAAAGTAGAACAGTATTGGCATATTTTGGTTGGTTATTTTATGAAGTATTGAAAATGCAGTATTCTTCGAGCAGCGTACTATGAAGTAATGCAAAAATGAGATGATAAGATTTACACACTAAGTTAGATTAAAAATCATATATATACTCTTGAGCCCATAAGCATGTAATGACCATATACAAATATGAAAGGATGTAATGCAATATATGTTTAAACTTCAACTGTACATGTACATTTTAAAAGAGAAATATAATATATACAAATATATGCAAATAAAATCCAATATAAGACTCAAAATTGTTGTGGTTTCATAACAGAATAGTATTATGATTATGTACAGACATTAAACAATATGTAAGGTAAGTACAAAATTTGAAACATTTAAAAATCAATGAAAATAACTTTTTACTCACAAAATTTAGAATCGCAGCATCCAACTTTCTGGAAAAGCAATTTGATATCAGGCAAAATGTATTAATAAAAACAAGTAAGCTGAAAATCAAAAAGACGGATGAATGCCCGTCAATGTCAGAGTTGGGGCAATTGATATCCGTATTTGTAGTTGCATGTATTCAAATACATTTTCAGGTATCAGTATTGTATCTGTATTTGAAGATCTTTTTTTCATTTCAATATTTTCAATTTATCTGTATTTAATTCCTGCCATAGTCAAGTAATTGATCAAATGCATCCAAATCCTTCCTTCCAAAAACCTTGTATTTTTTACTCGGCTAAAAGTGTTACAGGTTACAACAATGTTAATAAGATTTGACACCTATTGTGTGATTGTAATTTTTATACCTACAATACTATAGATAAAAAATGTATCTGTAACGATTTCTTTTTATTGGCTTGTAAACCTAATCAGCCGAGATATAGAAAAAACCTCTAAGTAACAACAATTATTTGATTATTTCATAAATGCAAACCTAGATTTTATGTGTGACCCACATTTGACATTTTATTTCAAACGTCAAACCGTGGTTTCCGAGTTTAAGATATTTATATCAAGGGGATTTTAGGGCTCCCTTGTCCAATTACTGATTTAATTTTGGGGGGATGTAAAGTGTAATTCATTGCGTGGACACATTAAATCAATATATGTATTAGTAACATAGTAAAGTAATATATAACTAAAACTGAAATTATGTTTTCACATAAAATATCTGTAATCACACAGTTACGAGTTATATCACGTGATTGCTCAAACTCAGGTCATAATGTTTTAGAGACCCAAGCAGTTATATTTTCAAGACATATATGCTGATCATCCTTAAATTTGGATTGAATATTTGTATACATGTATGTATACAAAAACTTATTAAAAGCAAATAAATCGAATAATGTATTGCTACATTGACTTGATAATTAAACAACTTGGTAAGTTTAATGCTACAAAACACGATATACCAAACGCTGATGAAATGTTAGTATTTTTGTGTTTTAGATGAACAATTACGAAGATCAGCATCGAGGGTGAACCCATCAATACAACTACACTTGTAACTTCCTTCTGTATTATAACAACGATGTTCACAATTACCATTGTTGGTCTTACATTCATTTATATCACCACATTGATGAGTATCATCATTTAATTTATAACCTTCATTACATTTACATTGGTAGGTACCAAGTGTATTCATACAGATTTGCTGACATCCACCATTGTCTGTCTCACATTCATCAATATCATTACATGACCCATCTTTACCATCTCCAGTGTAGCCATGGTTACAGATACATTTGTTCGATCCTTTGATATTAATACAAGAGTAGGCACAACCACCGTTATCTATAGAACATTCGTTGATATCTTTAAAAAAAGTAAAGTTATATATTTTATTCATAGAAACGACACCTATATGTAAGACCAAAAAAGACTTTGAAATAAAATGATGTGCGTACCAATTATATATTCATTAGTCCTTAAGTTGACGGAAGTTATTCGTAGTTCAGCAAACGTAATTAAAAAGCGTTTCAGACAGAAAACATGAAATCACAATAGCTCAATTCATGTAAATAATTGACATGTCATGTCAATTGAATTAAAACAGAGTATATATCTATATTACAGTTTTAAAACTACGAAAATAAGTCAAGATAAAAAGCAAAAACTTACCATCGCATGAGTGATTATCTGAATTAAATGTATAACCTTCATCACATGTACACTCATATTCTCCATGATAATTGATACAGGTATAGTCACATGAATCGTCATTTTGTAAACATTCATCTTCATCTAGATACAGAGATAATAAACAACTCTGATTGTACTCCAATGATATAATGATAGGCCTAATTATAATGTAAAATAAGAGCTAAACCGCTAGAGATTAACTTGATCCAATTTCAACGATATTTATTCTTTATTCACCAAACTTTGTCTAAATGATCAATGAAGCCAAGATTGGAATTTCCACATAAGTTATTGCTTATTTCACACTTTAAATCTACAAACAGATATGAAATACTCATCGCTTGTAAACTTTCATAATGAAAAAAATATATATCATGATAATGAACTAAACAAAACAAATTTGTGATTAAAATGTAGTTCGTTGGGTATATCTGTAACAAAAATTTAAAACAAGGATCTGTTTTTGCCAATAAAAATGTTTTGCATTTGTTGAACAGAGTTCCATTTAGTTACTAATTACACAGGGTTATTTTTGACAGTGTGGATTGTACATTTGCTTGATTCAATGTTAAAATTGGTATCGATTGAAGTTCTATCAAATAAGGACAAGGTTGATAGAATGAATTATCATACACATGATATATAATTTCACAACCGATAAATAAGGAAGTAAATGTGATTTTGCAACAAAGTCGTACGTTAAAAAGGGCCTGATACAATCTTGTTATTCACTGACCATTTGATCGTTACAAACGATGTCAACGTATGGTCAAGTAAAATGCACCATCCACATTAACGTACAAATCGGACAACGCATATTGAATAAAGGTGCGTAAATCAATGTGGTAATAATGAAAAAATAGGATTAGAATACTTGAAAGTTCAGATACCTACCATTATCTACAACTGTTAAAAAAGCGGGCAATGATATCTCAGAAGATAACTCACTTTCCACTCTACAGTGTATTTGTAAGCCATTATCTTCTTTAGTGATATTTTCTAAAGTGAGTTCTCTTGTGTTTCCTTCTAGCTTTGTGTTTGTATTTTTATACCAGTTGTACAATAAATCCGAACCTCCCACGGCAAGACATGAAAATGTGACATTGGTACCAGATAATACAGTGGCATTAACAGGGTGATGTTTGATAGTCAGTGGTGACACACAAAACAGAGTTGAGTTGTTTAAGCGCTTTATTTCATTCAAAGAGTTTTCTAACACTCTGGTTATCTCTTCAGTTGGTGAAAAGGGAGCTAACTTAAGGGCTGCATCGAACCCATCTTCAATTTTATGAATAGACAATTTCTCGTGCTTCGCTTGAGGGTAATCGTCCAAGAGATACATAATGCTTGTTAAGGAATGAAGTATACAATCCCAAACGCAAACACACTCGTGGCGAAAATCTATTCTATGTAGTCTTAAGATGTCCACAAAATCCATTTGATTACTTTTAGATTCTGCCAAGTAGGCTGATATGTTCACATCACTTACGTTTTTATCATTATAGCCAATGCTGAAAATATCGTTCTCATAAGACTTTTCCATTGTAGTTAATTTGCTTTGATAGAATGGAATTGCAAGGTAACGTGCGGCTTTGATATTTCTTTTGGAAGCAGCTGTTGTTTCTAGCAAAGTTGCAAATGCATTTGATAGAACATTTATGAAATATTTAAATAAATTACACGTCCCTACGTGTGATTTGACGTGTTGTTTAGTGACTGGATGGTCGCTATTGATGCAGTTTATGTTTCCGTTGGGATCAATTGTTTCGTTTCTTAACGGCGATGATATCAATAAAACGTCCATAATCGGAGGTTGTTCGAATTCAATGCTTCTTTTTTTCCTATTAAGTGAATCAGCAAACGCATCTATGAGTGAAGTTGCAGTAGAAATAGCGGCTAGGTTAATACTTTGCTGGGCAATGTTAAAATTAATGTTCAATACAAAAGTCTGCCAATTAAGACGAAATGCTTTTACATCACAAGAGACGTTGAAGATAGATACATCTTCCGTTGTCATTTCTACCGTAAAATCACAATCTCTTACTTTAATAAGGGATGCTAAACCATATGTTTTAATTAGGCCATCAATTTTATTATTTACATGATTAGATTGATTTACGACTTCCAATGAGGCTTCGGCAGCTGAGTAAAGTGAGGATACTGAATCATAATTTGACTGTGCAGCTTCATGTTTGATTTCAGCTGCTTCGAGGATATTTCGTGAACTTTCCACTTCAGCTTGAAAGCTTGACGTAGAATTTTGTGCATCCCGAAGTTCTTTTTGAAGTTCTGATTCTTGCTCTACGGCGTCAGCCAAAGCAGCATAGGCATTATCTATAGTTTCCTGACACACATCATTTGTTTTCGTACATTTCTCGTCTACTGCTCTATATTTACAAGCAGTATATCTACAACAAGAAACCTGTTTTCTTTTACATCTAGATCTACACACAATACCTGGATAGCATATTTGTGAGCATTCCTGTATTTGACACAGATTGGCGACAACATCTTGAGCTGCGGCCAATTCGTTAGACGCTTCTAGGTGAGCTGCTTCTAAAGATTCTAAATTAGCTTCGGCACTTTCAAGTAAAGATGTAGCAAGGTCAAAATTACTAGAGGCAATACTTTTCTCCTCCGCCGCTTCATCAAGCCAATCTTGAGCTACAGTGAGGAGTGTTTGCATACGATCAAAAATGCTATTAGCGGTAGCTAAAGCTCGCTTTGCTCGACTTTGTTGTGCTGATACGTAGTTTCTTAAGGCGTTCAGGAAGACTTCTTCAAATATAGATGAATCTTTTAGAAACTGTGTTGTGCCTGATCTTGTGCTAAATTTACCGTTTAGAACATATATAAGGTCATCCCAAGGCTTCTCAACTTCAGCAGTAACGTTAATTATTGCTTTGTATATGCCCCAAACATTTCCTTTTATATCAAAATATATGCCTTTGTTTGGTGTGATGAATACATCTCCAAAGTACTGAATACCTAACATGGTGGTTCTAGCTGAAAACTGAATGGCAACTTTGTTCGTATCCAATGCAAAAGCTCCATATATTTTACCGTCAACAGTAAGAAAGTGTCCTAAAGTAAGGTCTTGAGTTAATCTTCCTATAAGTGACATTGCATTCTCGTTATCTGAGAAATCGACAACTGTCTTAAACTTAGAGCAGTCGAATAAATTCGTAGCTGAATGAAATAGTTCAACATCTATAGATTCAAACACCAATCCAAAGAGAACTAAGTCTGTTGTACCTTTAAAACCAAACCCTGTGTAGCTGCCAACCTCCGTGATAATTGCATCAGTTACTGAAATTGATGTGTTTCCAATTGAAAGTTTAATTTCATTTGTAGAAGTATTAAAGCTACTGTATAGAATTTCTATAGCATTGTTTGAGATAAATTCTGCATCATCATTAAAACCAATGATTGCTTCATCGACGTAACCATAAAACTGTCTTAACATCTCAATTAGATATATCGTACCATCAATGTCCGGATCTTCCCATCCTTCTAGAAGAACGCTTCCAACATTATTTTGGAAGACTGACACACCAGTTTGAATATTAGCTAACTTCATAAAAAGGTCAGCACTGCCATAATCACTCACTTCCTGTTTGTGTGACTCAATTTTGTCCATTAAGTCTAAAAGTTCAGGTAAAACATCGAAAATCTCATTTGAGAAATGTTGATATGATGTCGGAATATCCTTCGGTGTGTAAGCCAAAAATCCATACCATTGAGAATCAGGTAAAAACCAGTCTTTTAGATATGGTACGTCTTGGAATGGAGTCTGAGCAATGGTAAGTTTGAAAAAGAATCCAGCTGGATTTCCATATGACTCGCAGTAGGATCTTTCAGGATCTGTTCAAAAATGATATGGCAAATAAATTACAGTTACTAAGTTCTATTATGGTAAATACCTGTTTAGATGACAAATTCAATTTGATCGAAAAAGGACATTTACATACATACTAGTGATTCTTGAATACTTGTTTTACATACATATGATCATACATATGAAACTACTTGCAAGAGCCAATATTGGTATCACAAAACAGAAAATGACAGACCGGCATTTAAGCAAACATATGTTTTAGCAAATAGGCAATGTTGTTTTATCGCATTTACTAAATTATATTAAGTAACTAGATAGTTGGCATATAGAATGTTCTGGTATATCCTTCTATTACGGAAAAGATGAATAAAAAGTGACACTATTTTAGATGTCCTATTTATACTGAATGGTTTTCATGCATAATATTAAAGACCATACTGGGCGACGTCTGGCACGAATACGAAATAATTATGTACCTCCAAATGATAATAAAGCCCCAACGGTATCCTCTGCACTAGTTATATTTACAACATACCAATTGTTAAGAAATTTAAATGTAAGCATAGGTGCGACATCCATATCGATATCTAACATTCCTTGCCATTCTTGTCTTTCAATAGATACAAACATCTACAATTAGATAAAAAAAATACAAACTTATTACTAAGTCCATAATAAAGTTTGACCAAAAATGATTGTGAAGTGTTTATTCAAGTTTTGATTTATGATAATTACAGTTTTGACTCATAGTTATTATCCATGAGTTAGCATTTCAAAATACCCGTTTTTAACATATAATAAATGTGATTCTCCTAATAATTTAAATTTTACTTTCCTATTAACATAACAAAAATAGGACTTAAATACAATTAATTATTTATAATAAAACAAAGAATTCGCCACAAAATGCAAAAACTATATTTTATACCAACGTTTCCGCAAAAAGTTCGCCTTATTGAAGGTAAATATGAATAATAACAACGGACGTGACGTTTTAATTATACAATTCATGCACGTTTTTTTGATCGTGGAAAAACATAGTAACGAACAATTCGAATTTATTATATTATAGATGAGAGCGCAAAATAAATGCACCAAACAAAGCATAACATGTAATATCAAATCCACAAAACGCCACAATAGATATCGGATATATATAACTAATCAATTTACGTTGTATTGGTAATAAGTTCATCATCTTAAATCTATACATTTTTACATAAAATGTACAAATAATACCTTATATATAATAATAATAAATACATGTATTGGCATAAAGCTTTACGAGATTATATAAAACATGTAAATTTAAATAAAACAAACCTGTTCTATATCAGGTAGATCAAGGAATAAATCAGCGCTACCATTAACAACAAAATATGTATCTGTCTTAACAATATCACCACCAATCCATACATCAGCTACTCTAGATATCCTACAATTTTCGAAATTAAAATTAAATGTAATGTTTAGAACACTGTTTAAATAAAACAATGGTTACAGTTTATTCCATGATGGTCCTATTTTGATTTCAAAAATCATCGTGTATTATTTCATCATTTTGACACAAACCATTTGCAATTATATTTCAGTGAATATGCACAGAAAACATATAAGAGAAATCTTTGTGGTTTTTAATTTTATTATGAATATAAATTCTCACGTCTTCGACTTGAACATTTAAATATGTTCAGATACGTTCCAACACAAAACCCTACCGGTTTAGAACAATGTATCAGTTACCTTAAATTGGATATGTAATGTGATTTTTTTTTTTAAAAATGTGTGATAATTGACTTATTTACAAGAACAATACTTGACCAACTGAACCTTTAATAAGTGAATGATTACCTGTTCTTAATTAGATCAAAACCAGTCCACACTGTTTCTAGTTCAGTAGGCGGATCAACATCTATACCATCATTGAGAGAGAAACCAAGTCCATATGGTGAAATATCAAGCTTCATTTCTTCTCCTTTCAATGACTTGATTACATGTATATCATCAATCAAAACACGTTGTTCCTCGGGTATCATTATAAATACTGCTCCACCGTAGATTAAACATAAATCAATCATAAAACAATAGTCATTCTTCATATTTGTAGAATCCAAAGATGTCTTGACAAGATTATCAACAGTAAAATCACTTTGAAAGGTGAACACAGAATAAAGATGATTCTGTTTCACAGGTGCCCCAGTACAATCCCTTAGTGTGTCAACTGTGCTGCCATATACTAGTTTTGATTTCATATCTGTTATAAAAATAATCGTTCCCGTAGATTTTCTGAATTTCAACCAGCTTGGTAGTCGTGAATCCAAGGAGACAAAATATGTTTTTATGAATGAATCAGCTGTTACAAAATCAAAAATGTCTGTATTTGTAAAGTTAAATTCAGCACAACGTGAAGACGTCATTGTTGAACTTTTAGTTACACCATCTTCTTCAGTGTATAGTACATAATGAACAATACCCAGACTGGTATTCTGTGTAACTACAATACCTTGCATTGATATCGGTATATAACTGTTCTGTAATTTAGCAAATGTAATACCATAAGTAAAGAAGACGTTAGTATCATTATGAAGTGTATACCATATAGATGTTGATGATAGAACAACCTCTGTATCATCATTACATGTTGTTAGTAAAATATCATAGCATGGATCTGGTAGCTGTTTTCGTGGTAGTTGATATTTTTCGAATACTGTATCTCTGCTGCTAACATCTAAGAAAAGAAAAACGCAAGAGTGTGAAAATCACATCTCATTATGCTCTATAATTATATACAATGCTCGATCGTGGAGAATAGTCCGAAGATAGGAATGGGACAGTACGAATATAAATTAATGATATTGTACATACATTATGAAATAATTATATCATTATTGATAGTAATACATTGATAGTTCATAATATTGTTAACTCATCAACCTTAAGCACTACAACTAAGCCGATGACAATTAAATATAAATCAAATATAAAAGTATATTATATCGTATTTCTTGTCACTAGTGTAACTTCTCATTTTAGTATAATTAACTGTAAAAATTATTTTTTTAAATTACCACTGCAAGATCGGTTATCAGGTCTGAGTGTACGAGTTGGTCGACAACTACATTCGAATGAACCAGGAGAGTTAGTACATATGTCCTCACAACCTCCTCTGTACATAAGACATTCATTGATATCTAAAACATAAATATTGGATTAATATATTATATGATTTAAGTTCTAAATCTAATTATATAACCATCACAATTGTTGAGTCTGCCATGTAGTGTATCGCACGTTACATATTTTATCTTAGAATTGGTGTTGGCACATATTCCTGTTGATCGAATTTCTAATAGAATACCAATACGTGCTACTTATCTGTTTTGTTTAAATTTAATATCGTTTTTCAACAAAATAAAAAAAAATCTTCTTAGAACGAAAATGAAGATCAGCGGTTTTATTTACCTTCGTTACCTCGGTGAATTCACTGTGCACAAGGCACAAGAAATATTCCGTAAATAAATTGCAGTTAGTGATAACTAAAATGTACATTGACCTGTAGTTATTGGCGTCCGCGCCGAAGCGCGACGCCCCTTATGGAATGAAATCAAGTTTTGAGAAAGGGCAACTGCAAAATCTCGGACCTTTTCGTCAGTTATAATAGCCGATCATTCCGATTATTTAGGGTCCTAAAACACTGACCGCTTAACTGACGAGTTAAATATAGTGCGCTTCACTGACGAGTTAAATATAGAGCGATTATGTTCTTAACTGACGAGTTAAGTAAAGAAGGGATTAAAATTGATTGTATTGCTTGAGTGTTTTGTTGATATTGTTGGGTTCTTTTACAACGTTTAATATTATATTGTGATATATAATCTAATTAAATAATGCCATTTTAAGAAATTATGATTAGATCTAGATAAAGCATTGTTTAAGAAATGGTAAAAAGATACTAAAAAGTAGAAAATTGCGATTGCGATGTTTATAATTTACATTAATAATATTTTTTATTAATTTATTAATTATAGTGTAGTTAACAATTTATCAAGACGTATTTTCCGAATAAAATCATTAAATATGCTAAGTTTAACCAATAAGATTTGTTCTCCTAGTTTATTATCCGTTAGTACATTCCTTACTTTTAAACATTCTTTTGGGCGCCCTTTGATGCTTTGCATCAATGCTTCTTCTTGTGTACATATGGAACGTTGATCTCACAATTTCAGCTCATATACCCTTACTTTAACTCAATAGCATAAATAAATCAGCATTAAAATTAATCGAATGCTGTGTAACGCTTAAATTCGTCGTAACATTAACTGCAAATTACAGAATTATAAAATAGAAATTACCTGAATGAAGTGTTGTTCTACTAATTACTAAACATTCATGCATGCGGATATTACGACCGCTGAGGTCTTCGATTATATCAGATGATATGAATTTATCATTAGTAATAGTTAAAATACATACCAATACATATACCAGCAGGGTTTAATTCATAGCCTCCAAAACATTCACAATAGAAAGACCCAGGTTCATTAACACATTGTTGTTGACAATCACCATTATTAACCAAGCATTCGTCATCATCTGAAGGATATATGGCAAATTTACAGTTTAATCTTTGAACGCTGCATAAAAATATCTTACTTAGATTAGGAGATGTTTGACAGTCGGTCATCCAAAAATTTGTTGAAATAAGCGTTATAATATACGGACTATAATTTACTCACGAAGCCTCAGTCTTTTGAAGTAAAGACTATTAAAATTGTAAATGGAAAGAATGAAACATGTTTGTATCACATTTAAAGCATGAAACGGAAGAATTCATGACGGCATAGCTATTTCATTTCTGAACTTGAAAGAATTGATGACAAGTGCACATAATAGGGTTTTGGAGCATAACTAACAAACCAATCGTAACAAAAGTGTTACTGAGCTGTATGATCAAGAATCTTGCCTTGTTCTGATCATTTTCCTTTGTAATTGATGTTTTTCTTATAATAGTCTGCTTGTTTAAAAGTCAGTTTTCATAATTATTCCGTACAACAAAGAATCAATAAATATTTTTTTTCAATTATTGAACACTAACTTATAAACAAGCTGTGTTTAGAGCTATTTTCTTTCCTTTATTTGTTACAGACCTAGACATTAATCCGGCGTGAACGAATGATAGATATATTCCGGAAGGGTTACGATAGTGTTGTAATAAAAATAATTGACATACGCTTACCTACACATGCAGCACCTACACTGTTATAACCTGGATCACATGAACAATTATAAGATCCAAATGTATTATCACAGTAATAATCGCATGTTGATGGATCTAAACATTCGTCTATATCTGAAATACATAAAAAGCAGTCTGAAAACATGTCAGGAACAGCAACATTCCAAAATACAGAACTTACACATAGCCAATGAGGAAAGAGAAAATATGTTTTTAGGTTTTGTTTTAAAAGGAAGTCAAATGCAAATAACGAAAGCAAGGACAGCCTATGTACGGAAAAGTGGGAAAATTGCCGATGGGATAGTTGCAACGTGAAAGTTGCGTAGCATGTTTGACTGGACTTGACGGAGAGAAATGCCCATGAAACCTTTTAGGTGACCAGATGTTATAAAAGAAACTTCGTATTGAACCAACATTTTAATTTGTTCTAACATTGATGAAAATATAAACTGATATGAAAATGTGTACATCAATATACGCATTGCTTATTGTTTTTGTTCAGAAAAATGGCTTAACTTTCATTTAATGCCATTATAAACCTAGACAATTAGACACACATAAAACTATTATATGGGCATTACCATTAATTAATCATTTACGTGTTTTTTTCGCATGAGCAATTATTGCATTTTCGTGGTTGAGTTAGTCTCCAAAATATTGTTTTCCACTGAATTTGTCTATTAAAAGACGGGGTCCTTATTTGGGATCTAAGTTTAGTTTCATATATAGCGTCAACATTATGACAAATGAATTCTAATCAATTCAAATAATTAAACGTATGCATATGTTATTCCTTATTAGTATACAATACAGCGTTTTAATCTCCATAGTTCTTCAACTAAAATAGTACCTACCAATACATGTTAAGCCATCAATATCGAGTTCCAAACCGTCAGCACAAACACAAGTATAGGAGCCAATATTGTTCAGACATTGTTTGTTTAAACCGCAATCAATAGCAGGATCTAGGCATTCATTTATATCTGAATTTTAAACAATAATATAATACCAGTAGTATAAGATTTTCTTTATATGTCAAAAAATACACCAATAAATCATTTGAAACGTATCTAATGTCATGTTTATTTTCAGTTCTTTAAGGGTTTATCATTTGTTAAAATTGAAAAAATCTATCAAGTGGGTGGGGTTACTAATTATATCAAAATATCCATAAATTCCAAATTATTTTGATATATTTTGCAAATGATGCATCAAGTGGACAGACGTGACAGTGAAAATCTAAAAACACTCAACAAATAAGACATTTAAAAAGAAATGAAAACATTTATCCTAACCTTGAAATGGCCTTCCGAACGTCAGTCCAAAGACATAATTAAAGTTCTTTTTTCATTAATCCAAATGATGTTATAGAATGTCCATATAACATTTTACAATGTCTTAGAGTAAATCACACAAAAAGTATTTCCAAAATGTAAATTTGATAATTCATCACAACACTCTCATCACATGGTTTTATTTTCAATTTTACAACAGGAGCCCGACGAATTTTTCCTTCTTATCACATACATAGCACATACAATATGAGGGGAAAATTGCACTGGGCTCATGTGATATAAACTGTGAGTTAAAAAGTGTAATGACTTTGTTGGCATAAATTATAATACATGTATTTACATTTGGAAATAATTTTTTGTGTAATTGTCCCTAAAATATGTTCGGTAACCCACTTCTTAGATTTGTTTTCAATTTCAAATTCTGATACACCCTTATTGTAAATTTTACGAACAAAAAGGATGTAAGGCCAATTAAGTTTATACATTTTGACACTCAGTTCGTGCGTAACCATCCATCATATCTTAATGCGCTTTTGAAATCGTGTCATTCCTATTAACGACTGAGAAAAGTTAGTGAAACAAAACACAAGTGTATACGAGTATCAATGAAAAGTTTGATCAAACTTGCATGGTTACTTTCGTTCTCTAGGATCAATTTGCGTATGTATTTTCTTAACCTCGAATACAAGAAAGCGTGATAAACAAAAGTAATTATACCGTCACATTGAGGTGCAACAAATCCATCAGGACACTGACACATATCTGGTGAGGTACACACACCATTATTTGGACAAGTCGTACTACCAAAGCATTGAGCTATAGGAAAATAAACAGTATAATTAGTGTTGTCATGTTACCGTACGAACAAATATTATCTACATTCCTCTTTCTTTTCCGTGTGAGTAGTACACAATTAAAGCAACAAGTTACATTGCTCCATCTTTTATAACTAACCATTAGAACACTTTTCTTTGACTCAATATTCATTAAGTTATAAATTCTTTGAAAAGTGAGTTATGGTTCACATTAAAAGACACAAGTTTAACATAGTTACATACATAAGATACGTATGATTTCATCATTTATTTTCCGAATGTATAAATAAGTAGGTTCAACCGCAATCTTTTGAATATTCATTCTCGTACCCTGCGGTTATACAATTTTTCAATATAACAGCTGGACTCTTTTTTAAAATAAAAAACTATGGTCAGTATCTTGACTCGAGTTATATACTTCTAATTACAATATGCAGACTTTTGAAATCAGCTACCTTAAGCACTGGAACAAGAATGCAATTGCAAACAAAAATACACGCCTAACCAATGTTAGATGTATCTAATTGCCAAATCAGTCGCTCTGACCACTGATTGTCATGACCACCCTGGTAAATAGCAAATATTCAATCGGTTGATTCTTTGAACAGAAGGCCTGTTAATACAATCATTTGCAGCTGTTTACTGAAATCAACGATAAACTTTACAAAACCTCACAATGCCAACCAAGCATTTAAGTTGCCTCAATTGAGAATTAGTAAAAACTCGTAGATGGGACAGAAATCAAAGTCAGCACATGGAAAGAAACAGTAGATAGGTATAATATGCCTTTTTATTTTTTACATAGTTGCATACCCATGGATTATGTAATACCATTTATATTTTTATTTTAATTTATACTTCGTAAATACAACGTTATCTTTATTCTAAAGCATTTATGCAACATACAACATTTTAAAGTTATTATTTCTAGCAGACTGGTACTTACGTATGCAGTTAATTCCATTCTCATCACGTACATAGCCAGCGCTACAATCACAATCATATGCACCATGTGTATTTACACATTGCTCGTTAAGATTGCAGTAGCCAGTTCCTGTAGCACACTCGTCTATGTCTGTAAGAACAGGAATGTAGAATACATACAATAAGGCAATATAGTGTACACGCATTGTACAAGGTCGAGTTAACTGATAAACAAAACATTGTTTAGGGTAACAAATGGGTTCTGCTAAAAAATTCAGGCAAATAGGCAATTTCATATTTTACTGTAGATCGTTGTTGTTAAAACGATTAGCGAACTAGACTAACTGAACAGTGTGGTAATTGTTGTCTCCTTTGTTTTTTTAGGGAAATCTCGCAGGGTTTCTTCCAAAAAAGCCATTGTTCAATAAACTCTACGCTCCCTTTGCAGCTCAGTGAATACTTAAACGTTACTGCAAACCGCTGCTTTATTGAGTGTAGATTTATGATATTGACCTTTAACATGAACTTGGAACAACCAATAGGAGTAAGCAAAATTCCAATTTAATCGAAAACATCAAATGTTACCTCGTATGACGTCATATATTGCATGGCTTTACTTTGTTTTTAAGTTGAATATGCCATATGTTTACAATAAAAAGATCAGAAATACACGTGTAAAATATCATAGTTTACTTTAGTTTCGGTCATTTTACTTATGAAAAACAGACCCACATCTTTGCATATCGACATTTTGAAATTATAGGCGTGAGATTTTTTTGCATTCTTGTATTCTCTTTCTAAAATAGAAATATCGGTTTGAACATAGACTTTAGCAGAGTGTAGAAAGTGAAGAAGCGAAATATTTGGACAGGAGAGTAAGTCAACTCATGCTTCATTAAGGTTAGAATCGTGTTGTACCAAGAGCCGTTGTTTAACGCAATAGATCAATTGTCATGAAACAAACGCAGGGTAATTTGTTAACTGTCTAAGAAGGAAAGTACCTATTCATTATTAATTAAGTATTGTATTGCACATATCATATTGCATATTTGCTTATGCTTTTTCCGTACTGCTAATTCAAAAAATGTGATAAACAAAAGTAATTATACCGTCACATTGAGGTGCAACAAATCCATCAGGACACTGACACATATCTGGTGAGGTACACACACCATTATTTGGACAAGTCGTACTACCAAAGCATTGAGCTATAGGAAAAAAACAGTATAATAAGTGTTGTCAAGGGTTTCATTCAAAAATGCCCCACAGCATCACAATCCTCTCCAAAAACGAGCATTGTCATAATCGTTACTTCTCAAATCAACATTTGGGACATAAATCTTTTCAAATATCGTATCATTTTGCGAAAACTAAAGTGGAGATAATAGAGGAACTTCACTTAAGTCGATTAAACTGTCCAGTGAGATGTATCTTGATACAAATTACAATCTTGATTTCAGCAAAGTTTCTGATTGGTAAAATTGTCGTGCATTATTCCATAGATTCTTGGTTAAGAAGTTCAATGTTCTAACCACAGCATCACAGTCTGCTCTTTGTATATCAAGGTTAAAAAGTGATCTTATTAAAATTGTCTTTACAGCATCGTACCTGCATGCTTAATGTGTTAGTATCCATATTTTATCCCTAGATTTGGTATACATGACTGTATACAACTGAAACAATGATGATTAAAGCGAAGTGTGAAAATCTATTGTAAAATAGACTTGACCATTAATTAAAAATACTTATGGTACAGATGAGAAAAAAAAACAATGTTTGACAATATTACATACATCCACTACAAATGTTTGTTTAATAATCAAATATAGTCGGTAAGTGGGTTCGAATTCAAAATTCTCATGTCCTCATGTACAGTCTTTTAATCAACTACCTTAACCACTCGATCAAGAAAGCAAATTGCAAAGCATTTGGCTTTAACAACAATTCTTTTCAAAAATGTCCCATTTACGCAATGTTAAATGAGTCCAAATGCAAAAAGAAGTAAAACTGTCCACTGATCGTTATGATAACCAAGAGCACTCACTAGGCAATAGACATTCGTTTATGTGTTAGACAAAAGGTTAATTAATACAATAATGTGTAGCAGTAAATTGAAATTTAGGTAAACATTTTTAAGTAAATAGTGTATTGCAATCCTTTGGGGCATTAGTCACAACTTGTAGATCGAACAAAAACACAGTGAACAAATTTGGGCGAGTACATAGAAAAGTACTCATCGGATAGGTAGAATATATTATTGCATTCCTAACGCTTCTTCGGGAAACTCTTAAAACAATTGTATGACCTCAAAACTATGGATTCTGACAGTAACTTCTTTTTTTACCCGTTTTTTAACATGGATTGAGAAATTCAACTTTACATGTACAAATGTAATTCCGTTTATATCTTTTTATCAATCTATCTATATTTTGTATTAATCAAATACAACATTTTAAAGTTATTATTGCAAACAGACTGATACTTACGAATGCAGTTAACTCCATCCGCAGCGCGTACATAGCCCCAACTACATTCACAATAATATGCGCCATGTGTATTAACACAATACGAGTTTGCGTTGCAGTAACCAGTACCTACAGCACATTCGTCTATGTCTGTAAGAACAGAAATATAAAAACAACATTTAAATGTATATGCATCGTACAAAGTCGATTTAACTGATAAATAAAACTCATCAAACTTTGTAAGCGGTCAAAAGTACTGAACGGTTGGTTGTAAAAGATTTTAAAACATTCGAACAAACCTTACAATTGACTAATCGAACACTGTTTGGCACCGTACGACAATGACAATTCAAAATCTCTACAGACAGAAGATTGTATTGGTGTTTTGGAACATTTTTTCACGACAAAGAAGCAGATTAATACACTAACTATAACCAGTTATAAAGACATGATATTAAATTGTTTTCCACCATCAATGATTTCAATGAAATGATGTTGTAATGACATAGTCTGTTTAAATGTGTCGACATACGAATTATTAAGATATAAATTATCATTTACCATCACATCTTGGAGACTGAAAACCCGATGGACATGTACAATAGTCGGGAGAAGAACAAGTGCCACCATTTGGGCAAGTTGTATATCCAAAACAAACAGCTATGTAAATATAAAAACAAATGTTTCAGAAAAGTACAAACTCTCAAATGTAATAAACAAAACTTGATTAAACGCTTGTATTCGATATTTACTACATACGGGCTAAGCGTTTGTAAAAAAAACTAATCTGGATCTGTAAATAGATAATTAGAGATCAAATAGGTCCATTCTATTAAAAATTGCTCTCTCTAGTAAAACTGTATGATATGGAACGAAAATAGAACAGTCTTTCCATTTATAGACCAAAGAAGTACACTACACTAGCATTCAACAGCCCAAATGCTTCGCTCAAATGTCAAATCTTCACATTTACAGTTTAACACCATTACAGTACGTTCTTTTGCATTTGTAATTTAAATTCTATTAATTTATAATATCTTTGTATAATGTGTTCTTAACTACAGATTCAGGATCGCATTCTTTTAGCGCGTGAAATAGCTCTTTTCCGATGCGAGATAAAATGACCAATTTTATCGACTTGGAGATTAAACAGGTAACAAAATATTCATGAAAAGAAATTTAACAACTGCGTATTTAAACGGTATGTTTACTTAGTGAAAGCCGGTATTTGGGGATATCGTTCAGTTGATACTGTTAAAGATCTGATGATAAATTATAATGAGTTATGCATAGTTACGCACTATAAATGATAGTTCAGATATTCTTTTCCAAACGTTTATTTTTATTTGAGAAAAGTACAATTTTGCTCTTATAATTAATCTGCAACGAATACATATATATGTATGCGTGATATGAACATATGATATTGAAAAACAAGTCGACGAGATAACTTACGAACACTGCAAGCTGGGTTTGTCCATCCTGCGCAACAATAATATTGTATACAATAGGTGCCATAGCTTTCATAATCCAAACTAAAAATAAAGTATGAGACATTGTAAGACTTTAAATCATTTTACTCAAAGCCTTTGCTATTGTTGTTTTATCTAGCATGCTTAAGATTGTATCTGACGATATAAGTAGTAAAATATCGAAAAGAGCAATACAATAAAAAAGTTAAAAGGAAGAATATGAGCCTTGTACATTAAATAGTTGTATTAAAAACTTTATTATCATACAATTTTTATTGCTACTTGAGTAATTGGGTATAATCTAGCGATTACTTACTAGTAAGCAGCACATCTGCTCCAGCCATTCCATCCACAACTTCTGGTGTAATATACTGATTTAGTTCTTGCTTGAGTACAATAATAATAACTCGAGCAGTATCCAGCTTCAGTGATCCTAAAAAAGAAGAGTTATTCTTGAAAACTGGGCCAGACATTAGTTACTTACAAAAGGTTTGGATAGGCACATGCTTGTCCTGTATTCGAGTTTTTGTTGAGACATAAGTATTTCTTTTTACTAAACACTAAATAGTCTTTTGTTGTTGTTTTGTTCATGCATGTTTCACTGTGCTATATAAATATCGTCGAATCATGTTTTTATTCGGAATGTTTCCCAAACTTAGTGTCGGTTTAATTGATACCCACTTA
The DNA here is from genome assembly GCA_025267735.1 of Mactra quadrangularis. Taxonomy (NCBI): domain Eukaryota; kingdom Metazoa; phylum Mollusca; class Bivalvia; order Venerida; family Mactridae; genus Mactra; species Mactra quadrangularis. The sequence continues at coordinate 30,030,908 of CM046309.1, read as the reverse complement.
TCAACCAAAGGTATGACTACGGCTCATCAAGGTTACGAATATATTAATATATATAAGTTTGGGGAAATGATTAAGATAAGATCAGCGTAACTATATATAGCATCTGATACAGTAAACACGAAAATAGCTTGAAAATGGAAAATTGATAGTGCCATTCAGATCTGCCCAATAGAATTGTAATATATTTTTATGCTGCATTGCCTTCCCTTAGTCAATTAGCGTGTCAAAATTGTTTTCATTGTCGCAGAGACTAAAGCATATCTAAATAATGCATAGTATAGAGTCAGCATTTGAATGTCTTATTCATCTCAGTCCCATAAAATCGTGGCTTGTTGTGGACCCGCACGTGCAGACAGTCGTAGGCCGTGGGAAGCCTTGCGTATTAAGGTAACGGTACGCACATGGCACAAAACAATACGTACACCCTTCGGAGCCGTAGCTGGAAGATATGCAAGTTTATTCCATACTCGACCACGATTGAGTTCACGATTTGATACGTGTATCCATGGATCATCGCACAGACCCTGGTAAAAACGTAACAGTTCGTACGGGTGCACAAGATTTCGCACGAGTCCTTGCGGAGCTTGATCGCACGGCACCCGTACGGTGCCCTCACGGCTACTTTATGTTTATCGGACTGTGGCATAACACCTTTCGAAATTACACATACAACTATCTATTGTCCGTAAAAAACACATAAGAACAAGATAACGTTCATCTCAACCCTATAGTTTAAATCTACCGCATGACATACTGATCCCACAAGTTTGTATCTTCGGATATTAACTAATACTCAGGTGTGTAAGTGAAATAATTGTGCAAAATGTGATAAAAGCACCAAATTTGGCATGGAGGTACTTTGAGTCATACTGATCAATATTAGCCCAGGAGACAGTCATGAGGGGCCTTGTATCTTGCCTAAATGGGGCCCCGAAAGGGGCACATAAATAGACATATTTAGTATAGAGATAGTTTTAAAATTATTATCTCTATAAAAATGATGGTTATTAAAAATATATGTATTATGATTTTATATGCCTAAGAAAGTATATTGTACACTCAACAATAGTTTTTTGTCAGTTTATTTGCAGTTGAGGCCCGGCATCTGCTTTGAACTTGTCATAAGGCCCTAAATTATGCATAATGTAATAATATAATTGAATAAATGGTAAATATTTTATTTGAAATCATACAAATACATCATACTTTCTCAAAATTAGCCTTCAATAATTAATTTATGAAGATACACCAGAATCAGCATGCGGTACCATTGTATGAAACACATGAGGCCCCGAAGGGGTTTATGTATTGAACTCGAAATAAATAAATACCAAGTATGCCAATATACACTATTCAATTTAAACTGATAAATAGACTTACTATTTAAGATACGTACATTCAAAATGACGATTTTAATTAATAGTACTTATGTCTTAAAGTTGAGGCCCTTACTGGGGTAATTTCATGACGTGAAGCTTAGATAATTGTAAAAAAGGTCTAACCATTTTTTTATTGAAACTTATGCTGTCATTACAAGTGTGTAACATTTCAACAGTTCATATAACAATTTGGTAAGGTTAAACGGAATCCAATTAATCATAATTGAATATGGATGATTACTATATTCATACCGTTTTAGGTCTGTATTACGAGAGACTATACGACCTGTTTTCGTCCTAAATTTAACAAAATCATATTTCTGTTATGCATTGAGAGTTTTGATAATATAACATCCTATATGCACCCACGCCTTAGATACATTTCAAGTTCTAAAACAGTATGTGATCATGTTTTAATACAAGTCTAATATCACCATTTTACAAAATAAAATAGTCATGTGAGAGACTATGCATTACACCGACATCATACCCTTGAAGCTCGGAGTAATAATGAAACAAATATGTACATTTGTATACTGTGTTTGATGTACAAACTACATGTAATTTTAAACAGACTTTATCATTGATGCATATCTTACAATAAAACAATTAATATATTAGATATATAGAGAGAACAATTTAAGAGGCCCTTCTTATATACATGTATCAAATATAACCATCCCCAAAAGCACGACATTTCTTCATAAAGATTGGTAAAATTGATTTGACTATTCAACTAAACGTCGTAAAAATTATAGCATTTTGTAGTCTAGATTCCATCTTTTCAAATGCTCACTGACTGGCTATTATCCCTAATCATAGGTACTAGTACACTTTTCTTTATTTATCAATCTACTTGACGAAACTTCACTTCATTTGGTAGGAAGTCAATGTGGCAAAGGGAATGACATAACCAGGAAAGGTGCCGTTTTACAGCTGAGTAGATTGAAGAAAAGCAGACACATGGCTTGCATAAAGAAATAAAAATTGACCCTGAATGGGTTACAATCTTAGACCTTTCTATCTCTAAGCGAGTGTAAGAGATTAAGAGCATTTTGTGAAATCATGTTAAGGGAACTTACTGTACATAATTATTTTTGTAAACCTTATAAAATAAAAGAAATATTCACAAGTTTTATCATTGTTCAAAAATATCTTTAGTAGAAGAATTACATCTAGGATTACATCTCCCGGCGTAAAAACGGGAGTATAACTTCATTTGAAGACGGGTTTTAAAATATTTTTATTTTATTTATTGTAATACTGTTATGGAAATTCTGTCATAGCCAAATTTCATGATCACTGCCACAGCTAAATCGTCAGTTGACTTCATACATAACATACGTCTACAATAAATAGTTCTATTAAAAGTATGATAATGTGGAGTACGTCCATAGACTGGTCACCTCGTCTATCAAGCGGGTTATACATTACATAGCTTTCATAGACCGTCAAGCTTGTCACGAATCCATAAAATGAATAACCCCAGTGAAACGACAATATGAATTGCAAGAATAGTGAACATGTGTTCAAGATTCGTCGGAAACTCGTTTATGCTTACTCTTCTCTACTGAGTACCATGATATCAAATCTAAAGGAAGTTACTTAGTAACACTGGTGGTTTATCCAGTCTATATGTTTCTTAAATCTCAGTCATTAGCATTTGTCACATGGTATGTCCAACTTGAGTAATACTACATGGTATATATTATCAAATTATGGTTGTTTGTTATCGCCTTTGCAAAATATATTATTACATTATAAAACATGCATGACTTGGTTGGATAGATGCTAAAATTAGTTTTTTGGAAACTGTGGTTGCATTCATAATAAAAGAGCAAAAGATGAAAAATCAAACGAAACTGATTAGCATAAAAAAGGACCTTTTAGTAGATTTTTCTTTAACTCTTTACAAGGAAAGATAAGTGCAAAAAGTGGCAAATTTTCACCTCAGCGATAGGGCTATTTCAATATATCATTAATTGACGGACAGCAATGCAACTAGGCCGATTTATTTTTTACTTGGTTGTCTGAAAATAGAAGCCAAAGTTCGATTCAGGAGTAACTGGGTTGGTCAGTATATGGTTAAAGGCCTTATCATTTTTACCCAAATCAAGTTGATAAATTACATTATATATATATGTCAAATATACCTAAAACTAAAGTTAAACTCCATTAATTCCATAGCAGAACAATATACATGTATGTTATGTATCATACATGTTTCACTGTTGTAAGTACGTTAGCTCAAGAGGGACCACTTCTATTTTCTCCGTGCAGGGTCTCTTTGTTCATTGTTGCAAGTAATTGATGCTTTTGCTTAGTAATTAGATTTAAAATGAGATTGGTCTTTGGGTTTTATTTTTGGACATGTTTTTTTCATTTTTCATATTCAAATTTCCCAAGAGGGGCCTCTCAATAGATAAATAAAAACATGCTTGATAGATCTCATTAATTTTCTGAAGAAGCAAAATGAAATAACGAATAAAAATTTAATTATTGTATTATAATGTGCTTTATTTGATGATTGTTACTGACGTTTAGATAAAGCTTTGTCTCCAGTCCTATTAACACTATAATCCTATATAATCAATACAGAAAATTATATACACGTATTCAAAATTTATATAAATTCCCCATTGGTTTGGCCTCATGAGATCATACTTTGTTTTGTGAATTATTTCTAAAAACCTAACATGATAGCTAACCACACAAAATTACCTATTCAAAATAGTTTAAGTAATATATTAAAACAAAACGAGAACATTAATTTCACTGGTCATTTATAGTTTTTTGTGTTTTGTTTTCTTAAAAACCCTTACCTGGACCTCAATTACAATTCATTGTATCATGTTAAATTTGAAAAAAAGTTTCTGACATGATTGAACTCATCATGAGTGAAGAAAATTTATTTTATTTATTTGATAGATAAAACATTACACTAAACTATGCACTGCTTATACTTGTAATGGGTGACCCCTTTCATGGCCCCAGAATTGTGTTAGTAGAGCCTCTCATGGTTGTCTCTTTGGGGTTTTCTGAGGTGCATCACTCAAAATGATATGAAGAATAAAAAATGTTTCATCATTATGTTATTTGAACTGTACATAATAGATTAAATGTTACTGATACAATTTCTGAATTCTATGTAATCAGTACAGCAAATTAGATGTTCAATATTTTTTCATAGGTTTCCCCTTGTTTTGGCCTCTTTTGATCATACTTGGTTTTGAAATTTATTTAAATGAAAAGACACCACATCTAGCCACACAAAATTACCCATTTAAAATGCTTTAAAAATATGAAAAAATAAAAATAAAAACTGTACTGGTTGTTAGTGGTCTTTTACTATTTGTTGACCATAAAATCCCTTTATGGGGCCTCAATAACGATTATAATTATTATGTTAAATATTCAAAAACATCAACTGACATATTTGTTCTCATCTTGAGCAAAAGAAATTTAATGCATTTAGTTGATATATAAATTAAGGATTTTTACACCGTACTATGTAATAATATCAATTGTTATGGGTAACCCCCTTTAGGGCCCCATATTTTTGTTCACAGGGCCTCTCATGGTTGTCTCCTGGCTTTTTTCTGAAGTTCATACCTTAAAGTTGATTTCCTGAAAGTTTGGTGCTTTTATCACAATTTGCACAATTCGACCATTTTTTGTCCCTTACACACCTGAGTATAAGCAAACATCTATGAACATTTTGACACTATAAGAGTGAACAATACGTGTTGGAAAATTTATACAAAACTAACCTTATTTCTTTGTAACCAAAATGAGAAAAGTACATTCGCGCGCCAAGTATAACGTATTCGTTTCGAATATTAGAACACCTCAGTTTTTATGGGAAAATATGATTAAACAATAAGAAGACTTACTGCAGGAGCACTGGCAAAAATGCCAGAGACCAAATCAACGTCCACATTTCCAGAAATACACAGATGAACTGACACTAACCCATTACAGATTTCAGTTCAACGTTATTTTGTAATTCAGCATATTTTCAAAAACATTTAAGCTGACCCATTCCACTTTAATTGTGAATTATTAACGAGCATCGTTTTCAACTGACCTACATAGAGAAAACAGGTCAGATCTGGAAACACCCGGTACTAATCTTATATGACGTGCTAAAGCAAGTACATGTACGTGTAGGCCTACTTTGGAACGTGGGGAGGGCAAAATAGGTAAAAAGAAATCTTGACATATACATTTTTATAGATCTCAAATTTTCCAATCATCAAAAAAAAATAGGGCGAATGGATATGGAAATTAATTGGTCATTAATCTATGATAGGGGAATAAAACTAACAAACATCGAAATGTTAGACGCATGCTCGTCACTGACGAGTAAAAGTTTTAGCTTTTTTATACTTCTTAGTTATAGTGCAATTCCAGAAGATTGAAGTTATTTTTTAACCCAAAAGTTCGTTTATGTATCACTTGATTTAGGACTTTTTCACCGCTGCTATTCTACATATATAGACTCAGTACACCAAAATTGCTTCTGAACCAATGGAAGGCCTCAATGTAAAAGGGTACCTATGTTCATTTTGGTAAAAATTGAGTTAGGACCATTTTCATATAAGATTATTAATTCCCATGATAAATCCCATCCTATATTTTTCGTACGATGACTGTACATGCACTAAAATTCTAATTATTAAAGCGTATTATTTATTTTTAAAAAATGCCAAGTTGGTCGAACGAAAATAACAAAACAATGATCAACATAATCTTTCCTACAGTCAGTACTTTAAATGCATGTAGTATGTTTCATTAATAAAAGCAGGTTCCCAAACACCGATAGGGGGATATGATGCTTAGTTAATGCAGAGAAACTACTGATCGAACAATAGGTTATGCATATTCATGCACTTTAAATAATTAATGCTATTTGTGTAGTAAAGTTGGAAAACATGGTGTATATTAATTGTGCTTTTTCCGAAATTGCACATTTGAAAATCATAGTAGTCGTAGCAGTTAGCAAATAAAAATCATATTTGTAGGTAAGGCGATGTTATATTTTTGATGCTCAAAGTTTGATAACAAACGTTGATAGGAGAAAGAACGTATTCGATTTTGACGAAAATGTATTTTACTTGCCCACTAATTCATTGAGGACTATTTAGAATAAGAACAGATTGTAACACAATACTAAAACTGGGCTCGATAAAATTGGTCCTACATCCTTGGCATTCCCAATGATACATAGAAAATGGAAGTATGTAAGCTAACTATTGCTCACAGCAAATGTTCAAAATAATCTCAATTTCCAAGAACTAAAAGTCCACCAGCGCACAAAAGTGGGAGCAAATATTTACTGTCTTTAGTTATACATAAAGTATGTTTACATTAAATTAAGATTTATTGGATCCCTTTATCTGAGCAGAGTCTCAATTATGACACCAAAATTAGTATGCAAGTTATCTAAACTTCTTATGAGGCTACTGTCCTCAATGCCCTCACCCTACTAGATCAAGTGTTGTGAATTTATCTAAACACTCCACGAAAAGCATCTCCATATATTTCTATAAATGTACGTTTTATTGGCTATTTCAGCGATATGTATCAATTTGAAGCTATTATAACTACATGTATGTGTGAAGGCTTTTGTATATAGAGCTAAATCTTCGAAAAAAAATCATGGCATATCTGTATGAGACAAATAAACGTAACAACTATTGAACTTAGTATTGTTTTCTGGTGCAACAACAAGAAGTTACATTTCGATTTCCAAAATAGCTACCATTAATTGTGGGAAATTTGAGAAAATATCTGACAATTACTTATTACATGATCATTTTCTTCGACACAACTCTGATTAAAGTACTCTGTAACGTAAATAACAAGTCATTTTATGTTTTATGACGTTTAAAAGTTTATCAGAGACAAAACAGTACAGATAAAGACTAATAAACTTTAATTGTGTTTAAAATATGTTCATCAGCAATATTTTAAATAAAAGTTTTTTGTCAGAAACATATATAAAACAATGTAAGTCCAAGAACTAGATCGATGCTAATTGCAACCTACTCAGCGGATTTTTTTAAAAAATTATTTATAAGCCCAAGGTTAATGTTGATATAAAATGCTAAGCAATGTCCCATGTCACTTCTTACATAGATCTACTGTCATTTTTCTGACTAAGTCGTCGCTCAACAAAGTTTCGGGACCAATCAACAGCAACAAGCATTTATGAATCTCGATTTTAGCCAACTGATACGTCATGAAGTAGAGCTAATTATGAGAAAACATTTCCAGAAAGAAACGAAAGTATTCGTTGTACAAGCAAAAATGAATTGAAATGTAATCAATTTACAAATATACTTTAATTCATATTCATTATAGCTATTATTTTATTTTCCCGAATTAAAAATTAATGTTTGCGACAGAACAGAAATTCAGAATGTTTGATATTTGATATAGTTAGCGACGTGCGCTTGATCTAGATCGCAAATTGCAGTTTTTATAAAAATTCAGTATTTGTTTAATTTAATAATTTCTTAAAAACGCTAACACAGCGGGCGATCATACACTACCTGAAATAGTTTATGTGACAGTGTGTTTGAAATTAATTTTGAATCTAAAATTCAATGCCTACGCAGACGATTTCATAGAAGCCGTCTTCACAAACGCTTGTGAAGGATAAAGCGCCTACTGGATCATGGTTAAAATACGGACGACTCGAGTAACGTAATATTGTTATCGTGTGCATATAAAATGTTTTATATTGGAAATATCAAACTAAGAAATTTTGTCTGCCTCTAAAGCCCTCTATGAAATTATTTATCAAAAGTAAATAACTGTGTAGTACATGTACATGAATTGTTCAGATATGTCATTGGTCTGAATATTTATCAAAATATTAAGATAATTTAAATTTTGAATAATTCATTAAACTTCAACATTAACTCACTCTAAAGCCTGGAGCTAAATGGAAGAATTATTATTTAATGTAACATCTAAATGATAAATGTTATTTATTGTATCAACGTCTGTTAAATCATCATCCTCTGATGCCATGCTGGTATGATTGTCACAAGAAGTTTCTGTAATCATAAATATATCTCCATCTCTTTCTCAACAGCAACATTGTTAGAGTAGTATTAAGTCTGGGGCGGAACAGGATTTTTCTAGGAGGGTTCCAAACTTTTGCACCACTACCACATTATACACATTTTGCAGAATAAAGCAACCTATTTATAGTCAAACTACATAACCATTAAATCTATGTTTAGCACTGAGAAAAATTGCTTCTTACTTACGGTCAAGAAATACACTGATGGACAGGTACATTTCGAAAATTCTAAATCAACATGATTTACTACCAGTATGTAAGGATTGCATGATTTCTGGGGCAAGTTTTGCCATGATGATCAAAACCCTTATGCTGAAATATTTTTATCATGGCTTATAGTAACTGTTTACAGTGCAATAAAGTAATATGACTATCATTGATTAGTGATGGCAGGTATTTATTTGCTTATATCCAACATGAAATATAAGCCAAGTGATGCAGCTTTAGTGTGACATTGTATCTTCTGTTTAAGCATAATTTTTCATGCTCATAACTTTCTTAGTGATATGTTCATGTATACCAGTGTTTACAACAATCTTTCATTAGAACTGGAAATTTAATCCAGCACAATGGAACATTTCACTAGACCAAATGGCGAGTTTAGCAAAAAACAATCACAACTCAATATGAAAAAAGGGTGAGTTACCACTGTTTTGCACTAAACTCACAAAATGAATGTTGACTGAACCAAAAATACTGTTAGAGATATGATTACATAATTGTATGCACTCCAATGTAATGGTTAAGCATATCATATCCTAAAATCTAGTCAATAATATAACAATGAATAATGATTTTTATTGAATATGTATAATGCTGGCTGTATGGTAGACCACTTACAATCTGAAAGTCACTGGCCTGATGGCAATTTTGATACTCAGTCCATGGTCCAGTGGCTAAATTAGAAGACTGGTATACATATAAATTACTTATATTATAATCCAGTGAGCATCCATTGTATAAATGTGCCAACCAACATTGACTATATCCAGGAAGAGGATAAAAGCCTTTCAACTCTTAAGTGTTTCTTAAATTGATTCGTTGATTATGTATAAGAAGTTTCAGCCAAATAATTCCTACTGATAAATTTTACTAAGAAGCTAATTTGAAGAAAAAGTAGTCATTACACTAATTACAGTGCTAATTGTTAATGGACGAGTTCCTGGAATATACATGAAGCACTAATTTAAAAAGAAACAATGGTAATTAGTTAAATTGCTTTCAATTTGTTTACAAGTAAAAACAACATTCTTAACTTTAATATGTATAACATTGCATTCCACAAACAATTTAAATGGAATTCCAATTTGTAAATTTAATAATTGAACATTACCATAGTGAAGTAATATGAAATTCACCCAAATTGATTTCACTAATAAATATGAATGGTGGAAGTTGAATATTTGTCCAAACTTACATCCAACACTTAACTAATAACAATAAATATAAACTTAGGTGATAGAGTGCAAGAAGCATTTAATGCAAAGCAAGCAATAATTTTAAAGAGTTGGCACATGCTCACATGGAGGGAGATTATCGATATTGTGGTTATATTTTATATAAACTGTTGTTTTTGATCAGTGAAGACTGTATCAAGAACAACCCTCAACAAAATAAATAAAGTAATTATCATCTCTCATTTCAAAGAAAGAAAATAGAATGAAAACAAATTTGGAAACAAAAGTAATTAAATAGACTGACAAAGTTTGGAGAAAAGAATTCTTACTCCAAGTGAAATTTTCAATAAGAAAAATACATGTACAAAATAAATAAATCAAACTGAGCACTGTTTACAGGACCATTGGAAACCCACGGTACTCATATGTTATGAATATTATCGTTGACGTAATGCCCTGGGTTACCAAGGATGTGTTTACAGTAGATATTATGGCCTTGTTTATGAATGCAAATTTGACAAGAAATGTGATGTAGAAACAACATTAAAGCTGGATTTTCATCAAGATTTGACCATAAATGACGGAGATATCCAACATGGTTAAAACTTTAATGCAAAATTTAATAAGGGAAATAATCCATAATAAAGCCAGGTAGATTTGTGGTTACTTTCTTTTTCTGTTCATCACACTCAATCACTTGGTATGTTATCAGTGTATGAAGTTTCATAAAGATCTGACAATAAATAGCAGAAATTTATGGTAAAGAAACAACACAATTGTTAATGACACCAGAAGCCCGCCTGCCCAGGTTTCGCTAAAATATAAGTGGAATTTTTCGTTGAAAATTCGGCTAAAAATGGTACAACTACTGTTTTCCAAAGTAAGTTGTTAAGTAACTTCTTACATGTATTATTATGGCTTGACCAAATGCTCTTCAATGCAATGGGGTCAATTTTAGAATTCTCTCATTTTGTCATTTGGTGTGATCCCAATTCTTGGTTACTATGGCAATGCTTGGGCAAGACAAAATGACCAAAAACTGCAATTTTCGCTCCTTTTCAGACTCTAATTTTTACTACAGACAGTTGAATCTCCCTAAAATTAAGACCAATCTGCTCTATCTTACAAATCTAGCTAAAAACAGTTTATTACAGTCCTTTGATGGCCATTTTGAATGGGTGATAAATGTTGGTGAAATGCTGTCATGAGAAACATTTGCCCATCAGTCATTGTATGAAATACAATAAATATAAATAAATATTTTTATATTAAAACACAACAACTACAATTGAACATGTATCAAATGAATGTATTTATTCATGATCAGTAACATTTTGAAACAGTAAAATTAACATTTCATCAAAGTCTGATAATATCATAACAAATCATCAACATAAAATGAACAAACAAGTCTTCAAGTATTCAGGTTTGCTGGCCTGATATCTCGGCCTACAGGTAAGAAAATAAAATAATTTTAAAAAAGTTCAAAATATAAAAAAGTATCAAATGTTCATTTCATGTTTTTTTTCTGTCTGCACTATTTGTACCATATATTTCTGTAGAGGACCATTACACACGAAATATGATAATATTAATGCCCTATGGTTTAAGAAATGCAATTAAAATTTGTTGAAACTGGACAGACAGTTGGACAACAACCCATCACAATGGTTCACACTAAGAAAAAAGTGAACTAGTAAATTAAATACTTAGCAATAAAACAATGATTAAAAGTCACTATGATACAATTCAATAAAATTCAAATGAAACAAGTAAATCTGTGAGCTAATGCTCACTAGTGATACCCCCGCAAAAATCTAAAAATATGCGACAAACAGGAAGTAGATGAGCAAGGAGGATGAAATCGCTTTACACCACATGGGACTATGGGATGAAGCAATATGCAAAGTATTAGGCTACTGCATTTTATAGTTGCTGAGAAAACTGCCACAGAAATTTTGTAACAGACGGACAGACGGACGCACGGACAAGGGTAAAACAGTATACCCCCCTCTTCTTCGAAGCGGGGGTATAATAATAAATAATAAGATTTCTTATTGTTATACATATAATCTTAGAAAAAAAACCTAACAAATGTTTAACATTCAATTTAGCACAACAGTTGCTGTCCAAAGGTTGTCAGGGTTCAGCACCTGGTTTAATCCAAAGTATTAAAGTTTAAATTATAAGAAAGTTGATAATATAGGACTTGTATAAAAAATGTTCTCAACAAAGTTAACAGTTTGGGAACCTTCATAACATCTGGTACAACCAAATAATTACAAAATAACAAAACCTGTTTGTGTAAACATCAATAATGAAACAATCTGTTTCAGAAGTAGGCAGTATTGAAAATAAAAGTTGTATAATTCTTTGAACAATATTAGTATGGCAGATAAACCACCACCCCTTGGTCAATTATGCAATTAATGCTAGATGGCTTTACCATTTCACTAACAAGATACTCATTAAACATATTACAAATATATATGGTATAGTCATCCTAATCATCCTCAGTCATGGATTAGTTCATTGTATTATTTATGTAAACAATGTTTCGGTTTTCTGGACGAACTATACATGTTACATATCAAATTTAGACATGCTATACCTTCAGCAAAACAAATGCTACTTCAAAACTTTTGTTTTACAGAACAGAACAAACTGATGTTTTTACAATGTATAATGCAGATCACTCATCACTGTTAAACACTGGTTTACACTGTATTGAATTTCACATCTCATATTATCAATTCTAACATAGTGTTTTAGTTTGTTGAAGAATAAAACATAGACTCTTGATCTCATGTGCTTTTTAAATAACTCAAGCTAAAGCACTAAATATTAAATTCTGGCACTTCAAAACTTGTGACTATGTTTTATTCAACAACAAAATACAGACAACTGTATGTTATTTCTTAAATAAAGACAGTTTATCATCTGAAAAGAGTCCACAAGAATGTAGAATTTATAATGAGCTCATTCTCAAAATATTTTATTAAATATTCAAGGGATTTTAAAGTAATTTTATCTTGGAATTTCAAAAATGTAAGCCCCTGAAAATGACAGGTAGTGAAAGATTTATAATTTTGAAACTACCTTAAAACTCTATTTACTACATGAATAATTTTGAAATACAAATGTACATGTAATTCATAATTCATTTCATGAATATTAAATATCTCAAATACATTAACAACAAGTTTGCTTTCATAATTTAACCACATTGTTGGTTTAATGCAACACAGTTCTACTTATGATACTATTCTCTAAATTATTCAGGAGGCTTGAAAAATGCCCCTACTTTTTTATATTTTAACTTAAAACAAAATGCCAATTAGGCATTATTGTCCCTTCACACTCTGTTAGTTTTAGATGTATACCATGGAATAAATTTTAAAAAAATGTAAAAAGTAAATTAATCAAAAATCAAGCTTGAGCAGTGTTGCATTGAATAACATGCATTCATCTTTGTTTCAATACATGTTACAAAGAAGCAATAGTGTACATTAAAATAATAAAAATAAAGGTTCTGTTCAATATTTTAAGTGTAACTTTCATAGACTTTACATATTTTAATGTATTTATTTAATGCTATTTCATTTGATACAAGATTCAGCTACATTGGTTGAAAACAAATTTGAGCTAGTAAATCTAAAACACTAAAGTAATCTAAAGCTTTATCCAATATAATCTATGTCTACCGAGATATGTCCTGAAGATAAATTGTAACAACAAAGACATACATATAAATGATCTTTTTAGAGGAGAAAAAAGACAAAACTGGGGGCAGTTGCACAAGGAAGTCACTCATTGAAAAAGAAAACAGGGCTACTGAAGACATCATAATTATCTTAACTTAGTAAATTTAGATTTACTTGACTATTCATTATCTTGACTACTTTCAACAGTCTTAACAAAGTCTAGATAATGCAAAATGACTGTATATTACAAACATACTTGTAATTACTAAATTCATTTTATTTTTAAATAAAACCTGGGTCATGTGATTCCTGATTAAATGTGTTTTGTTAAAAAAGGTGTGTTCCATTATATTTGGCAAATAGACATTGTGGCAGTTTTTTTATTCTAAAAGTAATATTGTTAGACAAAATTGGGTTAATTCATTTTAATAGACACCTGTGATTTCATACATCAGCTTAAAATAAGAGTATTTCTTAATAAACTTGCTCTAATCTGGAATGTTAAGATAGTCACTTCAAGTGCATTAACTCATTAGTATAAACCAATGGAATTATTTAATACAATTAAAAAATCAATACATTTAACTAGGCCACTGTCATGCACTAATTATATTGCTACACAATATTTAAACAAATCCATAGTCTGGATGGTGAAAGATACATTTCAACCTTCTCCTAGTCTATCAACAGTACTTACAAACATTCAGAATTCCTCTACCATTAGCTATGAATAACCTCTTTCATAATAAGTCACCATATTTGTCACATTCCTGAACAAAATGCTTTGACCGGTGTTGAAGTAAACAAATCCATGGTCGTTAAGGCGATGAGTATTGTTTTATTTTTAGTCCATAAATTTTAAACAACACAGATAATTGCTGAAAATATTTAGTTAAACACATAACATAGAAATGTGTTTCGACAAAAATCTGTGTGTACAATGTATACCACAAAAACTATTATGCAAAACCGTTGCGTTCTTTGCCCCCCATGAGTCCTTCCGAGATTATTCATTCATGAAAGGAGGAGGTGTTCCAAATGTACCTGCAGGTTATCATCAAAGACAAATTTAGTAGTTTGTTCCAATTGACCTGGGATAAATAAATGAAGTATAAACTTTTATAACTACACGTCTTTTAACTGATTCAATGTATACAAATGATACTGTAGTTGTATTTTGTCTCAGGTTAATTTTCACAAGCTGTAGTTCTGAACTTCACTTTAATCAAATTACCAACATTTAGAACATAAGTTAGGTCACATCTTTCCATAAGAACAGCTTAAGTCATCTCACAAACATTCTTACCACCATTTTGTTCACTAATGTGTATTGTATGGTAACAACCATATAGACTAACAACAGCTTCTAATTTGTTTTATATGAACATATGAGTACATTGTCAGTTTATAATGGTAGATGATTTTGAATCACAATGATACACATGGCAATTAACACTCCAAAGTAAAGCATGTGTATACACTATACATGTACCATGATTGTAGCGACAGGTCTCCACCAAGAGATAATCCTACATAGTTATAGTTTCTGATAACAAAATGTTCAACTGTTGGTAATAGCAAATCCTGATTTGACCATCTCTTCATTAATATTTACATCCTGCAATTAAACAAATATCAAGACTATAACTGTGATAACAAAGCCTCTAAGTGAGCTCTATGAAGTTCTACATATTTACATGTATATACTATTGATGTCCTATCAATGAGACTTGCCTAATAAAGGGAGATCACAAGAATTTAGAATTAAACAGGCAATACATTAAATTTTTTCATGCACAATTTATGTAAAATCTTGAATGCAAATTACTGTCATTTCTAATTTTATTTATAATACACAGAAAGTGAATAATTAAGTTTTTTTCTAAAGACAATAAATATTTTTTAACACCTATTAAAGTAATAGATTTGTAAGGGTTTTTCCGTTTTAGTCCTAGAAAATTAGACAACATGTAACTTGAATTAAAATTAATTCACCCATCAAACTAATTTCATGAGCAAGTACAGCTTCTACAAGTATTATCAACCTTTTTATCAGACTTTTTTGAAAATTCTTATCAATTTGGGTGTCTTCAAAATATTATTTATCCAAAATATGTTTTTACCAAGCTTCCGATTTCATTATATTGGGAAAATTTATCAATGAGATTAGCTTTCGACTTATGTTGAATTTTGACACTTGAAATTATGCTCAATGGCTAACATGTAATTATAAGTTATAACTTAAACTTTTTATTTGACTAAACGCATATTTCTATATTACATATTCAATGGCGTTGTACAAAAAGATAAAATATCAAAAATAAATAAGTAAAAGCCCTCCACCATAAGTACATAATGTATATACAATAACACAAAACAAAATAGTGTTTAAGTGTATTTCTTTTAATTGTTTTATTGAGCTTTTATCTTTCAGAATTTTCGGACCTACATCATTCACAGTTCATGATTCGACTTAATTATAACAAACCTGTGTTCCATTTGTATCCACTAACACAAGATGAGGAATAGAATCTGTAAATTTTACAGCTTCAGCAATTAATACTTTCCACTTAGCACAATGTGTAATGGATTCAAATTTCTCAAATGCTGCTTCACTCCATTCCCCTGAAAATATGGTATAGAATCAGTCATTGTTTTAATTTTTTAAGAGCACTAGTCTGATTCATAATTATATTTTATAGTAATGAGAAAATAAATCAATAAGCCAGTCTATATATTGAAATTAATAATTTTCATCCGCTCAAATAAATTTTAACTAATCCTTGACAATGGTATAGTTGAGTTAAGACAATGACTATGGTGTTTGTACTGTTTAGATAGTAGTGGAATAGTTGTTTAAGATATTTAAATACCTAGTATTTATGACTAGTATAATACAGGAGATGTCTAATTAATATTTGAACACATATTGGATTGAATTAAAAGTCATTTTTTCAACAAATAATCGCATCTGATCCAAGATATGTAAGAACAATGAGTCAATATCTCACAAATAAGCCAGGCATTGTTTTACATTTCTGTGGCCAACATCCCTAAGTAGATTTACTTCATACAGAGTAATTAAATATATCAAAACTAAAGATTTAACTTCGATGTGTATCGGTTATCAATTAGTTTTATAAACACGACTCTAAACATGCATGATGATAAACTTCACCCTTTGACCTCATCAGTTGTTCTTTAACTCTATATTTTATCAGCACTTTCTTACCCTAAATATAGTGTCAACAACTTTTCTCTACTTTGAGAAAAATCTACATTATTGTAAAATTTTCAGGTACAGGTATAGTCTGTCGCTGCCAGATATTGAACCCACAACTTCTGCAAATTTTATTAAAAATTATCCAAACTTGGATATTAGTCTATGTAGTACTTACCATTTGGTTTAACACCTGCTAAACAACATTCAATAGCTTGGAATGGTAAAGTTAAAAAGTCATCTCTGAAATAAAAATGTTAAATACATTGTTTTTCTCAAAACATTATGAACAATTGGTTTGAAATCATTGTCATATTTTAGATCAAACTCATGATGTAAGGGAAATAATCAACAGGCTGACTGTATTTTTCTCTAGCTTATAACACAAGATTTCTCTCCAGTTCTGTTACTAATAACTTAGCCTTTTGATTAGATGCATTTTAAATAAATGTTTTAATGCTTAAACTATAAAATGTTTTATACATTTCACCTTTTGAAGGGAACTTTCAAAAAATCCTGTTAAAAACTAACTTCTTGGCTATTTTCATAAAGAAGGGAGGGGGTAAACATGTAAAACACCATTGACTAGTCAAGAGCTAAACTATCATGACAGATCAAGTTAATTTTAAAAGCACAAAAACATACATGACCAAGAATCTGAAATACATAGAATATACCTGAGAGTTCTAGCCATGGAAGAATTAATATAAGCACTATCACCATAATCTAGATAGAAAACATCCAGTTGATCACCATCTTTTATCTCCATTATTTTAGCACGATACCAGCTTTTATCATTCTCAAATGGGGCTGCTACAACATCACCTTTCTTTACTTTACCCAATATCAAACTCTAAAAAATAGACATTGATAAGTCAGACTATCAATTTAGAAAATACTTAAAATTCTACCATAGTATATAAACACTTGATGGGCTTATCAAATCAAGACTGCCCAAGTTTTTTTTTCTTAGTCTAAGTTTTTTGGTCTATTTTGAGATAACATAAATGATACCAATTATTATAGTCATTGTTTCAAATTTACATTGATGACTTAGACTGGTAAACTAGAATTTTATTTTAAATACTATGGGGTTATTACATGCTAGACCTGTAAGACTAGCAAGATTTCCATACAATTGATAAATACACAGGAACCTCACCTATTGACCACCCTGATTTTAAGACCACTAATAAGACCACTTTTTGAAAGACCAGTAGTGGTCTCAATAGAGAGGTGGTTATTAGGTTAGGTTTAAGCATATGTACATACTTGTCCTTCGTTCTCATAGAACGAT
Source organism: Mactra quadrangularis (assembly GCA_025267735.1). Classification (NCBI taxonomy): domain Eukaryota; kingdom Metazoa; phylum Mollusca; class Bivalvia; order Venerida; family Mactridae; genus Mactra; species Mactra quadrangularis. Next base: position 30,012,815 of record CM046309.1, on the reverse strand, counting down.
GTCATTTGTTGAGAAAGACGATCTAGTTGTAAAGCCATTGGACCAATAGTTTGTATCCAGAAATGTTCCATGTCTGCTATAGCAGATACATATACTTCTGTGTATTTACGTTCTTTAGGAAAGGTAAGATATAATTGTGTTTTCTCTCCTATATCATTCTCCCAGTCATCTTCATCTACTGTAATAAGAAATAGAGGATATTTGTTTATTTCCGGGTAAGATCGATTTATATTTCATGAGTGAGCTAAGGATGCAATACTTTTATAAGTGGCTTTACGTAGCCACAAGTGAAAATATAACATCAATAGCTCACGAGTGAAATAAATACAGTAGATCTTACACTGAAATAAACAAATTTTCTGTTCATTATATGCTTCAAACTTGCTTTTTTAAAGTTTAAGTATGATATGTCATCAGAAAGGCGCATCCAAACAGTGAAAAATAACAAAATTATTTTCATTGTTTCAAAACAATGAAATATCGATTTTTATTTCACTGATAAATCCCGGTGTTCCACTGGAAAGCATATAATAAAGTTTATGATTAATGACTAGTACAGATCTTTCAAATATTATCAGTTTTCACATATATAGATAAGTTTAATGAAATTTGAACCTCAAAATTTTGGCTTTTTCTATCCTAACTGATGACGAACAAGTTTTAAGGCAAAAATACTTACAACTTTTTCTACTTATTATTGATTAAAGTAATCATGTTTTTTCTTTATGCTTATATTAGAGAAAAAATATAGTCACTGTGAAATTATTTAAACTGTGACAGTTGAGAAAAAACAATTCCACAATTTCGCAATTTTAGTCATACCCAATTTACATTGCAAAAATAAGATGAAAACAGTGCATTCTACACCTGTACATACAGAATCAACACAATAGTTATGATCGACTACGACTTTCCATTGTTTTTATGTTGATAAACCATTATTTTTACGATAACTAACTACGATAACGCTGTAGAGCGTCTGGTTTCGCCATTTTCGGAAAATGTGTTACCCTGTGACTTCTGGAAAAACCCAGGTCACGTGGTGAAAATTACTAAAAATAGCAATTACGAAACTTGACAAAGATAGGTATTTGGAAAAAAACCGGATCGTACCGAGTGCCGAAGTTTACCGAAGTTAGTTACAGTTCCAGAACCTTAATCTAACATTCATAACAGCAATTCGACCCCATGCTGTTTTCAAAACAAATACCTTAAAACAAATTCTGCTACAAACTGTAATATGATTAAAGGCAATTAAATATAATAAGAGGCCGAATGACATAAGCGACTTAAATGTTCAATAATTAGCGCGTGTCAAACTGTTGATGGCTCCATTGAATTAACAAATAACATTTTCACACCTCAACATGGGTGTTTTGATTGCATTTAAGAGATAGTTATGGAGATACATGTACTTCTCCAAATTTCGGGGCTAATTAGATACGCCAATCTTAAAAATCACAAAAATAGATATTTTCCGAGTGTCAATTTGTTGACCGACATTGGGACGATGTTAGGATTGAATTGTTTTGTTTATTACAAACACATGTCAAATTGTCAGATCGACTTTCGCACCTTTGAAAGGATGTTTTGATAACATTTAATCGCGGAAAGGGTTCGTTTTGCAAAATAAAATTTCCTTGGGAAGCAATTTAAAATGGTACAATTTTTTTTAAAAAAATCCGAGTACTCGAATATCAATTTTGGTAACCAATACTCGGAGGTTCGATCGAGTACTCGGTTAACCGGGTACTCGTTGCCATCCCTATTATGAACATATTCTGCAGACCACACTACCTCGTGATAGATTAACTAATACCATTTAGATAGTGATCTTCATATGTCAGCATTGACTTACCTTTATCACCGATTCCATTACTGACTAGGCTAGGTTCATTACTGACTGGACTTGGTTCAAGTCTTTTAGAGTGATCTCCCCTTACTTTAGAATCTCTAGTTTCTCTATTGGCAGCAGAAACAGCCATTTCAGCACGTAGTTTATCTTCCTCATCAACTTTCTCTTGTAATAAACTCTGAAATCAGGAAAAATATTCCTTTACACAGTCAGATCTAGATGTTTTCTCATGGGAAGAGGGGATCCAACCAAATATTTTCTCAAAACAGGGATCCATCTCAATGTTTCTCACTAGGAGAACGATGCAACCCATCAGTTTTTTCAAAGAGAATCTGTACATCAAAAAATATTGATTTCAATTTTCACCATTTTTAAAAAAAAAACTGGTTGAATTACAATTTTTCATAATATTTGAGCTCTTCTCCATTGATATTCGAGTGTGTCTTTTTACTTAGGTATTAAAACCTTTAAATTCATTCTTTAATAAACTTAGTAACATGTTTTAAGCTATATTAAGTAACATTCACAAGCTGAATCAGGAATTGATCAGAAAATGACTTTAATCATAATTTTCCAGTTAAAGAATCATAACATGTTACACAATGATTTCTGCAATTTTCCCAAGACTAATGAGTCTTATGATGACAATAAAAATAGGGGGTGTGAACTCACTAATGTATTTTCAGTTCAATTTTCCTCAATTTCACTTTGCCACAATAACTAGAAACAAAACAAGGTCAATTTTTGTTTCAATATGATGCTGCAAATAAATGTTATCGGATAATCAAAAACTGGTAAACCATAAAATTACATATAGTCAGAAAATACAATCAGGCACTATACACATGGTACAAAGTACATACATTATACCTTAGCTAGTAATATTTGATCTTTGGTTCCAGTTAGAGTTACAAGATGTTTCTGATCAGGGTTACCTTCCCTAGATCTATCAACGTAAATCTTACAATTTGATGTTCTTGATAATTGTCTTATTGTTTCACCTCCCCGTCCTATAAATAAACAACAAAATAGTGAAAATTTCTATGACCATCAAAATTGATGAGGGGATGGTCTTTAAAGTAAGGACCTTTTCCTTTCCCAAATTAAGCATTTGGGACTAAAAATTTTAAAAAATCGCAATTTTTTTATAGAACCAATGTGTTCTTAATAATGGAACTTCACTGTTCTATTTCAGTGATTCTATAAGCAAGGAAGTCAGGGACAAGTTCAACAAAAGATAACTTTGATTTCAGCCTTTCTTATGAGGAACAGGACAATTATTGGCTGCATTTTGCGAAACCTTTTTTTAATTCTACATTAATGTTATTTTTCCTTCTAACAGGGAGAAACTGCTGGCTTCTTTCTTTGTGGAAGGATAAATTGTTTTAATATGCTGAAGGTGAAATCTTGCGAGAAACTTGTCAATTGGAATTAGGGTTTCAAAATCGGAAAAAAATCCTAATCGATCATCAGGAATAATCGGTTAACCCTTTTCGATCAATCATCGATTATATAATCGAAACATTTACTCACGGTTTTTATTTCAATTTTCTGAAAATATATGACAATATGTTACTATGATTTTAGTGATTTTGTTTCGTATAATAGAATATTAAATCATGCATAATTAACCTATAATTGGTGGTTTTGTTGTTGTTTATGTTTAATAATAAAATCAATTTTCGGACATTTTCAGTACCCATACAGTATAAAAAATATCAACACCGATCTCAAGGATTACAATAACAAAGTAGTTGTAAAAATGCACCCATCATGTTTTTATTAAGAAGAGTTTTATTCCCATGAAATATTTTTTCTTTAGTAATATTAAATAATTAAAACTTGAATGTTTCATAGTCAATAAAAATGAATAACTGACATAAGCAATAATCGATTATTAAACTTCATAATCGATTGTCTCCCACTTCTAATGAAACGATCGATTATCAATTATAATCGATCATCATTTAATCCCTAATTGGCATCCAATTTTACACTTGTTGATAAAATTTACAATATCCTTTGTCAGATGGCCCTACATAAAATTTTATTTTAACATGACTGAGCTCTTATTATGCCAATAAGTTACATTTTATTTGAGGTACTTGTATATATAAAGTTGCTGATGATCATGGAATACTCAAATCTGCTAAATCAGCAAATTTGCTATTAATCTGCAGCCGTAGTGGTATAGAAGTAAAGTTTGTCCTAAGTCAAGTAAATGGGGACAAGGAATAATTAAATTAATTGAGTATAACTTCTATACTTACCAATGATTCTACCAAGAGCGTATCTAGGAACTCTAATTTCTTCTTGTAAAATTTCAGGTAATTCAGCAATTATTTCACGTACACGACATTCTGCAGCCTGTGCAGCCTGAGCTGAGCCACGAATCTGAAGAATTCTGCTCTCAGCTTCTTCCTTGACATCCTGATCTTTAAAATTCATTCTAACACCAGTCTGTTCCTGTAACTGTAATCATGTTAAGTCATTAAAAACATGTGTACAGTAAGGTAGAATTTTCTCAATTCCCTATCACAATGGACCTTTCCATGACTTTACCTATTAGCATATTTAACAAAGGTTTACAATTATATTTTTTCCCACAAACAAGGTGTTAACAAAAGAGCACATGGTTATATTTGTGGGTAAATGTATTGTTATTCAAATAAAAAGGTGGCACTCAGAATGGTCAATAAGAGAATGCTTTGAAAAGTATAAATATATTTAAATATATTCTTAGAAAAAACCTGGGTTATTATTCATTCTATTTAATATGTTCATTATTTTGCATTGATTAAAATTATTTATTAAATATTGTAAATTACCTTTTTTCATATGAATAAAGAGTATTTTAATTTGTCCCCTAAAGTCAGCATTAATATTTTTAACATTTGACATTAAAATGATAATGAAGTTAATAAATATTCGGTAATTCTAAGATGATCTTTTCTGTCACTCATTGTGGGACCAAATGCCAGAAGGCAAATTTCGTTTACTTTTTAAATAGCCATTTATTTTCAAAGTTTCTAAGACAACTGACCTGTTTTATATTAGCTCCTTGTCTTCCTATAATAGTTCCTACAACTTTTCTAGGAATGGACAATTCTATAACAGTTTGACGTGACGTCACTATTGATGGTTTCTCAGCTTCTTCTTCCTCTATTATATAAAATACAAATTAAATAAGAGGAATTCTAATATAATGTGATACCATAAGTCTCAAAATCGGAAAAAAAATCATCATCAATCATCGGAAATAATCAGACAACCCTTTTCGATCAATCATCGATTATATAATCAAAACATTTACTCAGGGATTTCATTCCGGAAATTGGTGGTTTAATTGTTGTTTATGTTTAATAAGAAAATCAATTTTCGGACATTTTCAGTACCCATACAGTATAGAAAAGGGGGTATATTTGGTCCAATAATGACAAATCCATGTCGCCGACCAAAAATAACAACACTGATCTAAATGATTTACAATAACAAAGTAGAGGTAAAAATGTAATCATCATGTTTTAATTAAAGAGTTTTATTCCCATGCTCAGAGAATCAATTATTAAACTTCATAATCAATTGTCTCCCACTTCTCCCGTTTAATCCCTAGATACCATAGAAGCTTAATGCAAATCTGATCAAATAAATTATGTTGACCAGCAACCTAATAATATTTCTGTTATATACAAATAAAAACTCCTTTACGATTGTAACCGGTGGTGTTTCATATGCCCAATATCAATTTTCATGCACATTTGTATTTTTCTGCTTCCTTGGCACAACACTAGAAATGTTAACTGCTCTAGTACAAGCAAATCAGTCAATGTAAAATTATATGCAAAAAAATCAATCCATTATCTTATAATACTCTAAAAGTATGCTGATAAGCAGGTATAACAAAAACAAATAAATTCCAACAATTTATCCCAATAAAATTCATGGACTGGACTGAGATTCTAATGCACAACCACTTGAGTTGTAAGCAGACAGGTACCACATAGGCATGATTGCCATAAAAGCTAGCTTGAAGGCATGGGAGTACAAGTGTCGTGTTATACCTCAGCTACATATACTTCATTGCAAACTAATTTTAAAATTATATAATAAATACAAGTCAAATACAAATGAAAAAACAACAGTCATTTACCATCTTTTCTTGTCTTCCACAATAGATAAAGTAAGCCAAGAACAGTAGGCACAGTCACTCCTAGAATTATATTCTTGTTCATGGTATAAACCAGCTTTATCTAAAACAAATACAGAATATAACATGGCAAAGGACAGCGCAAGAGGTAATGATGTAATGCTTCGTAGAAAGTTTTCTCAAACATTGAAATTTGTCAACTGTTTTGTGTTCTATTGTGCCAATTAAAATTAGGTTTTGTTTACATCATCTATGTGACGTAATTTGCAAAGAACAGTAAATAACACAACTGTCAAATTGGCTTACAAAACCCAGTCTAAAAGTAGAAATTATGAAAATCACTATGCTATTAATTTAATAGTGTTTTGTCTAGATGAAAGCTACGCAGTTATCGGTTGTCACAAAAGGCATCTGGACGTGACCCCCATGATGCGGTGTCGGGAGACCCTACATGTCAGCGGTCCACAAAATATCTATTTACAGAATGAATGTCATAAAAGAAGAAGAGGACTAAAGAAAAACCTAACCACAGAATTTCTGGCTCCTCGCCTACAGTTGTTCGTGAAGTACAGATAACAGATAAATTAAGGACAGTCATACAAAAATGTAGGACTATAAAATACATCTAATTAAGTTTTTGAATTAAACCATAAGGTCTAAGCATAGTCCCTCGAACTAGTAGTAGATAGACCTTTCTTAATATTATGCTCATGAATAATTCATGAGGTAGTGAAAACGAGGTTTAGATGGGTCAAATGTAAACAAACTGATAAGCCAGCGTAGTTACACTCTGTGTGATATAGAGATCTTGGGAAAAGTATTGATTTGTTCATCAGGTTATAACTGAAATATGTTAAATAGTAAAATAAATTTTGAATTTATTTATTTGATATGAAAAACTTTTACCTATTATACCTATCATTAAACAAAAACAACATAAATGCTGTGTAAATACACTTGGCAATCTATACAGTAATCAGTCTAATATTAGACTGACCAATTGTTTATTTCATCACAGTATGTTGTTGTAGATCTGATCTTATAATAATTACCATAGCAAATCAAAGGCTATCAGGTTAACATTCCATGCTTTGGAAATTTATTAAGTAAGGGCAATAAAATGATGTAACAATTGATAGTATATTTAGTTGTATGAAGATAAAGTTGGTTTACTGTATGGTACTATATTTATTGTATTCAACTTCACTAATGTACCTATAAAATTTGTATGTAGTGTCTACAGAGAAAACTGTACTTCTGAAGAGTTTGTATGGGAAGGAATGAAAAATAAAATAGTCACATTTTTTCATTATTTATTTAAAAACCGTATCTGGTGGACATGTCTTTTGTTCAACAATACATGCATGATCTTTAAAATGAGAACTGATACAATCCCGACTGACTTAACTGGCCTACAGACACCATTAAAATAGATTACTAATACGCGGAAAACCCGAGCGGGGCCGAAGGCCCGCGAGGGCTTTGAGCGCTTTTAGACAACGTGTATGACGTACGTTAATTCTTTAAAATTGAAAAAAACGATAAAATTAATGAAAAATATATAGTCCTATGAGTTTGAAAAACGTCTCCAGTATATGGGGGCCGCCATTTTCATCAATTTTATTAGACGCTTAATCAAACATCTGCTAATCAAGATTAAAGACGCTCTATAGAAAATTGCACAACAAGCGTTCAACGATTCGGATCAATAAATGAAGCAACTGGCGGCTTTTCATTGGATAAAAATATTGGCAGCTTACTCGTGGCCTTTTCCGCTTACAAAATAATTTCAAATGTGCTTTTTTACGATGCTTATTCCAAGATAACAATCCAAAATATATTTGGTTGTTTTATTCGTTCGTTTCCTCATTAAAGTATTTTTTTATGACTTTTTACATTGGAAATACTTACCAATGCACTGTTCGTGACGTCGCTAAGAGACGTTCATGATAAAACCGGCACGTTTCCGTAACTTAACGTTACGGAAAGAGGAAAACATTTCTATCTTAATAAATGAATGTTTTATCGAGGCTTTTTTATCTTCATCTCTATTCATAAGATAAATAAATATGTACAATACATTTCTTTCAGAATTGAAATATGATTCCAACATAAAAGAATGAAATGTTGTCTGATTTTTCTGAATGCAATAAATTACGCAGTTATCTCCCCTAGCTTATCTAATTAATAGGCCCTCAAACAAAATAAATCCTTCACAGCGCCGAATCACTTTTCTTTATTTTATTTTGCCAAAGTAACAATCTTATTTTATTATTTTTAAATAATACATGTAAGTCTGTTTTCCGCGCCATAGGTAGCACCTAAGTTCATATTAATTCTTTTACCCTTCTGATGACTTCAATGTTTATATGCTATTTGAAATATCATCAGTTCCTTAAAAAATATATATGTTTTTAATCTAAAAAAAACAGAACCATGACAAATAATTATGTAGTGACTATAATTATGTAGTATAGTAAATTAAATCAAATGAGATTATACATTATTGTTGTTGACTTCATTATAATGAAAGACATATTATATCCCTGCCTCTATCATTCCTTTCCGAAATACAAATGTAGTTTCAAACTAAATCATAAAGTTGTTTTGTTTTCAAATAGACATTGCTTAGGTATATTAATATTTTGCCTCTCTTCAGTCGAATCTTGATTATTAAAAATTCCTGAAAATGCTTCATTTTGACTTGTATATATATACGAAGATGCTCACACAGTTGTGAATGTGAAGCGTGACCTGTTTTGTGGTATTCTTGGCTATGGACCAGTCAAACACATTTTGGAAAGTATTAATTTTATTTTTGGGGTCCATTTAGTGTGTTCCTGACACCCATACATTGATTTGAACGCATTAGTTGATCATGGATTCTGAATATAAATTGCATGAATGTTTATGGTAATATAGGAACAGTTTTGTACTTTTTCATTGAATAATTTCTACACATAACCGTATTTTTTACTTTACTAATGTATCAACTGTATTAACTGTGAAATCATAAAAAAGCTTAAGATATCAGTGTTTATTCTAGGATTTGAAAAATGTGGGGGATCTGCCCCCACCTCTTGAAAAAATGTGGGGGATTTTGAAAAAATATGGGGGATGTAAGGCAATGCGATAAATGACTGACTAAAATTACTTTCCATTCAGTGCTTTTGAAATAAGTTTGATTTGTAGTTATGAAAAATAAACGAACAAAAAAAAACCAAAAATATGTTTTTAATCGTCAAAATTTGTTAATAAATAGCCCTATATATGTATCTACATTTTAAATCAACAATTAGGTCATTACATACAATATTAAAAAAATATAAATGTTAATTCACCTATCATGTCACTAATCAACACAAATTTTTTTAGGAAAAATCAGAAAGAAAAAACCTATTGTCAAATTTACCGATAAAATCGAAAGTTCGTGTGCAACGGCCCGTAATCATACGATAAAATATCAATAGTTATTATAAACAACTTATAACCAACCATATAACTCAAAAATCCATTACAAAGACATCGTCCTTCGTTATCGAATTTAGGTCGGCGGCAATCATCAAAGATGTTGATATGCCTCGACTATCAGTTCAAAAGGACTTAGAACCAACACACTTAAATTGATTTTTTAACGACGGTTGTTTTCACGTAGCTCTAAAATCCATTACAAAGACAGCGTCCGTCGTTATCGAATTTAGGTCGGCGGCAATCATCAAAGAAGTTGATATGCCTCGACTATCAGTTCAAAAGGGCTTAGAACCAACACACTTAAAATTGATTTTTTAACGACGGTTGTTTTCTTTGTTCATACTCAGATTAAAATTGAATTATATGACCATAAATATTACGATATTCAATGGATATTTCTAAATATTTACAGAGTCAAAATCACAAATAAGTTTACCCAAACTGCCACTACGAGGTGCTAATCAAATTTTATCACCTGACCTTCATAATTAATTGCCAACACACATCCAGTCATGTGTTGCCTGGCAAGTAAAATTAGGTAAATGCTTAACACAGGACACACGGCAAAATTTACAGTGAGTTTAAACATTATTTGACTGGTTTTTGCACTTTATATCAAAAGCGGGACGCAAAAAATCCCGATTTTTCCGTCGTGAAAATACGAAGTTTTATGGGTACAAAAGGTAAGACTAATCATTGAATTATTGCAACGTGATTTGAAGTGGGGGATTTGTCCCGCACATTGTCAAAATATGTGGGGGATTTTCTAAAAAAGTGGGGGATTCCCGCGATCCCGCGGCCTAGAATAAACACTGGATATTATAAGTGTTGAAGAAAGACAATTTAATAAGCTTATTTTTTTTTCAAAAGTACTGTCTAATGAGAAAATAGCACTAAATATTAACTGGAAACACTTGTTAATACCTTTTGTCTTTTGAATATAAGTAGAAGATTAAACATGAGTATCAACATAAAATATCTTCTGTTTAAGTTAAAGTCATAAACACATCAGCATTAATTGTTAACCTTGTAAGGCTTGTATTTTCTTATAAATTTACTGACTGATACCTCTAACCTCCTCCTGCCGTTTATACTACTAGGAGAGTTGTTTACATCTGACCCATCTTAACCTCGTTTTGAAATTCATGCATAAATATTGAGAATCCTCTATTATCATTAGAATTTAAATTTTAGATAAGGCAAGTCTAGTTTCACTTTCACAATTGACTTTCTCAACTGTCACTAAACTAAGCAGTATGATGAGTAAATAAATGAGCATGACATAACAACTAGAAATAAACTTAAACTTTGACTTGAGGTTTCTTATTTTTAAACCATCTCTGGTCATTTAAGGGTAAAAAGGATAGATTTTTTAACTCACGTTTTCAGGTGTTCACATCGAATGTCGAATGACGTCACGATGTCGTAAATTCAACCCGGGATGTTTTAATTGTAAAATAACGAAATTTTGCAAGTAGAAAATAATGAAAATATTTATTTGATATTTGCTCTTTACATTTGATAAAGTCGTCTTATTCGGTTTTAGAGTTTGACACATTTTTACGACAATATATGATAGATCACTATAGACTGTAATTAAACGAAATAATAAGTAATGACAAATAAGTGTAATGTATTGAACCTTGCTTCATGGATAAGAAAAAATATCATTGCAATGAAATAATCTACACACAGCCCAAGGGTGCTGAACATTTGACTTTTTATCCATGTTGATTGCAGGTTAAAGTAGAAAGAAGTGCTAAAATAAATTGCACTATGTTTCTACTTCTATATAACCACTTTAAAAATCATTTCTTGATTCTGATTTTACTCTAATTCATATATATATATATGAAACATACTCAGGTAAGCATTAAGCGGCCATCATAGCCCTTGGGGGCGGATCCAGGATTTTTTTTCTAGGGGGGTCCGAACTTTTTCTAGGGGGGAGGGTCCAAACTTTCGAACCACCACTACATTATACACATTTTGCAGAATAATGTCATTCATTAATAATAATAACTACATAATCATTAAATCTATGTTAAGCACCGAGAAAAAATGCTTCATGCTTCTTAAAAATGATTTACTGCCAATAATTACACTAATGGAAAGATACATTTTGAAAATTCTAGGGGGGGGGGGGTCTGGACCCCCATGACCCCCTCGCTTGATCCGCCTATGGCACTCTTGTTCTAATAGCCGTCCAACCTGTTAGAGATTTAGCATTGGTTTGTGGTTTATATTGAATGACCAATTAAACAAACATAATACTCTGATTGGGTCAGTTTTATTTACATCATTGTCTTAGTATAAGTGTAAACAAAATAATCAATTAAGTATAATCTTAATTAACCCATGGTCTACTTCACTCACTTCCGTTTGCCATTGTTTATGGTTTATTATTTCGATTAGAGTATTTATGATGTAGAATTGCCACAAACACATACTTTCATCAAAATTATGCTCACATATTTAAACAAGAACCCTTGTTTGTCCATATTCATGTAACAGACAAAAGAGATTGACTATGTACTATATCACATCCCAAATATATGAAGCATAACATACACTCCATAACAATGTTTTAGTTATACTATTATACAGCCATAGTCAGTTGTCCTACACTCTTTCCTTGAAGCCATATATATATATATATATATATATATATATATATATATATATATATATATATATATATATATATGGGATACAGCTTTTCACCATTACTGAGCTCGCTGAAGCAGACAACTGTCATATATTATGCAGAAGTAGAAAATATTTTATGACCAAACTCGACTAAGATATGTATATGGAATCACACATGCAAAATTCTAAATCACAAAGAAGAGCTAATAACTGCAAGCACAAAATTAAATATTCCCAATTGTTCTAAAATTGTTAACTATCATTGATAATTATATTTTTTATTTCTGCTGTAATGCAAAAATGAATTCATATTTTCATCGAAAATCATGACCTTTCCCTACATGGAAAGCATGAAAGAAACCATTAAGCTTTTACATTTTTGGGGAGGAGATGTTGCAAGTCTACATTGTACATACTTGAACTGTATTTGTCATATTTAAACCATTCACAAATACTGTTGTTCATACTTGTTACTTTGATATCTCAGTAGTCACAACCATGATTGGATTAAATATTTGTTTTCTAACATTTTCAGTTCTCATTCTGACAAATCAATCAATGTCAGCGGAACCTCTCAGTGACACAGATGGTTCCAGATTTGTTTATGAATACAAACTCATGGAAAGACTTATACATCTGGAAAATGAAAATACGAGACTAGCTGAAAGGCTTACTGCATTGGAAAGTGCTCAATCCAAAGTGAATTCTAGAGTGTCGGCTCATTTACGTCTATCTAAGACAACCCATTTAGCTAACACAGACAGAGTTATGTATGATATTGAGGTATCAAACATAGGTGGTGCTTATAGTCTTAATGAAGGATTGTTTGACACGCCAGTATCAGGAATTTATCTTATACATGTAAATGCTTGTCTCAACTCTGGTGGTCAATGGATTGATCTTGATATTATTAAAGATGGTGGAATAATCGGTCGTGTATTCTCAGGGGACTCGGCTTATCATAACTGTGGTTCAATGGTGATTAGTGTGTATCTGAATGCACATGAAAAAGTTTGGATAAATCGTGCTGCAGGTGTTGCTACAACTCTGAATCAAGATCATGGATGGAATACTTTGACAATTGTACTTCTTGAACAATATTAAATCTGGAATCGATGGATCATATTGACTGTTGTACTTGTTGAAACGTTAAATTATGAAAGCTTTGGGTGAAACTCTTAGACTAGTTTAATTATCGTAACATATTGATTCTGGAACATTATACATATTAAACAATATTGAAAAAGGACCATCGACAATCTATTTTTAATTTTAATCGGGACAGGAAGAATACTACAATTAATATGAAAGATAATTAACTTATTTTTCCTTTGAACTGTACTTAACTTGTATTAAGTAGTTGCGCTTAAAATAATAAAATGTTATACATGTAGATTAAAAGTTGTGCCATTAAATATGATAAAAAATGTAACACATCTTCAAGTATTTTTCTAACATTTACCTACTCGCCATCCCTGGACAGGCTTAGATTTGAGCACCTAATATTTGACAAAGCAGTACTAAGGTACAGAGGTAAGAGGGGAGAAAGATTATAGAAAACATTTAATGACCAATGAATGTATGCTGCCCCTGACCAGAAATCCAACCTATGGCCTGAGGATTTGCTATCTTTTGCTTATCAATACAACCGACCATATGGTTCTGCAGGGATATGCACTTTTGAACTGACATCAATCCAGCTATGTATTTACAATATAATGATGTTTCCACTAAACCCCAGTTGCAAGAATAGCAAGGATTTGAAATGAAGAACAAAAAGACAACACATTTTTCAACTATATAATATAATAACAAGCATAAAATCAACAGTATGTATGACTAGACATAACAAATAAAATCATATATAGGTGATAACAGAGAAAGCTGATGTGTGTAGAATATTGAAATACAATTACAAACATAGACTGATGGCATGGTTTTGAGACAAAAACACTATATATACATATAAGATAAATAACTTAGAAAAACTTACCCAAGTTCAATTAGTGATCAGTTTCTCCATTAAAAGTGTTTCTATTAAATAGTTTTGTACATGCATGCATAGCTCAGACTTAGATTTTTCAAATAAACTCAACATCTTTTGCATACACTAATTTCAAACAACAAAATCACTGAAATCAATATACATGTACACTGATGACAGTTAACAAAATTGACTTATTCAGTATATATTAATCTAGCTACTTTCATGTCTATGAAACAACATCTGAGTTGATAGTAATTTGTGAAATCAGCCTACCAATATACAAAAGATAAAAAGTGTCAATAAAATGAGCAAAGTGTTAGTTATGGTTGGATGTATAAACAGATGAAATAGAAAATATAATGATAGAGAAACTGGCTACTAACTGAACTTGGATGAAAAATTCACCAATGTTATCATTATAACCCTCATATGTATATATAGTGATTTTGCCTCTGAACCGAAGCTGCCACCAATGATTAGAAACATAGATTTAGATCAAAGTTTTCATTCAAACATAATGAATAATGAATAAAAATTAAAATCACCCAAAATTCTATGTCATGACAATATAGGCCATAATTAATAGATGTAATAATAAGCATTCACCAAGCTTCTCAAAATTAGAATGGTCTTTATATGATAGTTTTATATTGGAGGTCCACAAACTCCCCGCAGCAGTTATCTCCCTTTATCAAATCAATAACCACAGCCACCACAAGTGAATTCGTCCCTCAGAGAGCCGAAAAACTTTTTTCATATTTTCTTTTACTTTTCAATATTTTCAATAGGTTTAGTCTTCTTTTAGTAAAATATGTTCAAAGTACATAAAGGGAAAAAATAAATAGTATGAATACCCGGTAAATAATTTGTAAAAAAAAACAAGATTAATTTTACCCTTACACCAGTTACCTAAAGAGCGTAAAATTGCATAAATAACAAAATGTTACGCAAAGTAAATATTAAATGGATAATTGTACTTACTTTAGTCATTTAATATATAAATGTTATATTATTCAGTATCATATACATATAATTTTATCATAAATACTTAAGATTTCTCACCAAAAGCATCATATAAGTAGCGTGAGATGGACCAAGGACCCTAAACGCAGCTCATTCCCGACATTGCTCACTTTCCTGTCTAATTTATTAATGAATTAACAATTTTGGAACATAATGATATAATTCTATTTAATTTATCTTATTTCTTTGGCAGTGCTTGTAAATCAACCACATTTTTTATCATTCAATGTTATTTTTCACTACTTTACACTTAACGCATTTTAGGCTTACCATTATTGCTCGTTTAAATTTAAACATTTGTCACATGGTACTACTTGCGTCACGTGATTCATATGAAGGCAGTGGTTAAAGTAGCAACTCATGACGTAACCGCTGTGAGGAGTTTCGGAGGTCCACTGTTCACAGCTTATAATTTAGCTTTTACTATCCAACATAACTATGTTAAACAGTCACATCATTTTACATTTTAAAACTTAAAATTATTACTAAACATACAGTAAAATTCTACTACATATAAATATCACCTTGATTATTTAAAAGTTATGCAATCTTCTTCAATTACGAACATCCTGCTATTGAGACCTTCAATGTTGATGGTTCTAACAAAGGAACTTTATAATTAAGTAATTCTTTTATAACCTTAACTTGAAATTCTTCACATAACATTGATTTAGAGTGTTAGTATCTTTGTACTGGATTAAAGTTAAATATTTCAAATTAAGACCAATCAAATCATGACAAGTTTCATCAAGATAAACTCAAATAAAATATTGCACATATACATGAATGTATGAATACAGTTACCCTCAAACCAAGCAATACAAATAATCAAAATCATCATAACATCTCACTTTTTGACTTTCTCATCTCACTTATTAACTCAAAATCATCATAACATCTCACTTTTTGATTATCTCATTTCACTTATTGACTATCTCATTTCATCTCACTTTCTGACTAACCTCTCAACTTATTATGTTAACTACCAATAGCTATTTATTCATTGAGCTTTGATTGAACCCTTCATTACGTTAACTCACACAGTAGGTTGACAATATTTCTCATACAGAGGAAAAAGGTATCAAATATTTATTAAGATAAAGTAAAACCTGCAACTACCAAGCATCAAACCAAAAACCACAGTTTTATGATTCTACACTCTCTATGTCATTGCCTTCCAAACTATCAAGTTCAATGATCACAATATATCTATACTAATGAGGTACAATGAAGTTAATTTATTTTCTGTTGGACAGACTATGTGGTATAAGTGTTTCTTTGAAGAGTATAAATCTGTAACTGAAGATTTATGTCACATGTCGCATTATAATGACAACAGCAAAAAAAAGATCTTTCCAATAAATTTTTTTTGGAAAGATCATTTTTTGCTGTTGTCATTATAATGCCAGACTTATAAAGAACTTTTTATAAATATTGAACTACATTATGAATTCATAAACGTGGTTGATGAGGGCGGAAAAACAAAACTTGATTACAAAGAGAATAACAAAAAATATGCCTAAACATATGAAATGTTTGTGTAGTAAAACTGCAGTAAGGAGTACATGGTGTGTATTAAAATTGTATTTGTCTTCATTATAAACTATCTAATGTGATTTTATCATTATACAAATAGTTATTTTTACAAATACATCAACAGATATAGCTTTATGCACTTTAAAGAAACATTGATTAGATTAGCATACATTCATAATGTACTAAACATGAATTAACACAAATATTACACATACATACAAAAGCAGTCAGACTGTAATCTGTGATAATTACATACAGATATATATAATGATAATAAGAATCAAGGCTGCCAACATAGACATCAGCGGTAAGGAGTCATTATTTTGAAATTGGAAGTTAGGAGCTTACATTTTGTAATTAGCTGTAAGGGGTCAATAATTTGAAATCAGCTGTAACAGGTCAAAATTTTGTAATCAGCTTTAAGGGGCCAATATTTTAAACCAGTGGTAAAGGGGCCAATATATTTTCAAATCAGTATAAAAGGGCCAATATTCATAAAACAGTTGTAAGGTTTCCATTTCTTAAAAAAAAGTCAATATGGGTTCACTTTTTCTCACATTAAATGACGCTACCTAACTGACTCTACGAATCTTTAAGTTGATAACTTCTCATAGCAAGTAAAAAATATTTGCTAATGATCATGAGTCCAAAGCCTGCTGAAATCAGTTGATCAGTGGAAGATAGACAGCCTTGATAAAGGGAAGTTAAGAAATATTATGGCAAGTATGTGCTGAGAACATCTATAGAAAATTGGTGACAAAATCTACAAGAAAAAAAAAGCTAAAAAAAAAGTATGATTTCAAAATATGTTAAGAAATAAATTAAAACAATTTTATAATTACAGATGACAAACGTTCATCAAACATACATAGACATTCATTTTCATATACAAGATAAAACTGTGTAACCTCCAATAAAAATGTATAATTTGTTCAGAATCATCTACAATCTCACCTTACAATAACTCAGTTACAATTTTATAGTGAATAAAGCAATTACTGACAGACTATACAACATACATTTCACTATGAAGAGTCTAATGAGTCTGACTGGTCTAATGACTATAGTATGAAGAAACTTCAAATAAATTGTCACCGATATTTGATTCAAACTATATACTATAAATATATACCATACAATGATACATGGAGTATCACGTCTATTTTTAAACGCAGTGCATATTTTGATGCATATCTCAACACACAAAGGTGATGTCAGTAAAGCTAAGCCCACATTATGGGTGGGATTTAATAATGTTTTAACAACCAAATTGAATACTGTTCACAACACAAAATCTATAGTCATAGTATTAAAGCATTAATATTATAAAAATCTTGTTTCTCTTTAAGATAAAATTTAATTCCAACAAGATCCTTTATTAACCAATTAACATATTTTATCCTCTTATACCCCCTTTTTTAAATGGCTGTCACATGACTTGAATTACCAGTTTTAAGCTGGATGAGGTGAGTTTCATGTTTGGACAGGTGCCCAAAGATATGATATTATTTTCCCAAAGATTTCCCATCAAAAGATATCAAAGGAAGTTGCCTGAAAGAAATCAGGGCACCAGGTTTGGATAGTAATGATAGGCTCTTAAATTTGTAGTACTTCATTTATTTTATACAAAATGGTAAGAAATTACATTCAATACATCAAATATTTGTCTTTCACTACATAAAAACATCCACAATATTGATCTATTACTTACAATGATAATGTTGCTAATGTAAAAAGTGCTTCGAGAATTTACACTCATGTAGTGAGCAGTGAGTGTTAAGCTGATAAGTGGAATCCATCTAATTATAGTCAAACTACTTAAAATTTTGATCTGTATCCACTTAAGTAGATGGTCATTATACTGGGGTCATGTTCAGCTGAACTTTCAGTAGTACGCAACACTCACTAATATCCTAATATGAATAGACATTCAAAGTGTATTCACACTTTAAACTGTTTAAAATCCAAAATTCAGGATCAAATCAGGTATTTCCTTTTTATCAAGAAAAATTCAAACATCACATACAGACAGGTGAAGACTACTCCATGATTGGTAAAACAGTCTATAAAATTAGGATATGTCTATGAAAGTGGTTGCCCAAAGAGGTCTTTTTAGCAGCTAGCAATTTATCTAGTTTTTGGTTGCTTAGTAGAATTTTTTGGTTGACATAACTAAAAATTGGTTGTCCTGGGCAACTGGACACCCACTAATTTTGTACCCTGTAAAATTAATGCCTAAACAAAGCCTAATATAAGATCATCAAATTGTGAAACTAAAGCCAATAAAAGATACACTTAAAATGAGATTGAAGTTGAATGAATTAACTACCCTACAAATATTTTTTTGAAACATTATGCAACCATATTTTAAACACCGACATTTATAGTGACTGCACATACAGCTTGTTCACAGCAACCTGAGACAACAAGGAATACAATTTATATATGACATCAATTAAAGCAGTTGAAAACAGAGCAGTACTGGAAGCATGTAATATTCAATTTCATAGTAGGTCAATTTGCACAAGCTGTTTCAGAAATTAATCACAGGTTAAGATACCATTAGTTCATTGTATAGCTTATTCACAATGACCTAGGGCAAGAGATACAAATTTATTCAATATGAATTCACTAAAGCAGTTAGCATCAGTGTAGATACTAATTGAGTTAACATTTTTTCGCAGTTTAAAACCTCAGGCCAGTATGAAGAAACTACAGTAAACATTGAAAGTAAATATAAACAAGCTCCAATTAACATTTGATGCCAACCATTTATAAAATTAGGAATTATCAGTGCGTTACCATGGTTACAAACAATAACCACTTAATAGGTCAACTAGTTACGGTAACTAGTTAACCCCTTAACTAACTAGTTAATGAAGAGGTTAACTAGATATGGTAACTAGTTAACCACTTAACTGAATTAATGTAAGAGATTTATTAGTTATGGTAACTAGTTAACCATTCAAATAACATGCTAGTTATGTGGTCATCTGTTGGCAGAAATTGCCTTCATAAAAAATATTACAAACATTAGAACATCTTGATAATGAATAAATATCTTAAAAGAAATAAAGACAGCCAGGACAGGTTTAGAGAAATTGTAAAGTATCACAATATTTATAATAAATTAATACAAATCACTTGTACAATAGGTGATAATAATAAACTATATATATTAAGTATAAGTAGTAGGTTGTCATTCTAAAATCAAAACTTCATTCATAGATTTTCTCCTATCCACAATCAAGACAATGTCTTGATAACATAATGATTATTCCAAAGCAGATTAGCAGGGCGCTGCACCCTGCCCCTTTTCTCTCCTCCCTGCCCTTTTTAGCATCTTTCTATGCAGTAATAGTAAATTTGAGACATTTACCCTCAGATATACCCTGTCCATTTTTTTGGCCTACCTGCCCTTTTCTCAGTTCTGGAATAATCACTTATGACATTTATATCAAAACAAGATGCGAACAATAACAAGCTTATCATTTATAGGAAATATAGATTAAAACGTAAGTTTAAGCAAGTGCTAGGTTGAAGGTTCACAGTCCATGTGCAGGGGTGAATGATAACAAACTAATATTTCATAGTTTCAGCAGCTTTCTCAATGAAAAAGATCTCTAACTCAAACTGTGCAAGTTTTAAACTTCAGAAGACTTTTCTCCATGCAAGTGTACTTTTAAACAATTACTATATTATATATTTTATCAATCACTCTTTAACATCTTTCCTGGTTTTCAAGTACTAAGTGTTTAGAACAAAAGTTTTTTGCCAAAAGAAAACAAGATGGGTTTTAGATGTTTGCTCAAGCATATGTTCTAAATAACTACAATACTATTACTTAGTAAATTATTATCACAACTATTGTAAAAATATTAAAATGAGTAATGTTTACCCTAATAACATTTCACATGCTAACCTCTATCACAGTTATTATAATGGTACCCTCAGATAGTCTAAAATATTTAAATATATAAACATTTACAGTGGAATCTTCCATTTACAGCCAAATCACATCAACAACTACTAAGAACCCAACTTTCTTAAGCATTAGCCACATTAGACTCAATCTTTTAAGTACAATCCATGGTAAAAAAATTGAATTTTCAAATTTTTCTTGAAATTTTTATAATCATGATTTCAGTAGTTCTGACAGAGAGCAAGTACCCTTTCTCAGGTATTGTATCAAAAAGTCTGATTTTCAGAACCAGTCTTGAAAAAATTTACACATTATTTTGAAATAAAAACTACATTTATTACAACAGTCATCTCTCTATTGGCAATTGGCCAACTGTTAGTATCAATAGATAGACTTTTGTTAGTTTATTGGATAATGATCATACAACAGATCAAGGGAGATAACTTTGTATACACTATCATTCTGTTATTCAAACATGAGTATTTTAACTTGTATTTCCAGACTTAAGTTTAAAATCAAAGTTGTCGAACATAAGTTGATTCAAATAAGTCCAACATCTAGCTCGAAGATGATCAAAGTTGTCATTCATAAGTTGACTCTACGAAGTACTACATCAAGATGGAAGTAGATGAGAGTATTGTCACTGTATACACATGTAAATATGAACATAAACTATTGAGTATAGGATTGTATCAGCACATGTATGAAGTATTGTGTTGTCCGTAGATAAAACAGTAGACAAACCATCTATTCTATATATTGCTAACTTAATCTCTCTGATTGTATTGTTTTACTTTCCTACAAATATACAAAAATAAATCTATTAAACATGTACAGTATAATACAGTAATTACCTTAAATTTTCTCGAGCACAAGCCTGATTTATTATAATGGTACATGGTTACCAACAGATTCATCCACTAGGCTTACATCATGAAATATACATTTTTTACTACCTAGAATCAATTCTTTCAAGTGCTAATCTTCAGGCTAGTGAATTAAAATGATGACAGTAATAGAGACTTACAAAGCATATATTACAACTTATTATCTCAGCTCCTGCCTTTTGTTGGGGTGGCTTCCAATCTAGAATGATTTAGAGCATGTATATGACAGGAAATTGAAGTATCTTTTATCATCTCATTTTAACAGTCAGGGAGAAACATATGATATAGAATGTTCATTATCTTATGGGATGTGACAGATCTATACTTTCATTATCAAGCTTACAACCTGTATGCTATCATACCCTTTCTTGAAAATGTAGAAAGAATGAATTTTGGAATAAGTGTTTAAATAAGTGTAGATAAATCATGTAAATTTCAAATAAAAGTTATAAAACAAGAGCAGGAGCATTCTTTGCTCATGGGATTATCATTGAGCAATGGGCTTTTAACATATAAGATTTGATATTACTAGGTAAAAGGGATATCAAGTTATCATCAGAACAAACAATAGTCCACAGGCTGACATGGCCTAGACGTAGTGACAGGAGTAAAAGCAACAGAAAAAAACATTAACAAATACATACAGTGCCCTCTAAAAGGTCTTAAACAAATGAAATGATCAGTAAAACTGAACATGTGTACCCAAAATAATTTTATCATAACATAAGCTTATTTAAGTTAGTGTGAATCATATGTTGTTGAAATAATAATTCTGATTTTAGAATTTGTTAAGAACACATTGATCCATTATTCATGGGTAAATATGAATATGTTTAATCTTAAATCAGGATTTTGTCCCAAGGACATTTGGAGGGCACTGTACAAAGTTAACTATATTTACCTTATATTCATGTTCTGAGAGTATTCCTACCACAGCTACTATCTGATATTGTTTGGCTTTCAGATTATCTAATGATTTACGTAATGTTTTCATTAAATTAGCATTTACTATACTATGGAATAATTGCATCTGTTTCTTTCTTACACTTGGATCAAAGATCAACAAACGTATACTTTTATCTTTTAATTCTTCTACACCTACTATAGTTCTACTGTGTCCTGGAAATAAATAGAGGATATTCCTCAACTTTGCTGTATGACTGATTTTTATTTTCACTGAGTGAGCTCAGAAAACATGTTTTCATGAGTGGCATAGCCACAATCGAAAATGTCATTTTCTGAGCTCATGAGTCCAAAAACAAAATGATCTTATTCAAATATTGACAAACATTCTGTCTCTTTCATACTTTTCTGTGTTCTATTAGAGATATTTTTACAAAAAATAAACAATATACTAATATAACATGGTGTCATATCTCTGATGTTATTTTTCTTTTAAAACAAATGTCATTTGTCTTTAAATATGACATCATTTTGGTTTTACATTTTCACCAGTTGAAAATATATGATTTTATATTTTCACTGTATATTTTCATTGAATAACATCACATTTCACTGTACAGCACAAAAGAATATGTAATAGTTGGAGTTTTAGGAAAATATATGTTTTTAAGTTAACACCTGTGAACAATATGCACTTAATGTAGAAAATTAATAGCATGGGCAATGATTAAATGATTTCATAATGGTGATATTATTAGGCTCATCCTCACATAATACTTTGACATCTTAGGCTTACACAAGAGTCCTAAGTCAAATAACAAGACCACTATGAAAATACTTCAGCCATTACCTTAACATTTCTCTAGCACAAACCTGATTAGTAATGTTATTTATGTTGTAAGGGCAACATTTATTCAACTAGCCCAACTATATGAAATATGTAATGTCCACAAGCTTTGATCAATTTTAACTCAACCCAGGTTTTGTGCTGGTAGGTAGAGGTGATGACTACATATAATCATTATATAAATACCTTGATGTTGTAAATATAGAGGTGGTTTAAATACAGCTGACTTCTCAAAGTAATGTTTTACCCATTCAAATAATTTAGGATGTGTACCATTAGGTCCTGATGGATTGTGAAAGTCTAATAATTTACATCTGGAACAAAACATGTAATAGTAAATGAATTTGAAGATAAATCTCAGCCACAATGTGTTGAAATTTTGAATTGACAATTTTTCATAGAAGGTGCGTGCATTACTAACACAATAGTATGAATTCAAAAGGTATTTTAGACAAAACATGCCACCGTTACAGCCACAAGTACGTGTCAGTCTGACAAACTCTAAATTGTAAAGAAATCAAAGAGCTGTAACACTTAAAAATATAAATGTTCTACCTTCACTGTTATCTAACTGGTTATTGTCTAAATATACACATGAAATGCTTGATTTCCTCATACATTTTCCCTGAGGTAAATTTCAACTAGTCAATTAATCCTTACAGGTTAGAATTGGACTAGCCTGACTTTCCAATAGGGAAAAAATCTGACGAGCCAGTTTTCTCCATCTGTCAGTTTTCCCCACTGAAGGCCAAATCAGAGATGGGTAACAGTAGATCTGAAGGTCTCTCCTCAGAGGAAATGTTCAAATAAACATTCATTAAAAGTGAAGTTGAAATTCAAAATATTATTATCATATTACATGGATAAACTCCTTATCAATATGACAGTCTACAAGTTAGATGGTTAGGTGACTGAAGGTCACCATACATAACAAATACAGAGAAAGAATCAAATCCTGATATCATTTAATAAAACATTTAGCAATAAGAATTATGATTATTTTTACAACAAATCAGTTAATCTAATATTGGTATATAAAATAACTTACTTTACATTAAGTGAAGATAATGTAGCTACTATTTCAGTGGCACCAATCCATTTGACTGTATTAACAACACGACCACCTAACTGATCACAACCCTGTTTATCAAAACCTTTCTCCCAAGCTGTCTCTATAAGTCTTTGTATCTTAGGTATAGATGGCATCTGAGGTCTTCCTATATTTAATATATACATTTTTACATAAAAATTTGAATAAG
Organism: Mactra quadrangularis; assembly: GCA_025267735.1. Classification (NCBI taxonomy): domain Eukaryota; kingdom Metazoa; phylum Mollusca; class Bivalvia; order Venerida; family Mactridae; genus Mactra; species Mactra quadrangularis. The sequence goes on along the minus strand of CM046309.1, from coordinate 29,988,329 downwards.
CTACCCAGGGCTGGACATTAGTGGTCGTCCAATTGCCTGTGACAACCTAATGTTAGGTTCTGGCAATAAATTTTTAGTACAAGTTTTCTAAATAGATAACCAGAATGTATCTACAACACTCAAAATTAGTATACGGTATCATTCATTTGGGCAAATTACCTTTGGTACGGGCAAATAAAAATCTTAATAGGTCATCTCATTGGGCAACCTACTTTAAAAGTTAGTGTTGAGCTCTGGTATCTATGGTGCTACGCTTAAAATTTCAACATTTTTTCAGTCACATTGAGGCAGTCAGTTGTCCTACTCACATTCACTGGATACTTCAAGATCTCTGGACACAGGGTTTTAACCTAGAACTAAGAGCTTTGCCAATGACTGAACACTAACCAACTTGATACAGAGGTAGATGGGAGAATGGCAGTAGAATTCCTTTGTAGATCAAACTTCACGAAGTTATGTAAGTCTCATTCAGGATTCTAAGCCATATAGTAAATATTTAAACAAACAAAGCACAGATACACACTAGACAAACGCTTCACACATTTCATCAACATTTTTTCAGTTTATTTTAGAAACTGGTTCACCTAACCAGCAATTCTGGACTACTATTAACCACCAGTACTATCTTACTCTTTCAATACACAGAAAAAATGAACCTAAAAGCGGATTCCTCAATGAAAAGGTATGACTTATTGATTAAATCTCAAACCCAGATCTCCAAAATTATCATAACTGGACTAAAGCTGTGTCTTTTTTTTTAAATACCTAAGTATTTCAAAGAAATTTAATGGAAATAAAACATAACTTACCATGATTAAGAAGTATTTTACTATATAAAGGATCAGTCATTAGTGATGATAGTAACATTTGAAAATTTCTATATCCACAACCCCATCCTTTATCACCGTAAGATGCTGAATAATGATCTATAGTTGTACATAACCAGGACTTACTTACACCATGGGTAGGTGTTCTATAATATTCTTGTAATCTTTGTATCACACCTAGAAATAATGTAAATAGAAATATGCAAAAGAGGAAAACCATACCGTTTTGTTAATATTTCATAATTAAGTCAAGCTGGTTAATTATTTTGCCCTTTTCAAAAAAATCAAATTGTCCGGTGCTCGTGCTCAAGACAATATAAGGTATTGACAAATTCCCAAGCATAGGAATGAAAATCAGAATTTCCAAAAACATTGTTAGGAAATGATTACATCCTCTCCAGATTGAGTAAAACATTAAAAAAACTCAGGATTTATTAGGATGTATCCCATTAAGCAGGTTTGTTTGATATATGACTTCAAATAACTACTTTTTTTATTTCATCATTAATATTTTAAGGGGCAAGTTATCATTTGGGGGAAACAGACTCTGACTGACAAATAGATTTGAGTGTCTTCAACACAAATTTCTGAAATCAAATGCAACTAATGCTAACTGATGATGGCAAACAAAAGCTAAAATGAACTGATTTTGATTATACTATGTTATCAGTCCAATCACTAACCCCGACATCAGTCTCTGTCTCTGGCAGTTTTCTGAATTCCAGAAGAATCAGTATAAACATTAAATTTTGTATAATTATAACATACCTTTGGTACAAGAGCTTCCATCATCTCTACCTTGAGAGTTAGCATATTTAAATCCATTCTTTCTTTCATGATATTCAACAACTGTTATGTCTCCATTAGCAACAGCACGTTCTAAATTAGTCTCATATGCCTTCTTAAATGGTTTACCATCTCCCATTCCATACATAGCCTGACAAATAGAACACAAAAATTGTGTCAAATTTACTAGTTTTCCATGGTACAATGCAAGAGCAATAACTCAAAAGATCAATCTTTCATAAACTCTAAAAATTACATACAAACGTTTTTGGAAGCAGTAAAGCAGTGTTCTGATAATGACCATTTTAGTGAAAATGACCACACAGCAATAAAATATGGAGAAATTATGTATAAAACCCTACCCAGGTGGCAGATTTAGATAATTAGTAGCATTTTAGATAATTTGTGTGTTTTCTGTGACTTTTATTTTAAATTGGTCACAATCCATAAGTCAATTATGAGTATAAGTAAGTTTGACTTAAGACACTAAAAAATCATTTTCTCCCAACACAATAACAGACACTGAATACCAATAAATAACCAAATCTGTGAGCAAATAGATTTAACAAATATAATCAAGATTCACATAATAAAACTATCATTATAGTAACCAACTAACTATTTATTTAAGAAATGTTTGATGATATTTACTTCTTCTTAATCATATCACTAAGTATGTGTAAGATTGAAGCTCTACATATTTAAATGATAAATAATAAACATTTACCAATAACAATATACAAGTCTAGCCAAGAATTATTACAAAAACTTAACATGCAATCTAGTGAACAGAAACACAGATTTAACATATTCTATAAGGAATCCAGTCAAAACAAAATAAGCCAGGAATATAAGAGCAATGAGAAAATTTCACAAGACAAAAATCTATAAAATATTCATCATTGTACAGTCATTATCTCTATCGAAAGTAAATTGCATACATGTTAAGAATATTTACAATTTAAGATTGAATCAGCTTCAAGTATTGATTCATGATAATGCATTTACTGAAATTTTAATAAAATAAATAATACTAGGAGCTGATCTGTGAGGGGAGTTTTGTGTTAGGCAGAATTTTAGAGTAGGAGAATAAAGGGGACAGATAACAGAAAAAAGGACAGAGTGCTTCCTGTTTTTCTTTTTTGTACATTCAATTATACATCAATTACATGTGATTGTACTGCCGTGTTAACAATCTTAACTTTAAAAAGCCAACCTAGTTTTGACAGCATCATACCCTTCAATGAAGCATAATAGGGAGAAATAATAGGGTTTTTGTGAAAGGGTACTATGTTTGATGTACTAAGAAAACTTCATACACTAAGTGTCCTAAACACAACCCATACCCAACTAGAGTAAAACAAGAAATTAAATGACACAAGTTTACCTGAAGTTTTTGGAATTCTTTTTCTTCTTCATGATTAGCTAGATCAGTTTCCTTTTCTTGTAAAGCCTGGGCTATTAATTTATCTGTACGTTCTTGTACTAAAATATCAATATATAATAGAGCACTCTCATAAAATGGTAGTAAAAATTGAGTAGAAATTTAGCGAGAACTTTCACTTTTATTAATCTTCAGAAACAAAAAAAAATACCAATAATGACATTACTATAGAGTGGCAATTACATGAGTTAATTGACTATTAGTATTAAAACTTCAGAATTAACTAAACTTGTTGTGTACCACTTTATGAATCAAATTAACCAGATAAATCTGCTAACTATTATTCAAAGAAAGCAACCATCATTAATACTACTAGACTCCTAGCCTTTTAAAGCTTATTTTTCCTTTTTCATATAATGCAGGGATGAGCCGATGGGCGATTCAGGCGACATCTTCGCCCTTTCCGTTAAAACTTCGCTCTGTTAGCACATCATGACAGTCAGACTCCTAGCCTTTTAAAGCTAATTTTTCCTTTTTCATATAATGAGAAACGATCAGTAGATGATCTCAAACCCACAACCCTCTATCAAGAGAGGGGTAACAGTGATCTGAAGTCATGTACATTGAGATTAACTACATAACCAATGACATGTATTAGCTTAACAGTCTAAGAGATTTAGGACTTGACATAACTGGTCATCCAACTACCCCTGACGACCTATATAAATTTCAGGGATGAGCCGAGAGGGCGATTCGGGCGAAGAAGTCGCCCTGTCTGTGAAAACTTCGCTCTATTAGCACATCAAAGCGAAATCGAAGTCGCCGTCATTTTTGGAAAATCAATGAAACAAATTATAACCCAGATTATGACAGTCCTCGAGACCTCGATTAAACGACGGATGGAGCGTATGTTACATCCGCATTTCTTATGTAATCTACCAATCAACTACGCGGGAGGTGTGCTGTTAGTAAATAAACGCTTCAAAAGCCGATAATAATTGACTCAAACGTTTATTAATGGCCCCTGTGTAATCTTGTCTGCTTTATGACCAACCAGCGTCCGCTTAAAATTCAATAGTGCTATATGTCGGCCCGATAAATTGATATCGTAATTAAACGATAGAAATTAACAAACACGTGTCAAACAGTGATTCGACAATAATAAAAGTAGATTAAGCTTTTTGGATGTTTGCCGTTCAATTGATAATTGTATCTAATTATGAGCATGTTATGAGGCAGTTAAAAAGACGTAATTAGCAGTTTGCTAATGATTGCAGTTATTTGTTTTTTTAAGCGTGATGTTATATACTTCGCTATCCACGCTATCGCCAATTAAACGAAACAAGGTTAAATCAGTATTTCAATAATCTTATTTTGATTATTAATTCTTCTTAATTAAGCAATAAGTAACGGGGAAATTCCCTCAATTTTTTCGATTTCAAGATTAAACACCGCGTGGTTCAATTGAATTTATGAAAATTGTCAAAGTATTCGTCACATAATCCACCAGCTAAAGTCGTGTTGCAGACTCTAAAAAATCAATAATAAGCATTTATTGCTACATAATATGTCATATCTAAGAAAAGGTTTGTCCTTTACAGCAGAAATAATTAAATAAAAAATATTTAAACAAAGAAAGGTCAAAAACGAGGACACTGATAGTATATTTTCCATATGGTCTTATATGCATTTTTAATCTCTTTTGATGAATGTATACTAGCAAGTAAAAATGCTATACCAAAAAGAAGAATTTTTATTGAAATGAAAATTAGATATTTAAGTTTACAATTTGATACCATATCAATGTGTTCTCCGAATTTTGTGTAAAACATAGAACAAATAACTCAGTAACCAAACATCCAGGGTGTGTTTTAATACTCTCACTACTTGTGAGTTACAGCAGACATATCATTTACTGAATGCAATAGTAATAACATACATTTAAAGGATAAAAGTTCTAGAAAAGTTTGCATTAGAGAAGTTTGTGAATACTGTTCAAAACATTCCATTCCGGTCATCGACATTTCCCGCTGGTCTATCCTCCCAACTTCTCCCTCACACCACAGCACTTCTTCCTAAATTACTGGGAGGGAGAAGTCACTTCTCCCTAAATTTGGAACCCAGGCTCATCCCTGATATTTGGGTTGGGGCAACTTGTTACTGCTAGTAAACATTTGGTACAGGCAAGTGAAATAAGTGGTTGTGAATGTCCAACCGGGCGACCTACTTAAAAATTATATCGTCGAACTCTGCAGATTGTAACAAAAATAATGATTAAGTACTTACTTGGTGTTTGTTCAGCTGAGAAATGACCATTAACATGAGCCTCTAGTCGTGATTTTTCATAAAATTCCATCTCGCATACAGGACAATGATATACAGAAGGTCCAGCAGCACTTGCCTCATCTAATCCTCTACAAGGTTTATCAGGACTAAATATCTGTGAATGTTCTTGATTTACATGTAGACTTAACTCACCAGAATTGTGAAATATTCTCATACATATAGGACATGGATACTCGTTTACATTTCCATTCTGTGTACTGGTTACCGTGGTTTCATTTATACTCCTTGTGTCATCTGATGTAGTCATTGTATTAGGACTGGACATTGGATGACCAGTCCCAGGTCTGGGTCGAGCTGGGCTTAATACATCAACATGTGCCATATTTACATGAGCTTGTATTAGATTCTCAGAAGATGTTATAAACTGACATAATGGACATGAGAAGCCAGCAGGCATGTTAGAATTGATATCAGGTTCAACATTATCATTGATATCTGGTTGTAAAACTTGATTTAGGTTTGGTTGTAAAGGTAAATTATTATTATCTTGACTCTCTTCCATTATAACATCATTTTGACTATGTATACTACCCTGTAATCTAAATCTAGCATTTTGCTCGGAATCATTTATTGGTTGATTACAAGAATCTATTGTATCGTATGACGATGATTCTCTGATCGTATGAGATGATATCGACGATCTGACGGAATGTGAGGATAAAGATGACCATAAAGATTCCGGACATGTTGATTCACGTACCATTCTTGATGGTCCTGGCTCATTTACAGATTCAAAGTTTAATTGAAGTTTTCCTCTTCTAGTCAGATTAGATTCAGACTGAGAAGTTTTCATATTAGAAGATTTTCGAGATGGTGACTTTTTAGGACTTTGGTCCAAGCTTTGTGAGTGTTTTAAAAATCCTTTACCAGTGGCTGTTTTAGGTATAGCTCCACCATGTTCTAAACCAAACTTGTCAGGATCATCTTTGCTTGTCACTTGCTTTGAAGGATCTGCTGTGTCATTCATGACATTTTTATTTCCAGAATTAGTAAAGTCATTGAAATGTACAGAATTGATGTGAACATTCATTTCATCAGCTGTGATCCCTGATAGGTCACAAAATGGACAACATATATTATTTTCAACATGTTCAAGCAACACATGAGCTCTCATTTGTTCCTCTGAAAGACCTTCTTGTCCACATATAAGACAAGTAAATTTCTCTCCAAGAAGTCCATGACCTTGGCCCTTAGTTGCTATGTGACCTTGACTTTGCCCAGCAGAAGCCATGTTGTTACCAGATGCTGAAATTCAAACAAAATATTAGACTGTCTGCTTTTGATTTCATAAATTATATTATTCACATTTAATTATAAACAAAATTTGTTTGATAAACAAGTAAACATAGGATATATTTATCATCACAACACTTGCTTCCATGACATTGCATTAGGGTTACTTCCAAATGACATTGAATGTTAAACCATTGATGAACTAGACCCTTAAATACAACCAGACATTGTAAAATATTAAATGTCTAAATTTACTATAACCACTGATTTCTGTGGTCTATCGTAATTATTTAGAATATCAAAATACTATGGCGTAATGAGCAGACGTAAATATTTATTCAGTAATTAATAGAGTGATTAACATAAACTACTATTAATTACTGAATAAATATTTACGTCTGCTCGTTTATTTCATTTACCATAACGTATGTCATGCTGAAAAAAAAAATATCGTGAAAGTTGCGCGTCAGAGTTGCTGGTCAGATTTTTATATTGTATAAGTAAAGTATATAATCCAAACTAATGAAGAAATAGGTGCTTACGAATAAGGCTTAAATAAAAAAATGAAGAAATTGTAAAAACTTAAAAATGACGATTATGTGTTATGGTTATTTAATTTTGACTAACGATGATGCAGTGGAATAGAGTTTAGAATATTTGCATTTCAAAGGTCTTAATTTTTTGTTATTTAGAATGACACATTTTGGAAACTCTAGTAAGGAGTTCTTGTTGTATATAGTTTTATAGATTTTATTTTGAGACGTTGTTGGGTCGAAGAGAGTGTACCGACCCGTGTATTGAGATACTGTTGGATACAGTAGAATTTTAAGTGGCGTATAGCCGTATATTCACATTTATAGAAATGTGGCGTTTTATGTGTCAGTAGGAAAGTGAATCGAGACTTTCTGTAAGAAATTATAGACCTTGGAATGTGAATCTATTCCATCCTCTAGGACATTGAATCTGATGTTAGTTAATTAAAATGAAATAAGGCATAAGTTGTTAAGAAAATATAATACATGTATCAAAAACGTTAAAATGAATCATTTATGATAAGATGTTTTGAATTAATGGGTGTCTGCGTTGTTCAAGAATAATTTATTTTTGTATTCATTGTGTTAACAATGAATACTCTGTTACCAATAGATTAATAGTGGTATTCCGATCGGAGTCCTATATTTAATCAACGAGACCTAACAGCATCCATATCCGGATAATTCCGCTACAATAAAATAGTTCATACTGAAACTGGTACTTTATGTATTTCTGCGCGAGAAAATGACCAGACGCTCAATATGACGTTACAGAATATACTTGAAGCGATTAACTTGTAACAGAGATAAGACTGTCCATAATACTCGTGAGAGGCGTGTGGCAGTACTATTAGATAGATGTACACTCGACGGCCTTCGCGGTCTATTTATAGAAAGTCACAGTCTAAACCACTGACGAAGACACTGTGGCTGACACCATAAACAGAGAAGAATTATCAGACCATCACTGATAATGATCGTTTTATATATTGTACATTTATATATTAAATTATCAAACATGGTTGGTTTAATTAACGGTTAATAAACATTTTTAAAGAATTTTAATGCCTCACTTATAGAGATCACAGGCGTAAGCAGTACTTTCGTGCTATTAATTGTTTGGGGACCTTTGATGCTTTGCCTCAATATTTTCTTGTAAAGAAATATAATCTTCGTTCGATTAGCCGTCGGAATATGGGACAGAACATGTTCTTGAATCGAATAATCTGGATTGGTTATCAATAAATATAATTTCTTGCCAAATGGACAGGTGAATTATAAAGTATACCATAAAAATGAGTTTGTATGTGCTCGGTCGGAACATGACGAAATTGTTAAACTCTGACACATACATGTATATTGCTTGAATGCTTTACTAAAGGAGGTGTCATACATGGCTAATCGACGATTCAAGCATTTTTGGAATGCTAATACTGGTACTGTATACATTACTATAAGTGCTGATTCCCGCGTATTGGGTTTGTTTTAAAGATAATTATTTCCGGACTGTAACTGTTCGGGTCGTATGCAATTAAACCCGAGGTGTGTTCAACAATGCGAGCGCTCGAGCGAGCGCCCGCCTCGCGAATTGTTAGGCTATTGAACGACTGCGCTCATTCCATAAATAGGTGAAGATATCGGTCAGTCAGACCGTTTGTGTACAGAATGTCGAGCGCTCGCTATAAAATCCAAGATGATGTCAAACAGCACATCATTGAAAAAGCGGGTGGGGGAAACAATTATTTCTGTTGATACACGAGATCTTTCATATTTTTTTACCATACATAAATCATAGAGACAATTTACTGTACCAAATAAAGGGTACATTTAGTATATTTTATGCATATATGCGTGGATATTTTATGTGGAACAAGTAACACACAAGTTTGCGTCCCACTTTTCAGAAAAATTCTTTGATATAAAAAAAAATAATTTTTCCTGCCACCATCTTTGGTACCTGTTATAATATATATTTCCAATGATATATTAATACAGTACCCACAAAAAAAACTACAACTCATTAATTTGATGATTTTTTTTGTAGAATTACTAGTTTTTTATATTTAAATATGGTTGTGATAAAATGAAAACAAATTTCAATAATGCGGCACATGAATAATATTCAGCATCTGACACCCTAGCTTAAGCCTATTTATTGTAATCATTTTCTATAATGTATTTTGTTTGGTATTTTTGTAGACTCAGTTATAAGTAAAGTGATAAACTTTTTTAAGTAAGCAGTTTTCAAAATTTTGGACAAAAGCTATTTAGTAGGCCTGCAAAGTGAAAATGTCTCCGCACTTTTGGTGGGTATTGTATATAAAATCTAAAACAACATTATCTTTAATAGACAAGTTATGACCAATGAACCGTATGGCTAAATATGTTTGAATTAGTAAAGAAAATAAAATTAATTGGCATGTGAAGTCACATTTGCTTAATTTTTGTAATATATAATATATGTATATATATAAGTAGAATAAAATAATCAAGATAGCCTCAATTTAATTGAGGCTATCTTGATTATAATGAGGAAAATAAGCTAAAATCAATAATCTAGGTATTATTTCTTGCATAAAGGTCAAGCTCAGGTTAATTCTGTTGGACTATATCAATGTTTATATGAAAAAAATCAGGGGGTCGATCGTGAACTAATTGTCGAAATTTTAAGTTGAAAATCAGGTAATTGATTTTTTCTTACGTCGACGTCAGTTTGAAATGTTATAATTTACAAAGTCTAATAGCGTAATCATTATGGTAAAGCATTGTTTTGGAATACATCTGATGTAATGATGACACTAAGACACACATATCATGGTACTGGACTAATACAGAATATTGAACATTTTTACAAAAAAAGTTTGATGAGATTATTGAGAATTCCAGCCATGATAACAGCATAAGGGTCAGAATAAAAAATCACAAACTAATCAGTATCTGGTATGTCCACCTCTAGCTTGAATGACTGCCAATCAACGTCGTCTCATTGAACTTGGTGGTAAAGTTATACATTCCTCGATCGACCTCTCTCAAAATGCCAATATTTTTCCGACATAACTATTTTAATGGTTTCATATTGTTTGCATATTTTTGAATATGAGAGGCAATGCATTAAACTGACGTGACCCGGGTGCGTAGAAATTCATTTTATGTTTTTTTTTTAAATATATTTTAGTTTATCATAATACATGTACTGCATTTTGACCATGGCACTCTTCCTGTCTTCGATTATAGGAGGTTGGATTTAAAACAATATGAATTTAACGAAGGGGTAGTAAGTACAGAAATGTATGAAATGGACATAGCAAATTTACCACTTAATCCATTTTAAAGTGTACATGTATTCATTAATATTTTTTTCAAATTTCTCTCAAGATGAAAGAAATATTAAATCATTTTCAATATAGTTATTTAATTAAATATAGGGAGGCGAGACAGGATAGAGCGCCATGATCGTGCGACCACATGCACGACTCATGCAGGTTGTTTCGTCATCTCACGATGACGAACGCAGAAACAAAGCGTTTGACCAAGTCCTAGCAAAACATCAACAGCTCTGGTAACCATGCCATATTTCCCTTCTCTAAGAAAAAGGAATGACTTGGTATTTGGGAACGACCAGAGCCAGTAAAATGCTTCGTCAGAAAAAGGCAAACGCTTGACAAAGTGAACAGACGCAGCTTGTCTGTTTGTTACAAGAACGTCTATAGATCTATATACACAATATTAATTACAAGGTTTTTAGTTAAATCATATCGCTGTACATAATTTATTAGTATGTCAAATAAATCGTACATGGGATTATTTTACTTGAAATTTCATAACTATCATTAATACGTTTAATTACAAATCAGAATTTAATTGCTTTTTTAATTTGATAGTGCAGTTTATTTGTATTTGATAACAACTCACAAAATTTAGGATTCATCTTCCAAAATTTTCTTCCCCATATTTAATGTCCTTTTTACTGTATTTAACTATTGTTACATGCTCTGCCCTTTAGGACCCGAATAGCTCAGTCGGCTAAAGGGAAGGAACGGAAATATTCATTGTAATGAAAAGTTCAAGAGGTCGCTGGTTCGAAACCTAGCAAAAGCACAAATTTTTATTTTTATATTTTATTTTTTATTATATTTCTATATTTTTTATTATACATATTTACGTATTAAGAGGTAACATTGACATATTGAGATATATAATCTTATGAATATTTTAAAACGACTAGTGTTGTGTTTACGTTTTATTATAGTTTCTTTAAGCTGTACATGTATTAGACTTATACAATAACACAATCATGTATCTTTATTTGAATTATTGAAATACAAAATATATATTTCAAAATTTATAATATTAGTCCAGTACCATGATATGTGTGTCTTATTGTCATCATTACATCAGTCAGTAGATGTATTCCAAAACAATGCTTTACCATAATGATTACGCTGTTAGACATTGTAAATTATAACATTTCAAACTGACGTCGACGTAAGAAAAAATCAATCACTTGATTTTCAACTTAAATCTTTGAATCAGAATTTTATGAAACTATTGAACCATACCTAAAAATATTGATCATAACTTAGCCTCATATGAAACTGTATGATATTAATTATTGAACAGACCTTTCAGGGACTCAAAATATTGATTACTGAAAACAAAAGACCCTTAAGGGACCTAGATTATTGATTTTAACTCATTATCCTCATTAGCCTTAATAAATTGAGGCTATCTTGATTATTTTTATCCTACTTCTATTCATTAAAGAATAAAGGCTTATGATGGAAAAGTTTCATTTCACCAAAGTGTAATCTGACAAGATCTGGAGAGATTAAGGAAAAATTCCTGAATAAAAAATGTTAATAAAACATACTCATTTAAAAATACAATAACTGCATTTAACTTAAATATATTAATAATATGAATGATAATTATTATACTATCAATTAATGTATTGAATATATTATTTGTACTTGTTGAAGTCATCAACATAATTAATGTTTGGAACATATATCACTTTTTCTTCAAAATAACTAGTTTGTGTGTAATAATGAACTCGGGTATTAAATCTTAGTATAACACTTTGAATCTTAACATTTGTTTATTTTCTTACAAGATATAGATAATTTGTGCATATAAAACACTTTCAACTATTTTCCAAAAAATAACCCCATTCACTTGACTACATTAACCTCTTTGTTAAATCAGGTAACCGAATGAAAAAAAGAAATATAATTTATCAAACAATTAATTCTTAATTATATCTGTAAATTTTAACCATCGTCATTAAACACCATCAGTGCAGGTACAATTAATTTCTAAGACACTTATGATAAGCAGAAATGGGGTTTAAATACATTTTCTGTTCAGTTACTATATAAATCATAGAATAGCAGCAGGGTGTTAGTCCAACTTTACTCAAAAATGTGTACTACGTAGCACACATAACAGATAACAATGACATAGTTTCAAATCTCTCCTATATTAGAGATTTTTTTGACACACAGACTAATTAAACAATGTGATAGTCATATTGTAACAGTTATAGCTTTGACTAATTACAACAGTAGTCATAGTGCACCTAGTAGTTTGTTAACAGCTAAATCCAGAGATAAAGCCGCTTCAGGAACAGTGAGTAGGTGGACTGACCGCTGTGATATAACCTTTATAAGGTGTTTCTACAGCATAAAACCCTACAAAAATTGAATAAATCTAAACACAATGAATACCCCAGTACTTTCAGTGCTTTGATTTATTGTTGTCTTGAGGGAAATTTGTCAAGGTAGTATGTAGTTAAGAGCTATCACACTAATCATTTTATAAGAAATCAGTATTGTCAGTCTGAAAGTAGCAAACTATCACGAATTGAAGATGTATCTGCTAATTGAAGTTGCCAATATAACACTGAAGTCACTAGAGAAAGTACAGTTCAAAAGTAGAAGATGTTATGGTGAAGAACTCTCAATATTATGGAGGACTGGTACAACGTTGAATGATGGAGCATATTATACAGCATTAATTGGTGAACAAGTACAACGCAACGTTAATTTAATCAAGATATGTTACTTTTTGTATTAATATCATCTGGTGTTAATGGTATTTCTATCAGCATACGATTTGAATGTTTTTTTTACGGTCATCTGATTAATTGTTATTGCATCAGATTAAGAATTTTCTAAACACGTAAGCTATGCCAGCCACGGCAGTACTCATGTAATTATGTATTTTAGTATAACAGAGTGTAGATGGCATAGAAATGTTTCCATTTGGGATCTGTTTTCCCATGTGCTTTCTGTTGTTAAGATATAACGGTAGATATAATATAAGATAATTGCGTTAATATCTAATCAAAAATAGATCTTATCATTATCATACTTATAATGTTCATATCATTTCCTATATTATTATTTACACAAGTATTGTTTGTTATCTACATTTGTATCTACATGTTTCAGTATCATGATATTATATTATGCTATATTATCTGGCTTTATGATAGTGTCTGAATGTTTTTACATTTCTATTTGTAGATCATGATTACTTACTAAAATTGGTCAAAGAGTCGCAGGCTAATTTCAAGGGAAAGATGGACAAATTAAATAAATTTTGAAGTCATCACCACAGACAAATAAAGAGACATTCATATAAATTTATAGAACTTTAAGAAAGTACTATGGTGGTGTGTAATTGTAATAATATTGAATAAAACAAAAAGGATTACAGTGAATTATAAGTAACTGATTTAATAGTTAATATTGTTCATAAACTTTCCCCAGAAGAAACGTTGTCTTAATGGTGAAATTAGCTGTGGCTCAAATTGCTTATAAATTGTGTTAGGTGTTTTTGATTTTTCTGTATTTTGTGACATGATTTTCTTTCAGGTTTTTAATTAAGTTCATTGTATGTTATTGTATTTACTTAAATGAATATTTCTTTCAGGGTCTAAAATGTTACATAAAATACTGTTATGTGTTGCTAAGATCATGATTGCATTGTTTAGCTACGAGTGTAATAATTATACTTCTATCATTTATGGATAAAAACGAGTGCTAAAAAATCTCCACAAATCATAGATTTTTTCCAAAAGGCAGTGTAGCCGTATGGCGTAATGAGCAGACGTAAATATTTATTCAGTAATTAATAGTAGTTTATGTAAATCACTCTATTACAATACTATCTATATTCTCCAGACAGAAATTAAAACGTTGCTTACAAATATGGAAGTTGCACTCGAGCTATTAGATCATATGCAAACATGACTTGGCTAAATGATGTACTCTTTCAATTATTGTTAATTATGATATACATCTTATTAATTAATGCATTCATTATCACAGATGAGCATCATATTTCTCGTAAGATTGGGTTCATCAGTGGAACCCTATATAAACCGTGTTAAGCAGGTCATTAAGGAGGTCATTGTTAGGTAGTCACTATGAGAAGTTATTGTTAGGAGAGAGTAACGTTAGGGCTGTGCGAGCGCCCTTGGGGGCTGCTCGCACCATAGTTATAATTATTTGTACACTCATTTCTTAGTTAACACTGGACTTATAAATTTATTGTTATGTGTACAACTTTACTATCACAGACCTCTATTAAATGTCACTATCCAAAGACGTTGTGTTGTTATAATTATACACTGCTTCCTTTGTTTAACATGGGTTAATATATTTCGGAATCACCTAGTAAAACAAAAGATTTGACGAGAGCGAGTTGTTCTTTTTCACGTGAGCGAGTTGATATTTAGATATCAACCCGGCCACGTGAAAAAGAAAAACCTGCCCTCGTGAAATTTTAAGTCGTGTATTCAATGGAGCGCAGTCTTCGTGTTAATTTAGAATTTAAAATAAACACGAGCTGCTTAATTTTTAAAAGTTTGTCTATACTAACAAAACTTATTGTATTTTCATGAAACGTTTATTACAAAACTTAAATATCTTCGGATATATGTACAGAACTTAAGATTTATTCGAAAGAAATGAAAATGTTGTATTTATTCATGTAATGATTTAATAGCGACGTTAACCATCTACAATATACTTCCAATTCTGGCTCATTGACTTAAATATTACTTCCAAATTACCTGGTTTTTTTGTAAATATGATCAAGAATAAGTAAATATGTAAGATAACTGTTCATAAATATTTCCAATGTAAGGCGTAAAATTGCGTAATTTACCGAAAATGAGAAGATGGCATTGAACATAACATCTTGAATAAAAATTAAACAATACAATGAATCAAAAAACTTATTCATGCATTTATTGTTAATTAACAAATATTATTTACCGTCGCGGATGCTAAAATATGTAATCAAATCATGCTAGTTATCTGTTAATTAACAGTTTAAAATCCTCTACATGCTCGTAAGAGAAACAAGATGCACTGGAAACAATTTGTTTGTAAAAATGTAGTCCACGCCCAATTTATGTACATGTGTAACTAATCACATGAATCGTTGTGTAAGTCGGATATTAACCTCGTGCTATGGTTTTCTGTGTTAAAACAACCTGGCCTTGGACTTCTCAAAATCCTCAAACGCTTCGCGTTTTCGGATTTTCACGAGAAGTCCGCGGCCAGGTTGTTCTAACTCAGAAAACCCTCGCACTCAGTTAATATCCTTTACTTATATCCTGAAGTGTTAGTGACAATGTACATCGTGTTCAAGAATTACGTTACACAACAAATTACGCTTCACATTGTTAAGTGATTACGTTACAATACACAAAAACATTAAAATTTAGACATGTGATGCAGATTTTTTACAAATGAGCTTTTATACTGTAAAATAAATTCAAAACAATTATGAAATTACATCAAGTTGAAACTTGAATTAGAAACAAGTAAAACTGAACACTTTTGTATCAATATTTTCAGTACTCAAAAGACATTTAAATCTGTCCTCAAACTCCTCAAAGAATAAAAAAACCCATTAAACTATCATTTACCGTCTCTAATTACAAAGAACCAAGCAATAATTCAGATGGACTAATACAACATATGCTATCCTGGTGTCATTAGTTTTGACGCACTTAAGCAACAAAACGAGTATATCATGTGATTTCAAAGAAAAGACAGCAAATTACAACTAAAAATCGATGATTTCATTCCTAAATTTCCTTTTGTGCAATTTTAAACGTTTTCAAGGACATAACACTCCTTGAAAATGGTTAAATTTTGATTGTTACTGATGGGCCGTGGCAGCATCCATGTTTGTTTAGAATCATATGAAATGACGCATTATGACTGGTCTGCTCTCAAAGTCGGCCATTACTAAAAAAATCAACTGTAATGAAACATGGACAAAGCAAATTTATTACTGCGAGCACTCAGTCCATTTCATGATGCAAAAATATCTAAGTACTATTTTTTTGGACAAATGAAAAAAAATAGCATGTCAATATTTTTTTTTCCTTCCGAAAAAATGAACGTGGTACAAACAAAAACGGGTAACAAAATAATTACCCCTACATTCAACAAGAAAATTAAGTAAACTATCAATTTTTTGTATAATCTAAATCTCCGATTTCTAAAAGACATATATGACTTTAATAAATGAAAATTTTGAATAACATAATGTTTTAAAAGCATTGAATCAAATGAACATATTTACGACGGTCAAGCAATTAAAATCTGATTAGCGTTCGTGGACAATATAACGAGTACAGCTTGCTAAAGGGTGATTTTTTTACCTTGTAACACATTTTAATCGCATGCCTATTGCATGGTTTCTAAAAAAAAATGTGTGTAATAGACTGAGAGAATGAAAAATATTCCCACTAGGGCTCTACACCGGTATACGATATATATCGAATACCGGTATTGTAGGTTAGATAGATATATCGGATCGAACGTTTCTGTATCGAACAAAATATCGATCAATGACGTCATACACATAAAATCCATAGTCTGCAAATCATTTGATATTTTGTATCGCCAAATAAACATTCTACAGCTTCCAATTCAGTATGCAATGATATATGGACGAACAATATCATAACTTGACATTACTTTAAGCAAATTTCTTACACCGGATGCGTCATGTTATGTCCTTTTTTCAATCAAAGGGAAGTAACTATTGCGGTTAGAATATCAATTATAATTATGTACTTTCGTTTTCAATTAGTCTGGGAACCATTAACGATCAGTATTTTATATACAGATCAATTTTGAGAGCCAGAAGGCTCTTGGATTTGGTAGGGTAGATCTGCGATGTAAAGAGAACTTGATTGGCGGTTAATAAATGGCCAGAAGCGATATTCTTATTAATAGCTGAAATTCTTAAAGAGTATGCTTTTCCTTTTTCCGAAATTTGTTTAGTGTCATGACTCATATAAATATGTATAACTGGAGATAAATATAACTAAAACCAAGCATCAACAAAATGATTTCATTTTATGTAAATCCTGCACACAAGTACATAAACGATCGTTTATGGAACGCATTCTGTCAATATTGATGTTAATACACGGAAATTTGTGTCACAAAAAACTCGTCTGCAACATTACATTTGTCCGAGAATATGCTGCCTCCGATAAAAAATGAAGTTTAGGGTTATTATGTTGTCACTATATTCTGCAAAAATGTTGTAAGCAAAGGAGACAATACAATAAACTTAGCCGTGCATGTCACCATGTCAGCAGACAGATCAAGTCTAGACAGACTTACCCATTCTCATACCAAGTGGCTATCAAGATTCTCGAGTAAGATTGAGAAGATAACCTCTGGTACGAGAATGAGACTCACTATATGCAATGATATATTTCTTAAAAGTGCAAACTTCAAAGACTTAAACATTTAGAATATTAATAAGACAGTATATTTAGTAGTATGGTATTAAAACAATTAAAATAAATGAATAAAGTATCACTGTTTTGAAGTTTTATAAAAGATCTATTTATTGATAAAATATCATATGATATATCGAATATCGATCATTTTGTATCGATACGAATATTGTATCGATCATTCTGACCGATATAGAGCCCTAATTCCCACGCTTATAATTGCAAAAAATCGACATGCAAAGATGTTGGACAATTTTGCATTAGTAAAATAATGGAAAATTAACCACAATAGAAGTAAACTTTGATATTTTAATAAGTGCATCTCTTTTTTTAAAGTTTTAAACAAAAAGCACATTCATCGTAATTGCAAAGTGTAGCCACGCTATCAATGACGTCATACGAGATTTCATTCGTCACTAGTATGATCAAAACAAAGATGGCGTCGAAATATATGTGCGTCGAAACATGAGATCGGAGGATACATGATAAGTTTTTACTAGTAGGATGGAGTTCGGTAATATCGCGTTACCAACAGTTTCAACAAAAACAATAAAACAATAATAAGTTACTTTAAAACTATTTATGTATTATCATTTTGTGTCATCTTCCCTCTATAACTGGCAGCAATCATTTTAAAATCCATGTCAATAAAGCGTGGGAATTTCCAGAAATTGACAGCCATATTTGACCTACTTACATAATCTCCAAGTTCTTTAATATCGCGGCATTTCGTCGAGGCCCTACCAAATGTTAATCCACGTAAAAAATTGAACAAAGTTGATTAAAAGAAGTAACAGATAATTGCAAAAAAAGTTTAAAACACATTGGAAAAACTTTTATTTTGAAAAAGGAATGTTAAATATAATTTTATCAGCTGGCTCCGGTTAACATGGAAGAAACAGGTTTTAAACAAAGAGTTTGAATGATATTTCCTTTAATCGCACATTTTGGTAGTTTATTTTTTTTAAACCTTTAAACCCTTGATATGTCTCAATTTAGTATATTTTTTATTCAAGAATGCTTTATTTTTACAAGACCTGTGATACAATTCCATTAAAAATATATCTTTTATGTCAACGCAATTTTTGCACCGGGAACTAAACATCCCTGCGTGGGCCTCTTTTTTTTACTACTGATTTCGTCAGCATTTAGTCCCGCCTACATACGTCATTCATTGACAGCAGCCATTTAATTCATAAAAACAATGGTATACAGACGATCCGTCCCCAAGACTATTCTCCCTCTAGACGATCCGTCCCCAGTCACATTCGTCTATGGACGATCCGTCCCCAAAATATCAGAGTTTAGACGATTCGTCCCCATTTTATAAAAGTGTGTACGAGAAATGATTTATGCGAAGATTTATGTACATATATTCATTTTTTGATGAGATTTTGCCAATATTTATTTGTAAACGGTCAAATGTTAAATATCTAACGTTCAGCATTTTAAATGTTATACGTAAACAATATATTTAGATTCAATTAAAGTACGATTTATTTTTGTATTACTTATACTATGAAGTCACCTTGCACGTGCCGTGTCCAAGTTTCTCGCTAAAATAATTTTATTCATAAATGGTCAAATGTTAAGTATCTAACGTCCAGCATTTTAAATATTATATACTTTACAAACATCTTCAATTCTTATATTAATTATCATTTAATAAAAATGATAGGTGAAGTTTGGTATTATTATATTAAAGGTCTCTGTTAATTATTGTCGGGTTCAGATAATTCACTTATTTTATCATATAATTGCTATAATTAAGTTGCTAAAAATAAAACACCAAACGTAATAAAACGGAATTTTTGTAAATGCATAATTATTGTTTTTCACATATAAGTCCATTCATTTTGGTTGAAAACAATAAAAAATATATAATTGAACAGAACAGAACACAACATACACTTATAATTACACAAGAAAACTCGATACAAAAATTATTTGTTAATATAAATCAATTAAGGGTCTATTGTTTACATTTTTATTTTTCGATCTGAAACAATGAATTATTTTTGTATCAATCACGTTGATTAAAATACATCTTTATTCAACAATGCATAATAATCAATCTTCATTCCAGCAGGCCATGTTTATGAAATTAAATTTGCTGTTCTATGTGTCGCAATTTTGCCTAAAATTAAAAAACGATATATTTAATAATGTACAAATAAAAGATAAAACACAGAGTACACGTATCTTATATCAGGTCGTATTAATAATACTGATTGTGCTATACACATAATGGGACGAATCATTCTAACATTCCTTAGGCGATCCGTCCCCAATTTGGGGACGGATCGTCCAAGGACGGATCGTCTAAGGACGGATGTGACTGGGGACGGATCGTCTGACATTCAAAACAATGCAGCAGACAAACTAAATATAATATAACTGAATAAAAGCAGTTTTAGGTGACATGGTGGTACGGAACATTTACTGGATTTCAATTTTATTGATGGTTGAAGAAAAAGTAAGTTTATTCACCATTTAGAATGGCATGTATCAATTTTTGTTTGTATACGTAACTGATGACGTGTGACCTACAAAATGGCGTCACTGCAATCATCGCTAGGTGGCGCATCGGGAATAATAACAACAAAGGGACAATACCGCGATATTACCGAACCCGCGATATTAGCGGACACCACTATAATACCAGGTCATGGTGCAAACAGCCAATTAGCATACAAAAGGAAAAAATGTACCCTTTTTACACAAATAAATGACACCGAAAAAAAGATAACAAAATGCTTTGTTTAAGAATCTCATTTTTTACTCTACTGATAAGAAAAATGATAAGTATGGCAATGCAACAGCAAAGAACTTTCTTCCAAACAAATATATAAATATCTATTCCAGTGATTATGACATTGAGTGAAAAATCTGTCAAGTCTAGAATAATCTAGATTATGGTATGGACTAAGTATGGTAGAATGCAAAGAATTTCAATCAAAACCAAAAGTAGACAGTAAAACAACAAGAATGATGTCTTTAATGGCATCAAATAAGGTGGACATATCTGATCAAAGGCTTAAGCAGATCTAACCTTTTACTAAGGGCTAACATGACACATAAAAATCATTTACAAATCCGAAATTTTGTTATAATAATTTTGTTGCAGGACGTATCCGAAACTATGTAAACTCAATGACTGGTGCGAGAATAAGATTTTTTTATCAAAGAAAAACAATACTTGCAATAAATGAATTATTGAGCCTATTGATAAATACCTGTTCTCAAAGGTGAGTAGATGATAAATCAAATCAGTTAACATGCTCTGTCAAAAGGTTCAAGTTATCTTATTTTAATGAGCCGCAGCATCTTCCTTTCCATTCTCATTTACCTGTCACATTATTAACCAATCAAATAACAAGTTACAATTAAGATAACCAATCAAAATTAAGATGTCATTTTCATTACCGGATACAGTGGATTCGGAATTGTTCTGATATTATCGTCATTATTCAACAAATGTAAACTAAGAGGACATGCAATCTTTCATGAAGATCTGTCACTAATATTGAATGCCAGCATAGTTTGAAATCATGTCATATCTGGTGTTAAGGCGTTTGCAGTCACTTATAACAAACTGTCAACAATGTAATTACACAAATGTCATAAGAAGTCGTGCGCTCTCTTGTAGCTGTTTACTTCGCTTGGAAGGTCAGTACAAGTTTAGCTCAATGGTTGTTTAGTATGTTTATTTTTATGTAATACTTATGACACCACATATTGCATCATAGGCATGGCCCATAATCTCGGTTTTGTTGCCCAATTTAGTTCATTAGTGAAATCATTGATTGAACTGCCTGCATAGGATCAAACCTCATGAGGTACACAAATTCTGGTGAACTCGTTCAGTTTCGTGAAAGTAATTCACGAACAAGAGATCCCGGTCATGTCTTATAGAACTTTTTACAAACATCACTGACATCAATGCAGGCAAAGGTTTCGCAGCTGCCCAGGATGATTTGGGAACAGGAAAACTCAACCCAAAGACAACTCAACCCGTTGGCAGGGATGTGATTTAGAGCCAAGTAACTAACTGAACTATATGAACAGATTGTACTTATACATGTTACTACATTAATACAGAACCAGCATAGATAGTTCATTATTGTTTTTAAAATACTTCTAAGGCTGTGTCTCCTGGTCCTAACCCTCTAACTCAGAACAAGTCTCTTTTTCTTAAGTTATGATCATACATTGAATATTCATTATTATGAATGACTCTTTAAGAGTGAATTGAGGTAGGTGTTCACTAATCTGTTAAAATATAACTACATTGTATATTTGTACTTATTTTTTTGTAGAAGTAACTATATTTTTTATTTTTTTTTTGTATCTGTAGATAAAGGGAAAACATCGTCTATAGACAACAAAGAGGAAAATAAATCTAATGGTAATTGCTTTTTTGTCACAATATCACATTCTATGATAATGGTTCTGTCTATGTCTTGAATTGTTACCACCCCTACCCATATTTACTATCTTATATAGTAATGGGCCTAACTATCAACTTGCCTGATTATATAAGATTACCAATTTTCACTTAGTACCAAAATTAATTTTTTACAAGTCAGGGGATTTTGCTTGTAGGTTAAGGCCCAGACTGTTAGTTTTATATTAATGTTAAAACTGCTTAGAATATAAAATATTTTCAAATGTTGAGCTCTTATAACCTAGTGCATGAATTTGTGATCATTAACAGCTATATATATAATATATATTAATTTTTTCAGCTAAAAAGTGTAACTGGAATGACCCAATCAGATTTTTTGTGGAAATGATTTTGAGAATTCTTGTATTGTCATATGATTGATATTTATATTTTTGTGGAAAATACTTTTTTTCTAATTCAGACAAGACTACCATTACAGCACAGACTGAGAATTGGCTTCCTGACGACTTGAGTAACAGAAGTTCAAACCCTAGACGTGAGTTACTTTACATGAAACTTATTAATTTATTTTGCATACAATAGTTAATAAGGATTGAGTATTGCTGAGATTGTTTGTGATTGCACTGGTTATGATTTGAAAGCCTGGATATATACATGTATTTTGAATTTAACAAGTGTTTTAATGGGCATAATTTCTTCAGTTTGACAACCAATGAAATAGTGATGATAAAGGTCTTGCAAAAACTTCCACTTATAAGATACTGTTATTTTATTTCAGCATTTGGTGATTATTCATACCCTCACAATCTACATAAGGTAGCTCTATTATGGGGAAATTATTTTAAAACACGAGAAGAAATACCTTCACATATAAAGTGAGTATAAATTATTTCATCTGATACCACTTACTGGTTGGATATTCTTAACGTAACCTTATAAGAAAGAGCTATCATAATGGCATCTAACCTAGTGGCTTTTTACCAAGATTGTTCGGCTAAAGCCCCTTTAACACTGTCACTATGCAAAGTTCCTAAGCTCGGGTGAAAGATTTTAGCTCTGGTACAAAGTGCAGAATCTGAGAAAGGTTTTTTCCTTTGTAAAAGTTACCGAAATAACTCATATTCTAAACTTTCAGGATTTTGAAAATTTTGAACTTGACACTTAAATTATGGGAATACTGATAACATCAACATCACATGATATTATGTGGAAAATAATTTCCATCATGAAAGAAAATAATGTGTAGTAAAATTCAGTTATGATTATTGCAAAATCTTTATTTTTATGCCAGGAATGCTTTATTTGAGAAGAGAAAGGTCCCTATATTGATACTGTTCTGCTACTACGACCATTTAGTTTGATTACTCTATTAGTATAACTTTATCATATTGCAACATTTTGATATAATCTATTTCAGGATGAGTGTACAATTAGCTGCAGATGATAAATTAAGAACAATTATATTTTACTGGATGATGTCTACAAGTATTTTTTTCTTTTTAACAATTGTTTACATGGGTAGAAGACGTTATTATCAATATATTAACATGATTTCAAAAAAACAGAATGAAGTATGGGCTGCCAGAGAAAAACTTGAAACTTCAGGTGGTAAATGATGAGACTAGTGTCTTATGTTGAAGTATTTTATATCTTGTCAGTTTGTTGATCTTTTTTATGCTGTTTTGATGAAATTATAACAAATAAAATGTATGTAATCAAAATTATATATATCTTGTTTTGTTTTATATCTTGTTATATTGCCATCAGCCATAGAAATTTAATGGATAGATAGTCAAACCAGACTTGAAGGAGAAATCATAGTTATAGGGCATTTTTCCTAGTGGTTACCACGTTGGACTAGTAAACACTGGATGGCCAGTTCTGCATTGGTTTGAATCCCATTCAAAAACTGTCCAGTTGTTCCTTGAGCAAGAAACTTAATCCTACTAGCTCAGTACTGGGGGATCAGGAAGCGGACGCGAAAGTGATTAATGTAAATTGTAAGAACTTCTTCACCATTGAGCTAAAAAATCGATTAGTATAAACAATATCTAAGATGATTAATACTCTTTATACAGATATGATTAGGGTATCTGCAAGGATCATGTTTACAAAATAGAAATGTTATGGGATGGGGTTAAAGGGATGAGAATCTAGCAAATGATTTCCTATGGTTTTGTGTGATGAATCTAGATGAGGCAGTTGTCAAGCAAATAGGTAAATCAAGACCACTTGCTTATGATGGCCATGGGATAGATATATTGTTGATTAAAAGCAACAAACAAACACTTTACACATAATTGACATGTTATGGAGTTATTCCAAACCCTGTGATGCCATCCACATTATGGAAATGTCTTTTTTAACTTAAAACCAAAGATTTTTCCATCGTTAACAGCAACAGACTTACCTTATCAGTTAGCATGGACTCTTCCTTTTCAGTCTTTGCATACCTTTCACAAGAAGCCAACAAAATCTCCCTTAGGGGAGGTAAATTAAAATTCTTATCAAAATTTTGTGAAAGGGTATCAAAATTATGAAATACTGAAGGCATCAAGCTTGGACTTCAAGTCACCCCACTGGACTACAGATGGTTTTTTTTTGTAAATAATACAACACAGCAGATACTTTCTGTGCTCTCTGTTTGAAAGCAGACATTAGAATTGGATAGCTACATTCCACATTCTCACGTTATCGGAGTTAAATATAAACATACAGACAAACTTAAATGTAATTTTCAATTTTATTGAACTTCTGGGAATAATTTCATTTTAAAATTTCATAACAATGTAAAACTCGCAATGTGTACAAAATATAATAACAATCAATGAACAAAAAGACAATGATAAAAATATGATAAAATCATTAACTACATAATCACATAAAACTATAGTCTACACTATGACCCCATTAGAACTGTCACATGAGATGTCTCTGGTGTACCCCACTACCACATGAGAACTGTAACATAAGATGCTTAACGTGCACACTATGGTCACATGACAACTGCCTCATAAAATGTACACAATGACCACATGAAATATGCCTATTGTGTACACTATGACAACATGAGAACTGTCACATGAGATGTCAATGATGTACATCATGACAACATAAGAACTGTCACATGAGATGTCAATGATGTACACCATGACAACATAAGAACTGTCACATGAGATGCCTATGGTGTATACCATGACAACATAAGAACAGTCACATGAGATGTCTATGATTTACACTAAAACAGATGTATTTGGGGTGTACCATGAGCACATGAGTAGTCTACAATGTACACTTTGATAACATGAGAACTGTCACATGAGATGTTTATGGTGTACACTAAGACTACATGAGATATATATGGTGTACACTATGACCACATAAGAACTGTCACATGTGAAGATCATATATAAAACACATGTTAACACATCATATCTACACTACCACACTTGATATCTTGTAATGTATCATATAATAGCACATTTTGATGCAAGATCACAATATGTTTACAATTTAGATACATTCTCTCAATTAGATTTGAGAGATGTCCTGTAGCATTATTTCAATCAAAATTATTGAATAAATCAACAAATAAAAGTTCATCATACAATTAGATTTTCTCAAATCAACACTCATTAGGACAGTGTCAAGTCAAGCTCATTAGCAGAATTCTACTTTCAGATGAAAGCATGGTATACATATTGAAAATATACACATAAAATATCAAGGCACTAAAACTATACATATTTAGGTATGTTTATAGAATATAGACATCGGTCTATTAAATGATGTTACAAAAGTATTTGACAAATTTTCCAACATCTCAAGTTGAAAGGTGAAGCAATGCAGCAAAATTAATCAGAAAGTTACCACAGCAGATAAATAGATTTTTCAGCCCTCTAGAAGTAAAAAATTATATAAGTTGAAATTAACAAACGGATGTTTTTTAAACTTTTTTAATATTTAGTATTTTTTATCAAGCTTTCAGTATTTTGTAATTTCTAGTTTAAACGTTTCAACATTAACAATGAGATGAATGTTTTTATATCACATTTTTTCAATCACTATACTATAATGATTATATTGCATCAAAGTTACAAATATATATTAAAACTCTGTTCTATTGACAGATACAATCCTTGAAAACATATTGAAATCAATCAATAGAATATATAGAGTTCAATAATATCTGAATATAGAACTATCATTATAATATATGTATATCAAAATGGAGTAAAACATCACCTTATGTATTAATATTGATAGTATAACTACAAGACAATGACATTGTTCATAGCAGTGATAAAAAATGCTTTAGAAGTCTGCTGAAAGAGGTCAACCACTTCAGAAAAGCTTATCAAGTAAGCCCATTTTAACTCTTATTGAAGGAATATTCAAGACAGTGTGATGATACATGTATATAAAAAGTATGCCAAGATTGATAACCTTTCTACAAGACGCAGAACTTCATCATATCGGAAATATTGCAATAGCAACAGTAATCCAGTGATATGATGTGTACTTAGAGATCTAGATGTCCTGAGTTCATATCCTAACTGGTGTGAAACTTATTTTCAGGAGTGTGAATTTATAGATTGCCCAAACTTTTCACAGTGCTTACATCATGCTTCGTTATTTTTAAAATTATTATTTTTTATCTTTATGTACTATATAATTTACATTTTTAAGAAGATTCAAATATTGAAATGTAAAAGAAAAATGAAATAAAAACATTCTGCTCTCTGGGGGAGGAATTAACTTGTGGTGGCAGTGGTTATTGATTTAATAAAGGGAAATAATCGCTGTGGAGAGTTTGGTAAATGAGTTCCAAGAAATGTTGTGGAATTGTCTTCAACGAATTATATTATACTACGATAAGTTAGAGCAATTATACAAATATTAAATATCAAAATCTGATCAGTAAAAAATTATTTTTTTACTGATCAGATTTTGATGTACAAGGTTAATCAAAATACATTTTATGATAGAAGCTAATTGATAAAGAATCTATCACAAGTCTATATATCACAATATCTACAAGGAATGAGAAATAGAAAGGATTTATAACAACTTTACATTTCCTAAATGTATTTAATTAAGGAATTAACTTCATACTAGGTTTAAATTATTTCAACTGGTTTGTATAAATCACACATTGACTTCAAAAGAAAACATCAAGACATGCATTATAATATGCCCTACTGCAATGAACTTGCTTAGTCCGAACATACAAAGAGAATAATCAATTAATCAAAATATATGAGTCAATATCACTTCTATCAAAGCTAATGAGACCATACGAATCACTCGATCAAATCAATCAATTTACTGAATAAATTAGTTGATTGCATATGAATCAATCAATCAATCAATCAATCAATCAATCAATCAATCAATCAAATCAGTTGAATCAATCAATAAATAAAATGTGAGCACTTACTAGTACAGTATCCCTATGTATAAAATAGCATAGAAGAGTCCTGATACATCACTGAGCTTAGCATTTGTATATATATTCAAGTAAGTATTATGCTAATATGGACATAGTATATTTCCTGATGTTTATTGCCAATGGACGATGCATAGACTTTAAATGGATATTAAAACATGAATTCTACATGTATTCGTTTATGAAAAGGACACTTACACAAAATATAGTATAATAATAAAGAGCATATATCATTTTGCATACATATTTCACATTTGCCACATTATTGGCCACTTTATACATAAAGACTTAGTAGTATAATTTATCTATGACATTACAACAAATTTGTTTTGGGCTTTAAGACCTTTTGTTCAAATTTATCAAAATTTTAATCAAAATAAAAAATCAATTTACAGTTTAAAACACATTCTAACATATTTCTTATTTAAAATAAGAAAAGATAAGGACAAAATAATTGAATATTTCACAGAGCAATATAAAAAGGCTGAGCAAATCTAGCAAGAAAAAATACACATATTGAATAGGTTAGACTTATTTTTCATGTTGTGAAACATAATATTTACAATTGTATATTTTACAGTTATATTTTTACTGATTTAAGTAAATATTGTTCAAGGATACACTATCACAAGTCAGAGTCACATAGTCAACGATTTATTAACTGAGAACATTGAGCATTATTTATAGGAGTCCCCACAATAACTTTTCTATTGAGAACACAGAAACAAACTAGAGATTTGTTAACTATGAGCATGTATACTATGAACTTCAACAGACTTAATGCCAACTTGAAGTCTATCATACATTGAAAGGAAGTTATAAACATTTTCAACAAAAATAGCTTCAACAAAAAAATCCAGCTTCACAACACACTTATACCAACAAAGGCACATCAAATACACTTAGTTATGGCCTGTTTCATTAACTTTAAATTTACTCACAAGTTTTTAATATGCATTGCTGTTAGCAGGTGAACATTACAAGATTGTTGATACCCTTACTTATGGATTAATGAAACACAAAATGCTGTAGAATTTAAAATTGTGTTTTTATTAAAAAAATATACGAGAGATATGTTAATGAAACAAGCCTTCAAAAGTCAGCATTATTTATCTATCTATGTACTAGTATACATTAAATCAACACATCTTACATATCTACTTTCATTTTGGCACTTTGGTAATGCATATAAATTTTAGACTATAAAATATTCAACATTAAACATAATGAAGTTTCAAATCTATTTTAAAGTAAAGAACAATCATAAAATCTAACAGAAATTTAACAGAGCCAGGTGTCTATTCCAATCAAATGTTAATACCATTTAATTACTATTCCACGGCAATTTATAACAACTCACATACAGACCATCAAATCTCAACCTAGCACAATGTGTACATTGTAAATACTTTCTTTTTATTTAGTTTTAAATCTAGTTTAAAATAGAATTTTACCTATATGTTGAGTGACATCCTCACAAATCAGTAACAGCATTTGGCAAGTTAGAATGAACTCATCATTCTTATATGGAAATAACATTTAAACACAAGAGTCCTAAACAATTTGTACAACACATCAAGAACACTCTGAAAATTCACTTTTACAAACAATTTAATATAACTAAGTAGTTTGTACGGTAATTACTGAGTGATAACATGTTATTTAATAGAAAAAAATGATGACAAAACTTTCGCAAATTAAACATAATAAAAAATAAACATGTGACACTTTACAGTCATATATAAGTTATCTGCCCTTTGTTTAAAATCTTAACATCTATAAAAATACTGCTTACATTGATAAAATAGAGTGTTTAAAACAATAAATCTATTACCTATACCAAATCTGCTGTAATCAAATGCCATGCATAAGGTCTGACATTCTTGAAAAGTGACATAGGATTAAATAAAAACTGACTGGACATGTTCTGGCAATTTTCACCTATCCTGACATGAGCGAAGATATAAACAAAGGGACTGATTCAGATGGAATGCATACAGCACACAATTTAATGCTATAAACGCTAGCAGTCTAGAAAATGAATAAAGAAAAACTGAATGTCCATTCAGAAAATGAATAAAAATGGGTAAGTAAATTTTAGTTATGGCAAATGGTGGGGACTTTATATAGAATACTAGAACAACATCAGACAAGCTGATGCTCTACAGAGTTGTATGGAAAATAAACATGATATAAATGATTTAAAAAATGCATTAAAAAATTAAGAACAATAATATTGTACCCAGTTAATAAAAATGATAAGACAATAAAATCTAACTTAATCATGTCAGTGAAACCATTTTCTATCACATACTTGTCATTCTAAAACATGAATACCATTCTAGAGATTAGCAGAAAACTGTCTTAAATCATTTGAAAAAAAACAACACTTTTTTGTTATTTTTGAATACTAAATACATGAATTGGAGTACAATCCAACAAGATAATCCAGATACTGGTCAAAGTAATTAAGACTAATTACAATCTGTACAAACTTCTTTTGGAAAATGTTACATAGCAGTACATAAAGTAATAAATGATACAAAAACAGACTACAGAGAGTATGCTATAATTGAATATTCAATGTGACTGCTTTATGATGATAAAAAAATAATAGATGATTTAAACATCATAAAATAATATTTCTACATAACGGTTAAGAATTTGGTTAACTTCTCTGTAAAACTAGTCCTGATAGTATCATTTAAGCAAGCAGATAAAAATCTACTATGTGCATTGATGTATTAGCTAAGAAAAAATGAAGATTTTTTCTTTTAAAAATGTGAGAATTGGAGATAAAACAGTTTACTACTAAGTTCTCGAAATGGGATTTTGTGTAACTTGATGTCAGTACAAAAATAAAATGATGACAAAAATGTAATTACTGAATTAATCCTGAGCATATTACATAGTAATGGATTACAATAGACCATAATTATGACAACAATGAGTGATACTGGTAGATAACATCTGAAACTAAGGTTAATTTTAGTTTTTTTCCACAAGATTTGAACAATATTTATAAATACTTTGCAGATAAACAGGTAAGCACTCACCAAAAACTTAGTTTAAACATTCTAGTGTATTCAGTTCACAAGATGGTCTGGTTATGATATTATATGGAATTACAGTAAAACTCGGATATAACATACTCGCTGGGCCATAGAAAAAAGGTATGTTATAACCGAGGTATGTTATATCCATATAGCATACTAAGTATATTATATATCAGTATGAAAAACGGGCCAGAAAAAAATGGTATGTTGTAACCGAGTGTATGTTATATGAGTATTTTATATTCGAGTTTTACTGTACAATGAAATAAAGTTTGTAACAGCTGATCAAATGAGACTCCTTAATAGTCTATGTCAGGAATGCTTTATGACATAAAAATAGGCCCATAATTGTTGTTTGTGTTCTTAAGTCAAAAAATATACTTGTAACAATTTAGATCTTTTGGAAATGATCCTCAACATAATATCCATGATTACATTGTCAAATTAGGTAAACATTTCAGTCTATGAAGACTTCTGACCATACATAGAAAAAGAACAAATAATAAATCATCAGAAATAAATAAATAAATTTTGATCTTTCTGTTTGCTTCATTAAAAAATCAATGCTGCAGTTAAAATGATAGTATATCATGGAAAATACACAGAAACTCAAGTTTCAGACATTATCTATGATTTCATGAATAATTTAACATAATCATGAGTTTTAATCCTTTGTTAAATGTAGCACTACAAACATAAAACTAGAACTTTAATACACATGGGAAAAAAACTTGCCATTTTGTAGAGAAAGACCCCTAACAAACTTTAGAGGGCTTACAGCAAGTGGACATTTGAATCCAAGTATACTAAAATCTAGCACTTAAAACAACTCCGCCCTCAAATCTCAATGTACTTATTTTCGGACATAAATAATCGTCCATTTGATTTAAGTTGAATCAGTGAATGTATGATGATTTCATTCAATGAAATATAAATGTATTTTACATATATTTGTATGTAATACAACATCTCAGTTTGATGTTAATTATTTTCATCCATCCTTGATATGACTGTATTGTATCAACGATAGATAACTATCATCTGTCATTACTGTACATTCTAATAGTTTATAGAGAAATAAACCATTGTTCAGTCATACACTTGTATATTGATGGAAGCTGGGCCATCCAATCTGTTATATCAAGATGACTCATGATATATCACCATGACAATGATACACTATATATCACCATGATGACGATACACTTTATATCACCATGACAACGATACACTATGTATCACCATGACGATGGTACACTATATATCACCATGATGATGGTACACTATATATCACCATGACAACGATACACTATGTATCACCATGACGATGATACACTATATATCACCATGACGACGATACACTTATTTACTTTCCTGAGTGAAGATAATATACAGCAGCCACTGTACCTAAAGCAGCTATAAAGATACCACCAATAACTTTCCATCCTACAGATGTCTCATATTCCATAGCTGAACCCTGAAATAATAAAATTAACATATTATTAGAGTTGTCATTGATTGGGCTCGAAGCATATCGACGATATCGATATATCAAGAAATAGATATTGATGATACACCGATTTATATCGATACCTACACTGCAGTACTATAAATATCTTGTCATAAAGATGTATATTTGTCATGAATGTAATACCTTGTGTGGACTAGAGCTATTTTCTCAATGGGAGTGCGGTCAATGTTTTAGACCTATCGGTTCATATTATGACAGCACACCTGTTTCTGCTTACGATAGAAGGTTAGTCTTACAAAAATGACCCTTAATAGTGACTTTTATTTGTTTACTTATATAGGCTTTATTATCGATAATTACAAATGTGTATTGATTATTGATCGGAAAATAAATATCGACCATACAGCAATATCGTTAGAATCGATGATGGCTCTATAATTCATATTAGATACCCACTGCATGTTTCCAAAAACGATCACACAATCTTCGGTCAATCTCTTAACCTTTTAAAGCTTGTATAAAACGACCTTAGACAAATTAATGCTTTACATGCTTCTGTAATTACACTATTTGTAAGTAGTCTTATGTATGCAAATGATCTTTAAACAGAATATCGTTGTTGCAGATCAATTTTCATGAGTTAACAGACAGCAACATCTTGCCATGCATTTACCTCTCATCCCCTTCAAAATGGCCTTTCAGTATTAAGGACTCAAGTTTAAAGATGAATTTGGTGAAGTTCTCTTAAATGATATTTCAGGAATTTCCAAGCAGGGGTAAAAATATTTTCAACAAATAAAAATTTGATTTTTCACTTGTCCACAGTCAAGTCAAATTGAAAAAATGACTTGTTAAACCTTAAAATGTACGACTCAGACAACTCGGACATTTGATTTCGCCACCCCTGATCTATGATATCAGACTTTTATCTCTATACTTACCCAACCACCTTGACTTGCAATCCATCTAGCTATACCAGTAGCAGTGTCTTTAACAAATGTCACTATATTACTAACTATATTCCTTAAAGCAAGTGAAAAGTCTTTAATGGCTGCACCAATACCTATAACACGTACAAATATACGATATCCAAATGAGAATAATGATGCTATCCTTCCCCAATTTAATCCACCTTCAACTAATCTGTAATAGAAAACAATAGATTATAACTAGATTAAACATCATGACTTTGATCAACTTCAGGGTTCTACATTAACAGTCCTTAGATTGCATGGGTTCGGGCAAAAACTATTTGTCACAAGTTGTCTAATTCAACATTCAAAATGTATTCATAAAATTTATTTCAACTAACAATTTGTTTGGGCAAGTGACATGGCTTGGATAGATAAAATTCAAATACAGTCTAACTTGAGCTAACAAAGACCTCTCGATAACCAACACCTGTGGACAACGGTATAAAGTCTGGTTGATGAAACAATTTACATCCAACACATCAAAGAGTCAGGGATGCCCCAAAAATTTAAGCATTTTTCTGTATCTTGCTCTATCTTCCTAACTCTCAATTACTTACACACATGTAAAAGTGAAAAAAATTACTGAATTTCATGCTCAAACATACAATATTTGGTCCTGAATTTCAGGACAGGTCTAACTTCCACATAAGCAAACACTCTTTGGAGGCAGACCCCATACAGACAACCAGCAGAAACTGTTTGTTTTTCCCAAAAGTCCAGACAAAAGTCAAACCTTTAACTTTATTTACCCTAATACTTACTTCTTGGCAACACCAGCGAAAGCATCATAAGCTGTATTTTTATCAACTTTTAAATCATCAATAAGATGATCAAATTCTCTAGCATATTTCTCCTGTATATCATCACCTATCTTAGCTAAACGTCTTCCTACTTGAGCTGAGGCACTGAATATAGAAAAACATCAGATATTAACTACTTATTAACAACTGTAAAATTAAGACACATTTCCTAATAAGAGCTACCTTTTATTACCAATGGCCATTTTTCAAAAGAAAGTTGACCCACATCGCCTGCAAAATCACTTCTCTATGAAACCCAAACATCCAAGTCCTGATACTGGCTAAAGACCTCTCCATAACATTACCTGCAAGCATATTTATTGTTATTCAAACAAGTAAATCTGTGAGTTAATGCTCACTAGTGATACCCCCGCTGTGAGAAATATGACTATCATAATGTAACTTTCATTTAACAAAATCTAAAAATATGCGACAAACAGGAAGTAGATGAGCAAGGAGCATGAAATTGCTTTACACCACATGGGACTATGGGATGAAGCAAAGTATTAGGCTGCTGCATGTTATAGTTGCTGAGAAAACTGCGACGGAAATTTTGTAACGGACGGACGGACAAGGGTAAAACAGTATACCCCCCTCTTCTTCGAAGCGGGGGTATAATTAATATAATGTAATTTCTCTTAGTTTAATTTACAGTTTAGGTTTGGTACGTGAGATTTGAAGCTAGCATCATTGAATTAAAGGCCTTGAAAGGTTTCCAATAGAATTTTAAGGATATTTTTAAGATGGTTCACATTTCATACATAATATCAATAAAAGAAACTCTCTAAAACAACTTACAATCAAACATAAGTTGAAATTTTAAGATGCACAAGTGTTATAATATTCAATTGTATTGATAGAATGTTAATTATTACTATTTAATTGCAGCCTATTTATATAAAATATTGAAGTATTTTGCATTCTGAAAAGTCTGGGTGTCTGGGGTAAGCACTTTTCATCAGATATCAAAAAAGTTTACTTTGGCAATAGGAGTATTATAATGAAATTTAGTACACAGCTACCAGGACTTTTTTAGACAACCACTTTTCAAACCCTGAATTTATTTAATACTAATAGTAGTTACAAGGGCTGTCTGCAGTATATATAACAATGTTATTTAAAAGGCCCTAATAAAATATCTAAATAAAAATCATGCAGTTTCCCCAAAATCTGGGTTTCACCTTTAAACTCTCTTTCCCCTATTGATTAAATTTCAATTAAATTTCCCCTAATGTAGGAAACAATATATAAATTGAAGTAAGACCCCCATCAGGTTCCTTTCCAAAATACTAAAAGAGCTCTGAATACATGAAATAGTTTACCTTGTCCATTCATAAGATGTAACTCCATTACATGTAGATATAGAGTCACTTTGTACACTATTAATTCGTTGATTCACACACATATTGGTATTAATATACATTTCATAAGACACAAAATTATTTCTTATATAATATACTTTCTTTTTAACTTTCAAGTCCGAATAATACCGGTATCAACCAATACACTATATACTTTCACTTGGTTTTAATTCTCAACACTAAATACACAGATAATGCAATTCACAAAATAATATAAAGTCAATCAATGAATACACAAGGAAGATTGATAATTATATAATCATAAAATACACAAGAAGTATTGCAACAGATAATAGTTTATATAATAAATTGTATTAATCCAATTCCAAGTCTCGATACTTATTGAACAACCCTTGGTAGTATAAACACTATATCAGTGAATAGTTAAAATGATATAAATCAATCTAGTTAACAGTATTTATATATCAATGTATCAATAATTATATTTTATGTGTCATCAACATCCAATCATTTCTTCTATAATGTTGCACTATCATGTATGTTGTATAATATTATACAATAATAATGACACATACATAAACACCCTTTCATTTAATACCATTTGCATGTTCTAAGTGTACAAGACACTTATATAGTACAGTAACACTTCAAGAAGGCATACACTCAATGACATAATCGCTAGATGCAACCCAAGTTCCACTTGACCCAAAGTGCAGTGAATCAATACTGAAATTTTGCAACATTCATTGCCCTTCTATTTAAAGAACTTAACTAGTCTTGGAGTTAATTTTCTTCAACTCAGAGCAAATATTTATTTACCTAGAAATTTTGGGTGACATCACGTTACCTTCTTCAGCTGACTGATTTTGATCACATGACCAATGAACGGTCATGTGATAGCTTAGGGTACCAGTATGTATTTCAGGGTAATACAGAAATGCAAGGTTTTACTGTAAGCATTATTTCTACAGTTTCATTCAATAAACTACGCAGATTCTGTAAGTGTATAAATTATTATAAAAGAAAGACTATATCAGTACAATATATAAACACATGATCCAATCAACATCTAACTTCATATTGACAAATAAACATATCATGTACTCAATGACCTTTCAAGCAGTTAGGCCAAAGAAATAAATGTTTAATTCTCATCTACTACAGCCCCTCTAACCTGACCCCACCCTTTTTACATTTTACTTCATTCTGAAAACATAAGTTATCAGAAATATTTAATTTAAACATTCAAATTATCCTTTTTGATTAGACACATATAATTAGATAACTATGACACAAACTGATAACAAACTAAAACAATCATGAACATTTGTTTTCAAAATCCAGTTGAGAATCTAATAATTAATTTTTAATGGCCTTACAACATAATAATTCTATTCATCAGCCTATGTTTACCAGACAGGTTATTTTTTAGTTCATTTCTGTACTGTGGTCCTACAATACTTGACAAAGACTACCTCAGGCTACTTGCACTTCTCTTTATGTGTTCTCACTTAACATACGAAAACGCAATTCCTGTACTACAGCACATAACCACACAAAAAAAGAAAGAAGGGGATTTTATACATTTGTAATATATATGAGATGTTTTGAAAAACTTGAACTTGCTTGAACAATTGAACTTTAGTCTTTATTTAATATTTAAGTGCATTTTAAAGTTTCTTTATAATCAAAGTAAAATGACATAATAACTTGAAGGATTCCTAGGTACAAATATGCCATATATTCCACACCTGAGTACAAGCCTCTATCAGAATTGAAATTATAAAGTAGAGAGCATCTAAGTCTAATCTATAACAAACTTAAATATATGCCAAGACTTCTAACTTAATAATAAATTAAACCACTAGTGTTCAATGACCTTTCAAAACAGCAAGGTTCTAATATATTGCACCCGAGATTTGTGTGGAATATTTTGAAGGTAGAAATTCTAGACTTTAGTAGAAGTGGCTTAATTAGTTTGATAATAGGCATCATCTTAAACTCTGTAATTGCAAACAGGAAGAATTTAACAAATTGAGCTTATCATAAACCCACTGAATTTAATCACTAATTGCAGTGTTGTCACACATCATGACATAATATTACTTTGAAGGCTAAGTGGTAGTGTACTTTAACTGGAGTCAGTGAAGGCAATGTAACAAAAATAGTGATTTAAAACAATAAAAGAGTACCCAAGGGGGGGGGTAACTACAAAATGACAATAAGGCTTATCAGTCTTGTCTTTCCATCAAGTTTTAACCATTATTAACTAACTACTGTCACAGTGAATATCTATCTGTGGTAAGGACATCACCTACCACATAGAGTGTACAGTTAATACACTACAATCAGTCTCTCCCATTAGTTATACCTCTAATTGTTATATCATCTGTTCAAACAACAACACTATCATGGTATGATTTGAGGATACAGAAAATTAATTGTTACATTTTCATACCTGCACATCCTCCCAAAATAGGCTTCTGGGCAGCATGATAATTATCAAAATCCTTACAATATTATAACAATACAGGATAGAAGGATTTAAGACTAAAATAGATTGTCAGACATTTGATAACACAGACTTCTGGCTCTTTATTTCATATCATAAGAATTTACATATTTGGGACAAGAATCCAACTATTTAGTTTTCTATGGGCTTATATTATATTAATAAGTATGCTAGGAGACAAAATGTTGTAACTAAAGGTGACTAAAGACAGGGATATAACATTTTGTCTCGGAATGAATGGTTAGCACCTAGCTAGTACCTATATGACAACAGACAGAAAGATTTAAAACATATTAAATATCATCTCTCTTACTAATTACCTCAATGTTTTATGGTGAATAATTAATCTCCTAATATATGAACAATAACTAAACAATTTATTAAAACAATTGATTAATAAGGTAACAAGTGTATTTGGTTCAGAAAAAGGTGTTATCAAGTCTATCTGCAATACCAATAAGCTAAGTCATGCATTTTGAACTCAAAATTATCCACTGTAAAGTCAAGACTTAGAAAAGTTGCATTATATTTTAATAATAAGGGATCATATTCCCCTATCTACAGACACTAAAAAACCATGATCTGCAAATTGTGGCATGTATGACTTTTTACCATACAAACATTTTAACAAGACTTTCCACTGGCAGATCCATAAAAATATATTTTTTCAACAGGGGGTCCAACCGAAGATTTTTTTAAATAAGGGACAGACATCAAAAATATTGTTTTGAATCAACAAGGACAAACATATTGTATTGTAAAATTTATGGTATTTTATGGTGTTTTAATCGCATTTTTTAAACAATTTTTTTCATGTGGTCAGTCATCCTACTCACTGAACCCTGAGAGACTTACATCTCAAGACTTTTAATCATTACTAAGCACATACCTTGGCTAGCAGCTGATAACAATTTGATTTATACATGTATAGGTAAAATAGAGAAAAGCAGTATGAAATTTTTCTTGACACAAATCCACAATTGTATATAGGTCAGGCCAGGGAGTGGAATCCACTATCACTGGATTTATAGTACTCAGATTCCCAGAGTTAACCTGGGAAAACTTTAATTCAATTGAAACTCAATGACATGCATAATACATGTACAGTATAACCTCTCTAGAACAACACCCACTGGGAGGGACTGAAAAGTGTTGCTGCTCAGAGGTTGTTGCTGTGCAGAGGTTAAATTCAAAATTACACCTATGGGAAATAGCAAAAGCCGGTGTTGTGCAGAGGATTTGTTCTGTGGAGGGCTGCTCTGCAGAGGTTATACTGTACTGTTAGATTTTATTCAATTGTCAAAAGTGCATGCATTACCCCATTGATTTAAATACTCTCTACAGTACTTCTATACTCACAATCCATTTAAATCAATGGAATAAATTTACAAGCCACAGACAGTTGAATAGAATTTAATATTAGTATAATCACTAAATAATGACAATCATAAATGTAATTTTTCTTTGTTGGGTTTAACTGGCGCATACTTCTGCCAGTGACTGACTACTGTCCTATATGATTTAGAATCAGTGGTAGGAGGGAGAATGGCCGTAGAAAATTGTTTCATGACAAAGCTCCATGAAAGTATGCACAATTGAAATACATGCACTATAAGTTTAACTGTATCAAAAAAGATCTCATTTCCGGACAGATAAACCACAAGCACACGCACACTGACAGAAACAGAGAGAGAGAGAGAGAGAGTGTATAGAGCTGAGAGTATAGAGAAATATTTTAAGAGACATTTTCTTATATATTATTTCTTTGTTCACTATCAGCTACTAGGTTATGTTTATAAACAATGAATCATATAATGTACTCAATGACCTCATGTGAGTCAGTTCTTGTATTGATAATATGTTTACATACTACTGTATGTTGAAGTCAGATCTATTAATACATTTTAATTTTTCTGCAATGTCATTTTGTACATGATTTAAATAATAAAGTTAGATATTGTTTAAGATTTTGAAATAATATAAAAAAATATTTTGATAGAATTTTATTAGAGCTTTATGTTCCATGACAGAAGTTGTCATTAATTTTGCTTTATTTGTTGTTGTATTAGAGTATATATTTACTACAATAAATCAAACTTCTAACAAATAAACTGATGTTAATGATGTGTATAAATATTTATAATTGTAATTATGTTACAATGTATCTATACAGATATTAAATGATCTTTGACTCGTCTGTGACTTATACATGTAAGCAGGAGTTCAAATCTAGTGTCCTCATGAGCCACTGGTTTAAAACCCAACCAAGCTGGTTATACCTTTCCATGAACATTTGAATGTCTACTATCCATCATGTACATGCACAATCTGATTAAAACCCGATCTAAAATTTTCCGCTCGCCAACTCGCTAATTTAGATCTGGCCTTTTTCAAACTAAGATCACGTTCAGGTGACCTTTTCTCATCATAATATTAATGACGAAATTGTTATGATATGTTTCTTGTTTACATCGTCTACGTCACGCAATTTGAAATGAGCCGTCCAATCGCAGACTGTAAATAATTCCGCTGTTACATTAACTTGCAAACCTTGGTCTCAAAATAGAAATTATGAAACCAATTCAAAATGTTAATAATAGCGTTTTGTCTAGATGAAAGCTACGCATTGATTGGTCGACACAAAGTTCATTTCGATGTGACCTTCCACGGAGACAGTAGAGATCCGGTACGACAATGCTTTACAGGATATATGTTTACAGAGATTGGTTCATGCAGGGCTTTTCATTGTTTGGGGAAGGGGCCAGGGGTCTTTTTTATGTTAACATTTCGGGAAATTTTATCGCAATTTCAAAGGGATGGGAACAAAAAATCCGAGTTAAACTCCAAATTTTGGAAAACTGCATGATTTCAAAGAAATTTCATGAGGGGAAGGTGCCTGTAAACGGCCCCTGTTATATAAGGGGAAAAAAGGCCTGACATGAAGAAGTTGTCTGCCTTGTAAAAGGGTAGGTGAGTCAATACATTCAGTCATCTAAACAATGGTCCATGAAAACTATGTTAGCCTAAGGAGCATTATCCTAGACAAGCACATTAATTAAGTAACAGGAACAGACTTTTAGTGATTAGAATGTGAGAGCAAAAGTTTTATACATTTTGATATTACAGTAAAATTATCTGTGAGTTATAGCTTAATAATACATGTTAAGACTCTTTATAAAAAGTAAAAAATTGGGTAGAAATCACACAGCATAGAGGTCTTCATGAAACATTTGTGAGTTATGTAACAGCCTATCTCTTTCATAACATGTTCTAAGTACATTTTTCTGCACAAAAAATTCATTAATTAAGCTATCCATGGATAGATACATTTTTTAAAGATAACAGAACAAAATATTACACATTATTCATCCATGTAATTTATAACAGTATGGGGTTATATAAGATATAACAAAAACATCCTTGACTACAAGTGAATATAGCCAAACAGGAAATATTTCATTGAAAATGATACAATGTACTCTACACACGCTAGTACTGCACTATGCATTATAACAACATTACAATTATAGTACAAGTAAGCTATATCAGTAGAATTTTTGTCATTTTATGGATGTAATTCTCACTTAAGGCCAACCTTTCTTCAATACATTCAGTCAACAAAATAGACAATATCCACTAGGTAGAGACAATAAGTTTTAAAAAAGAAATCATAAAGCAAGTGACTTAAGACAGTTCAGCAACTACTTTCTTGACAAAAAGGACTTTGACAAAAAGAAAAGGACATTGCTGTAACAAAAAAGATGCAATCTTCATTTAAATTAGAATAGAGTACAATAGTCCAATTTAAAAAAGAGTTTGATTCTGTCTAGCACTTCACGGTAGGCAAAATCAAATGTCTGTATTGTCTGTGGTGTCCCAAGGCAAGTACGGAGAAATGGATTTTCAATAACTTTATTCTATAAAGTTCATACAGACAAGTAACTTTACCAGTTAGCAAGAACGGACAAGTAAACAATCTTAAAATTTCACCGACCCTGCACTTAATAAGAAAGAAAGGCTCTGGTTAAGCAAATTTTCAGAAGATGATCATGGTCATCATCAGATCTCAGACATTCGGAAAAGTGCCAGTCCAGCGGACCTGACTGGTAAATTCCTGTTGATCTAGGAAAAGCCTGTCATAGCCACTCTGAATGTCCAGTTAATTTTTTTTTCAATTAAAATGAGAAAAACTATCAGCTATTTTATCTTGTTTCTTGGTAAGTATTGAACTAATTTTGATGTTAGTCCATATGTACAGTAATGTCAAAACACTTTTTGGGATGTCTGAGATCTGGTGACAACAATCACTTAAGTATGGTTTCAATCAGCCTGTTCTCAAGGCTGAGTCATGATTTAGGCACACACCTTTAAACTTGTTGTCCAACACTTAACCAGAAGACCAACCCAAACAATAAATATACACAATATAAACTTCCATGACAACAAATTACCCTACCTGAAATCTAACTACATATATTTATAATGTACAAAAGCTTTTATTAACACACACAAGTGAAGAACAAATTCAAATTTAATCTCAAGCCTTTTAAGATTTTAACCACAGATAAGGGCTAAAACCAGATTTCAACATAAGGAAGTTTTTTCTCCAATCTTCCTGTATTAAATAAGTTTCAACTCAAAATAAGACAATAA
Organism: Mactra quadrangularis; assembly: GCA_025267735.1. Classification (NCBI taxonomy): domain Eukaryota; kingdom Metazoa; phylum Mollusca; class Bivalvia; order Venerida; family Mactridae; genus Mactra; species Mactra quadrangularis. The sequence goes on along the minus strand of CM046309.1, from coordinate 29,945,792 downwards.
AATACATATCCATTACAAGTAATTGAAGCACAGCATTTTTCTGAGAATAAGCTACTGGAAAATATAACTCACCTAAGTGGATCTTGAGTGAAATTTGTAAGTTGAGGAATAGGTGTAACTTGGTCCCTAAAACTCTCTTTGTCCATATCTTGTCTCCAACTTTGATACAGAAAATTCTGAAAGACATCTGCTGTTTGATCTATCACAACTTGTTCTGAATCTGGAGACATGCTTTCTGGTAAAGAATTATTTGGACTGCTTAACTGAAATAAACAAAATATCTAAGTTGTTTATGACTTGAATAAAGCGGAATCAGGATTCATGACAAAAAACACAGCCACAGTCAAGTATGGTCACTATGATGCAATATTGCAATAGTTTAACAACACTAGGGGCAGTTTTCTTAAATGAACATTTGATAGTTGTTTGTGAAAATAATCCATGGGAAACTGTATGTTTTCTAAGGATGTTTAATGTCAATTGGTGTCAATTGGTCCCTGTTATAAATGCACTCGTGACAAAATTGTCTGGAGTCTTTACATGTTTTTTTCTGTGTTTCGCACAATGAATAAAGTAATTGCATTTTATAGTCTAAGTTTCATGCTTATGCATGTTCACTGACTTTACAGCTATTACCCCTGGTTATCGAGCTATTGGTTTCTATCTATCAATCTCCCTGGTTGGTCTTTTTACTCTTTGACGCAATGGAATTATACCATCCTGGCAGGTACCCATTTACACCTGGGTGAAGAAGTCAAGCAATAGCAGGTAAGTTTCTTGCTCAAGGAAAATAGCAGTGCCCAGGGTTGGGTTCGAACCTGGGACTTCTCAAACCCTAAGCACGCATCCTTCCACTGGACTACTGCTCCTGTAATAGAAACAAATTTAAACTATTACCTGTTTCTGTGCAGGTGAATTTGTCCTATCAGGACGTGGAATGTCTCCACTCCCATTTCTGGAGGCCATTGTTAAAAACAATGTTCAGTATTCTTTTACATACAAATTATAGTCCACTACATTAGTTGTAGACTGAAATAATACATGAAAGGAATCTTTAGTAAATCAAAGAATGTTTGAATGTTGCAACTTGTAACACATTTTTTTTTAAATCTAAGCATCAGCATCTGAAGCATAGCATATTGAGTCAGAATCTCACATAGATAGTCTGCTATGAAAATAGTGAATGAGCCCCTAAGACTTGAAGTTTTTAAGTTAATGTATCATATCAATTCAAACAGATATATTCTTTACCATGTCAAGCATGGCGGCAATAACTTTCACCTATTTCTTTTTACATTTAGTATATACATCAGTGTTTGGACAAGGATAGAAATGAATGGGTAAAATGACCTAAATAGAGTGAAAATTACCGGCAATCTGAATCTGTGTTGAGTGCAAAACAGACATTCAGAAAAGTACCGGTCCGACAGACTTGACCAATGAAATTCATGTCAGTCTAGGAAAAAGTCTGTCGAAGCCAGTCTGAATGTTCAGCTAAATTTCATTTTTTTTAAATTAAAATGAGGACAACTATTGGCCCTCTTATCTTATTTTTAGCTTTAATTGAACACTGATGTTTGTCTTCAGTTAAAAGTTATAATAATGACTGATTAGCAATCAGAAATCAGTGACAACTTATTGACATTTTGATGATTTCTTCCGGTCCAGTGATTCTTCTCAGATCACTGGACAGAATGTCCAGTAATGTCAAAACACATTTCGGAATGTCTGGTGCAACACAAAATTTCTGTAATACATTAAGATCATCTGAAATTTTTATGGTTTTTTTTGCTGTGTGGACTTTGGGTTTTGTTTTGATAGTCGTCTGCAATTAACACAAACCCTATTACCTTGGCGTTTCTTGATGCAATAAATGTACAAAATGTTGATGGAATAATGAGTTTGGTTAATCATTGAGTCATAGAAGTGTCAACTTTGGCAGCTTGACGTTTATCCATAGATGTAGAAGTGTATGGCAAGTAAACGAAATTTAATTAGTATGAAAGTCCCAATTATTATTTTCTTTCATATTAAAGTAAATTGGGAGAATAAAAACCATCTGCCCTAACTGGGAATCGAACCTGGTTCTCCAAGGTGGTAGGCGGGACATTCAACCACGTCGCTAAAGGGTTAACCCAACAGCAAGGCTGTTGGAAGTGACTATATAGTCACCTACGATCACCACACTCTTCCCCTCTTTACTTTTTGGAGCTGGCATCAACTGCACATACTTTCTAGCCATTTCCCCAAAGTACCCAGTTGAAAGTGGGCGAGTGAATAGAAAAAAATATTCCAGTAATAACAAGTACTGGTCAAATGAACAGTCGGCAACGACTCCTGACCTTACAAAGGAAGAAGAAGTATTGAAGTACAATGACCTTTGATTAGGTGCTAATCTCTTTGGCAAGCTGTCAGAGTACCACAACCCATCTCTTATTTTCTACATTAAAAAATTCTTAAAATGATATCAATTAATTTAATCAAGAATCGTTACAATAATGAGACACTCAATTGAGATGGAGACCCTCGAGTCTGAGATCGGAGATGTCAACACTGTCATTGGTCATTTCAGCACTCAAAATAAATCCGTGTTTTACAGTAAACAAATAAATGACATGAATAAAATCTTTCATTAATTAATAGATTACCTTTAAATGAAAGATTCTACGCTTTAGCCTTGGAAAATCTTCTTCTCCTGAGAAAAATATATAGTAAATAAACTTCGTATTTTTCGACGGTTTGTGTAAGCGGAAGTAGATTTAATTTTGAGAAAATTATTTACGACTAAAATCATAAGCGTGCACGGAAAAGTGACGTTTGTGGAGGGTCGTCCAACAGGATGTGCGTCTTATAATCGTCTTTCGTCTTGAGATACTACATTTATTGGCATTATCATTTATTTTGCTTTTTATTGCATTTACTTGAAATAAAAGCCGTATTGAATAACCAAAAAATAGAATTCTGAGCATGAAAAATGATTGTCCCTCAGAGAGCAGATTACGTTCTGTCAGAGACATAGATAATTCCCTGGTTCTGTGTTCTAACATGATCAAATCAGAAATACAGACCACTCAAGAGCGTTCTGTTTTTTATAACGTAAATAAACACCTTTTGAATGATGGTCAAAAGTTACATCCAAATCATCTATGCTGATACTATGTAAAAGGGAGGTAATTCAAAAAGGATATTGCTGTTATGTTGGCATACAAGAATTTAAGATCTATAAGTATACTAGTTCCCATGTCGTGCATGTTTACGACTTTGGAAAATGAACAAATAAATTTTCTGCTCTATTCATCAACGGTCATATTTTTTTCACCACAATAAGTCAAAGACAGGTTTATTTTTGTAAATATGTGTCAGGGAATGGCCGTATCTAAGTTGTGAGAACTTGTGCCAAGACCCCGGATTGTCATTTTTGTACATATGTATCTGTCATTGTTGTATTTACTCTATGTTAACTATTTGACAATAAAATAGTCTAATTTTTTTCAGTGACATTGGTGCTATAAGTAGTTTTAATGCAACCAGTTGTACGCTTATATAGTACAACATATATATATAAACAATGTACCATATAATACCGTACCATACCGTACCATACCGTACCATACCATACCGTACCATACCGTACCATACCATACCGTACCATACCGTACTATACCGTACCATACCATACCGTACCATACCGTACCATACCATACCGTACCATACCGTGCAATACCGTACCGTACCATGCCGTACCGTACCGCACTGCAGCGTACCGTACCGGGGAATGTATACCATACCACCGTGCCATACCATACCATAGAGTATCATACCATTCTATTACATACATGTACCATACCATTACATACCATACCAAATCATACCAAAACATAAGATTACATACCATCTAAAGTAAACCACACCACATGACACAACGCTTTGCAACTCAACATAACGCAATACTATGTAATACAAATGTAATTTGCAACTTATCAGGGGACGTCACTGTGTAAGAGTTTTATTGACAGTGTTTACCGAGTCACCTCCCTTGCAATCGTCTGTTTATTACATTTGTGCGTTGCAGATTTTTTGATCTCTTATACAACTTTGGATAATTGAAATAGAGAAAAAAAAACACATAAAGTTAAAATCGTCGAACTAAATATCATCATAAATATCAAAACATGTATAAAGTTTTATTTTCCATTTTTAATTTGCTATGTACATGTATAGTTAGTACATTTAAGTAAATTTTTAATTTTATACATTTAATTCAAAATAAAACGTATAGATATTTAAATCTGAATGGTATTTAACTTATGATCATAAATTTCCTGACAAACAAAACACTAGCAATCAGCGACAAGTCTAGCCATCTTGTACTCCTTGCAAATGCTGTTTCAGATATCAGATAAGGAATTAAGTCGAAGATTCTGTTCCTATGGCCATCAACTACATGTTCGCACAAAATAACATTACATGAATGCGTGAACATTTAAATAAACTAATCCATTTCAAAGGTAAGGCATGGAGTATTGAAAATAAAAGTTGAATAGTTCTTTTTTACAAAATAATTGTGGCAAATAAACCACCGCCCTCTTAGTCAATCATGCCTTGTAATGGTAGAATGCTTTGCTATTACATCAACAGGACACATGAAAATATATTAAAATTACATTTTATTGTCCTCCTGAGCATCCCCTGTCGAGGATTAGTTCTTTGTACTGCTTACATTAACAAGGTTTTGTTTTTTGTACGCACTATCGTTGAATCATTCTATAGAGATATTATACAATAACAAATGGGGTATACATGTAGTTTTTTTCTGTCACTCTTCCTGTCTTTCTAATACGTATACAATGTAAACACAATGACCTACGTTATAGTGTTTTTTACGATAATAATACTTAATTGTACATTGATATAAAATACATTTCTTGTATCATATTTGGTCCAATAAAAAACTAACTTTATAAAAATATCAACCTTTGGCTGAACACATTATTAACAGCATTCAATCAATCGACATTGTACATGATATATTTTGTAAATATATCGTTAGCAGTGTTCTTATATTGCAGATATCTTTCAAATACTAGTCGCTCTAATACACGGGGAGATAGATCTCTTAATAAATGAAACAAAGAAATAGAGTTCAATTTCTTACAATTATAGCTTTATACCATAAATATATCACATTTTATTGCATATGTCACTATAAGTAGTAACAAAATTGACGTGGAAGTGTGCCAATATAGCCTAAACGCGGGAAATATATTCCTGTATTGAGCAAGTGTGCCAAAATATCGATATTTGGCTCTTTTTCTAGTGTGCCAAAAATCGAAATTGAGGCAACTTCTGGTCATTACGCACCTGCAGTCCAACCACGGCAGACTTCCCGCACGTGAAATTCGTTACGTAAATAGCAACAAGAAGCTATCCGATTTTTAGACGTGTGTTTTTTTTCATAGTGAAATAAGATAAACAACAACAAGACTTACGTTTTATGATAAGCGTTCGTTAGATTCCAACGTTTCGGCATTGAAAAAAACAAAACAATACATGTGACGTAACGTCAAAGTGCAAAATAGCGCGTTACGTCGAGAAAAAAATGTGTTTTTGTTTTAGAAAAATCATTACTTGCATGAGTTAACATATGCAATAAAAAGGTTATGAAACAGGGCAAGTGTGCCTTAAGTCGATATCGGCACACTTTCCTCGGCATTAGCTCTCGGGCTGAAGCTCTCGGGCCAATACCTAAGCAAGTGTGCCGATATCTTCCTTAAGGCACACTTGCTCTGTTTAATAACATCTACGTATAACTTCTTATTCTTCTTCGGTTATATTCCACTCCCTCATTACTTTGAGGATTATGTGCAGGCGCTGGGATAAATAAAATTTGGATAAAAACAATTAACAGATCTAGTGATCACTTATTTACAAAGAATATCTGAGTGAGATGTATGTTTTCATTCATTTTAAAGATAACTCCTTACACCAAAGTGCTAGCACTTGAGTGATATATTTTAACAGTTGGATACTTCCTTGTTGTCTTAGACTGACAGCTTTACAGCACAATGCAATATACATTAAATTCGCAATGTTTTGATTACGCTTACGTCGACCATTCATTATCTCGATCGAAAATCATAAGTCCTGATTTTAACTTCCATGTATATAAGAAATTTTAGCTCGATTTTTTCTCGACCTTTTCGATCCATCAGGGATTTTATATAACAGGGATTTGTAACGATAAGTAAATGTAATAGATTTTCATCAAATTTCACTGTCGTCGCTATTATTTCGGCCAATACGGAAAACAAGTATAACAAGTTTAAATAAAGATATTCACATCAAAGTTTGTACCAGTACTATTCAAATTGACATAAATGTTAGGAAAAATGTGTTTCTAGATGATTGTGAGGTAAATTACGCTCACAGATTGTTTCACAAAATAATACATTTTCCCGCCGATCTGCCTTTTTTAGCCCCATTTTACATCACCTAAAGTCATATTTTCGGTCATAATTGCAACACTTTTTTGTCAAAAACTTCAGAAACATTCACAAGTTGCATGGAAGACATGTACAAAAACATAAATCAAGTTTTTAAACTCTAGAAAAGTGTGTACAGCCTGCTTCAGCCAGTTACAGACAGTGACGACCGAGAAAATTCAAAAAGCACTTCGTTACAATCCCTGTTATATAGAATCCCTGGATCCATCAACCACAAATTTGAGACCAGTGTTTTCATTCTATTATCATTATGTGTAGTATGATCCATAAATTCTCATTCCCAGAGATTATCAAGATTCTCGATACTATATCGATAATCTTGATAACCTCGGGGTACGAGAAAGAGTGTGATCTCCATAAAATATAATATTGCATACATGCAGTCAAGTACTAAATAGTTAAACTTCTCGACGTACTACCACACGTACATTATACCGTATTGAATAATTCAAGTACATGTATGTTTCTTTACTTATAAAATGAGTCGATATTTAGGAAAGAAAACTTAGATATATACGTAAATATAATAATACCTTGAAGGTTTCTAACAAAGTTAAATTGATATAGGGACCTTGTAATGAACGAGGACCTAGTATTAATGTTATACTACAATACTATATAATATTTGCTCAATAGGTTCACAAGACCTCTTATGTAAATAGAGTTTCACTGACGAATTCTAATGATCAACAATGTACAATGATTGATCTATTTAGAATAAATTTGTTTCCTTTGAAATTCTACTTTAAACATAAAAATGAAAATAAAATAAAATATTAATATTCACACGGAGGTAAAAACTGAATTAGTCATGAAAGCAGAACAGTTTTCTGTTGCGCGGGCTAATTCATTTCTATGTCATGATCAACCCAAAAAAACATATGTTTACAACACTTCTAAATACGCTATGGACGAGTAATGTTCTTGGGATTAATAATAAAACTAGGGACGCTCGGTAAAATGTCAAGATGAGGTTTATTGTTAGAACGATGTTTAGAGAGTGATATCAATTCAGCATGCACATGGTTATATATTCAACAAAGGTTGTTTCCTTTACAACATTCATGTATATAACGATAGTCATGAGAAATGAGACCAATAAAGTACATGTATATCATATGATATTATTATAGATTTTAGTCCATTATTACATTTACAGATTTGCAAATTATATACTTTGCTCTTACATTTTTACCAATACAGTAAAGTTCCGCTATTAAGACCACTTTTGTTATATCAAAATCATGCAATTTTTGACAATTATTACGACCCAAATGCTTAATTTGTGAACAAAAGGGTCTCTATAATAAGACCGTTTCGCTATTAAGACTATCGATTTTGCTTGTCTTAATAGCGGAACTTTACTGTACTACATGTAATGAAATAAAACATGTCTTTGGACACAAGTACATACATAACAATTACAATTAAAGTACCATTACTCCCCCTTAAAATGTTACATCTATTGTAATTATCTGGAATGCATAAATACATCGGAACTTTTTGAAAACTTTTTTTGAAACTCTGATGTAAAAATAATAACTTAATTTATGAAAAAAACGGCTATTTTACAAGTGTAAGAGTTATTTTGAATGGCAGTGTATACATGTATTTGTTACCACGTTTCCAAATACGAATCTAACTATCAATGTCATACAAAAACATATCAGAGGACTTAGTTTATTAATTCATTTAAAGCGGTAATTTGTGGTTTTGTAAAAGGATAACTGACTATGATAAAATAATAACTTTCTACAACACTTCTATCGCAAAATATCATTCCGTTGCCTGATAAATCACACATCTATATGTTTAATTTTGCCAAGCATTTGTTTATATACGAACCGGACAGACGTGCATAAACATCATGTTGTCAAGTTACCAACAATATTGTAAATAACATTATAAACAAAGACATGAATGTTATGATAAATACTTGGTCTGGAATACACTTAAAATGATATAAATATTAATAAGGCACGTTATTTGCAAACACTCCAATATATAGAGTAGAGTAACTTGCGATGTTTATATATAAATTGATTTATATTTATCTTTGATTTTGAAAACAGCTCAATATTTGATAATTTATTAATATGTATTAATATATGCACTGACTTATAGAAATATAAGTTCAAACATCCAATGAACTGGAACCCTATGTTAAGATTAAGCCGCATTGCCTGATCTAATTAATTTTCTTTAGATATATATATGTATTTCAATAGTAACTAATAAAATTTTGTATTGATAAAGTCCAATCAAGTGTTACTATAAACCTATTCAATATGTATATTTTATTCGAGTCAGACACGTGATGCTAAGGGGTTACATAAAGCCCCTATTCATCCATTGATCCAACTTCGCTATAGAAATTTAATCTATGTAAATCTATTTTATTCATTAGCAAACATACTTCAAGTAGTCAATAACTTTGTTAAAATATTTCAAAATTCATTTCAAATAGTTTACAGCCGAATGAATATTTTATATTAAGTACAGGATAACAAATCCAGAGTTTGAAGTCGCTAATGACATCACTTAGCGTACAAAGTCGCGTTGGCTCAGAGAACATTGACATTAAATAAATGTATAAGTTATTAAAAATACGATAAAACCTAACATGCGAAATCACTCCACCGTTTTTCCAAATGCCTTATACTCGTGTAACTTATTTTGAACCGTATCGAATAAGACTGGCAAGACCATGTAAGAGTTAGTGCCGTTCTGCGCATACCTGCAAGGAGCGGACGTGGTCGAGTGGTAAGGACAATCGGCTAGTTATATTTGGTCATCTTTCTTCATGTTAGTTATAAACTCATTCAACCCAATCTTGTTGGTATTTTTACTCAATTAGGAAGAGGTCTCAGGCGTAATTCAATCTGCCTGATTAAAATCCGATCTAAAATTATCCGATCGCCTTCTCGCTAATTTAGATCTGGCTGTTTCGTTAAGATGGTCACGTTCATGCGACCTTTTTTCATTATAATATTCATGACGCAATTGTTTACTTCGTCTGCGTCACGCAATTGGAAAAGAGCCTTCCAATCACAGCCTGCGAATAACACCACAGTGAAATTAGCTCCCAAACCTTGGTCTAAAAATAGAAATTACGAAAACAAAATGCTATTAATAGTGTTACGTATTGATTGGTGAACACAAAGGTCATCTTAACGTGACCCTCCGAGCGACCATTAGAGATCATGTTCGACTGCGGTCTAAAGGATCTGTTCAAGTCCAATACAGTGACAAACTCAATCACTGTATCGATTTTCGAAGGTAAATCATTTTGAAGTACATAAAAACTGTTTCGTAAGATACCTCAATGAATGCATTCATACGTATGCAATCAAAGACCCCCTTCTCGCTTTTCATCTATAATCGTATTATAATTTATGCACACGGTGTCGCTGAAAATTCTTTTAAAATCAAAATCTACATACATTATTTTTATAAATTTGCCATAAAAATCTATTTCTCACGTAAACAACTTGTGCATCTATTAGATGTAGGTAATTACGCGTCCCTAACAACATGCAGTAGTGACTGGTATAAAACCACGAGCGTCTGTAACAACCAACACAACCTGACTTTTCTGTTGACGACATCATACCGTCAAGTGGAAACGTTCGTATATCTCAATAATTCAAAATGGTGAGTACTTTTTATACTAAATAATTGAAATATATTTCCATTTGGTAGTTTTTGTTTTGATTTATTGCACAGATAATAATGGTTTTAAAATCTACTATTTGTGTCACCAAGGCTTACGCTGCAACATTTTTATTTCTGTGTTCTTTTATACACGAACTTGCAATTTAAAATTGAAATAACTTGCTTTTGTCAATGTTTCATCGTAGGATAAAATAGTCTATATATTTTGGTATGAGTTTGAGTGCGTAGAAATGAAATCACGAGTGCAAGGCATCGAGTGATTTAGGAAGCGCATCCAGTATTATGTAGTATAAGCAAGCATTGTAATGGATTTATAAACGTTCACTTGCCACGCACTCGTGACTTAACTCCTACATATCCAAACTCAAGCCTGTAAATTATTTTATTCCACGAAAAACGTTAGTAAGTGTATGTTATTTCAATTCAAAAACCTTAGAATATATTACACGACGGCAGCCCATAATTTTACAATGGAATGAAGTGTTTTTTCTTTATGTATATTTTACTTGCACGTGACCACATGAGTAACTTTTTCTTTTTATGTTAAAGATAAGGACACTCTGCATTGTAATAGATCTGCATTGTAATAGATGTGAATTTTATTTTAAATTATTCATTTCACCAAACAATACAAAGAAATTATGTTAGCTGCCGACCATAGCAACAATGCTTATTGATTAAAGTACCATGTATTACATTCCGGATACCTTTGGAACAACAGTAAATGTATAACTTCACAAACATATAGTTCGAACAAAAAACCAAAAAAATGTTTATAATAACAATACAATAAACTAACCTACAACGAGGGATGCCCAGGATGACTTTAAAAAAAACAATTGTGATATGTTTTACTTGTGTCTTAGTTGTTGGTGTAATGGAAAGCGTAGATACCATAACAAGTATGATTTACCAAGTGGTGGTGGTTTATCAACCAAGCTAATTTTGTTAAAATGCATTACGCACATTTTTTTCAATACTGCCTACCCCTGAAATGAATTGTCTCATTTTAAATGTTTACCAAAACACGTTTTGTTATTTTGTACGCACTATACACTATAAATGACATAAATATACACTTTGTTTACACAGTCTAAATTGTACATAGCTTGTGATATGTTCATTTCCACATTCAATCCTATTGCAAATTTTGTGTTAAAGTAAACTGTTTGACTGACCTTTAAAGATTTAATTTTCAAAATTCTGCTTTTAATATTCATTTTTAATCATGATCGATGAGAAGCCATCCAAAGAATCTTTCTAATTTTTATCCAAAGCATCAGTTTTTTCAAATGTAAGCTATACTTGGACTCGACGAATGCACAGTGGAAAGAGTTGACTTTTTTCAGGAAATACATAGTACATGTACATATTCATAATGCTGCTTTAACTCCTTTCAGCGTGAATGTATCTCCGTCCATATTGGTCAAGCCGGTGTCCAGATCGGTAATGCCTGTTGGGAATTGTACTGTTTAGAACATGGTATCCAGCCTGATGGTCAGATGCCAAGTGACAAGACCATTGGAGGTGGTGATGATTCCTTCAACACCTTCTTCAGTGAGACTGGTGCTGGCAAACACGTACCACGTGCTGTATTTGTTGACTTGGAACCAACCGTAGTCGGTGAGCATTGTACCTAATTGTTATTCATGGTCAGTTGTTTTACACAACCATTTTAGGAAACTACGCAAGGGATATATTTGAAACAATCGAACTGGATCACAATGCAATCTCGCAGGAAAAAAAAGTATGATGTTCGCCCTATAGTTGACCAAGGACCCTATATAAATGTTATATAGGGTCTTAACTTAATAGTTGACTTAATGCTCCCTCCATTTCAATGTTTCAAGTATTAGATGATGTACTAAGCCTATCATAATATCAAGACTCTAACTGCGAAAATTTCCTTAACAATGGCATCTAGATCTAGTTCTAAGTTTAACTTTTCAAATTGTTCTTATTTACAACAAGATTTTGTTTTAAATTTTAAACTGGAAACCAGATTACAATATGTCATCATATGAAATGGCTCTCCTTCCGAAGCGAAGCAAGGAGAGCAAATCTGAAATTTGTACCAAAACAGTACAGACATTTGTTGACGGCTATTTGTAATGCCTTTAAGGTATTAACCATATATGCTTAGTTTCGGTATGTCCAGGGCAAAAAAATAGATGTAAATTATATTTTATATCATTTCAGATGAAGTACGTACCGGTACATACCGTCAATTATTCCATCCTGAACAACTTATCACTGGTAAGGAAGATGCCGCCAACAACTATGCTCGTGGTCACTACACCATTGGTAAGGAAATTGTCGACCTTGTTTTGGACAGACTAAGGAAATTGGCTGATCAATGTACCGGTCTCCAAGGTTTCCTGATCTTCCACTCCTTCGGTGGTGGTACCGGATCTGGATTCACATCTCTCCTCATGGAACGTTTGTCTGTTGATTATGGTAAGAAATCCAAGTTGGAATTTGCTGTTTACCCAGCTCCTCAAGTATCAACTGCCGTAGTTGAACCATACAACTCCGCCTTATGTACCCATACCACATTGGAGCACTCCGACTGCGCCTTCATGGTCGACAACGAAGCCATCTACGATATCTGTCGCCGTAACTTGGATATTGAGAGACCAACCTACACCAACTTGAACAGATTGATTGGTCAAATCGTCTCATCCATCACTGCCTCCCTCAGATTCGATGGTGCCCTCAACGTCGACTTGACTGAGTTCCAGACCAACTTGGTACCATACCCACGTATCCATTTCCCTCTCGCCACCTATGCCCCAGTTATCTCCGCTGAGAAGGCTTACCATGAACAACTCTCAGTTTCTGAGATCACCAACGCTTGCTTCGAGCCAGCCAACCAGATGGTAAAATGTGACCCACGTCACGGTAAATACATGGCTTGCTGTATGTTGTACAGAGGTGATGTTGTACCAAAGGATGTCAACGCCGCCATTGCTACCATCAAAACCAAGAGAACCATCCAATTCGTTGACTGGTGTCCAACTGGTTTCAAGGTCGGTATCAACTACCAACCACCAACTGTTGTACCAGGTGGTGATCTTGCCAAGGTACAACGTGCCGTGTGCATGTTGAGCAACACCACAGCCATCGCTGAAGCCTGGGCTCGTCTTGATCATAAATTCGATCTTATGTACGCCAAGAGAGCTTTCGTCCATTGGTACGTCGGAGAGGGTATGGAAGAAGGTGAATTCTCAGAAGCTCGTGAAGATTTGGCTGCTCTTGAGAAGGATTACGAAGAGGTCGGTATTGACTCCGTTGATGGTGAACAAGAAGAAGAAGGCGAGGAATATTAAAATGTTCAGATGGAACTTTGTATTAGAAAGAACTACAAATGTATTACTATCTTTCAATTATTTTAGAAAGAGAACAACTTGCCCAGATATTTTAAAAGTAAGCGTGGGATTTTCATTCGCCATAGACTCTTATTTGGTAGTTAACTTTGGTCTGTTTTCCAGCTAACCGTTATTATTCTGATTTTATCTTTATTGAAATAGAAGGGTGCGATCTAACATTTTCTTCGTTATTTTGACCATAAGTGTATTTAAAATGAAAACAAAATTTAATAAAAAGGAATAAACAATCTTTGAATAAAATATTTCATCTCTTTGTTTTATTGTAACTGTCATTATTGTAACATGACTTTATTAATGTAGATTTCTTTTATACAAAATATGGCTGGTGAAAAACTGCCGTGCGGATTGGATGCACAGTGTTTTTGAAAACAATTTATACTGTCAGAGTTTAAACAGCATGAACGGTCACCTCCAAACAACTGTCACCTCTTGAAATCGGACAGTTTCGAATCTCCTAAGCAACAGTAATGACTTCCTACCTTTGTACTCTGGCTAACATGTGATAACATTGTAACTCTGTCCAGACAAATTAAAAATTACTATATTTTCAAATCAAAGGGAGATATAGTATAGTTTTGTCAAACTGTTTTATAGGAGCAATAGACCAGAGGTTAGACGCGCGCTTAGGGATCGAGAGGTCCTGGGTTCGAATCCCACTAGGGGCACTGCTAATTACATTGAGCAAGAAATTTACCTGCGATTGCTTCACTCCACCCAGGTGTAAATGGATACCTGCGAGGGTGGTATAATTCTGTTGCGCCAATTTGTCGGCTGCACTAATAAGCGGAGTAAAAAGACTCCCAAGGGAGATTGATAGATAGATACCAGTAGCTTATACAATGTACATGCTTTATTTATTTTTTTGATATATTTAAAATTCAATGTCTCAAATTAAGTGTATCTAATTATTGAACATGTACTAATCTCGTACCCCTTGGAGAGCTTGCTATAAATTGTGACCAAATGGTATCCTCGTAATTCTAACTGATTACTTTAGAAAAATCTTAGATAAGATTTAGTTAAAAATACAGTATATTCAAAGAATGTTTGCATGATAAAATACTTCACAATCACCCTAAATGAATTAAATCTCAACTAAATAAATATTCGTATAGCAATAGTAAACTTATGGTGACATATTTCTGTCGTAAAATACCTACTTACGAATGCAAACATATTTGTATACACTACATAAATAATACGGCCATTATCTGATTATATTGGAATACTTTCAAGTACCTATGGATTTTTTGTAAGATATATTCAACAAATCAAAAGAGTAAAAGTGCTGCGTTTGCACACATTTAAGCAGGGGCGTGGAACTTGTCTGAGTCGTCTGTGGGTGAATACTTTCACCCCACTTTTGAATTGTATATATCACATAACAAGTATGTAAATCGTTACGGTATCTTTTATGCGTCTATCATATGTAACCCATAGCAATTGTTATTAAAAATATCTTGACTAAAACATATCATACGGCATAAGAAGCTTTACTCAATTATAATACACACTTTCGGAAACTCATGGGTGTATTACGACAATAATTTTAACAAACGCATTCACCGTGAAATTATTCATGTTTTGACAGTTGAGAAAAAACGAACAATAGCTGTTTAATGTAATGATACTGCTGTCATTCTTGTATTACTTGAAGTTCAAGTTGTTTTGCAGTATTGTACCATAATCATAATACCTACAGAATTTTTATGCAAAGTGACAAAGTGTACAGCGAAAACTGTACTTTAAGATTTTATATGGGAAGGAGAGGAAAATAAATCTTTGTGTTTTGAATTGATAGTACTTGCCAGTAATACAGGGTAGAATTAACATTTCGCCCGCATTTTTGCACTGCTCGATTCATACTTGAATCTACTGTTTAAGGAAAATTATTTAGTATGAATTTGTTAGATTTCAATGTGCACGAAAGTCTCTGTATTTCAATACTTTGATTATCAGTCGCATGGCAGCTATCAATCGACCTACTAACTGTCCCTGGAGAATGTTGGATAATCAGACCTAAATTTAGCCAGTACTATTATTTTACCATATGACTGGCTGACAACTTGATTCAATGAAGATTTGTCGGTCACGCCCAGAAATCAAACAAATGATCACTGGATGGAAATAGCTAATAGAATGGTATTTTCTTAGTCGGTTAACCAACTAACAGTCATTGAGGTTTGCTATTACCAAATGAAGTAAAAGTATCACGAAGTCAATAGTTCCAGCTTCGAAATGGAACTGCACTACTCAGGACCCTTATAAATGAGGTGCTTCCGCTTATTTCAACTCCTGTTGCGACCAATTATCTTAGTACGAGATGCTTGTTTGGTAGCTACATTGTCTGAGTTATCATGTATACAAGTATTTAGATAAAATTCTGGCAAAGTAAGCATTTAGACGAATAGTTCATTCATACTTGAACGTTGATTTAATCCAAAAATAATAGGAAATTCTTGATAACATAATAAACATTGATTCTTTATATCAACTTCAAATATTTTATTCTTCATAGCAAGCTAAATGGTAAAGCAATTTCACAGTCAGATCAAACTCTAGTTCCATTGGATGAAACTATAACTATTAATAAGGTTAAGAAAATTGTTTTAGTTTGTCATATTTTTATAACAATGTCGTTACTAAAGTTGAGTTTAACCGAGGCAACTATTTTAATGATCCGGTGCATGTCTTCCTGGGTTTGCTGTACATGTACAGACTTAACACTATACATATGTTTATAAACTTCTGTTATACAGTAAAGTTCCGCTATTAAGACCAGCAAAATGGTTGTTCTTAATAGGGAAACGGTCTTATTGTAGGAACCCTTTTCTTTACAAATAAGGCATTTGGGTCTTAATAATTATCAAAATTTGCATGATTTTGAAAAAACAAACGTGTTCTTAATAGTGGAACTTTACTGTATATACCGAAAAACGTGTCTTGATGTGCCTTAGTGTAATTTCGACCCTGAAACTTGATCTATTGACTTTATGGAAGAACAAAATGTATTTGCATGGTGATGATATAAAGACTATGATCACTATGGACAAATTCTGAGATACATGTATTTCAAAGTTTATTAACATTAGTTTGTAAAATACGATGTTGTGAATGAGTTATTCCATGGTATAACAAACAAGTGTGTGTTGCCTTTCTAAGGTCTACATGAGTATTTCAATTTGAAATGATTATTTATATACATTACTTGTCATTCGTGTATCTGCACCAAGAAGAATTAAAGTCATTGGGTAGTATTAATCCATCGATCTTTTGACAAAACAAACTACGACAAAAGTAATCCTAAGTCAAAAGAAGAAAGTATTGAAAAATGTATACCATCTAAATGTCTAATTAGATATGCTTTGATCTTTTGACTTTCTTAGGACTTACGATAAATTGTGTTGTAAGTTGTTTTGTGAAAAGTTCTGCTGATTAGTGTAGTTAATGTTATGTCGTTGATGTAGTTGGGTTTAACGCCGTAGCAACACATTGTATAGGTTATATTATGGCGGTCACCTGCTCACAGTTCCTGGAAAGGCTAAAAACGTCATAGTTGATACCCATGACAAAGTGCAAGCTAGAGGTTGTAGTTTTTCTCATTGTTTCTGGTACGGGTATGACTTCATGAAAGTTGTCTATACTGAACAGTAATGTTCTTGATAATGTAATCATAGGATATGTGGTGCATCAATAACGTTACTTTAAAGTCAAAACTATTTTCCCAATTCACAGTTCATATGAAAAAATGGACTTGTCAAATTTTAAAGAAGCTAGCAAGGTCTCGAATGCAAAGCAAGTGTGCATGTAATGTATTAACAATATAATTCTAGGTCAAGACAGTAATGACTAGTTCTTTTGCACTCGAGTTAATTGCTTTTTGCCAAATTTTGTCTTTAAAGTACATCTTGGCACTTACAAGTAATACTTCTGGTCTAACAACAACAAAACATCAAAACAAAGTAAATGGTTTTCTTTGTTTATTTTTAAAAAAAAACATTTTCAATTGTAAAATTATTTCCCTGCAATAAAATTTATTTTGATACAAAACAGATCTTAAATGCTTCAAAGGTTTAAACACTGAATGTCATAACAAAATGTCAATAAAAGTTCAAAGTTCACCCGTACAAGATGTTATTGGCTAGTTTGGTGGTAACCATGGTGATAACAAAGTTAAATAGTTTAATATTCTTCACCTTCTTCCTCGCCTTCACCCTCAACGGAGTCAACACCAACCTCTTCGTAATCCTTCTCAAGAGCAGCCAAATCTTCACGAGCTTCTGAGAATTCACCTTCTTCCATACCCTCTCCGACGTACCAATGGACGAAAGCTCTCTTGGCGTACATAAGATCGAATTTATGATCAAGACGAGCCCAGGCTTCAGCGATAGCTGTTGTGTTGCTCAACATGCATACGGCACGTTGTACCTTGGCAAGATCACCACCTGGTACAACAGTTGGTGGTTGGTAGTTGATACCGACCTTGAAACCAGTTGGACACCAATCGACAAATTGGATGGTTCTCTTGGTTTTGATGGTAGCAATGGCGGCGTTGACATCCTTTGGTACAACATCACCTCTGTACAACATACAGCAAGCCATGTATTTACCGTGACGTGGGTCACATTTTACCATCTGGTTGGCTGGCTCGAAGCAAGCGTTGGTGATCTCAGCAACTGAGAGTTGTTCATGGTAAGCCTTCTCAGCGGAGATAACTGGGGCATAGGTGGCGAGAGGGAAATGGATACGTGGGTATGGTACCAAGTTGGTCTGGAACTCAGTCAAGTCGACGTTGAGGGCACCATCGAATCTGAGGGAGGCAGTGATGGAGGAGACGATTTGACCAATCAATCTGTTCAAGTTGGTGTAGGTTGGTCTCTCAATATCCAAGTTACGGCGACAGATATCGTAGATGGCTTCGTTGTCGACCATGAAGGCGCAGTCGGAGTGCTCCAATGTGGTATGGGTACATAAGATGGAGTTGTATGGTTCAACTACGGCAGTTGATACTTGAGGAGCTGGGTAAACAGCAAATTCCAACTTGGATTTCTTACCATAATCAACAGACAAACGTTCCATGAGGAGAGATGTGAATCCAGATCCGGTACCACCACCGAAGGAGTGGAAGATCAGGAAACCTTGGAGACCGGTACATTGATCAGCCAATTTCCTGACTCTGTCGAGTACAAGATCGACAATTTCCTTACCAATGGTGTAGTGACCACGAGCATAGTTGTTGGCGGCATCTTCCTTGCCAGTGATAAGTTGTTCTGGGTGGAATAATTGACGGTATGTACCGGTACGTACTTCATCTGAAATGATATAAAATGATAAATTTAAGTCAAGTTTTATGAGTGGAGGTTATCTTGTACGAACAGATATTTACATCATGTACTGTGTATATAGTGTTTTCTAGTGTCAGTACGTCATAAAACAGTCATTTTATTTACTTTACGTGGAGATCATGAGGTCGTATCCATTTCATATTTTGTAGTATCATCAATAGGGTCTTTTAAGACAACCAAAATCCACTATATCAAATTTCAATGATAGAAACAATAGGGTTTTCTTATACGGGAATTCCTAATGGTAGTGTATTTAATGGGTTATAACAGATGTCAATTCATTAAGTATTTCAATGAACTGAATACAATATTTTTCAAGGTTTCAGACTTTTGAATTCTTTTGAAAACAACCTCCATGAGAACATGTTTAACTGCTATTACAATTTAACTGTGTGCTTCGACGCATATCGGTCTTGCCAATTCAAACATAATGGTTAATTTGTTTACTCACCGACTACGGTTGGTTCCAAGTCAACGAAGACGGCACGTGGTACGTGTTTGCCAGCACCAGTCTCACTGAAGAAGGTGTTGAAGGAATCATCACCACCTCCAATGGTCTTGTCACTTGGCATCTGACCATCAGGCTGGATACCATGTTCTAAACAGTACAATTCCCAACAGGCATTACCGATCTGGACACCGGCTTGACCAACATGGATAGAGATACATTCACGCTGGAATAAGAAAAATATAACATTATATAATAGCTCTAAAATTGAAAGTATTTTCATCAAAATTGATTATATATTTTTATCTATATAAATGTACTTGTTGATCCTTTTTCCATTCTGATAACAAAACATTATACTTATAAGAAATATCCAATACAAAGTTGGGGTTAGCTAGTGTACATATCAAAACATTAAAGCACTCAAGTATCAAATGTTTGAATTAATCCATAATGCATTTGAAAATTTTCAAGTTTTCAACAATGCAGGGAGCAATCTTGAAAATATTAAAACGTTCACTTTATTACAAAATTATAACTTGAAATGAAAATATTAAAATAAAAACGTATAATGTCTTAAAACACAATTCTATAAAGTAGTAATTAGGTTTTTACTAAGTGTACAATATGTAATTAATATTTGTAATTATTTTTTATAATTAAATCAATACTTTGATGTATTATTTACTTGTATTACTTAATTAAATTAAGTTTAACTAAGTATAGTATTTCAATTTTAATGTATTACATAGTCTAATATATTAAATGTACTGAATGGAACAATGTGGTTGCTATGTGATGATTGGTTGCTATAGTTCATTATCAGTATAAACAGAGAAAGACATTAAATACATACAAGTAGCCTGAACAGTTACATATTTATATAAGATAACAGAAAAGCCACATTATTTGTTGAAAATTGGACTATTATATATTATCTTTTGATCGCTGATAAAAAATTATTTCTTCAAACATTATATTTTTTATTAATTCAACCTATATCAACATTTCTTTTAAAGTTTGACTGTTACATACGAAAATTATATTTGTCCAAAGTCAATATTGTTTTTGATAAATGTTTAAGAGTAATTCAATCTAATCAATATTCAATGATTTTGTGTCAATATTCATGGAGCAGTAGATCTACAGTTTATTTATTCTTCGATTCATACGCCTGGACACGTACATGACGTCTTGCACGCATGTATCCCGCACAAAGTTGAAACTTTTAGCCCAACTACTAAATTTGGTACATGTTGACCCCATATAATTTCGCTGGGGGATATTTACAAATTGGCGCTTTTGAAACATTTTGTAAGGAACCAGATTTTCCTTTTAGTTAAAGTTAAGCTTCTAAGTTTGCTTACATAACAGCCTAGCGGAAATTTCTAGTGGTTCACATATCAAAACATTGGTTAATGTATTTAAATAGTTAAGGCTTCAAACAGAAAAATGAGCTAAAATAGGGCTAGGTTTAATTTATAACTTAAAACTAACGAACAGCGGCCAATATTGAAACAGATATTGCAAATTGTAAATTGGCCGTAGACAAAGAATTAAATTTACATATCATTTACATACATAAAATCAGTTGAAAATACATTGAAGTGTTGTTACTGAAGCGAGTAAAGAATTGATTTGTCTCAAGTCAATCTGCATGATCTATACCGTCCATGGAAATTGATTACATGTATACATGTCGAGGGTTGCCCGCAAGACTGAAGTAAGTGCATTGCGTCAAAGAGCAAGTAACTACAGTCTTGCTGGCAAGCCTCGATGTATATACAATACAATTTTAGACTTCATTCTATGAAAAGTTATAACAATAGCCGTATTGTAAACTTTTTCTTTTATATTTTCTACGTTTTTCATATAAAAAAGTTCATGTACATGTATTATACTCTACTTGTTCCAGTAAAACTATTGTACAGTAAGTTACAGCATATTTTACTTTTATGATTTATCATGGTAAGTACAAACATAAATAACATAAAAGGCATTAGGAATCACATACTATGCCAACAGAATAATCTTAAAGAATTTCAATACATGCATTTGTCATTCTAATTTATTTAACATTTTAAACGAGAGTGGCATACATGTATTATCAAAGCGGATCTTGCGACAGTATAACTATAAAATATACAAGGATTTACGTTTAAAATTGATAGTATGACTAATGATTCATACGAGACCCTGGAATAATAAACCTTCGAAGAGTTGCTACGTTGTGCTAGTGTTTAAGAAATAAATTTATTACAAAAATACAAATGTACAATAATTGCAGGAGTAAATTAACCTGATACAATGTTATTTTTAGAGTTTCGTTTGAATCTTAAATACGCAGACACGAATAAATTTCAAAACTTAAAAGCATCCGCTTTATAAAAAATTAAATAATTCATAAATACTTGCGCACAATTCTAAACCTAAGTATAAAAACAAGAAAAGCAAAGGAAGTCAACTCACCATTTTGCTGAAGTTTTAACTTTTCCGCTCAACGATATGATGTCGTCGTAAGAAAAATTGATATGAGCGGTTGCTACTAACATGTGAGTTTTTATACTAGAATACAAAGGCCGTGTTGCTACAGTTGAATATTTGTTCACCTGTACACCGCCGGTAAAAATATAGGGGACATCTTATACATGTAGAGTGGCGACTATCGGGTAAAAACAGGGTAAAAATATGAAATCTCAATTATTCTTCTAGTAACCCATTTCAGGGGCGATCCAGGATTTTTTCCTAGGGTGTCCGAACTTTTTCTGGAGGGGGTCCAAACTTTCGAACCACAATCACATTATACACTGTTTGCAGAATAATGAAACATATTAATATTAAAAACTTCATAACCATGAGATCTATGTTAAGCACAAAGGCGAGCGAAACAAGTCCGAGAAAAAAAATGCTTTATATTACTTAAAAATGACTTGGCAGTCAAAAAACACTTATTGGCAGGTACATTTTAGAAATTTCAGGAGGGGGGGGGGGGGGCGCTAGATCCTCCTATGTAATTAACTAGATTATTTAAAGTGGTTGACTCTTTTCTGTTACCAGTACGAGCCTACCCTGTCACAGGGACAGTGAAGGAGTCGTGCGTTAGAATTGAACATTAGAGCAAATCGACGGAGAGAGTATCATGGGCCGTTCTTTAGAAATAGACGTTACGTGAGATAATATGGTAAGTTTCAACTACAATACGGTTTGTATGCAAACAAGCAAATTGGGTGCAAAATAAAATCAAGATTCATGGGCTCAAAAGCTCACTATTTTATCAATCTATAGCATTTACAACTGCACCGATAAAGGATTTATGCCAAGTATAGTAAAAGTTGTCTTGACACAACTTATTAAGTTGAATGACTTATAAAATATTCAACCATATGACATATTAATTGTGAGCAGTGTAGGTCATATTGATTTGCATAGAGTTAATAGAAACTAACTTTTGATTTATTTGATGAAAGGTTACTATTAAAAAAATCACCTGTGCAAAGCTAAGCTGCTGTAAACATGGTCAATGGTATGTTTGTTTGTAGCAACAAAAATTATATATGGGTCTATGACTGTTTGAAGTTTTTATATACATTTATAAAAGACAGTGATGATTCAATTGAAAAGCTTATTTACTTTAATGCTAGTACTTGGCTGAATACACTTTTTATATACTTCTTATACACATTGTGAAGATGATATTACGCATGATTTTTAATATTTGATATTCAAGACAAGCCTTTTTCATATTTATTATATTTAATAGTGTAGGAGAATAAAGGGACCATGGGAATCATCAAATTGAGCGCGTCTAGTTGAATTTTGTTGAGAAAAAATATTGGTTGGTTCGGGCATTTACATTTTACCAAACCGATTGATACTGGTTTTTTTATTGCGACCCTAAACTTTTAATGTATAATGTTATAAGCAAATAGGAGAAGTTTTAAACACTGGTTAAAGTATAAGACATTTTATAGTTATCTTCTATTCATGGTGTGGTTTAGCGGCTAGACTTAGGACGATGTATTGTGACAAAGTTTGTTTGTTAATACTTTAAATGTTGGTCTTAGAGTAAGACAAAATGAAAATAAATCTGCACATACGAATTCTTCCCTTACTCGGTGACACAGTGAGTCGCCGCCATAAACTAGAAATTTCTGACAGCTGTTCAGGTGTTCGATATAATCCGATCATAAAGCCCATTTCGCAAATACTTTCTTGAGCAAAAATCTGCATCGTAATAGCTGGGTACACACTACAGAGAGCAAATAAATCATTAGGATCGTGATTGATCTAATTTGTAAAATCTTGTTTTACAATCAAAATTAATCAAAATAAATTGGTAAATCTACCTAGTCATTACAGCACAGCACAAACCATACATTTATTTTATTCCAGTCTTAACTCGATTTAAACTCTCCCTTAAAATTTAAAGATAAAATACTTAAGCATACTTATTTTATGATTAGATTTCTCATACATGTTGAATATATAAATAGACTTGTGATAAATTACCATAAAAGTCGAACTTCAAGTGATTATGTCAATATGATATTTCTTTTAAAAATCCATAAATTTGTTTTAGGTCTATTTTTTAAAAGAAAGTTAGACTTGTGAATTCGACATGCAAACTGGTATAACGCCCTCGTGTCGCTGACTTAACACCAAGCTGCAGAGACGGATCGGATTCTTTTCCAAAGGAGGTACAAAATTTCATCTCGGTGAGTTTGGGGAGAGGGATGGGGTGGAGAGTGGAGACCATTAATATCAACTTGAAATAATGTTATGAAAAATCATGCTGGTGAGTGCTCTTGGTACTCCTGATTCCACCGTCCCACTGGATCTGCCTATTCATGACGATGTGAAAATCGTATTTTTACAAGTTATAGCCTGTCTTGTTTTAAAAAGAATCAAACGTGATGCTTAATCTTGCCTGACATAGAAACACACACTCATGTCAGGACGTGATTTAAATCTATTGATTTGGTTTCATTCCAATCTCATTAATATCAGACTACTTTAAGCTTCACTACAAATTTCTGCTGAGTAAATGTGGTACATGTAGTATATATAGATCAGTTTTTAATCACAATTATGTGACAGTATCAAAATAAAGTTACCCTACTACAGTCTAATTCTACTACACATTGTACATACATGTACATTTTGTATATCCAATTAATACTTAATTATAAAATTACGTGCGACCCTTCTCATGAGCGTTCTTTACATTAACCTTTAATCTTAAATGAGATTGGATTTCATTCATCGTAACATTCTTGTATGCCATACATATAGGTTATCAAGTTTGTCGATATAGATCAGGGTTAATAAGTGTTTAATCAGGTTGTTAAGTGAGCATCAGTGAACTTGATTATTTTTTATTTGCACTAACTAGTTCAAGGAATGAATGCAAATTAATATTGAACATATTTTCAATATGAAAAGAGGGCATTACAAAATGTGGTATATAATAATAACAACAACAACAACAATGAAAATAATAATAACAATGACAATGACAATAACACTAACACTCACAATAACACTAACACTCACAATAACAATAACACTCACAATAACACTCACAATAACACTAACACTAACACTAACAATAACAATAACTATGATAATAACAACAACAACAACAATGAAAATAATAATAACAATGACAATGACAATAACACTTACACTCACAATAACACTAACACTCACAATAACACTGACACTCACAATAACACTCACAATAACACTCACAATAACACTAACACTCACAATAACAATAACAATAACATTAACATTAACAATAACACTAACAATAACACTAACAATAACACTAACAATAACACTAACACTAACACTCACAATAACACTCACAATAACACTAACACTAACACTAACAATAACACTCACAATAACAATAACACTAACACTCACAATAACAATAACAATAACAATAACACTCACAATAACACTAACAATAACAATAACACTCACAATAACAATAACACTCACAATAACACTAACAATAACAATAACACTCACACTCACAATAACACTCACAATAACACTCACAATAACACTAACACTAACACTAACACTAACACTAACACTAACACTAACAATAACAATAACAATAACAATAACAATAATAACAATAATAATAATAATAATAATAATAATAATAATAATAATAATAATAATAATAATAATAATAATAATAATAACAATAACAATAACAATAACAATAACAATAATAATAATGTGTTGTTGTAGCACTGTTGCTTGATGGCGATTGTTGTCACAGACTAGCCTAGTTGTCACTAGTCTATGAACCGGTCTCTACATGGCAGAATGATATATCGATAGAGTATGTATAATATTCATCCAAATTAAATACATGAGTAACATATTTTCGTATGTACATGTATAACGTGTTTAAATGTTGAATAGACACTGATCCCTCCAAATTATAAAAAAAACTTCATATTTATTACACAGTCGATGTCCTCTATTATTCTAGTGAGGCTGTCTGACACCGTTTTAGTGCCATCCTTTCTATATAGTTATTTGACATGGCTGTATTAATCCATGCATGTGTTGTTATTTAATATTATCAATGTTTTGATTTAATTGCCTTGTTTAGTCCCACATTTTATAGCTAAATATTTTTTTTTCTAAAATCTAAGGCAATGTTTATAAATAAATTATGACATGCGGAATAATAATTGTACTTGTATTAGAATCTGTTTTCATAAGATACTAAATACTAAAAATAAAGCACATTCAAGCAAATAGAACAAAAGTCATAAGACTAGATAAATCAGGGGCGGATCCACGATTTTTTTCTAGGGGGGGGGGGGGTCCGAACTTTTCTACGGGGGTCCGAACTTTTCTAGGGGGGGGGGGGGGTCCGAACCTCGAACCACAACCACATGATACACATTTTGGAGAAAAAAATGCTACTTGTTGATAATAAAAACTACATAACCATTAAATATATGTTAAGCACCGAGAAAAATTGCTTCATGCTACTTAAAAATGACTTACAGGCAAGAAATACATTAACGGACAGGTACATTTTCCAAATTCTAGGGGGGGGTCCTGACTCCCCTGATCCCATCTCTGGATCCACCTATGTAAATTGACTATATATGTGCCTCTGCAATTTATTTTTACTACGGTATTATCGCCCCGTCTATTTACACATATAGTGTTGAGCCTTTTCTTTTCCTTCCAACATTCCTCAAAAATACACCGTGCCCTACTCTTTGTCGCAAACGTAACATAAATATATAGTTCTATATCTGTAAACGTCTGTGTTTGTACAATGGGAAGTAATATACAATAGAATGGTCAAATTTTCCCTATAGTTCACTCCCTGGAGAGGATTTTATGTAGACAATAATTCAAACAAAGGGACGCAACTGTGACAAGAAATATTGAATGCCGTATTCTCCTGTTACAGAGATCTTCCGTTTTTTCCGTCTCATTCGTAAATGTCTTTGTCGTCTAGAATGGCGTCAAGCCTTGGATAAAATGACTTAGACATCATCAATTATAGACCGTCCAGACGAAATCGAACAGTATCTAAACCGATTGTTATCTGACGAAAGTAGAGTTTATTCTGCCTTGAACCATTTACTTGTCCCAATCTACATAAGAAAAGCGTATGTTCGATTAAAACAGTGTGGTGGCCGCGGTGAAAAAACGACTGCCAAAAAGAATCTGAAAAAGAAAACATGTTGAAGGTAACAGACAATGCGTTTAAGTCTCTTTCATTGTTTGGTTGTTTTTCACTTAGTTTAATTGGCAGACGATATGAAATGCGTTGATTTCGCTAATTATATATTTTTAGACGGATTTCTGTGCCAGAAAACAATTAGAACAAGGATGTCAACATTCATGAATCATACACTGAACGATTTTCTTTTTAATTTTGTCACTTTCTCTTTTGTGTGTGTAACGAACTCATCATTTCTGTGACTTTCATTCTGATTGAAATGTGATATATATTGTGATATATGCCTATATTTGCTGCAATAGATGTAAAAGAAATAACTGATAACTATGTTTTGAATAGATAAGCTTTTTTGTTACAAAGAATGTTTGTTTTGTTAGTACCGCGGAAATAGAAGCAAGCAGGGTACTAAAATAGACGAGATTGAAACTGACTTTGTCCAAAAGGGTTCATCTATAGAAATCCAGTTATTTACCTAATTGAGTAATTCACAAAAAAAACATTCTGTCCAACCAATGTCATGCAATTGGTTATTTCAATTACTATAATTAATAACTGTCTTATACGTATGAAGCCGCTCATCAGATGTAAATTTAATGTATACTAGTGATTATTCTAGAACTCCAAAAAGGGCAGGGTGGGACCAAAAAAGGGCAGGGCGCAGCGCGCGGTGCGACTTTTAAAATTCTGAAGTATTTCTGTAGTCAATAACATTTAGTGAACTGATGTTTTTAGTATATTATTTATATATTCAATGTAGCTGCATGCTCAACAAGTTCTTAATCTTACATGCTTTTCTATAATCATGTACTCATGTACAAATTTACTTAGCATAGTTGTAAAACATAATTTTGTGTCAAATCTTTAGCTACTTAAAAGTCCAAAAAGGGTGGCAAGATTTGAAACAAATCGTTTTCACTATACAAGCTCCGTCTCTACCATGATCTCTAACTTTAAGTGGCCACCTCTAGAAACTACTGTAGAAGAACAAGAACCAGACTTATAATATTCTATAAAATTGTCTATAATGTTATTGGTATACACCCTGGCCCTGCCTTATTCATACCCAACACATAAAAAACAAGACTAGACTGTGTACAGCAGCCATCTCCATTCATTTTAACATATAAGAGGTCCAAATATTCTTCCTTTCCAAGCACAATAATTCAGTGGAACAAGTTGTCAGCTGCTGTACACCAAGCGACAGTTGACTGGTATATATTTATCTAGTTTATCACTGTTAATAAGTGATTACTGAATCTATTGGGTTTTTTTTGTTTTTACCCAAATTTCAATTGCAAGCACCAGCACATAATCCTCGAAGTAATGAGGGTCAGTGCAGTATTCTCTTAGAAGAAGAAGGAGCTATTGCTGAAATCAATAAATTTGCTTTTTATTTTGTGTTCGTTTTTTTCTGCAAAATATTGGGGTGCAAAACGATTTGCTAATATACGATTTTCTATAAAATCGTTCAATCAGATAAAGAAAGCATCAAATGTAATTAAACTTTAAATTTGTCAGCACCTGCACATAATCCTCTAATAAATTAGGGAGTGCATTAT
Source organism: Mactra quadrangularis (assembly GCA_025267735.1). NCBI lineage: Eukaryota > Metazoa > Mollusca > Bivalvia > Venerida > Mactridae > Mactra > Mactra quadrangularis. The sequence continues at coordinate 29,917,135 of CM046309.1, read as the reverse complement.
TCTCTAAGAAATAGAGGAAGCCATTGCTTAAATCATTCAATTTGCACTTTAACTTTTTGTTTTTCTGCAAAATATTGGGGTGCAAAACGATTTGCTGATATACGATTTTCTATAAAATTGATTAGTCTATTCAGCTAAAGAAAGCATCAAATGTAAATATTTATGTAAATAATTATAATGAAAACTTTTCTTGAGCTACTTAGTACCAGAAAAAACTAATATGTCTTGTTTGACGAGTGAAAAACGATCAATACAAAACATCGTCAGTATCAAATCGTTCTGCACCCCCAAAAATGTAACGGATAGCAAATTCTCGTTTCTGTATTTTTTACACATCCTGCGGGGAACAATTGTTTTGTATATCATAATAGGCCCAAGTAAATTGCAATTTACATCACATTCGTCCACTATAAATAACAAAAACCCTGCTAATTGCACAGCATGGTTTGGTCATCAGTGTCAATTTAATCCTTGACGCGTATATGTACCTGACTGTATATATGTATATTGACGTTGTCAAGCGTGTTACAGGCATACCCTAACAACCACCTTATTGATTTTTGACATTGCCTTTCACAGTAGGCGTGTCATTTAATTACAGATTGATAAAGATTATACAATTGACGTGTGAATTTACCGATGATTGACAGTTATGAAAATATTTTTTAAGGAAATTAAAGGGCAACAGGGCGCTTTGACACTCGCAGGGCGGGACTTTTAGGGCAGCAGGGCGGGGCTAAAAAAGGGCAGGGCGCAGCGCCCTGCTATTCTGCTATAGAAAAATCACTATGTATACTCTTTGCTGGTATTCTCGCGTTAATTTTAATGTCGCGGTAAATCAGTTTTTGGGCTGGAACAACTTGCAGCGTCTGCTTTAAAATTAAAAATATGACCAGATTTAACAGCAAATGACTGTATCAAAGTAAAATAGACGTAAATATTAATGACAAATATGTTAATGAATCGACAAGCCCAGTTTATTTATAGTGATCACGTGACCTGTTAGTAACGTGAAAATTGCAACAAACAGTATAAGTAGATGAAGCCCAACAACATGGCTATTTTTAAAGTTACTATATTATCGCCAATCTTGTCAGTTAAATTACCAAATTGTCAGAGGCAGGTGTTGCAGAGTGGTTATGATGTTGGATTTGTTTGTTTCTTGTTGTGTAGATTTATATCTACCTCATTGTTTCCTTGAGTGGAGACTATTATACAAGCTCTGTACTGGAGGACCAGGAAGCAGACTCAAGAATGATTTTATCTTTAACTTAGTTCTAAAAACTGTTTCACAATCAAGCTGAAATAAGTTATACAGACCATTCATCGTATCCTTGCAAAAGTTTGTTTGTTAAAGCTCTTGGCTTAAATGTTTTACTAGTTGGTCAATAATTACCACTTGACCTAGCATCTGTTGTGTATTTTACCTCTAATCATTTTACATTTAATCAAGTGCATTAAATATGTATCAGTTAATACATTTTTCTTATTGCAGTACCAGGACGTTTGAAAGTGCTACAAATGCTTTGATTCAACCTTTCCAATAGATACTGAAGTGAAACAAACTGCAGTTCATTTGCTATAATTTCGACTTATAATATTTTCTCATACTTTCAGCAAGGACAGTCTCAGTTTGAGGAGAAATGGCCATCAATGCGACCATCTGTACTAAAACTATTACGTCAAGAGCCTGTCACTAGATCGGAATGGCAAGATTTGTTTTGGTAGGTTGTTAAGTTGATTTCTTGATAGTGAACATGTTATGGAATATGTTTTCATACAAACATAGTAAGCTATCTTCATAAAAGTAACTAGTGATGGACAATAGTCTTGAAGTCACTTTCAATTATTTGTCCATAATCAAGAGATCAATAGCACAATTTGTAGAAAACATTTTAATGCAGTCTGGAAAAATCACTTGTTCTTGCAGGGCTAAATACTAACCAGTTTTGCTTTGTGGCCAGCTGGACCACTGACTGTAAAATCTTGGTGGCCCAGAAATTATTTTAGTGGTCCACCACTTTTTGCAGTACAACATGCAAATTATGTTCCAGATTTACATGCATTTTTCTTAAAATTGACTTTCATACAAATATTCAGTACACTGAGGCAAAGTATGATGAGTATCATGAATGAAAATCAAAACCTCTATGTGAAATGCAAACGAAAGGAGTACTAGCATGAATTTATAGACTCAAAACTTGCCATTTACCCTAACCATGTAAAATCGGATTTACTATACCCACTGAACATTTGGACTGTCCAAACACATTCCTTTGTGAAAGTATGTTAGGCCACAACAAGTTGATGATATGTTCTACGGATTTTTTCAGAAAAAAATGGGTCGAGCAAGCGAAGAAAAATATTCAAAAAAATCTTCATTCAGTTGCTTTATAATAGCAGTTTGACCAAATTTTTATGAGCGAGCGAGGGAATAAAAATATATTTTTTTGTAAAACTGTCAAAATTAAGGTGCAAGCGAATCCATAGAACATATGATCAATTTGTACTTTCTTCGCCTCGCTAACACCATCGATAAAATGCCACATATTCTAAGTTTAAAGTTGACAAAAGGGCGCCGCCATGTTGTTAGTGTTAAAACCCGTCCCGCAGAGGAACAGATAAGGTTTGGGGTGTATTGGGTATTTACTCCCAGTTCTCCAGACAATTGAGTTATGCCATTTCCAATAGAGTGCGTATTTTTTTTACTCCAAGATATTTCACTGGATTGAGTATTTTCCATTTATATGACGATAAATTGAGTACTTATAAAAAAAAAAAATAAAAAAAACATGGAACTAGGTATGCACAAATATCCTTATAAATATTTATTGAAGATATTGTAACTAGGACAGCAAACACCAGTGCTTTTTCACATTTTTGGGAATATGACCCATACCCCTAGAATTGGGAATTTTATCGGCATTTTGGTTTAAATATGGAAAATATGATGTCAAGCCAATCGGTAACAATAGCATTCAAAACTATGACTTCAGTTTTTATTCACCATTAAATTTGATTGTCAGAACTTTACAAAGCAAGATCTTTCAGACTCTTACTATTAGATGCATGTTTTTAAGCAATTAACAACAGCCTCAAGCTGGTTATACTTATAGTCTAATGACTTAGAATGACAACATATCATCTTTAGAGGATCCAAAAGAGACAGTCCCATCCTATTGCATAAAACAGTTCACATGGAATTCATAATGCTGAAAACCCTTTCAACGCTTGCTGTTTTGTTTGGATGAATCTTGCTTTGACCAAGCAGACAGAACATTGCAGGAAAATGTTTCAAAGATCTCACCAGAATATAGTTCACAGGAGTGGAAAAATCTACAAAATAATGACTTGATTTGAAAATGACTTTTCTGTATCAAATAACAATTTGTCAGTTATTTGGTTATTTGAAATGCTGATTAATCAACAAACTGTTTAATTCAACTAACTTTTTGGTTATTCTAACTCTTTGTCATTGATTACCATAATTACATAAAAATACCATGAAAATAAAAGATTTGTTCTGTTCTGTTCTGTTCTGTCATTGATTACCATTATTACATAATGATACTGATAAACACAGTATAGTTATGATAGCTTCTTCAGTATTTTAATTAAATTTAAAAAAAAACATAATTATGCTTCATTTTTAAAATTACACCGAAACTAATGTTGGCATTAAGTAAAAATATGTCAGGCATTTTGACATTTGTTTCAACAATGAACACCAGAAAACGGGAACGCAAGTTCGAATTTGTCGGTTCCTGTGGCATTGTTTGCTAAATTAAGAAAAACAAATGAAAAATAATAAGCTTATTAAATTAATAATGAAGATTTAAGAATGTTTTACTTAATTTGCGATAGCGTGGGTCGTGAAAATATATGACAATAAGTCATCATGATTGAAGGGATTTTATTTTTACGAAATACAATACTTAATTATATATTATAAAATATTTTTTGTTGTAAAATAATACAAAACACTATAAAATTTAATTACACAAGATGGTGTTATTGACAATTATCGGCGGTAATTTTAACAAAGAAAAAAATGACTTCCTGGGATCGCCGATATCATTTTATAAAGTTTTATATATAATACAATTTGAAAAATTAGGTCACGCTTGTTTTAAGAATACATTTTTCATGACGATTAATTTATATTAGACTCTATGATTACATAATGAGACATTGCAATTATGTCATTGTTACGCTATCAAACATCGACAAAGAAAGTGTGAAAAAATGCCGACACACATCTTCAAATGTTTACCTCAATTTCCGCTCAAACTGCAAACACATATTTGTCTTCAAACAAAGGATTAATATTGATTTAATTGCTGCAAACAATTAAAATATATAAATGCGCTATTTCCAATGTTCTCTGACGTGTATAGGTAAAGGTATATACAGATGTTATCGAGCGTGTAATCATAACTCGGCGACATTATTATCGATTTTGTGACATCCTTGTGCATACTTATGTCGGCGAGTTAATCTCATAGCGTGTGAACGACAATTGAGTTTTAATGAGATGTAATTGGCATGTAATTGTCGCGTGAAGTTTCATTTTTCGCATCTCTTATCTGACCAGTTTCGATTTTTTTATTAACGTTCGATACGCGGCGATTTCGAGACTTTATGAGTAAAGGAGTTTTTAATTGGGTTATGATACGCAATTCTTATAGGGTTTTTAGATTTTTAATTGCGTATTTACGCAGATACGCAGCTTATCTGTTCCTATGCGTCCCGTTCGGATCTGACGCGTTAACATTGCGGATAATTGCGTTTAATCTACGGCCCGTTTTCAGTCGCCGGCTGGACGACCATTTCGAAATTTTAGGTGGTCCATACGAAAATAAGGTCGCCATGGGCGACTGGGCGACCGCTAATTTTCAGCCCTGTTCTTGTATCAACTGATCTTAATCATTTGAAATATGGAAACCAACAACTGGAAAAAAATTAGATAATTTTTAAACTTGAACATACACATTTATTTTAAAACTTGATGTGTATATTTCTATTGTATATTGTAGGGCTGTACATTCAGTATGTCTCTGGGATGATAAAGGTCCACAAAAAGTACACCAAGCTTTACAAGATGATATATTAGAATTTATCAAACATGCACAGAATGTAAGTAGTTTTATTGATATATGATAGATCTAGAAATAAGCGCAAGCCTTTTTAAATAAATTTAATTACAGAAACAAGTGTGCTAAGTTTTTATAATACCTGAAGGGTTTATTTAGACCCTAGTTGCATCCTAGATATCTTTTTATCTTAATAGCAAGAATAAGATTCTACATGGTGTGTAAAAATGCTGACCATTTTAAATGTGATATTTTAACATGTAACTTGCCACATTTTTAGAATTTATAGTGATTGTTTTAAAGCCAAATGGCACAAGCCATATATTTATACTAGAGGTCTTTAAAGGCCTCCTCCCCTTAGAAAATTCATTTAATCATGCTAACAGTGTATATGTACAACCCTTGCTCCAAGTTTTTGTTTCTAAACTATGTAATTTTAGGGAAAATCATCAGAAAATCATCAGATTACTAAGTCTGTTACTAATGAAGAGAAAAAAGCAAGTACCATTTTGCTAAGACTAATACTTGTATAAATGACTTGTTTCTTTGCAGAGAGTGTTACATAATGAAGAGGAATCAGCATTGTTAAAAGCTTACATAGCAGAATGGGGGAAATTTTTTACACAATGTGATTATCTTCCAAAACCATTCATGCAGTTAGAGACTTCATTAGCTAGTAAAACACATACTCCAATGCAGAAAAAGACACAAGGTGAAGAGAGTATAGTCAGAAAGGTATGTGTATGTAGTGATTACTCTAACCGTGGATGTTAGCACAGTTGGTAGCAAATCTAGTGTCTTGAATGGGTACAGGTTCGAATCCAACCCGGGGAGGTTATATCCTTCCATGAAAATTTGACAAAAATGTCAATTTTCCTCCATTAAAAAAGTGTATGGAGAAGTTTCTGGCCTTGTTGAAGGGTAGGTGAGTACTGGTTATAGACAAGTTTCCAGGAAAGCTTGGTAAGAAGGGCTGGACGCTGTAAAAATAACCTAAAAATTGTGTTGACATGGCGTTAAACCCAGTATAAAAGTAATAACAATAATGTTGAGTAATGTCAAGCCCTAGATTATATTACAGTTAGTAATTTTGTCAACTGAAATGAAAATAACCAAAATTGATAATCTACTGCCCATTGCATACTTGTTATAGATTTGAGAGGAAAGTTTTGGTTGTTCAAGTGGATATCTGGCTTTTAGAATGTGATAGAAAACTCATCTAATTTTCACTTGAAGATGAGTTAAAAATAATTCCTTTTTTAAATGGCTGTATTTTAGATAAGATTATAACTGTAAATTACTCATGATGGTGATTTTCAGCAACAATGTGTACAAAACATTGTTTGTACCGCATCAGTGCAAGTGGAAAAAAATGATTTTGAGTTCCAAATATTATCTATTTCATCATACTTTGAGTGTTTCATCTAGGTGTAATTAAGACTGTACCTTTATCATTGTGATACAGTCAGGACTCATTACAACGACACTGTTGGTTCCCAAAAGTTATGTCAGTATATTGAATTTGTCAGTATATTGAATAGCATTATTTATCATGTAATGATATGCGTAGTCATTGGTATGTAACATTATGTATTTAGATCTACAATAAACATCTATAATGAAAAAGATTTTTGTGTTTATGTGTTCACTTTATTATACATATTATACATCATACACATAATAAAACAACTTTATTAAAATAATTACAACTAAAATAGTTAAAGATTGGTAAGAAAATGATGAATTTTTATAAAATAAAAAGCACAAACAATGATAGGCCTTTTAAAAGTAAAACCTTTAAAAAAATGGATTGCACTAAGTTTGTTGTATTTGTCATCTAGCGAAAAAAGTGTTTGATAACAACAATACGTTGATATTGTAATAAGGTGTAACAATCAACTGTTCAATCTACAATGTGCATGTACTCCTAATACCTGTGTTAACACCCTGCGGCTTTTGTTCGCGGCTCAATTATACGCTTGACTGACCAAGTGTCAGTTTAATGGGTATTGATTGTATTGAAAATAACATGTTTGGTTTCCAATTTTATTGTGTCGGAGCCGGAATACGAATTTTCCGTTATAAAGGATTATAATAACGTTGAAAAAAATTGGTTCCCACTAATTCACTGTCGTTATTTGAATTTGTCAGTATAGCGGATTCCGATGTATTGAGTCCTGACTGTATTGCTTTTAGTAAATATGTAATTTATTATTTCAGTTAATGTTAGATAGCTGGAATGAAAGTATATTTTCTAATATAAAACAGCGTTTACAAGATAGTGCAATGAAATTAGTACATGCTGAAAGAAATGGTGAAGCATTTGATTCACAACTTGTTATAGGTGTCAGAGAATCTTATGGTAAATATGGATATTTGTTAGCTAAACTTTTATTTATGAACTACCCATGTCCTTAAATGTAGCCAGTGGACCAAGCCCACCGAAATAGCCAATTGGTTCAGTGACTTAAAGAATGTGAGTGGTCTGCCAGACCACCAGTCTTTGACAGCCACCATTTTCGTAATGAAATTAAAAAAATCCTCACTTGTTGCTACAATTTTATTTGATTGACTTTGTTCTTAATCATTTAAATGGACTGCATATTTTAACAAATTTCTAAGATTTATTTGGGCCAGTAAACAATGGTTATCATGGATATACAAGCTTCAATTGTTACCATGGAAACACAAGCTTCAATTGTTACCATGGAAAATATTACCTAATTATATATCATTAGATATAGATTTATACTCTTCTCATAAATCATACATGTGAACATTACATTGTTTTCAGTAAATCTAAGTTCAGATGTAGAAAACAAGTTACAGATTTATCGTGAAAACTTTGAGAAAGCTTACCTAGAAGCTACTAAAGATTTCTATAAGTTAAAAGCTCCTCAATATTTACAAGCAAATGGTGTTCAAAACTATATGAGATATGCTGATGCCAAGTTAAAAGAGGAAGAAGGCAGAGCACGTAGATATTTAGAAACTGGTTGGGGATGTACTTCAGTTAGTGCAGTAAGTGTTTATTATGTTAATTTTTGCTTTATGGAGGGGATGTTGTTGAAAGCAGGCTTAGAGGTTGTTCGAAATACTGCTAAATATCTTTAACAAAATTAATCAATTTAACCAGGTAAATGGGTACATACAAATTTGGTTTTGTTTTTGTTTTTTTGTTGTTGTTTTTTTTTTGACAACCTGACTGCACAAATAATGAAGTAAAAGGTCTCCACCACTAGGTTATTTGATGGGTACCAGTAGTCCAAAGATCAGGGGTAATAACTTTAAACTAGTGAACATGCAACAAAATAAAACCTTAACTGTTAAATGGAACCAGGTTTCTTTCATTTACTTGGTTTTTCTATGGGACTGTGACTTATTTTGTCTTAAATATTTTCCATGGTCATAATGAATGAAATCTCTCACCATTATCAATAAGGATGCCAGTCAACTAGTCAAACGTAAGAATCGTCAAACTTAATTTAATACACAACCATTAGACCAACTCGTCAACTGATAAAGTTGTCGGGATTAGTCCGGGAGTTACTGAATTTTGAGACTAGTGAAAGGGCTGTTTTTCCATGTGAAAGCTGTTAAAACTGAATTTCAGAATTTTGAAATTCCACCCATGTTCTTGTTACATATTTCATTTGTACCATGTTTTCACTTAGTTTGATATTTCATTGTTGTGTATATTTTCAGTTAACTGAATGTTGTGTTAATGTATTAGTTACAACGTTTAAAGAGTCTATTCTACAAGAATGTGCTCAAATGATAAGAAGTAATGAAACTGATAGTAAGTGTATAATTTTGTTTACAATTTTTAATTTCCTTGTAAAATAAATAGTATAAATATCTTACAGTTCATTGCATCAAACTTTATTTTTTATTCACCAAAAAAAAACTTGTCCTGTTTAAATGTAATTTGCCTTATTTATTTTAGATTTTTTTATTTATTTTAATTTATACAACCTAGAATTTTATATTTTTGCAATTTATTCTCCATAAAAAATTTACAATTTGCCATCATAGTTGTAATTGGTCTAAGGGATAATAAACTTTTAAAGTGAGGCAGATGTGGCCTAATGGTTACCATGTTAGACTGGTAATAGATTGGATAGTCAGTTCCACATTGATTTCAATCATGTCAAAAATCAATCTTATTGCTTTCTTGAGCAAGAAACTTAATCCCATTTGCTCAGATCTGGGGGGATTGAAAACAGAACAGAGAATGATAAAATTGTAAGCAATGCCAATTTGGCTAATAAATGGTCGAAGCCATAAATAATATGATTTTGTGCCTATATAACTTGAGTGATGTTACTTCATTATGTCAACTATTATACTATTATTATATTACAGAGTTACGTTTAATGTTTAATTTAATGGATAGAGTACCAGATGGTATCACACCTATGTTACATGATTTAGAAGCACATGTAATCAATCAAGGTCTAGCTGATATGATTGCTGCAGCTGATATTATCACTTCTGTATGTATTTAGTATTTTGTTATTACTATAATATTAAATTTTATTACATGGCATGATTGACACTCCCTTAGCTACACATTCATGTATATAACTTGGCGTGTAAACTGTTTATAGTAAAAATGATGAACAGTAATTGGTTTTTGGTAAAAAAGCTCCCATTTCAGAAAAAAAGTAATTTTGCAAGATTTTTGGATTTCAAAACATTCTGTACTGTGTGCAAGGTAGGCTGATAGCACTGGCACCAGAGTCCTCACACTTGTTAAATACGCACACATATAATATTTTGTCAACAAACACTTTTAAAAATCGGTCCCGTATACATTATCGTGTACGAGTTATAACTATACTTTCATTATATAATATTCACATGGTATTGAACCATTTTTACAGTAGGTACGGTCTGACAGATTATTTTTACCTTTCGGAATATATTTGGATGCAAATATCGGTCTCGATTTGTAGATTAAACAATACTTTACAAAACAGGCTATTCAAAAACTTTATATCTAAAACGGTTATCATGAAATTAATAGTTATTTCTATATTATCATTTTGCAGCGATTGAGATTCACTGTTCATTTCCGGTTTAATCATGACGCATTAACCGGCATAATCTGATTGGTTGATAAGCTCCACGAGACTTTTCCCGTACCTTGTCAATGAAGCGCGCCAAATTTAAATCCAATCAGAACGCGTCGTCTAGGTAAACATTTACGTGTCGTAAGTTATATAAATAGAATATGTACGTAGTCACATTAGTCCAGGGAACCAGGTTAAGTTAAACAGGAAGTCAGTAGTGACGTTGAATCGCTGCAAACTAGTGATATTACAATTATTATAAATTTTATAAAAACGGTATTAGATACAAACTTGTAACTTTGCATGATGTTAGAGGAATGTTTAATCCTTACATCGAGACCGATATTTTCTTTCAGATACAAGTAGACTTGAAGAAAAACGGTTAGGACCGTAAGCACTGTAGAAAACGTTCAATACCATGTGTACTATAATATAAGGTAGTGTGCATGTGTGTATGCACAGGGAACTATATATAGGGACGTACGCATTATTTTATGATCATAAGATATGGACTCTGGTGCCAGTGGCTGATAGCAGAACTCTACTGTAGTTAGCCATTGTTGAAAGCAGTCCTGTTTCAGCCAGAAGTATTGAAATGTTTAGAACAGTACATTTAAATCTAATGAAGGTGTTTTTTACTCAGTTGTGATTTATTGTATTGATGGTATTTTTGTATTGTAGGATTCAGAGAAGTATGTAGAACAATTATTAGAATTATTTAACAGATTTAGTGCTCTAGTACATGAAGCATTTAATGATGATCCTAGATTTCTTACTGCTAGAGATAAAGCATATAAAAATGTTGTCAATGATACTAGTGTATTTAAACTGGAAATACCTATCAAAAATAAAGGGTGAGAATTTTTTTATTTCACTTTTCAATGATTGCTTAGAGATTCATTATATCATGAGAACACCCGTGGTAGGTGGATTTGACTGTCAGATTTGCAGGCTTATATGAAATCTGTTGTCTGTGTTAAACATTTTCCTTGAATATTCCGCAAGAAAATAGATCACAAGGAGAGCTCTGGTGTGTTTGGCAACTAGACCATTTTATATAACTTAGTTACCTTTACTTCAAATGGCTGGACGCTGGTTCACAGACATGTATGTCTTGATGCCATTCAAACTGCTGTGCTCAAGAATTATTATTTTATGTAATATAAGAAGTATTTCTCCTTGATTATTGGACGACTCATCTAACTTTCAGATATTTTCTATGTTTGTTGATCTCTTGTTGATTATTGTTATCTTTTATTACAGTATGGGTACAAAAACTCAACCTGAATCTAAATGTCCAGAACTCTTAGCAAACTACTGTGATATGTTATTAAGAAAAACTCCACTTAGTAAAAAACTTACTTCAGAAGAAGTGGAGAAAAAACTGCGTGATGTGGTAAAGTATAGATTTCATATTTGTTTCACATATAAACTATTTTAACAGTTTTTATATCCCTACAAGAATTGCCATAGGAACTAAGCATTGTCCATGTCTATATGTTGGATGCATCTTTGTTAACGGAACTTCTTTTTTTGGTTGGGTTTAACTCGGTAGCAACACATGGTAAAGGTCATATCATGGCAGTTAGTCTACCTACTCACTGCTCCTGGAAAGGCGAAATCTATGGATTTAGCTGTTAATCAGTTACTACGCACTTACTTCCTCCAGTGACTGACAACTGCCCTACATGATTTAGAATCAGTGGTATCAGGGTCTACTTCTTATTAATTGACAGAAACTCGAGGAGGTTAATAAATACATTCCTCTATTTATCCAGTTATTCTATTTCACTGGTTTAAAATTTGGTACAAAACTGCCTATAACCATGACAGCTGCCTATGCTTTGTTTCATATGTAGTTTGACATAAACAATTGGGTTTTGAATATTGGATAAGACTTTAAAATTTAATCAAGTTACACACATAAAACCTGAAATAAAATTTCTTCTTTTTTAGTTATTGGTGCTGAAATATGTGCAAAATAAAGATGTATTTATGAGATATCATAAAGCTCATTTAACAAGACGTTTAATATTAGATACATCAGCTGATAATGAAAAAGAAGAAAATATGGTAGAGTGGTTGAGGGTAAGTTATTTATACTTATTATGTCTTAATACATATGTTATTTGTAATAGTAATTCATAACCTGTTTAATCATGTTGTAATGCCTATAACTTTAACAGCCTGCCCAACTCTTCTACTCGGTTGAATTTGTCCAATGTTTTAAAATAATAGTTTTGGTTGTTAAAAGATCCTCTCTCTTTTAAAAAAAGTTGTTTAGTCAGAAAAGGTCTTTATAGCCAGACGCAAATTTCAAATGTAATATCTCATGGCTTTCCAACAATTTCACTGTGTTTGATATGATGCCATTATTCAAAGGGTAGGATGAGTGATTTACTAAAACAAAGTAGACTTATTTACATACCATAAGTTAATCCAGTTTATTTCATTTCTATATGTAATATCTTGTAGGAAGTAGGTATGCCTGCTGATTATGTGAACAAACTTGCCAGAATGTTTCAAGATATTAAAGTTAGTGAAGATTTAAATCAGGAGTTTAAAGATGCTCATAGAAATAATAATGAATATATTGCTGGTAAGTACAAGTTTTATGATAGACTATAAAACATTTTATGTATGAAAATTAATGCAGAGAATGTGCCAGAAATGGTTAATGATATGACTCTGTAAATATCTAGAAATTAGGAGGTCCTAACTAATTCTTACAACTAAATTACATTTAGGCAAATCGAATGAGTTTGTTTCACTAGGTCAGAGTATCAATTATATAAATTCTGTCATTGCTTTGACCCAAGTCTGAAGCCCAAACTTGTAAAAACCTACTTGGGATAGTGAAAATTACTTATTTCATATAGTCAGTCTAGTTGATGATTTTGTCCTTTATGTAATAATAAATTAAGTTGGTGTTTTAAAAAAATTATAGGGATGTCTGCTATTTTTATAACAAGGTTTTCCAGACAGTATTCACCATGAAATTAAACTCTACTCTTTCTTTACCATTGAACCATGTAGTCAGATGTTCAGTGAGGAATCAAACAAGGCAGCCTCTAAATGATACACTCATTTAATTTCAGATTCAATCAATATAAAGATATTGAATGCAGGAGCATGGGCTAGATCTAGTGATAGATTATCTGTATCATTACCTATGGAATTAGAAGATTATATACCACAAGTTGAAGATTTCTATAGACAGAAACATAGTGGTAGAAAGTTACAGTGGCATCATTTAATGTCTAATGGAATTGTAAGTTTTTTGTTTTATAGTCTAGGTTTCATGTTTTTGTCAATTAGCTTCTTTGGGCATTTTTCACATTATAGGGTTGATTCTCGCCATTAGACCTGACTGGGTTATATGTTAATCTTATTATCTTATTTCTTATTTCAGATTACATTTTGTAATGATATAGGCAGGTTTGATGTAGAAGTTACAACATTTCAAATGACTGTATTATTTGCTTGGAATCAAAGATCTAAAGATAAAATATCATATGAAAGTTTAAAATTAGCAACAGAACTTCCCGATGCTGAACTAAGACGTACATTATGGGTAAGATAACATGATATTTTATGTTCATTCTGTGAGGTTTGGAAAAAAGATGTTAAGATAATTAACAGAAATATCACCAAAATTCAACTTCTGGTCAGATTTTTGGGGGACCAATGATATATCACATTAAGTGTAATGACAGTCTGTGTTCTCCATCTGTCTGTTTTCTGCATGTGCTAAGGTCAGAAACACTTGTTAAAACCTTTGCATTTGTTCCTAAAGTACCTTTGTTAAATGTTAAGCATTTAAATGATTCAAATATAAGGAATTAAGAATATATTGTATATTTTTGTGTTTTTTGTAATACAACACAAAATTTGGCTGGTCAAACATCTGTCTCTCTTACTTTTGTCATGTCCCATCAAGTTCCAGCCTTTAAAAGTTAACTGTACTACTATTTGTAAATGTAATATGCTGTATCTTTTCAGTCATTGGTAGCATTTCCTAAGATAAAACGTCAAGTATTATGTTGTTCTAGTGAAGTAAAATCACCTAAAGATATCACTGATGGTACACAATTCTGGGTCAATCAAGAATTTGCCTTAATGTAAGTAAAACATATATGATTAATGCTCATAGAATATAAAACAGTGTGGAAAGTATTTGATTGTGAATAGGTCAATAGTTCTATAGTTAAAAAGTTTTAAGTGTGGTTTAAAGTCTGCTATGATAAACATTTTCAGCCAACTTGACTATTTGTAGGATAACCCCTGATCATTTAAAACCATCTTAAGCCAGATGATACCTCTCAGTACCCATTTGTGCCTAGGTGGATTGGAACAACTGTAGGTAAATTGCTTGCTCAAGTAAATTAGCAAGGCGCTTAGTAGGGTTTGAATCTGGGACCTCTATACCTAAGCACATATTCTATCACTGGACACTGCTCCTAAACTGCTGTAAGTCTCTCCAAGGACAATGAGTAAATAGGTCTATGGACTGATATTTGTCAAAGAACAGCATAAGCACCATAAACCAAACTACTACAAAAGTAATGTTCTATAAATAGTACTTTAATATTTTTTCTAGCAAAAATGGTAAGGTACAGAAGAGAGGTAAAATCAATCTTATAGGAAGACTTCAGTTATCTACAGAGAAGAGTAAGGAAGAAGACAATGAAGGAATCATGCAACTTAGAATATTACGTGTTCAGGTAGGTATTGGGGATTATAAATGTTTGAGTATAGTGTGTGTATGGGTGAAAGTTTTCAGGGCATGTCCTGAAGTTTAGAAATAATCTGTCCTGAGAAAGTGTTGTTGTTTTTTTTTAATTTAAAAATTCACGAGAATTTAGGAATTTCAGAGTTTTAAAAATGTTGATTTTTCACCTATGTATTTATGGTATTTGAAATTAAATCATACTTCAGTCAATAAACTGATATTTCTATCAAGATATTTTACATTGGTCTGTAACAAGTTTATTTTAAAAATGAATTTAAAATGATGATTTTCTGATGAGATGTTTTGTATTCTACATAGAAAACTGTCTTTCTGTGAAAAGGTTACACTCAATGTAATGTTTTATGTATATTGTACATTTGTTAACCCAATTAATCTATCTAACACTTGTTTAATGTTTTATTCTTTCAGGAGGCCATTGTAAAAATAATGAAGATGCGTAAAAAAATAACAAATGCAGCATTGCAGACAGAGCTTGTTGAAATCCTAAAAAATATGTTTTTGCCATCTAAAAAACTCATAAAAGAGCAAATAGAGTGGTTGATAGAACATAAATATATGAAAAGAGATGAGGACAATATCAATCTATTTATTTATATGTCTTAGCTTATCTCTGTTTGTTTAAAATGGAATAACTTTGTTCAGAAAGTTGAGACTCTGTTCAATCTGTCATACTAGAACATAGATCTGGGAGAAGAGGCTTAAATCTTAGTAGGCATTGACTTTTGAGTACATTAGGTTTCAAGAATCTAGACTTCCTTAAGTTGGACTCATTCTCTCCTGTTAGCATAGTGTCTGTGTATTTTTTATTTTAACTCTTACAGACTATTCACAAAATTTTCAAATTAACCGATTTTGGTACAATAACAAAAATACCATTTTTAGAAAGGATACCAAGCATGGTAAAAATCTTTTGGCAGATTTTATAATATTGTGAGAGTGCAGAGTCTTTTACTTTTGAGTATATTTTATCAGTTGCTGAAAAACAATATCTACATTGGTTTTGAGATTATAGAGATTATAGTCACTTTTGGCTTTTATGTTGAATAAATGTTTAGCATGTATTACCTTACTTTCTGTGTAAGTTGAAGAATTTTGCCAATATTCAAGTTGTATACTGTGACATATTAAGACATTTAAGATACATTTTGGCAAGTGAAGTAAATATTTTGCTGCTTTGTTGGAGTTTTAACTTATACTTAAATCAACTTATATGATGAAAAATGCTGTTCTACATTTTTAGCAGAATATTCAAAAATGTTCTTTGGCTAATTTGTCAGCGTGTTATCATTAACTCGGTGATCTATGGTATAGTGTAACAGTTTGTTTCGGGTTATAAGCAAAGCATAATTTAATCATGTTATATCATTATTAAAGTTTCTAACATTTCGTGTTTCGTTTAAGGACATACTTGTTGATATGATTATTGAACATTTTTTTTATAAACTTCGGAAGGTTAGGGTGGGAAACATAGTTAGAATCACATGGTATAATTCAATGATTAAAAGCCTAAACTAAGAATTATGTCATTTGGAGCAGTTTTTTCTATAAAAAGACTTCATTTTAATCATATTGTGATAAAATCTATTGTAGTAAGTATTGGCAACCAATTTCTACTTTCGATTTCAATCTACTTTCACTTTGAAATGCTACAAATAACATGAACATATTTAAGCAATATTTGCATTTAATTGAAAAATCTTACAGAAAGACCTGTAAGCTTAGTAATTATATTCTTGTTTAACAATCAAAACTTGCAACAACTTCTTTATTGCAAAAATTGTTTCAACTGGAAATATGTTTCTTTAAGTACTTCAGAGCTCTTTTAGAGGATTTTTCAAAAGGGCAAGGCAGCGAGTACATAATTCTGAAACAATTTATGTTGGGGACTTTCGTCAAAAAATTATATTTTGATAGTTCAATATTCTTTGATTTCATTATTTTAAAATACTTTATAAAAATGATTAATAATCTAGTCAACATATATGTCTTTGGAAGTTGATAAAAATAATGGTTCCCATACTGTTAACAATGTTATATAATATTAGACAGGGAACTGTCTGAATGATTCCTATACTGTTAACAATGTTATAATATTAGATAGGGAACCGTCTGAATGATTCCTATACTGTTAACAATGTTATATAATATTAGACAGGGAACCGTCTGAATGATTCCTATACTGTTAACAATGTTATAATATTAGATAGGGAACCGTCTGAATGATTCCTATACTGTTAACAATGTTATATAATATTAGACAGGGAACCGTCTGAATGATTCCCATACTGTTAACAATGTTATAAACTGTTAAAAGGGAACCATCTGAAGGATGATTATATTGTAGGCATAAAACATACTGAACAACTAGGGTTATTTTGAGATTCACAAAATGCCATATTTTGGTATCAGGTTTTTTATATACTGAGATCTGGTTATTTCTGTAATGTTTTGATACATTCAGCTTGTTGAATCATATTATATAATATTTATATCAAATAATTGTTGCAGTTGATTTTGATGTTGTGACCCCTGTTTTTGCTATTAATTATTAAGTGACCTTTTTAAGTTCATTTATAATTCATTTTCTGTTGTCTGCTTGTTCATTACAAATAGCCTTGGTTTCTCTTTCTCTCTCTCTACATGATACTGCCAAACGAACCTGATATACATGTATGTTGAAGTAACCTTCAAACTTACTTTTATTTTTCTATTTTGAAGAATTTCAAATTTTAATTCCATTCTTATATTTGTTTTTTATGTAAGAAAATTGACTTTATGGTGTCTTTTTACACACTAATCAATCAACTAGCATGTAACATTCAGTTAAAACAATTGTAATACAACTTGAAATAGGTGGTAAAAAATGTTAATAGATTATTGTTTGAACAGTCATTTCATTTTTTGTTTACATATCTGTTTTACTTAGGAATGTTATCTAACAATTTACTCAACATTGTAGCCATTATTTATAATTTTATATGAAATATAAACATTTTGACATATTGTTTACTCAAACTTCTATGTTTGTTGTATAGAGTAAAATTTCACTGTAATATTGTTTTCTTGCAAAAAGGTGAGAACGATGTTTAAGTTTGTTGTACTGACAAGATGGCATCAGGTTAATGTGAGGTTTATCATTGATGATACATTTTTTTTAAAAATAAGTTGGATATTTTGTGTTCATAACAGACAATTTGTGTGTCATATCTATATTTCTTCATTGGGAATAGGCTTTATCTGTTAAATTATGGAAGACATAAAAAAAGAACTATTACTCATTTAAGAATTAAGTCTTTGGCTATGAAATCAAAATAATCATAAAGTCACTAGTATTCACTCTAGATTTATAGCCTCTGTGTTTGTGTACTCAGTACTAACTTCTTCTGTTAATATGAAGGTACTATCAAAGTTTGGTAAGTCTGTCTGTTAAAATGATACCAAAATTGCTTGTTATTGCATTGTTGTGTTGCCTAAGTGAAATAAACATGTATCTGGGGTAGACACTATGTTGCAGCAAAGCCTTTTCTTTGTTTAATGCATAATTTTGTTTATTATTCAAATAGCTCAGAACTTGTGCAGTGTGCAAGAATTGTAATACTGTTATAATTTCCTTGTATCCCAGATGGCTGTTGGTGAGATTTTTCTCATTTAGGTCCAATATAAGTATGTTGATACCAAGTTTGTAGCAAGATGGACCCTAGTGTTAGAAATATCTTCTTTCAGGTAACCAAGCAACTCATTAAACTCTCATGTTTTTTCCAATTTTTCAGCATTTATTTTCATTACTATTCACTGAACATATAACTATGGAATGTTATACATTGGTTGATTATTTTAATCATATATTATATTCTACTGTCATAACCAACTATACCTGGAGGTCATATTTGAAAGTATTTTGAAACAAAAATCATCGTAATTCAATTTTTAGGATTTGTCCCAGAAAGTCAAAAGTCAGAAAACAATTTATTGAAGTTGTTTTCAGCAAATTTTGAGATTATAAGTGGTCGACTGATTGAGATTGATCCTTACTTGGGTTAAATTTTTATTAAATAGTTTGATTGCCGTAGTAAAAGTACACCTTTTAAGAGGAGGGGGCCTGGCCAAGCGGTTATGACGTTGGACCAGTAATCATTTGCCAGCTCTACGTTGGTTCGAATCCATCCAAAACCTACCCCATTGTTTCCTTGAGCAAGAATCTTTATCCTACAAGCTCAGTTCTAGGGAGGGGGGGACCAGGAAGCAGACTTGAAAGTGATTAATACAAGTTATAAGAGCTTGTTTCACAATTGAACTAAAATAAATTAGTATAACAACTGCTAATTCTTAGATTGATGTTATGTTCCACAGGTATACACCATTCTACAAAACTATTTCTAATTGAATTAACAGGAATGATAATTGATGAATAATGAACATTATTTTAAGTTTTTAAGATGGTTTTTTGTTGAATTTTTTTGTAATCTGACTCCAAAGGTCTTTGGTATTACATCACATATAGATACCATATTCTAATGTAAAATATATCTGCATGCCGTCACATCGTGTTTGTGTCCTTTGTTTAATGACATTTGGTCATTATATCAATCTCCCCGTAGTAGATAACCTTAGGTAAGCTTTTATATTACCTTTTGTGTCCTGTTTAATTTTTGCTAAAAGTTTTCTTTCTGCCTATTCTATTGTATGATACCTGTACCTTACAAATTATGTAATACTTAGTGTTTACATATTTGAACTTATCATTAAAATAATAAAATTTATAGAAATATTGATATCTGTTTTGTGGTTTTTGTTTTAACCCTTAATATTTAGCTTGCTATGTAGTGGGTAAAGCTATAATTGAGGGATTATGAATATGTACAATGGAAAAAAATAATGGTGAGATTTTTCTGGAAAAAATCTTGGAATTTTGATTTTAAGAAAAATGTAATGGCAAAGTAATTCTTGGCATAATATTATCAAGGCAAGATGATTTTACCAGGGTCCATAACACAATAGGTTACAGACGTTACGTTCAGGATTTCGAATCTAGTGGGCGAAAGAGGTTGTTGGTTTTACCTTGATCGGGTCTGGTAATACCCTTTCATGAAATTTTTACAATAATGTTGATTTTCATCCATAAATCGCGTATATGAAGAAGTACATGTAGTCGGTCTCGTGGAAGGGTATGTGAGTAATGGTAATAAACAAAGGTCCATGAAAGCTAGGTTAGGTGAGATGGTTGCTGGAAAATGATTATGATATGTGTTGATATAGCTTTAAACCTTATCCAATATAAAATCTTATTTCATCATCATCTTCCTGGGTAAGGTCAGGAGTCGCTACCGACTGTAACTTTGGCCACTGGAGTCTTTTACTATAGAATCAAATTCATTGTCTCTTAGAAATCTCTGAAACCGACCTTCACCAACAAAAAATCGAATATTGATTCTGTCCTCATTTTTAACCTAACTACTATCCATATAAGCATTACCTTTATCATCATAAAACAATTCCTCTTAGTAGACCTATATTCTATATGTGAGTGCTGAGTGCAACTATAATTACAAATTCAATATACATGTAAATGTATCTCCTCATTTGTGTCCTTAATTTTAAACAAACCTTTATTCATGTAATAATTACCTTCACAATAATACAAATCCTCGCCTATTGTGGACCTATAGTTTTGTCAATTTGTGGAACGATAACAGAGTACACCTCTTATTGCAAAGTAAATATATTTGTTTAAATGTTTCAATGAATGTACCTAAACTTGATACACACATTCTGTGATTGTTAGTAATTAGTTAATGATAAAGTGATATGATGGCATTGTCATTATATTGGTAACTGAACACTGGAAGATAAATAGGGATACACGTATTAACAGAACTTCAGAACTTTATTTACAAATCGGCAAATACTTGCCCTTGGTACACAAAAACGAGTAAACATGACATAAATACAAGTACATATAAATACAATACAAAAACAATACAAGTCACTACAATACAATACAGTACACTTAAGGAACACCAATCTCGTACCCAGTGGTTACAAATATTCTCGAGATCCTTGATAACTTCTAGGTTTGAGAATGCAAGGCAACCAATCTTCTGTGAATCAGTTAAAATAACAACTGATTTAGCTTCCTGCATTCTCGTACCCCGAGGTTAAAAAGATTCTCGTATCGTGAAACCTACTAGACTCTAGGTACGAGAATGGCGTCCTTCGATCATTAACCAATATACAAGAGTCAAATTTCACGTGATCTAAAACAACAACTTTTAATGTTAGCAAATTGTTGCTTGGTCAATTTCTATTTCCAGACAAAAAAGTTGATATAAAACCACCTTTGAGAAAGCTAAACTTAATTGTCTCTGTCGAGACCCGGTCATTAGCACCACGGGTTGTGGGATGGACTTTTTGCTCCGAATCTTTTCTACAAATCATTCAGGTAGAAAATGACTTAGATAACCATCACATTCAATTTATGTACGGAAAATTAAAAGCTAACGATCAATTAAACTAGACCTATTGGAATTGTTTGGGAAGGAAAATTATTACTTAATAATTTAATGGGTTTTTTTATAGTCTTGAAGTCGCTTTAACAAATCGTGCAAACTTTAACAAAGTTACTCTCAATTAACTAGTATCAACTTGTGGGATTAAGATTATGCAAGTTTGAATACTGAGATAGTTCTTCTTCTTCTTCCAGTTACTGTGCAAGATCCCTAGGGTATTGTCTAGGGTATTGTCTAGGGTATTGTCGCACAGGTGTAAGTCAAAGACGTGGTGTGGCACAAAAAGTTAAAAATGTAAAAAGCCTTTTAAACTACATGTATATACACTTATCAATTTCATCGTTGTTACATCTCGACCAGCCACTGTTTGAATGCATCAAGACTTGGAGCTGTTGCGATGTGGTCCGGCAGCTGGTTCCACAGTCTTGTATACCCGAGGAAAAGAATGACTGATGTAGGCAGTCAGTTCTACAGTATGGAACAGTGAAGCAGACGCTGTCCCCCCTGGTTGCTTTGGAGGCTGGGTGAAGATACTGTTCTGGTTTTATGTCTACTAGGCCATCATCGTCAGTTTTGCCTGTTTTCTCCTGTGCTCAAGAGGCTGCCATCTAAGGTCAGTTACCATTTGGGGCGTATACTAGCTGTTGTTCGGTAGTCACCTTTGACGAATCTTGCCGCTCTGCGCTGGACCGCTTCAAGCTGTCTGACGCAGGTGCTTGTGTGTGGGTCCAAAGCTGTGGAGGCATTCTCTAGGACAGGTCTTTGGACCGCTGAGTTCTAATGTATCATTAATTTCTAAAACTGAAAGTACAACAAATTCTTTGTACGGGTATCAATGTACGAAATCACCCGAGCGGCTTTCCGAGTGACGTCACGAGAATTTTGTATTTCAACCTAAATTGAATTGACATAATTATTGACCATTTAATCAATTTACCCTGCGGTTAAATGTGAGAGATCAGCAAATATAATTTTTTTGTTCAATAACGGTAAATTTCTGATGATGCATTTTGATTGGTCGAGATATTCGTGAGTGAAACTTTTTCGTGCGTTGTATTGAAACCTAAACAATTGTGTAATCTAAAGGCATTGTTGTTTTCAATGGAAGGTGTTAGTTTTTATACGTCAGGAAAAGCTCGCACCTGCAAATCAGTCGTTCGGATACATTTATAGAGGTAAGACATTTTAAAATTTTGAATTTTTGTTTGGAATCTATTGCATTTAGAAGTTTGCAAATCAAATTTCTGGAGGAAAAATTTGGAGTCGTGCACACTGGTTTTCAATTAGATTTGGAAATGGATCTTGAAGTGGTTTCAATCAAAAGTGTGAAAATTGTTTATCAATAGAATGATTTCAGGCTGGATTGACTCTTTATGAAGAACCAGGTATTCAGTCATGATAGTACTCTGTGATATTACCGGATGTTAGAATACTTTACCAACATATTTGTTACTATGTATTTTAAGGTGATGATAAGTACATTTATGAAAAAGCTGGTACGTTCATGTGGCTGGATTTGTACTGGTCAGTTCACAAATACCTCTATGTCCTGACATACTCTTTGTTGTTACAACGTATTTATATGGTTATGACAGCAAACTTGATGTCATAAAGCATCGAATCTAGATAGGTAAGGAGTGTGAGTATTCTTGGGGGCTCAGTTATGTACAGTATGAATGCCTGAAATTAAATATCATTCGATTTTTTTTCTCTATGCAATAGTAAATTAACTATTACTCAGGTATGTTTGTAATTGTTTTATGTAGTACAGATTCTAACCCTAATTGTTTTTGTTTATTTCATGTCTCACAGACTTCATGGCTCATACACTCTCTACACTACATGTATTTATTGTCATACCGAACATAGAACTACCATAGTATGATCTAGATGTAATGAGAACTAAAGACTGATCTACCATCATTTATATCTTGGTAAGTAGATTGTTTGTTTATCAGATTATGTGTTTATCGACAAGTGGTGCTTTTCACAAAAATTCTTACGGTATAAATCTTCATGATTCAAAAGCTAGAAACATTAATAATACGGTCATTGTTTGGTTTATCAATTCGATCCATAGGATTGTTTAGAATCTTGTGAACCTTTTGAATATCAAATCATAGTTGCGCTTATTATCCATCTGACTTTGAACTGCAAATTAAATTAAATTGACTTACAATAACTTTTTTCATAAGATTTTTTGTGAAAAGGAGCACAGATCTGTTGTTGATTTTTTAACTTGCCATGTCAATCTAAACAAAAGAAGAGCTTATTTAGCAAAAAATGGGGATGTTGAATATTTTCAGAAGTATTCCATTATCATTGATATAAAACAAGTTTTCATATAGTTAGATGTCATAATTATAGTGATAAATGGTACTGAAACTTATATTTGTTTTATATGAATTAAATACTTTGAAACTGCACTACAACATTTTGGACTTGCGTGTTTCCTCCATAAAAGGATGAGTCCAAAATTAAAAGTACAAAACATGCAATTTTAACATACTTGATTTTTAGAGATATTTAGTCTATATCTTGATGTTAGAATTTATTATTTATCTTTGAATTACAAGTTCACCTTTGTCTTTGGTTATTTTGAAATAAGTTTACAACATTGACAGACCACTCAATATGAGGAGTTACTCCACCTTGGATTTTGTAACTTTATGCAAACTAGAAACTGAGATTAAAATATTTATTTTGGACTTTGAAATCCATTCCCCCATTGGTTATTTGCCAAAAACCTCCTTGGAAATGTATTTATGGATCCACCACCAGTTTAGCTACTGCATTTCTATTTCCATTTAACCTTTGACTATTTTAAAGTTTGTGTGGAAAGTTTGAGTTTACTGGTAGTTAAAATTGCTTTTTTTATTTGATAGTCAATTTCTTAACTTATCATGAAAATTGCTAATTTTACTTGATAGTCAATTTCCTAACTTATCATGAAGTATCTACATGCATTAATAGTCATAGTAGGGTCAAGTATCTCAGTTTAGGTACAAAACCCCCAACCATGATATTATCTAAATGAAGCATGTATTATTTCATATAATATCCATGACTCAACTCAGTAGTAATGTTAAATTTTATTCAGCTGTCATGCAGTGGCACATACTTTAACCCTGCTGATTTAAATATTCACATATTTATATTTCCATAAAAATGGATAGGAGTAGGTTATTAAGATATCCAGTGCACCTTTTCACAAAAATTCTCACATTTTTTTTATTGTAAGTCAAATTCATAATTGATTTTGATTCAGGATGATTTTTGTCATAACATTTTTTGTCTAAAAAGTGCCACAGAGCTTCAGTGGTCTTATCTACTGTTTTCATGATTATACATCAATCTTCATATTAAATATAGAAGGGCGAATGCAATTGAAGTCCAGTGAATCCATGAGTTTAATTGTGTCTGAGACATTGTTCTGGCATTCAGCAAATGTACTTGCTTGTAGACAAGAATCATCTATGTATGCTGAACTAATATGACCTTTCCCTCTGAGAAAAGCAAATACAGGTTTCATCACTTTAGTAAAAACCCTTGGGGAAGTGGTTAAGCCCATGACTAAAGCCGTAAATTGATATTTTTGACCATTATGAATAAACCTGAAGTATTTTCTGTCTTGCATTCTAATAGGGATGGAGTAAAATGCCTCTGACAAATCTACGGATGCGAAAAAACAATCCTTTCGCATGGAGTTGATTGCATGTTGTAATGTTTCCATTTTAAAATGAATATTTTCCATAAAGCTATCGTTAAATTGTTTAAGATTAAGTATTATTCTAATTTTACCATCTTTTTTCGGTCTAATAAAAATATTGGAAATAAATTCACCGCTTAGTTTTATATTATCTACTTTTTCAACAATGTTGCAATTAAGAAATCTGTCTAATTCAGACTCAATTAAATTTTGTTCTGACACATTAAATGATAATGCTTTTGGAATTGTATGTTGAAATGGTGTTTTGGCCAATTCAACGCGATAGCCTGTTATAGTTTGAAGTATCCACTTATCGTTTGTTAGTGATTTCCAGTTTAAATAATAATTTTTTGTTTTCCCTGCAACAAAATTGTCAGTGGTATTTGTCAGACTTGATATGTTGCTATTTACATTTATTTCTTGTGATGCCTCGTTGTCTGTTGTGCTTTCTTTTGTTGAAAGGCCTGGCCATATGGTCTTGGTTGATTGTGATTTCTGTTGTGTATCTGAGGTTTTTTGTAATATGTCCCTTGATGATTTCGGTTGTGATGAGGGACTTGTCTTCTGCCTAAAAAAGAACTCTTCTTAGTGCTGTAAGACGTGATATGTGGTGCTTTTTCACCTACAACTTTCAGGTCTTCTTTCAGAGTGTCGCCAAATAAAAGAGTTGCAGACGTTTTTGACTTGGCGCATGTGGCTTTGTATGCTGGTTGAATGTCCTTTAGCAGTTTGTCTTTCCTGGCCTTGTTGGTTGAAGAAATTGTATACACCATCATCTTGAAGCTGTCTCCGACCAAGTCTTTTACTTGATTCCTGTCATAGTTGTCCGCTTCTTGAATAATGTCAAGTGCTCTGATTATTGGAACCAAGCAGGCTGACATATCACTCACTGCCCTTTGCATTTTTGCATCAACTGCTTTTGTCAAGGTTGGGAGATCTCTCCAAAGAAAAGGCTCTATCCCAGGAGTTTGCAATTGTTCTGTATTGACTGGTCGTCGATGTTTTTCCTTGAGGTCTTTTAACCTTTTTTCATCAATTTCTGCTCTCATTGATTTGTTGACAATTTTACTCAACCTTTCCGACACTGGTATACCTGTGACATCTTTTTCTTCGAATAATTCTTCTAATTCTTGAAGGAATTCTGACTCTTTAGCATCTTTTTGTTGATTTGATGACAAGAAATCGTCTAGATTTTCGTTGTCAGTCTCATCTTCATCTGAACTGATGTAAGTTTGGTATGATTTAATTCTCTTGTTTGCTCTTTGGGAGCTTGTTTCTTCAATTGGTCTTTTTGATGTTGAGCATGTATCAGAGTCTCCATCCTTTTCAGTGGATATATACATTTCTGGATGGCCTGAACTTGTGCTCTGTCCCACTGCATTTTGTGACTTTAAAGTCATCATGTCAGATTTTAATTGTTCTACAGTATTTACCACAATGTTTATTTTCTCACTTTGGGCAGATAACTCTTCCATAGTTTTTTGGAAGTTTTGTAAGATTTGCTCCCCTTTTTCAACAAAGTCTACCACTTTTGCATTTCCCTGCTTTGGGCCCCTTTCTTTTCCTCCACATATAACATCATTTCCGCCCCCTAGGGAATTTTCTGAGCTATTCATGTTGCTGTATGGCAATCTGGAAATTGAATGTAATTATGTTTCAGTTAACAATTTATGACCACTATCAGGTCTTTCCATTAAATTACCAGTCCATTCATCAGAATGAGATATAAATCTACTTATTTTCTAATTAATTGGCAAAGCTCAGTGAACTTACTGATAGTTGACTACAACAATTATGCAACTTGCCATAGATTAGTAAACATAACATCTTACACATTAATTGGTGCTGTAAACAAGTTCACCATGTACTATCTAACTTTAGTATGAATGTAATAAAACAATAAAACGGCCTTGTTTACAATGACCAGCATTCAATACTATACAAATGAAAAATCACAGAAATAAGTTTCTGTTTCATGTGGTATACATGTGCGTTAAGCAAAACTTCTGAAGAATGCAAACTCGATGGAATTCATCGGTGCATCTTTATGTATGTTTCATACAATTTTTTCCCCTTCGGCTGTACAGCAGAAGATTGTTGTACGACAATGTAGCACTGAGGCTAAAAAACAAATTCCGTTAAGGAAAAAAGCAAACAAAGTTTGCATAGCTTGTCTAGATGTTATATAAATAATGACGCCTGTAATGAGGTCGATCATTTTCTAAGAATGTCTGCGAAGATTTCTTCACTTAAATATATAATTTTCCTGAAATGAAGTACAAAATTTTTAAAATAAACTTTTCTTACCAAATTAATCTGAAATCTATCGTCCTGTAAATATATACACTAAGATTTACTAAGGTTTAAAGATTATATGTCTGACTCATAAATATCAGACTTCACAGTGTTAATGATAAATCTGCACTGACCAGTGTTGCTGATAAGCCAGCTTCCTCTCTCTCTGTGTGAGGCCCCAAAAGGGATATGCGGTTGATAAAATGTATATTGTATTATTTTTATGATTGTAGGATGTTAAATAGTAGATATGTTAGATGTATGAACATATTGATGTATGAAAACATCGTCTGCAAGCTACAGACGGAATATGGACAAGTTGACAAATGAAGAGAAGACAAAAGCTAAGATATTTATATTACTTTATGTATTTTGTATTCCTAAATAGATATGAGTGATTAAATTTTTTATATAAGTTGCTGGTGCTTCTCGGCTAGCTCAGTTGGTAGCACACAAGTCTACTAATCGAGTGGTTGTGGGTTGGATTCCCTGGCAGAGCATACTTTCGTTCAGCTTGGTCATGAAATTATTTCTACGGCCATTCTCCCTCCTAGCAATGATTCTTAATTATGTAGGGCAGTTGTCAGTCACTGACAGAACTATGCGCTTAGAAGTTGGTAAACAGCTAACTCCAGAGATTTAGCCTTTCCAGGAAGAGTGAGTATGTTGACTGACCACCTTTATATGACCTACACAATGTGTTGCTACTTAGTACGTAACTTTGATTCAATATTTCTATGAAAGCAAACTATCTCAGGCCACATGCGATCTTCATCTGTTGTTCTTATACATATTTATAATATCTATATACATGTATATGTATGATACCAAAAGATGAAGATCACCTGTGTCTCAGACTAGCCATTCTGGTTCCCAGAGGCTATCAAAATTCTCGATACTTCTCTAGAATCTTGATAACCTCAGGGTATGAGAATGCAGACTAGCTAACACAGACTGGTTTGTGATTCCATATTCTTATATAAAGTAACATTCTAGTCTTGAACATCTTTAATTGTATGGTTTCTTTGGTAATTTAATTCCAGAGCTGAACTTAACACTATTTTTACTTCATTTGAATTTAAAGGAAGCTAAAATAGTGTTTTGTTCGGCCCTCTACCGTATTTTAGATTTACTTAATATGAACATAAACCACCTGATTAATTATAAAGTTAATTAGATGGTTTTTGTTTGTTTGTTACATCACAGCGAGAACATTATTCTAGAATTTGAAAAAGTCTTTCATCTGATTATTCCAAAAAAAATTGTTAGAAGGTAGTGCTTTTGGAAATTTACTGGTAGCAGATAGTGATTAAAAAGGAGATAACTCTGTGTATAATTATACTCTACAGAATAGTTATATACTGATTATCTCCCTTTAATCAGTATCAATCATCTCAGTTAAAAATTGTTTAATGTTTACATGGTTTGTTTTGATGCTATATTTAAGACTTTGTCATTTACAGGATAAAAGCTGAAAGGATACAGGCTTGAATTAGATTGGTTTTAAATTGGAATTATACATGTACTTGTATTAACATTTATGTTTTTTATTGTCTTTACAAAATTATTGTTCACATAAAGCCCAAATCCTTTCAAAAAGATGTATGACAAATACAGTGTCCATCATAAACATTTTCACTTTTAGGTCTGTTGAACTTATGATTACTGTTTATTTTGAAATAGATAATTTTGTTTAAGTTTTGGTTATATTTCTATTTAAAACTAAGATTAAATTTTTGACAATTACTTTCATTCTTAATCTAATGAATTTATAATTTCTTTTTGTTTTAAGTAGTGTTTTATTTAGTGGTATATATTGAATTTTGATTGTCTCTTGATTTTTGTTGGCATTGAACCTTAAGTTTCATATTGTTTTTACTTTTGAGTTTTCGATTTCCAATAACAAATTTTCAAATCAATCCATTCAATGTATATTTTTAATCTGTTCAACATATTAATAATCATTATTTATTATTATAATAGTTTGTTAAGATTTCAAATTTGTCTACTGTATTCTGTCATGCATTTTTTAAGCAGATATCCTTTGCTTTTCATTATAGACTTATTCAGGATCTCTGATTTATTGCTTCTCCATTTAGGTGCAAACACACTTTTAGTGGCACAATTAAAATGTGTGAAATTATATTTCTTTTTAATTAAATTTTTGGTCGGCAAAACTGCTAAAAGCTTTGTTTGCACTTACATTGAAAAACATAAACATTTGAGTGCTGGACATCTGTCTATTGAAAAGTATCTGGAATAATGTTCTTGTTGAGTTGTTATATCCGATAATAAACAAGTCTATACTACAAGTCATGGATTCTGGGGTAGATTATGAGAACGCAAGGTTTGTGGAACCTGTATATACTGGCGGTTGGTTGTGAGCCCAAGCCCCGGACGTACCGTTGATGTCACTAAGCAAGGTTGGGTGGAGTGTCGTCTGATCAGAGGGGTCATATGTAATGTTCCTGCTATCTTGTATTGGCTGGCAAATTTTTATTCCTTAGACCTAAACAGTGTTGGTGGGGTTTGTAGGGATGATAGGGAGTTGGTGTATGGGGGGTTGAAAGGTGTAGTGTGTATGGGATGGCTGGGTTGTTTTATGATGAGGGTAGGGGTGAGAAATGGTGTTATCTGAAAGTATCTGAGAAAGACTGGTGGGTATTCCATGATTTAATGCTATCAGAAGTTTGTAATGTTGTGCAGTGGTTGTATCAAAATAGTGATTGTATAAGGGATGATCCAAAATAACTGTTTTAGTGAGTGTCACTATTCATTCAGTGTTGTTTACTGTATAGCACTTTAATTTTGTGGTGTCTATATTTGTAGATCTCCTATGGGGTTATTAGTTAAGCAGGATCTAGAATTGGTGCATTTGATTTGTATTCCATTATTTCTAGTACAGTCTGTATTGGTACAGATATATTCATAGGGTTTAGGATTCATTGTTGACTAAGCATATCATTTTCATTTATTTATTATTCCGCATGTTTATAGCATATTCAATTCTTGGGAATATTATGCTAAATCATAACAATCAACTGCATATTTATACAAATCACTAAGATTTTTCGGTCCAGTAAACTTTCATTTGGCCCAGTTAAACAGTTCATTTTGTTGGACAGAATGTCCAGTGCTAATGAAAGTTTGTCATGAAGACTGATCTAGTGACATGGCATATAACTAAAATTCCTTATATTTGAAATGATGTTCTTGTAGTTATATATAACATATAACATAATATTTGTTAAGAAAATGCATACATTTTTGGGTTTCTATGGTTGACTCACTGCATGTCCCAACTCTTTACAAATGCTGGGTATAATATTGGGTTCTTTGGTCAGTAATGCTACAATATTGTAGCAGAGAAAGCTCTTTGAAAACCTCTCAACCTTAGTGAATCATTATATTCTCATATAAATGAGTTCACATGAAACTTGTGACTTGTGTCGTAGGAATTATTGTAAAATTAATTCAACTGTCAGAGGTACATACATCAACCCCACTGATTTAAATACTCAATACACTATGTCAATGCTCATGATTGATTTAGATCAATTGTAGGTAGTGAGTCGTGAAGTGGGTATTTAAATCAGTGGGGTTTATGTATGCACCTCTGATAGTAGAATAAATTTTAACAATATACATTCACCACTGTTATATGAGGTACACTGATGTATACTCTGTATGCATTTTCTTCAGTTATATGTTGTATAATTTTGGATCATCCCTTGTACAGTCTGTCCTTGTTGAGTCCTTGATACGGTTTGGTACATGTGATTTTCTTTTGTCCTTTGATCGGATCCGTCGGTGTAATACAGTTGTACTGTATACATGTACATATTGTACACTTTAAGTATTAAAGTGTACAAATCTATATCAAATGATATACATATTTGGGATGCAAATGAGTTATTTATTTCATGATGAGAATCAGCTCTGAAGGTTTACTTTGAGAGTATTATAATTCAATACTCATTGCATAGCCAAACTTTATTTCAGTTGCAAACTTTTGCAACAGTGTCCGGCATTATAGTAAATTTCTACGGAGGGGGGGGGGGGGAGGAGGACAAGATTTAACAATTTGCTACATTTTGTGGCATTCAATTTGGCAGTGTTCATTTTTGCACAATTATTAAGGGGTTAAGAATTTGTGAGCTTTAGAATTTTGGCAATTGACCTAAATCTCGTCATTGAAATTTTTGTGGATACAGTTATATTCACAGGGTTTAGAATTAGCGCTGTCTTGTTGATTGCTAATATTGCGAAAATTAAACCCTTGTAAAAATTGTCTGAACTTACCTGCTGTACAGTATTGTATTTGAATTAAACATCTCATATAGCTTGAGAGAATTTACTTTTAGGATTGAAATACTGCCTGTAGTAGATTCAAAATTCTACTATTTTGATGATAATTTTGACCTTTTTTTATCATATTTGGCTATTAATTGTTTTGATTGCATCTCAGTTTGTTGATAGCATCTTGTAAATTTCATTCACTGACTTAGTTATTGCCAGGTTTTGATTTAAAGATATTTGTCAGCTTTTCATTGCCTACATAATTTATTGATAGGGGTTTCAGTGGCCAAGTAGTACAGCCTGTTTGTTTATGATCTCTTGTACCTTTAATTATCTCATGTAAATTTGATTCAGGCTTAGATTTTTCATTCTATGTTTTTGGTTTAAAGTCTATTTTAATGCTTCCAAATTTGTTAAGAAAGAAAAGTAAAGGTCAGTTAAGCCCTTAGGATATGATATGGTGGTGACAGTGGAGCAAGGTAAAGGCTCCCTCATCTATAAGATAGCGATATTGTATCTTTTGGGAAGTTCAAAGTTTTTTTCTAGTTAAGCAATTGATATTGCATAAAACTTTTTTATAATAATAATAATATGTCAAGTTAACATCAAAGGTCAATTAAGCTCATCAGATATAATATGGTGGTGACTGTGGACAATGGTTATTGATCCTTCATCTATAAGATAGCGATATTATATCTTTTGGGAAGTTCAAAGTTTTTTTTGTTAAGTATAATTTTATAAATAACATTATTTTTGACTTTTTCATAATTATTTTTATTTTGTAATAACATTGCTCTTTTTGGTGTCTTTCATTTGTAATTCATTAATTCATATATCTTTTTGCTGTGTTTTTAACACTCATTGTAATTCAGTAGGAAAACTTGCATTGTATAGAAGGATGAAAAGATCATAAATAAGCAATTAAGACCACTTGACCACTGAAACCCCTATCTATAAATCAATCAGACAATGTGAAAATCAGACATTTAATTTTTGCATAAAAAATTAACTTAATTTTCATTTAATTTTGGAGTTTTAGACTTAATTTTTGACTGAAATATTTAATGTTGGATTAAAAGTTCATATAAGTAGTTTTTTTCCATCTGCATCAAAACACATCTATGATCGAGTCTAGATCAAAAGAAGTTATTGATGAAATCAAGCAATCGATTCATTTTGCATCTAAAATGTCAAAGGGATAATTGAACAGATTAATGGTTTATAATTCTTCAAATAATTTTGCCGGCTTTTGATTGGATGATAGGGTCTGCGAAAAAATCCACATACACATCCTAGGGGTTCATATACACCGTGTTTCAGGTTTTACTAGGGCTATCTGAATTGAAGTTCTGTAGTAGGGTCCCATGTGAATTGTATAGGAAATTGATTTCTGTTTACTGATATCAATTATTTGTAACTGAAATGAACAGAGTCTTATAGTTATAGCATTCTAAGCATTACAACTAAAGATCAATGTCTGAGACTCTGCTGGAAGGTATTTAACTTGAACACTAGAAAACTGTCTGAAAATTAAGCAGCCACACAAGTATTTGTGCTTGTATCTGACTGGTTTCTTATACTGTTGTAAGCAATGATATGATTTACATACTTGCAGAACGGTGTCTGTTTGTTCTAAATGAAAATTATTTGCCAATTGATGGCCTGAATTGATTTCATACTAAGGAGCTCGAACAATTTTACCTTACTTATTTATGTTACAGAGTATTATGAATATGATGGGTAAAACTTGTTCCTGCCCCTGTGACTGATTTCAATTTTCATAATTGTGACAGTTTGTTTGAAATGCAGAGTTTTACTTATTGTATTAATGTGAAATGTAGATCATTTAAATGTCTCAAATGTATATATGTAGAGCTGTCATTGATTGGGCTCGAAGTGTATCAACGATTTCAATATATTGAGAAATAAATATGAACACTACACCTATATATATCAATATCTTCACTGCAGTTCTAGACAGACCATTTATGTAGTCATAAACTCATAATAGATGTACATTTGTCATGAATGTTATAATTTCAGTGGAACGACTGTTTCCACAATGGGGGGTTAATGTTTTAGACCTATCAGTTCATACATGTATTATGACAGTGCACCTGTTTCCACTGACGATTGAAGGTTCATCTTACAAATTAGACCCTTAATAGTGACTTTAATCTATTTACCTATATAGGCTTAATTATCGATATTTCAAAATGCATATTGATCATTTGTCGGAAAATAAATGTCGATGATGCAGCGAGAATGTAGGAATCAATGACAGCTCTAGATATATGACATCTAGTACTAAATGTACAGGTATAATTAAGTGATTATATTATACAATTGACTAAGTAGGCTGATATGTGTGGCTTGTACAGATTGACTGGAGATTAATTATCACATGACAGGCATCAACAACTAAACTTTGGCTAACTGATTGAATGATTGAAAGTGATATTCAAATTGTGCTCCTTGTCTCGTATCAGTTTGACTCTATAATGCATAACCAGAAATTTTGAATGAGTTACATTATCTGAATAAATTCCAGTGCTCATATCAGCATCAAATAACATATGATTATCATAATTAAGTTTTAATCAAAGTTGAAATACTTTAAGTATGCATGGTCATATTTTTCTAAATGTTACATTTATCCAAAATGTTTTGAGGCCACAGTAAATAAATGAAGCTTGAAATGTGCCATGTATTAAAGTAAAACATTAAAGACTTAATGATATTTATATAAGCTTTTTACTATGATAAATATCAAGTTGAATTGCCTTAAGTACAAAACTAAGTTATTTTTTGCTGAAAATTTCAAGGAATATTTATCGTTAAATGAACTTAGTTTTTTTTAATGTTTTACCATGATGACTGTTTTTTAATTAATTACCCCATTTCATGATTTATAGACCAATCAAATATAATTCATTTTGTGACAAAGGGAGATAATAACTCATTTAGGTTTAATTTCCTGTCAATGATTTTGCAGACTTAAGTTGTTGAATAGATCTAATACAAGAACATGATTTTCATATTGTAATGAATAATGACAAATTTTATGTTTTATAAATATATACATGACTTTGAGAGCTCTTCAATGGTTCATTAAACAATTTATTATAATGAATGATAATTGATTCATAGGCACTTCGGCTTGATCTTAATGGCATAACTTTTAAGATCATTTTAGCTTCATAAGCTTCAGGGGAGATTATTAAATTGATGAATGGTCAATCTCAGTTGCAAAGTTACTTCCCCTGAGTAATATTAATTAATCCTGTCTTAACAATATTTTCAAAACTGTATTTATGTTTCATATGATTTGGTTAAGTGTCAGAAAGTATCTAAATTTTAATACAAAGCTATAATATAATATATGTGTGTCTGTATAACACCAATCTCCATAAACAGATATCCTATAGACCGCAGTCTTATAGGTTCTTTTGACATCACACAGAAGGACACGTTGATATGACCTTTGTGTCAACAGATCAATGTGTAGCTTTTATTTAGACGAAACACTATTAATTGCATCTTGATTTCGTAATTTCATTTTTTAGACCAAGGTTTGGGATCTAATTTGATGATGATGTTACTCACAGGCTGTGATTGGACAGTTGTTGCATATTGTGTGATGTAAGCAATGTAAACAAGTTATTGAACACAATGATCGTGTCATGAATATTGTAAAAGTAAAGGTCAGTGGAACGTAACCCGTATGGTAAAGTAGTCAGATAAAAAAAGTGAGTGTGTGAGCAAGCAGATAATTAATTTTGTAATCATTTTTTAATCAGATAGGTACAACTCATGGTGTAACTAATGGTTGATAGCCATGTCGCTTTCATACATTTGTTAAATGTAAAATGTCAAGTACTTGGTGTACCAGAGCAATTGGTGGGAGGTGGTTGGGGGGGGAGGGGGGTTGCTTGAACAAACTATGATCATTGGAATTATGGATTGTGTAAATCTAGCTATTACTATCAATATAAGCTGAAGTGTTAATCAATGATCTTGGTAAAATAAAACAAATATAATAATTTTTCATTAAAACTGAACTAAACTACTTTACAAATGATACCTACCCGGTATTAGTTGTACAAGTTTTATGTGTATGTCTGGCATAAAATAATTATAATTTTATTGGCTACATTATTAATTACTAAAATAATGAACTTAATCTAAGTATACTTTCGCTTTAATATGTCAATCACTAAAGATTCAAATTGAAGTCGTCTGTAATCTAATCTATTAAATTTTGCCTGGGTTCCAAAATAAGAATTCTATTGTGAACAGTTTATACTGAATAGTTGAAACTTTTTCATTATCTATTGGCACTTCTCTGCTGTGAGTTTGATCATGAATTAGAATATTCTTCATTTTTGCGAGAAGTATAAATTGTTTTATTAATTTTTAGCAGTCAATTAGTATTATACTTTTTCTAGTAATAGTAATATGTGGAATCAAGTATCAGTAAAGGTTAGTTTTAAGCTCATCAGATATAATATGGTGGTGACAGTGGAGCAAGGTAAAGGCTCCCTCATCTATAAGATAGCGATATTATATCTTTTGGGAATTTCAAAGTTTTTTTTCCTAGTTAATCAATTAATTTGATGTAATAATTATAATTATGTAGAATTAATCATCAGTAAAGGTTAGTTTTAAGCTCATCAGATATGATATGGTGGTGACAGTGGAGCAAGGTAAAGGCTCCCTCATCTATAAGATAGCGATATTATATCTTTTGGGAAGTTCAAAGTTTTTTTGCACCAATTGATGACATTCACTTTTAATTTAATTAATTATATTTTAATTTGGTTTTTGTCTATTTCTGTTTATAAAATCATCCCTAGCTTAGTTTTAACATCAAACTTTCAGATTCCACATATTTTATGTTTATGTAGAAATATTCTATTCAAGTATCACACTACTAGCAGAGAGGGGTCAAAAGATTGTAATTAGTTTAGACAAATTGATTGGAAACTTTGATCATGCCCCATTGTTCGTTAGTATTCTAGCTTGTACTGCGAGTTTTAGACCCTACCATCAGTTTGTGCAATATGTTGTCGAGTTGATAAAAAATCTTAAGAGGGACTTAATCCTTCTTCAATATAATGTTGTGCATTGTCTTGTAAGAATCTAGCTTGTATTAGATAAGGCTGGTTTGACTCACTGACTAAAACCCATAGCATGGATTTAAAGGCTGATAGAATTTTATTATTTGTTTCTTATTTTATTGAAAAATAATGACTACCGTAACACTTTATAGTATTCTTTTTTTCTAATTCACATTTTTTTATTTTCTCTTTAGTTAACCTAGTCAGTAAGTTCACAAGGAAACAAATCCTAACTCTATAATCTGGAGCATTTAGCTATAGTTTTGTTTGTATATTTGATTAATTTTTATTACAATTAGCTATAATTGATTTCATTTTCATATACAAAGTTAATTAAATTTAGGTTATCTCCCTTGTATCAAGTATAGAATATTATATTTTTTTTTTGAAACATTTTTTTATTGAACTGTTCCGTAGAAGTTCATTTACTATGGTGATTTCTATGATTAATATAGATAATTGACTTCTTCCTTTGTTCTGTACACTTGGAAACTTTAGATGTTGGTGTTACTTGTCGGCCCAGATTGCTAGCTCAAGGATATTCTAATTTATATGTAATGTATGACTTAGAGTGTCCTCTAGCTAGTGACCTGTCCATGTAAGTACAAGCACTGGTATAGGGTGCAATTAATTAAACTTACAAGAGCACCTCATGAATTTCAAATGGTGTACAGTAGGTCTATGCTTGATTTTTGATAAATTGAATGTTTTGTATTATTTGAAGAAAGTAGAGCATTCATTATGAACTGATTGACCCGTCTTGTAAAGAAAACATTGAATGGCTTAGTAAAATCAAAGTGTGCCTACCATGCTTAAACCAATGAAAAATCAAGATTTACTGTTTATACAGGTTAATGAATGAATAAGTTTTATCATTTTTGTGATTCAATGATTTTGTAATGGAAGTAGTGTTTTTTTTCTTTAAATACATAAAGCACTCTATAGTGCAACCCTTCCTTTCTTTGTAAATTTTGTAATTGTTTTATCAACTAATTGTAACTGTTATTACTATTAAGTCATGCAATCAACGCCATCACTCCAGTTCCAAAATTGTTTCACCAATATTTACAATACAAATTGAGTAGACTGTGCATGGATAAGTGGCATAAGTTTATATAATTGGTTACTTTACTGGTGCACACTCTTAAGTGGTATAGAGTACCGAATATTTTGTATTCTTTTCTTTACTCGAAGTGCACCTTATGTGCACTTTTTATCCCCTCCCCCTCCTGGTCCCAATTCATTGATGGCATTTGAAATTTTAATCACTGTACATGTATTAATTATACCTGTGCCTGGCTGGAAACTTACACCTTACCATATAATAGAAATTATAGAATCAAGTTTAATGATAGTCATACACACATTTGAATGTTATGAACAACATAATTTTTTGTCTATTGTCAACTTAACTTTTTCCATGTTTGGTATAAAATACTTTGAAAGTAGAAACTATATTATACTCTTATAAAGATACTGTAATTTACATTATACATGTGAATAACACTAATCATGGTTGATATAAATGCTAAGAAAAGAAAATGAATCATAGATACATGTAATTGATCAAATGGAAAAGATATTAAAAATAATAATATATCCAAAATAAAAAATAATGGATCCAAGCAAATATAAGCAGAAAAAAAGATGGATCCATGATAGTACTATGTATATATAAAATGTATAAATGATCATAAAAAAAGAAAAGGATCAATAATCCGAGTAATCTAGTGAAGGACCCAGTAAATTCTGGGGGGATAGCTAGATCGGACAGAATATGATCAATAATCCGAGTAATCTAGTGAAGGACCCAGTCAATTCTGGGGGGGATAGCTAGATCGGACAGAATATGATCAATAATCCGAGTAATCTAGTGAAGGACCCAGTAAATTCTGGGGGGATAGCTAGATCGGACAGAATATGATCAATAATCCGAGTAATCTAGTGAAGGACCCAGTAAATTCTGGGGGGATAGCTTGATCGGACAGAATATGATCAATAATCCGAGTAATCTAGTGAAGGACCCAGTAAATTCTGGGGGGATAGCTAGATCGGACAGAATATGATCAATAATCCGAGTAATCTAGTGAAGGACCCAGTGAATTCTGGGGGGATAGCTAGATCGGAAAATGTCGGCTGTGTTTAGATGTTGGTTACAAGTATAGTGTACAAGTACAATTATATATAAATTCTAATAAAATCCTATTATCACTAGATTAATAAGAAATATGTACTTTAGTACATTATATTTATATCTCATAATTGACAGAAATGTATTATCATTGTACATGTAATACATGTAGATACTTTGTTATGTTGTTTCATACATCAAATTGTATGTGCTGATATATCATTTAAAAAGATTCTTATGAATTATTATGGTTCATGAATCACTGCTAGTCATACCCTACCATGACATTTGCTAAAGAACACTAGTATTAGGAAAACTTGTTAGCTTCTTGTTGAAGGTGATTCTAAGAGAGCTGGTTAGGTGCACCATCCCCTACAATTTTAATTTGTGATAACAACCATTCCTGTAAGACTACACTTGACCATAAGCACATAGTTTACTCGGGTTTGTATTGTAGATAGAGGTTTTTATGAATATGAACATGTGTATGGCATTGATAAAGGTGGCTTTTACATACCCTTAGTTGATTATTTGTTTTATTGATGCTTGACTAGAATTACTAGAATATAGTCATTAAATACTTGAACAGATTTCAATTAAATTATTTAGTTGTTTTTTTCAGACATTTTTGTTAAGACATATTAAATTCGGTCAAACTTAGGCTTCACTATAGATTTATAACAGTATATTCAATGTTTTCTGTACAATTTTGGTCAGCTGTATATTGAATACTTTATTTTTCAGTCAGTGTTTTTTTTCCATTGTAAGAAATATTCTTTTTTTTATGAAAAATTAATTAAATGTTTAAAGCACTATCTATGAACAACTCAAGATGTTTATAAGCATTATAGTTGTATAGTTAGGAGAAATACATCATCATAGTTTAGATTTTTGAATGCTTACTGATACTTTTTTTCTAAACTTGATACAAGTGGTTTTTTCCTGATTTATTTTTCTAATGAAAATCAACAAAGGTTATATATTTATTGGTTTGTTTTATACTAGATTTTGAGCAGTAATTTCAGTCTGAAATGAATGTTTATTGAAATGGTTATATTGTTCTAATATGGTATAAATTGTACATTGAGTTTAATGTCTTAATAAACTTAGAAAATCTTTAAAAAATATGAATATCAGCAATTTTATTCAGCTTTGCTGAGAATATAATTATCAGAACCTGATAACTGTAATGTTTTGTATGTCTACATCAGCCTTGTCTATTACAAGCTAGAACAACAGCAGATATTGGGATTATGATTGACAAAGTTGAATACTTCAATATATAGAATACATGCCAAATTGAGGGGTTTTCCATCTCTCAGTAATGATCTAAGAGATTTTATGTATTTAAAAACATAATATACATGTACTTAATCTCAGGGAAATTTGACCTGATTTTGCTGAAAACTTTAGACTTTCGATCAAGTTCATTATAGTTAATAATTTTACAGTCATATAATCAATCAAATATTGTTTTGAATTGATAAGTTGAAGTTATATGATAAATTACTCTGATAGATTTTGTATTTGTTTAAGATCATGGATGAACACTGTTGTTTATATGACAATATTAGCTAGATTTTTATATCCTTACACATGAAGCTGCATATGTAACTTCAAGCTAGTGTTTTTTATGGGATTTGAACTTACACTTAAATGAAAAGGCAATTTAGAGATGAGCTTCATAAAAATCATTTTGATATGGGAGACATAGATACAGGAGATAGGCCACTTCCTCGATACCTATATACTAAATTTTCAAGTTTGCTCCGCACTAATCATGACGAGCTAGTTATCACTGTTGATAGTGATTAAATATTTTGTGAAATGAAATATTGATGAGCTCAATAACTTGTATACATTGGTCCAGCTTTAAATTAATTAAGAAAATTGGTAAAACTGAAAATTGAAACATGCTTTTTGAGATGTATTTATCATTAAATATTTTTTTTTTCCTGTTAAAATATTAGACTTAGTGTGTTGATAGAAATCAAACTATATAGAGGTTTAAGCGGTTTAGATACAAAAGTATAACCTTTAACAGTAAAATTTTAATTAGTTAAAAGCAATCGCCTGTGAAAATATAAGCTTTGTCCTGTTATTGTTTATTTTGGGGTTAAGCGTGATAGAAACTAGTTTAATTGAATAAGTTAGGTGAAAATTATAATAAAATTTAATAAAATAATTAAATAAACTTAATTATTGTGACTTTGTACAGTCTGTCAAGGTCAAACTCTATCTTTAGGCTGTATATGCATTAAATATACCCTAGTGAACTAGTTAGGCAGTAGGAATTAACATAAAGGATAAATTATGAACCTAAAAAACATGTGGAACAAGATCTATAAATTAGTCTACAAATAATTATCATAATATTATCCTAATCACTTTAAAATGTTGTGTTGGATTTGAGAAATAGAAGTTATAATGTTACTTTTGATCTGGTAGAGAAAACATAATCTATATTGATTTGTCAATCAATTTAAACATTTAATCAAGTGTCATTGGATTTATCTTGTGATTCTTTGATATAGTGATTGAAAAGTTTTGGGTCTTAGGTTATGCGCTTAAAATGCGCATATTTTAGTGTATAATCTACATTTCACATCAATGCATTCAGGTAGAATTCTGCATTTCAGCAAAACATAGGTATATAGGCAAGGATCTCAGTTCATGGACCAAGTACATCAGACAATGGATTATGTTGTTGGATGTACCGTAGTTCATGAACTGAAA
Organism: Mactra quadrangularis; assembly: GCA_025267735.1. NCBI lineage: Eukaryota > Metazoa > Mollusca > Bivalvia > Venerida > Mactridae > Mactra > Mactra quadrangularis. Next base: position 29,875,418 of record CM046309.1, on the reverse strand, counting down.
CCATTTTCACTCCCATCAATGGGGCCATCTATCCTTTGTTGTTTGAATTATTGTTTTATTTTGGTACAATACACTGTACAACACTACAAATTTCTGATAGTAAGAAATCATGGAAATGCCACCAACTTTCTCAGAGAACTCAGAGAAGCATCATTTTAAACCTCTCCCTCTCATAAACACCCACCTCTCATGCTTGCTCCCTTCTGCCTCTCGGACCACCCTCTCCTTGTCAACCCCCTATAAATTTCACTGGCGCTGTTTGGGTCACCCAGTCTGCAAGGTACTTGAACATTATGTATGCCAAAAACCCTCCAGGATATTTTCGGTCAGGCTTTGGCACGTTCTCAGCCCATGTGATATCAGCACCACTGGAAGGGCCTTGCACGGGGGTTCATGTATCAGGTATTGAAGGGGAAAGCCAGGCTTGTTAATATCATGTCTACCTCAGGTTCTATGACTTGGAGTAAAGATTTGTTTATTTTTAGTTTTGTGCTTGTTGCAAGATGTGTTATGTTAAATTTACATGATTGTTTATATAGAATTAGATACAAGATGAGATGATTTTTTCAAGCAATCCATGTTTTTTACATTTCAGTATTTGTAAACTTGAAGAAGAAGAAGTGTGGATTTATTTTGGAAATGGAGATGACAATCAACATGCGGGATGTATTATGACTGAGGGTATATTTATATATGATATTAGGGGTTTGTCTTTATTTAATATGTGTACATTTATTATGATTTTAGGGTTTGAATTATTTTCTATTGGCATATTTATTAATTTATTGTTTTATGTGGATGTTTTTTTACATTTCAGCATACATGTATTTGTTTACTTAAAGAAGTAGATGTTGGGATCTATTTTAGAAATGAGAATTACAATCTGAATATGGGATGTATTATGACTGCTGAGGATATATATATTTATGATTTAAGGGTTTTGTCTTTTTTACAAATAGCCATTGTATTTATGATTTTAGTTTTTTTGTCTTTATTTACTACTTGTATATTTATTGTGATTTTAGGGGTTTGTCTATATTACTTGTACATTTGTTCATAATTATGCGTTTTCGTATTTATTTTTTATTTGTATATTTATTCATGATTTGTCTTTAGAATCAATTTTACTGATTTTACAAACTATAGGGCCATATGTAGTAATGTTATTAGGGGGGTATGCATGTATATTATTATACATCAGGGATTTGGTCAGCCCTGCCTTGCATAGACTAACACTGTCTTGTGAAACATTTATGTATAATTTATTAGGGTTTTATCTTTGTCTTTATTTATTACAAGTGTATATATTTATAATGTTAATGTTGTTTTTATTTACAGTTGGTTAATTAGTTTATGATGTAAGGGTTTTGTCTTTATGTATTGCAAGTGTATATATTTATAATGTAAATGTTGTTTTTTATTTACAGCTGGTAAATTAATTTATAATGTAAGGGTTTTTTCTTTATGTATTGCAAGTGTATATATTTATAATATAAATGTTGTTTTTTATTTTCAGCCGGTAAATTAATTTATGATGTAAGGGTTTTTTCTTTATGTATTGCAAGTGTATATATTTATAATATAAATGTTGTTTTTTATTTTCAGCCGGTAAATTAATTTATGATGTAAGGGTTTTTTCTTTATGTATTGCAAGTGTATATATTTATAATATAAATGTTGTTTTTTATTTTCAGCCGGTAAATTAATTTATGATGTAAGGGTTTTTTCTTCACTTACTACTTGTACATTTATATATAATTTATGTGATATCGTTGTATTCTTCTAACACTAACTCATTGATGTATTGTTATGTTTTTTTCTTTAGTTTGTTTTTTGTACATGTATGATTTTTTTATTGTTATAATTGATTTAAGGGTACACTGTCTTGTGGATCTTTTATGTATGTTTTTGTTGTTTCATGTTGGTTCTTTATTTACATGTATGTTTTATTGTTATTTTCTACTAACACATTAATGTATTTGTTCTTATGTTTTTTACTCAGAAAATAAATTTTATATATGATTTGTATTGTTATAATTTAAGGGTTTTGTATTTATTTACCACCAATGGATTTATTTATGACTTTAGTGTAATGTCTTTAAAATTTGATTTTAGATATTACAATAAGGATTGTTCATTTATTGATTTAAGGGTACTCTGTCTTAAGGACCATTTATGCATGTTTTTGTTGTTTCATGTTTCATGTTGGTTCTTTATTCATTTTCTATTGTTGTGTTCTAAAACGGCAATTGTAAGTACATTGGGTGTTACAACAATTCAAGGCAAGATAAGTTTTACAAGATTAATTAATGATATTTTTTAGTTTATTTTGTTTGCAGAGAAAATATTTCTTTTTGAGTTTATTACAGGAAGATGGAAAGGAGTTCAACCTGCAGAGACACTCATCCAATGTATTATTATTGATAGAAACAGTTGAGCCCCACCTTCTAAATGGAACAGTCCACTGTCTAAGGAACTGGATGTACGCCGGCCTGAGGGTGTCCCTTCAAGGAGCTGTATGGAGTTGGCAGCGAAGTACAGAATGGGTTCAGGATGTCTAAAACGGTAATTGTAAGTACATTGGGTGTTACAACAATTCAAGGCAAGACAAGTTTTACAACATTGATTAATAATATACTTGAGTTTATTTTGTTTGCAGAGAAAATATTTCTTTTTGAGTCTATTACAGGAAGATGGATAGGAGTTCGACCTGCAGAGACACTCATCCATTTATACTTGTATCAAGAGGTGAATTTTACACATTGAAATGAGTACATCTGTTTAAGTGTGAAATGGGTATGCGGATATATCTATTTTTATATCTCAGGGTTTTAGATGCCCCTGTCTTGCATAGTCTTGTACATAAGTGGTTCATAAGACAGAGTAATTTAAGAATTTTTTTTTTAGTCTTGTATGTTTTATTTCATATTTACCATTGATAAATGTATTTATGTTTTATAAATGGATAGTTTTGTGCATACATGGTTCACAAGACTGTGTATTTATATATTATGGGTAATCTTATACATAAATGGTTCACAAGACAGTGTATTTATATATTATGGGTAATCTTATTCATAAATGGTTCACAAGACAGTGTATTTATATATTATGGGTAATCTTATACATAAATGGTTCACAAGACAGTTTATTTATATATTATGGGTAATCTTATACATAAATGGTTCACAAGACAGTGTATTTATATATTATGGGTAATCTTATACATAAATGGTTCACAAGACAGTGTATTTATATATTATGGGTAATCTTATACATAAATGGTTCACAAGACAGTGTATTTATATATTATGGGTAATCTTATACATAAATGGTTCACAAGACAGTGTAATTATATATTATGGGTAATCTTATACATAAATGCTTCACAAGATAGTGTAATTTAATAGGTTTATGTATGTTGTATGGGTATGCGGGTATATAATTATACATAAGGGACTTAAGACGACCCCTGCCTTGCATAGTCTTATACATAAATGGTTCACAAGACAGTGTAATTTATTTTTTCGAAATATACTAGAACTGGTATGGGTATGCGTGTATACAATTATACATCAGGGACTTAAGACGACCCTGCCTTGCATAGTCTTATACACAAATGGTTCACAAGACAGTGTTATTTTATTCATTGTATATTTAAAAAAAAAGATCAGTTATAAATGTTTGATAATCATAAGTAAATGTTTTTGTATGGATAGTATATAAAGGGTTTACATGACAGTGTGATTTTATAAAAGTGTATTTTTTTCTACAGCATGATCAGTTATAAATGTTTTATTTCGTACTAACCATCTATAAATGTATTCATGTTTTATGGGTAATTGTGTGTGTATTTATGGTTTGCAAGACAGTGTATTTATATTTCATGAGTAGCCTTATACATAAATGGTTCACAAGACAGTGTATTTATATTTTATGGGTAGCCTTGTACATAAATGGTTCACAAGACAGTGTATTTATATTTTATGGGCAGCCTTATACATAAATGGTTCACAAGTCAGTGTAATTCAATAAAAGGCTTTTGTTATTTACATTTCAATATTGTCTTATATATTGATCATTGGTATATGGTTTGTTTTCTTGTAAGTTCTAAACATGTTTATCTATGTTAAATTGTTGTCTCACTAGCACATTCACTTTCAACTAACCCTAGCACATTCACTTACGATTTTCATGTAAATTTAAATTATTGCTTAGTTTATACATATTATGTATTTTTTTTCACTGTTGCTCATTATTTATGTAATTAAAAACTTTAATATGCTTAATGATATTTTGATTGCAGGGAAAATATTTCTTTTTGAGTTTATTACAGGATGATTAAATGGAGTTCAAGTGCAGAATGGGTTCAGGATGTCTAGCAAGATAAATGAAAATACATTGGGTATTTCACATATTCACAGCGAGGCAAGTATATTACATATCTGTTTTTTCATGATATATATGAACTGTTCTTGGAGCACAAACTTTGTTTGAGCCGGAAATCTAATTTAACTTTTCAAACCTGAACAAATCAGTGCTTGCAGCGCTTTGATTAAGTCTTGTTGGAAGTCTATCATTTGGAACTCCTCAGCCATTCGCTACGAATAATTATTATTCATTCATGAAAGGTCGAGGTGTTCCGAATGGGAAGTCTTTCTGACCTCATAGAACCAGCAGCATTAAAAAACCTACACCATACTGTTGTAAGTGTAAGATTTATAGTAAATATGCGAAAGAACAAAATGAAAGCAAAAATGGCCTGGAGTAGACAAGAGACTGTGTATAGATAGTGCTTGTTTAATTATAACCCTCTTATCAGAGATCATTATTTTGAGTAACAGTCTCATGAAAGTAATACATTTAATAACATTTATAATAGGTTTTTTTCATTTGGCATATTGTGATTGGCTAAAGTCTAAATTTTTAGGGTTTTACTGTACTGGTTCATTGAAGGGAGATAATTCATGTTTTACCACTCAATGCTAATGTACTGGTGATGCAACATGAAATAGAATTGCAATCATGAAATAAATGGTTCACTTAAAGAGTATAATGTCTATAACTTGCTGATTAAGGCTCATCAATTTAGAAAAGTATAATTATTAAAAAAATATATGTTATTAATCTAAGATTTCAAAATCAAATCATTTAGCAACACTACTTCAACATTTTATTTAAATTTCATTAAGAAAGATTTAAATTTTGAATGTATGAAGACAATTTTGAGGGCAGTGTTTATTTTAATTTAGTGTTTACAAGTTATTGTTACATTTTATTCAATGATAGTGGTGCACACCTTAACCCTGCTGATTTAAATATGCTCAATATTAATTATGTACCCAGGATTGATGAAAATAGATATATGTTTATTATAATTCAGTGGAAGTTATGTATGCATCACCAACAGTTGAATAAAATTTGACCATAGAAACATCAACCTTTTTGATTGATTATTTCATGTTCATGGGGCATTATAATGTATTTTCATTATGAAGCTAGTTTTTAAATATTTTTAAACTGAATTCCTAATTTATATGCTGGAAAAGAAGACTATGAATTCTTATTATTTAAGGATGTTTCTAGACATGTTGAAAATTATTTTCATACAAAATATTCAAGCCCGGCAGAGACAAGCTGGATGACAGTTATCTGCCCCCACTTTACCGAGAGCTTTAACTGTTTAATTAACTCATTTGGATTCGATCACTCTTTTAACACTTGTACATAATTATTATTTTCTTCTATTACAGTGTGACAGTGTCTCCTACATGAACAAAAAAAGGTCAACTATATGATATTGATGTAATATTCATCTCTCTGACAGTGTATGTATGAATATAATGTTTTGAATTAACATTCTTCATTATAGGTTCATTGGACTTTATGCATTTTCACGCCTAAGCAAGTTTTGAAATATTAACTTCATTTCTTATTTATATAAAGGGAAGTAGATTGTAAAAATGAATTCTTAATATTAAAGGATGTATCTTAACATGTTAAAAATTAATTATCATTATATGGAATGTTTTTACCAGGGAAAGATAGTCTGATGGTAATTATCGACCCGCTTGAATAATTAATGCTTCGAGAGCTTCAGCTCATAACTGCTTAAAACAACCATGGCGCAGTGCGACCCTACTTGACCAAAACCCACTGGAAGAAATTAAAGTATGTTGCTGTCTAGAGGTCATGGCTCTGCATAGGATTTGTTCTGTAAAGGGCCTCTCTGCGGAGGCTATACTGTATATCTAAAAAAAAAAGTATATTACTAATAAAAACATTCTCATCTCTAAAACTTGTTCATAATTTTTCTTATTTTTATTATAGTGTGACAGTGTCTCCAACTTAGACAAGATGAGTTTGTCTACATAATAATGATGCAATGATCATCTATCTGACAGTGTATGTATTAATTTAGAGTTTTAAGTTATTATAATCAAGTTCATCGGGCTTTATTCATTTTTACGGCTAAGCAAGTATTAATGTATTAATTTTATTTTGCTCGCCCAGCTAGCTCAGTCCGTTGCCTACAAGCATTTACCAGGAACATGAAATTATTTCTATGACCATTCTCCCTCATACCAATGATTTTTAATTATGTAGGGCAGTTGATAGTCACTGACAAAGTATGCACTTAGTAGTTGGTTAACAGCTACATTCAGAGATTTAGCCTTTCCAGGAGGAGTGAGTAGGTTGACTGACTTAAACTATGTGTTGCTTACATTGTTAAACATAACAAACAAACAAACAAACAAACAAACAAACAAACAGGAACAGTGAGTGGACTGACCGCCCTGATATAACCTAAACAATGTGTCGGTATGGCTAATTCAAAAGTTAAAATAACAATCATTTTTGTACCTCATTTATATGAAGGGACAGTTAATTATAAAAAATGAAATCTTAATATTCAAGGATGTATCCAAACATTTCCAACACTTGTACTTAATTATTCTTTTCTTTTTATTTTAGTGTGACAGTGTCTTCAACATGGGACAAGATGAGGTCATCTACTCAACACTGATAAGATAATCTTTGGAAGGAACTGTATTGGTATGTGGAATTTAATGTTTTCAAATTTAAGTTTAATTATTTTTGAGTGATTATTATTAAGTTCATTGGGCATCGTGCTATTTCATTGCAAACCTAATTTAAGTATGAACTTATGGTTGGCATATTGAATAGTCATTATTTAACTGTCCGCCAATGGTCAATAGTAGCCATAATTTATATATGTTGGAAAGTAGACTGTGGAAATGATATCTTAATATTCAAAGATGTATCCAAACATGTTGAAATGTATATTTTGTTACTGTTAGGGATGTTTATATGGGCAGAGAGGGACTGATTGCAATTATCTGCCCCTTTGAATAATTAGTGCCCCAAGAACTTCAGTTCTTAACCTTATAAAAGTGTTGATAACCATGGTATTAAAAAATAACTTTGATACTTAATGAAATATTCAAGTTTGGAAAACTTCATAATTCTTCTTTTCTTCTATTTCAGTATGACAGTGTCTTCTACATTGGTTAGATGAGATGACCTACATAACTATGATGATGTGACCTACATATACCACTGTCACAACATAGATGAGATGACACACATACCACCAGATGAGATGTTCCACATACCACTGTCACAACACTGATGAGATGATCTATATAAATACTATTCCGTCTCTTAGTCCGTTTGGCATATGTTAAAATGCATACCACTCTGTATTGAGATCAGACCACGGGTTCCGGAAATGGTCGCAGCGCTCTCTATAGAGGTCTGTGAATTTGTTGCCCGCAAACCACAGACAGGTACTGCATTACACAGGTGTATTATACATAGTGTTGTTGGCGCTATGGGTATTGCATCTGTGCATGTGCCAAACTGGTGCAGCTCAAGAGCTCGAACTGTGATTTCACGGTTCGAACCTCACCCACCCGGGGTTGCATTGACTTTAGGTAGCATGTGGGTAACTTGACCTTACATGCTCTGTAATAGTTTGTAAAACAACTATTAACATCATGTAAGCCAGTCACAAGTCTGGATAAACAAGGAGTGACCACAATAGCTATTTTAAGTGTAAAGATTTCCTGGTTCCATAGTTCAAAGTTAAAACTCAAAGGAGTGACCGATGGCCACAATCAGCCTGCTGGTTATACTTATATATGATGCATATACATACATATGATTGTTCCATTATTTTAAAATAGAGAATACTTAACGACCACCTATTTCTATACTGGTAGATTTGTAGAATCAGATCTTAAGTTGGCACAAAACATTCCCTTCTCATAGTGTAATGTAGCACACATTTTCAGTAATGAGAATGTAGTCTGGGTTCAAGTCCCAGTGAGGAGATATATAAAGTGTTAACAGTTCTGAAAATACAATCTTCCATGACATTAATGCGGTTAAAGTTCAACTTTTGTTGTAACCCAATTAAAATCCATAGTCCAAACTCAAACACATGACCCGACCAGTTGTAAGTATACTCTCTACCACATCACAATCAATGTTAGCTTGAAGGCAATACAGAACATGTGCTGTATTATACCTCTGCTACAATGTATTGCAACATGTACTAAGTATAATGTAAAATGTCATATACATTGCATTGCTTAGTCCAATTTGCCTGTCTAATTTGAATGAGGTTGGAAGCATAACATATTATCTAATATGGATAAGTAGTCAGTTGCTGCCATTAACACAAAAAATCTTTATACAAGTACAATTGTGTAGCTGATACACAATAACCTTCCCTGTCATATTGTAAAATTAGATGATACATGATAACCTTTCTATATTTGTATATATACCTTTGTATATTGTATATGTAGCTGATACACAATAACCTTCCCTGTTATATTGTATATGTAGCTGATACACTATGACCTTGCTCCAGTATATTGAATATGTAGCTGATACACAATAAACTTCCCTGTTATATTGTATATGTAGCTGATACACATTGACCTTGCTCTGTTATATTGTATATGTAGCTGATACACAATAAACTTCCCTGTTATATTGTATATGTAGCTGATATACATTGACCTTGCTCTGTTATATTGTATATGTAGCTGATACACATTGACCTTGCTCTGTTATATTGTATATGTAGCTGATACACAATGACCTTGCTCTGGTATATTGTATATGTAGCTGATACACATTGACCCTGCTCTGTTATATTGTATATGTAGCTGATACACAATAACCTTCCCTGTTATATTGTATATGTAGCTGATACAATGATCTTGCTCTGGATTAATGTATATGTAGCTGATACACAATGACCTTGCTATGGTACAATGTACATGTAGCTGATACACAATGACCTTGCTATGGTACAATGTATATGTAGCTGATACACAATGACCTTGCTCTTGTATATTGTACATGTAGCTGATACACAATGACCTAGCTTGCTCTGGTATATTGTACATGTAGCTGATACACAATGACCTAGCTTGCTCTTGTATATTGTACATGTAGCTGATACACAATGACCTAGCTTGCTCTGGTATATTGTACATGTAGCTGATACACAATGACCTAGCTTGCTCTTGTATATTGTACATGTAGCTGATACACAATGACCTAGCTTGCTCTGGTATATTGTATATGGAGTTGATACACAATGACCTAGCTTGCTCTGGTATATTGTATATGTAGTGGATACACAATGACCTTGCTCTTGTATATTGTACATGTAGCTGATACACAATGACCTAGCTTGCTCTGGTATATTGTATATGTAGCTGATACAATGATCTTGCTCTGTATTATTGTATATGTAGCTGATACACAATGACCTTGCTATGGTACAATGTATATGTAGCTGATACACAATGACCTAATGCTCTGGTATATTGTTAGGGTTACTTTGGATATTTTAAAATCATAGTTTTGAGAGCAAGTTTTTTTCTTTATACCTTTCTTCCAGATGAGCTTTTGTTCATCTACTCATCTGTCTTAGTATTCAATTCACTTGTATGTTAAATTTCATAATGTATTCCTGTCAATGGCACATTAACCCAGCTGATTTAATACTCCATATCTGTCAAATCATCCCCCACTGATACAGATTTTTTTTCTAAATAAATATATAATTAAAAAATGTCGAGCTGGTTCTATATTCAACTTCAGTTAGATGTTCGGATTATTATTAACAAATATCGAACGTCGAACTGGTTCGATATTCAACTTCATTTCGATTTTCGCCCATTATGCCAATGTCGAACGTTGAACTGGTTCGATATTGAATATGGAATATACAACATCGAATATTGTGCCAAGTTATCGGAGCTAGTTATAAAAGTTAACATGCCACTTTCATAAACATCGTTGTAAATATTACAACACAATTCTGTACGTCAAGTCAAACATTCATGCTTGTGTATGCATTGTTTTCCCTTTGTAAATGCATCTAATCATTGATCTGTATTATATTTGTACTTAAATGTTTTTTAAGATCATGTGCCTTTGTTGTACAAATCTTCAATAAAAACTTATGTTCTGTTCTGTTCTATTCTGTTTTTTGTACAATGTATAATGAGCCTACGTTGTTGGTCTAAAAGTACACCATACAAAGGTGGTCAGCATGGATGTACACATAATAGTAAAAGTATGCAATTATTGAATAAAAATCAAAAACAAATGACAGGAAAACACGATTTTCATATGTTCAACAGATATACTATAGGCCACAGTAGGCTTAGACATGTTGTAGTTATTTATACATTCACGTGCCCAGAGGTTATCAAGATTTTCGATATAACGAAACCTCTGGGGTTGAGAATGAGTAGTTTTTTATTAATAACTTATATTCAGTACAACAGTCAATAACAGAGACGCGTACTTAATGACTACATGAATGAAATAACTATAGACAATAGCTGATACTTGTACATTCATGGTCTGATCTTGGTACCGTACTATTGCCGAAGTCATGATAGTCGTACTTCATTGGACAATCGTGCATTGCCATTGAAAACAGTTGTTTGTCGATATGCACATTTATCTCACGTAACGTATTTGAGACAATGGTAATTGGTTACAATAAACATGTATTCAGATAAGGTTAAGGGTTATTTTGTAATGTTCTGTTAAAATACCGAGCGGTCAATTTTGCAATCCATATTTTTAAAAACATGTAACAGTCATGACCTCAGTTCCTAATGACCGGATCTCGACAAAGGCAATTAAGTCTTAGCTTTCTCAAAGGTGGATCCGATGTTCGATATAGAATATCTAATATCCAACCTTAAATGTTTTGTCAAGTTATTGAACCTTTCTAACTCAATGATTATCGATATAGCAGTAAGGGGTTTGAACTTGAAACACTATTTTGACTGTTTTATATCTTAATTTAAATTTTAATGAAATTCTTTTACGAAACACATACTAGTGATGGATTATTGAAACACTCATATCAATTGGATTGACAACATTTCCCAAATGACCGTTTATAGACAGGGCATAGACATATAGACATATGTGCCTATGGGATAAAAACCTTCAATCTAATTGACAAAATATTCAAACCTGTCTTACAAAACTGAATTAGAATAAAGTTAAAGTCTGTTTTAAAGTCTGCTTCCTTGAACATTTTCGACTTTACAATCTTGGAGATAATTCCTGAATATTAAAATCACCTTCGGTCAGTCGATCCCTCACTGTACCTATTAACACCAGATTGGAACAACTGTAAGTTCATTTCTTGCTCAAGGAAATTAGCAATACCCACAGTGGGAATCGAACCCAGGACCTCTCGATCCCTATGCGCACGTCCTACCACTGGACCATCGCTTCTACAGTTTTATTCCAATTTAACTATTCCTGTAATGATAGGTCAAGAATTAGTATAACTGAGGTCAATATAGACGGCTTTACGTTTTTACTTTAACAAAATAATCAGGACAATTTAAAGTTCATTTTCCATAATCCGATTAAATTGCGAATCACTACAGTCTTACTAAACACTCAAAGTTAAAATAAATATCAATTTATGCTTTTATTTCATGAATCGTTTTATGCTGGTAAAATCTTAAGTAAAATATGACCACACAATCCAATGGGCTTTATCCAGTCCAATTATTTATTATACTAACAAGGCATTGATTTGTTTTAATTCAGTACTTATTTCAAACGTAAGGTTTTTAAATGGTGTTAATTCCATATCTACTTCGTGAATTCTGAAATAAAATGCTTTGTTATAATGGGCTAATAAAGTACCCCGTTAATCAAATCATACATTTCTATTTGTCAATGAATATTTGAAATGACTATGACAAAAGCTTCACGGTCATAAAGTTATGTAATAGGACAGGTCATGCTTGTTTAATTAATGAAACTCAACGCCAAGGAAACATGCCTAGTTTTTGAACCATTTCTGTCTAGAATCTGTGACTATAACGTTTTGGTGAGGTATATCAATACTTTCTCAATAATTAGTTTCTTATGAACATGTATATATATTAAATCACTTTATGATGAGCTGAATGGAAAGTACAAAATGCGTTATTACTGACTATGCCATGGCAGTACATACATGTAATAATCATAAATGTCCTTGTTCCATGTTCGTGGTACATTGTATAATGCCATTATAAAACGGTAAGCATTGTACTTGATGTATACTGCGGAATGACCGAATCAGGTTAATAGCTATATGAATATAATTTTTAAGCCTATTAAACACAATATGAAAATATTGACATATTTCTTTTGTATGTTATTTTCGAGCGCAAATATAAGTATAACATTTAAAATCATACCCATTAAACAAAACGAGACAAAGCTAACATCATTAAAACGTACAATAATGGTGTGATGATTAAAACTCATTTAGAATATGGTTCATGTTACTCAAATATTTGCATACTTAATATCTATCTTCAAATACCATACACGTACATATCACTTAACATTTGATGACGTCAGGGACATTTTAATTGTCACCTGATTACGGAGAGATCAGGCATATCGAATGTTCTTAATTTGTGGAGTTCTTTCATTAGTAAAAGTACTCTTTATATACGGTTCACTTTTAGATACTAACTATGCTTTATATATATAGTTAAAACAGTGAGAATAGTTCATTAGTTTCTAAATATCAGATCAGTTGGTAAATATATTCTATTTGGTTTATTGGTGTTTATCACAAGAGACAAAATACATTTTTGTTCACTCAAAATGACGATTAAAGTGTATTTCTTGTTATTATTGTTTTGTATGGTAGGGATTGAATGTTCAAGCATCACTGATGTAAAAGCATTAAGGACTTGGTTGTTTACAACAAAAGATTATGAAAAGTTTATACGACCGACGACACAACAAGATAATCCTATAGGTGAGATATTGGTTATTTTTGTTCATTTTTTTAAAAAGTACTTCTTGATTTTTCAAAATTGAAATAGAGTCATTACTGACTGATTACAGCTTGTTGAATTTCAAATGGTATAAATTTGTTTAAGTCTAACTACAATAACTACATTTGTATAATGATTTAAGGTACAATGTGTTTTGTTAAAATAGTCCCTGCAACTTAATTCATCCTGTTTAAGATGATTTAACAAAACTTCGCACAAGTAGCGTAATACCCTTATCCATTTTAATTCATTGACTACGACTTTACTTAGCTTATCAAAAAATAGTTTGAGAACTGGGTAGAAGACGCATAGTCTTGCGACCCTAACAGGAGATGTAAGGTGTAATGTGAGATGTAAGATCTTGAGCGAATCCGTGTCTATAGATATTGTTGATAAACGTGCTCGCATCTGACGAAACACGAATATTTAAGAGGCTTATGAAGTTTTGGAAGCAAGAACTTCAAAACAGAAGTCCATAAAGCTAAATAATATCAATTCAAGTCAAAGTCAAAATATATTATTGGCATAAGTCATATGTTCATCGGAAAACTTCGGCAGTATTTTTTACAAATAATGTATATATACAATATTAAATATAAAGCATTTAATTTAAATGGCAAAACACTTACTAACTAAAAAGAGAAAAAATACATATGCAAATAATACGGTATTAAACAGGATATAGGAAAGTACGGCCATGTTGACTTTAATTGCGAACTTTTGCTGTATCTGAACTAATTTACTAATGGTTTATTGACAGATATTCAAATCACTTTACTCGTTAAGAATATAAATGGTATAGATGAAGTAGAGGAAACTATGACATCAACAGTTGTTGTGATGGCAATATGGAATGATGATCAACTAGTCTGGGATCCAACAACTGTGGGTAACACCACTGTATTGTATTGGCCACAGGTATATCATTCTCATAACTGATAGCCCGTTGTTTAATGATAGCGATTTGGCAAGCTTTTTATATGATTTTTTTTATTTTCTAAATCATTCTCATATTTAGAGGCTATATATAATTATATATTGCTATGTATATTTTGGCATTACGTAAATAAATGCATGTCCGTGTAATTACAGGTGATTGAATCAATATGAAAATACCATGTGCATGTACCCTTTTTTTAGCTGATTATACATTTTGTAGTGCTGCTCTTTTGCTGAATAAATTGTCATACGCGATCTTTCGTATGAATGTTCAATACATTTTCCTGCATAGGCGGATCTAGCGAGGGGTCAGGGGGTACTAAAACGTACCCGACCATTAGTGTATTTCTTGACTGTAAGTCATTTTTTAAGTATCGTGAAGCAATTTTTCTTGGTGCTTAACATATATTTAATAGTTATGTAGTTTTTATCATTAATATGTTGCATTACTCGACGAAATATATATAATGTGGTAGTGGTTAAAAAGTTTGGACCCCCCGTAGAAAAAGTTCGGACACCCACCCCCTAGAAAAAAAATCCTGAATCCGCCCCTGACCTGTGTGAAATTTTGTGTATATTTCAGAGTGAAATCTGGACTCCTGAGATTGCAGTGAAAAATGCTTTTGGTAACAGTAAAAGTCTTGGTTATGACACGTTGAATACTAAGATATATTATTTAGGAATTGTTAGTTGGTATCCTAATCAGGTATGTTTGAACAGTGTAGAATTGGTTGAAGATTTACTTTTTAAAAAGTCAACCAACGATATACAATAAAGTTCCACTATTAGGAACATTGATATCGAGAATCTTACCAGGAGAACGGTCTAATTAGGGTTATTGTTCTTCTCAAATTAAGCATACTGGACTTAAAAATCGGCAACAATCGCACGATTGTGATATAACAAATGCGGTCTGTATAGCGAAATTTTACTGTAGAAGGACGGAGTAAAAAATTGCGAGTGTTTCCTTACATCATAATAAATTGTGTGAAAATCGATTCTGTCTAATCAGCCCCTCCTTTTCACAAGCATTAAATGGCATGTCTAAACTTCGGTTGTGTATTAGACAAAACTCTTCCATGGACTCCATGGTATCATTCTTGATATTTTATCAAGCGACTGTCACACCATGTCCAAATACGTATAACGACATTTGGAAATTGTCACTGCTAGTAACCATTTCGTATTGGAATTTCACATTCTGCAATCGACCTTTAAGATAATATGAAGTTATTTCGCATTTAGCATCTAACAAACCATTAATATTTTGTACTTGACATTATGGGTCGCTAGCCTAATGATGCTCTAATTCATAAATACAATGTACAGTAATTGTATAATTATGAATTAAGAATATCATTGGGCTAGCGACCTGTGCTTTGCATTAAGAATAATGTAATGGTTTTTCAGATTCTTTTACTAGTAACATAAATTAATCCATCTTCATTAATGATTATTTAGGTATTTGTTACGACTTGTACAATAGATGTTGAATATTTCCCATTTGATACACAGACCTGTGAAATACAACTTACATCATGGAGTTACAGTACATCAGAGGTAGGTTCCATGTTTCTCTTGAATCCTCTTAAGTGTATAACTTCACTCAAGCCTCCATCTCTTTCCACGATATAGTATGTGCATTTGATTTCGAACCCGATGATATGGTTCAACTCATTATCGCAAAATTAGCATTATTCGTTTTGAAGCTACCTGCAACACAAGTCCACAAGTCTTCTTTATCTAGTGTAAAGCTAATGATTCATGCTGTTTGACTCTTTGCTTCTCTTCTCGTGGTTACCATGACGATCTCGTACCCCAAGGTTATCAAGATTCTCAAGCTTGTATCGAGAATTTTGATTGACTCTGGGAACGAGAATGACCATGACGAGCTCGAAGTATTTTCTTCGAGAACTCTTCAATTGCCTTAAACATAACTATACTGCATCACCAGTTTCTACACAGACTAAGCACAGAACCAATTGTTCTCACTTCTTTTCGTGGGCACATCCATATTGCTTGCAGAAGTTAAAGTATTCTATGTACTTTGTCTTCTTCCTTACGCATCAGTAACAGAAATAATGGTTCGTATTTCTTTTTCAGATGACTTTCAGTAATGCAAGTTCTTTAGACATGTCAAAGTATAGCGAGAACCCTTCATGGTCTTTGATTTCAACTTCTGTCAACTTCAATGCTGATTCATATGAACCACAGATGAACTTTATCTTCAATTTAAAACGTAAAGCTTCTTACACTGTTGTCAGTGTAGTTTTACCAATCTGTCTATTGGCTATACTAAACTTGTTTGTATTTAGCTTACCAGCCAGTAGTGGGGAGAAAGTTGGTTATGCTGTTACAGTGTTTCTATCATTGGCCGTATTTTTAACAATAATTGAGAGTTCTCTGCCCAAGAATTCACAAAAGATTCCTCTATTCTCCATGTACATGATGTTGCTGGTTGTCCAAAGTACGATTATAACAGCCATCGCCATATTGTTGGTAAAAGCCCTTGCCAATGATGAGCTTGGAAGGCCTGTTCCTTGGTTATTGGTTAAATTTACAGAAATTATGGAAATGAAATGTTGCAAGAAGAAGAAACAAACAAATAAAGTATTAGATGTGTCCGAGGCTTCTAAAGAAAAGATGAAAACGTTTGAAGACGATCTGGACGTGGAAGAAGACGATGAAGAGATTGTTAATTGGACAAAAGTTGTTAGATTACTGGACAGATTCTTCCTATTCTTTTTTACATTTACTTTCATTTTACTTACTTTGGTGTTCGGACTTATTGTTGCTCTGTAATAAGGAAATTAATATTGAATTTACAATCAAGAACATTTCCTTGTATAAATTCATTTTCAAAACTTAGCATGATATTGCACTTTTAATTTTGGATTCATCCGTTCATAGGCGAAACACAATAGTACACGCAATTGTGTAGCAGTTTCAAAGTTTCATACTTGTGAAAATTAAATTAATTATTTAGTAGGTGTGGCTCAGTGAACAAGAGTGTAGATATTTCCCACTTGCTTTGTA
Organism: Mactra quadrangularis; assembly: GCA_025267735.1. Lineage (NCBI taxonomy): Eukaryota > Metazoa > Mollusca > Bivalvia > Venerida > Mactridae > Mactra > Mactra quadrangularis. The sequence continues at coordinate 29,858,070 of CM046309.1, read as the reverse complement.
TAGATAATAGAAAAAATATTTCTGAATGAATTCACCCAATCCCTATTTATGGCAGGTAGATTATATTCTTTTATTAAATTGAGGCACCAAGTTAAAAAAATATATCTAATTTTGGTCGTTTGTCCTTAAATAAAAAATTGCGCACATGGCGTAATGGTAGGATACATGATATCGAATTCGGAGGTCCCGTGTGCACACGGCAGCCTTAACCCTGCCATTAAAAATTCGAAATTTAATTTTCTTCCGTTTGGAAAAGTATTCCGCTCCTTGCGCACGGAGGGATGGGTTAGTATTGGTAAAGAAGACTGCTTAGGAAAACTGGTTAAGAAAACGACTACCACGCACAACCGGTGAGGAGAGTTGATAAACGGTATTAATAATACGCCAGAGAAGAAATGATCTCAAGACGTATCGTCGAGTAGCCGATGTGAGGAGAGTCACTTTCTAAATTAAACAAATCACAAAGATTTGAAAATCTATAACAATTTATTTAGTTCACTTATTTCCAAATTATACAAGTCCACAAAGTTGACACAGAGTTAGATATTAGATAAATGTAATTGTTACACACAAAGTCAACACAAAATAGAGAAAATAAGTAGTTAAAAAAGTAAATATCACGAAGTATAGATTTCACAAAGTATCTTACAAGTTCTTCTTCTTCTTAATTACAAGTTTATAATCTATTTATATGATCGTTACACATAGAAAATAGTTTGCTATATATAAACAGTCCCTAATCATAGTAGGAAATTAACAGATGTTGGCATTAATTAGTATATTTACTTAACTGTGACCAGACTAGGAAATATATTAAAGATATGAATTCAATGCAAATGTGACACTTGTCACAGGAAAGATTATCAACTGCCACATGGCTAAAATGCGAAAACATAAGAAGGAAACAATATTTATGATAAAGATTAACAATGCATCTTGTATAAAACAGCGACATAATTTATGTGATGAAAATCAAGATAAGGAGCAAAATAAACATGCGGTCTGTTTCTTTGTTATCACTGATTAAATCACATAAGGTATGTTTGAAAAATCAAAGGGAGGTAACTTGACAAATCCCTGTGGATTAAATTGATTATGAATATTGTAAAAACTAATGTAAAATTATGTGCAAAATATATATGATAATACTTTAAACAATATATTTAAATAATAATGAAATCCTTACTTAAAATATATGTCATTCATATGAAAATAACAAATTTTGTATATAAAAAGTGAGACATAAAATTCACTAAACTCTTAGCGCATAATATTAACTATAATTAACAAATTTCCTGCATTAAAGTGTTATTCTTTTTACTTATTTTACTTATTATCAACCAAAACATGCAAATGAACATGTACATCCATTCGGAACATCCTCGGCCATTCGCTACGAATTATTCATTCATGAAAGGTCGAGGGTGTTCCGAATGCATGTATATCCTTATGTATGATATCTACATATATTAAATTATTTATTTATTACGCATCATAATTTATATGATATTTGTTTAATTTTTCCTACATTTATGGGATTGTTTATATACCGGTTTTACGTGACATGCAAGCAACTAAAAACAAACAAAAATTCACATCAATTTATCATCTCAACATCCCCACCATCGTCACATCATCATCATCGACTCAATATCATCATCGTCACATCATCATCATCATAAAAACATCATCGTTATACATTGTAGTTGTAATTAATGATCATTATTATCATCAATCATCATCGTCGTCGTTGTCATCGTCATCATCATGGTTTGTCTGATAGGACTAGGATCTAGGACTAGCTATGGTGCGTGACATTGTAATTTTCTACTGGACTGTTCTCCTGGTGATTGTAGTAGATATACAATATCATCATCAGCAGAGAGAGTGATTGGGGGAAACAAGTGGCGATCATGAAAGTAAATTAAATGATTAGAGTAACACTTGACCATTATTATACAGTCTTTGTATAAAGTCCTTTGATTTTAGGCTCACCTGTCACAAAGTGACAGAGTGAGCTATTGTGATCGCCTTTTGTCCGTCGTCCGTCCGTCAGTCCGTCCGGCAGTCCGTCCGTCCGTCCACATTTGTTTGTGAACACTCGTTGTCGACTACTGGTCACAGTTTTGGCTTAATTGTCATCAAACTTGGTCAGGATGTTTGTCTAGATAATTGCTCGGATAAGTTCGAGCATGGGTCACCTGGGGTCAAAACTAGGTCACACAGCCCAAAAATGGAAAAGCCTTGTGAACACTCTAGTGGTCACATTCTGTACTCAATTGTCATCAAACTTGGTCTGGATGTTTGTCTAGGTAATTGCTAGGATGAGTTTGAACATGGGTTACCAGGGGTAAAAACTAGGTAACACATCCCAAATATGGAAAACTAATGAGATTGTTCAAACTTGGTCAAGTGAGCGATTTAGGGCCATCATGGCCCTCTTGTTCTTGTTTGATATACTTATTAAAAATTGTAATATACAAAAATATACAATGTAGTTATACACTGTACATAGTGTATTCAGATTAATCAGCTGAATTATAACTAGTAATGCTTCACAAATTATCATACTTGTTATTGCTAGCCTTGTCACGAGAAACAAAAACGTGTTGTTGCTATCACATAATAAATAATGGTTTTTCCAGTTAATTTTCAGGAATTGTAATTTTGGAAATCCATTTTTCCCTATTACCAACTAAGCATGAAAGATTAGTATTTTGACGAATGGTATTGCCGTTGTGAAACGCTACATGTACATCTAGAGAGGTTATGCAATCATCATAAGACATTGGTAAATATCGGTTTAGTTAACGGACTATTCAAATTGATAAAAGGAACTCTTAAACATGGTTTAAAAATAATTGTAAGTATCTGAATGGTTTATATAAATTGAATGAATGTTTTGAATGCGATATTCATAAGTGAACTTGGTGGCTTTATGCATGGTTTAAACAAAATACAACTGTACAACTATATTGATCAAACCATGCTATTGTATTACAGTTGTGTATAACATTTCAAAAACATTGTTTTTGTATATTACGTAAGGTCTACTTAAAGTTATAGAATCATATTTCAGCTGTTTATAGTCTTCGTGATATAATAAAACGTTTTACACGCAATTTAAAGGTAAGTTTAAGTTTTTTTGCATCACCCAGTAATATTTTCCCCATGTATAAAAAAGCTAATTGGTTATGGTTGAAACTCCCTGGTTCAGACTAAGTCTGGTTGACTATTAAAATGTAAAACCGTTTAAACCTCTGAACAGTGATTTGTATCAATGATCAATCTCGTGGGCTAAAGTTATAAAAAACATAAGGGCAAAACTTACATCAACACATAACTATAGGTCTATACACTGAATCTTATTACAGCAACCACTACAAGCGTCATTTTGTTGCTATAGAGAGGTGTTTTGTAGAGAGGTTAATTTACATTGGACTTTCATGAGAAAACAAATTCCGTGTAGCTGTTGTCAGTGGGATGACTGTCTTTATAAAACGGCTGTTTCACCTTGGAGCGGTCTACCATTCCACGAAAATTGTCAATTTTCCTCCATTTATAAGGTATATGGAGAAGTTACTGGTCATGTGGAAGGGTAGATGAGTACTGGTTTATAGACAAGGGTCCAGAAAAGCTAGGTAAGGTGCGCTGACCGTCGCTAACTAACCCAAATTGTGTTGACACGGCGTTAAACCCAGTATATAACTATTTTAGTGAAAACTATTTCATTGTTCATACGTACACCATATTTACATTTTATTTCGTTATTTTATAAATAGGCCTACAGGTCGTCCAGTAAACATTGCGTTTATAAACATAGCCAGTTTCATTACTCACCATTTCTAGGGGTTAATTGTTAATACAATTTTATAGTTTGGTTAGTTTACCCTTATTTTATAAACATATCATTATAGAAAATTTACAATGTGCATATACACTATTTTAAATAAAAGTTACACATAAAAATCACCTGTTTTAATCAGTAAAATGCTGTTTATGCAACAGCTTATTCACCTATTGAGAAGGCAAGTCCATTGATTATAGTACAATAACACGCATGACCTAGAATACAACCTGTAACTTCAGCGGTGGAAATATTGACGGAAAATCCAGTGACAGTCTATAAACTATTGATTAACAACGTTAATATCAGTTTGATTGTCAAAATTTCTGCTTTCGTTTTAATACCTTCAACCTAGTGCTTATAATTATTTTTGTAAAACGAAATAAGATTTTTTAGAAATAATTAAATAAATTGACGGTTAGGAGATTGTATATCGATGAACTGTAACTATAGACGTATCTGGAGCTATATAGGAGGACTTGTCGAATGCGTTTTAAAACTAGTGTGTTATAATGCTAATTTCAGTAAACAGCTGACGAGGATTGATTTTACTAAAATATAATATAAGGACTCTAAATTAAACATTTTCAAAGAGGTTCTTGTAATTTTTATTTTGAGAGTGTTTCCATTTATCTGATGAAATACGCATCCTTGTGAGTTAATTACTATTTCACCAATATTGTGTGATTGCTACAAGTTGAAGTAAATGTCTAAGACTAAATAGGGATTGGGTCACCTGACCTTTGGTTCAATTAAATATTTTCTATGTATAGATATTTATTATAAATAAGAACCACACTTGTCTGAGGAATACACACATACAAGCAAATCATGGACCTATCTGTAAAATATGAGGTTGTTATGGGTAAGTTTAATTCCTAATTATTTTCATTTCAACCCAACTCATCGATGCTAAAATGGACGTATATATACAGAGATAGGAATCTATTACATTCATACCTGCTTGATTGTTAGAAGAGTAGTTTATCCTTTCACTTAGACAGACGATTTTGACAACATTCATCGTCTAAGTGTTAAGACTGACCTATGTATGGAATAATAAGGCATGGTCAGATTTTATGTTATTTAAATATAACTTCTCTGGAGTCTTATTTCCAAACCACTGATGAACACCGACCAGCACAAAACCAGATAAGTCTTGATTCAATCGCAGACTTCTTAATAACATACCAAGTAAGCAGACGTAACCAAAACATGCTCGTAGTTGCATTACGCACTGACTACATGTATAAACTACAAATAACATAACTTGTTTCTAGAATTACAAAGTTTTACTTAACATCAATTTCAAAATTATCTTAATTATATGCATCTTCAAGGGAAATGGATCGATGAGGTTTTACATATATCTTTCATGTATCAGATGTGTACTTATTGTTGTTGTAAAGTGAATACTTTTATGTAGCGGTCACTTATACTGAAATATGTCAATAGGGTAAGAAACTTCCCGGTCGGAAAGGATTTTGACATTTGCTGCCCTATCGGGAAGCATTAAATGGAAATCATCTTTTTAACGTCCCGTACGGGAATAATTCCCTACAGGCGATTGTATGATAAAAAACCTTCTGGCGATTCCAAGGTATATTTTGAGGACAAACGGACAACAGACTAAATTCCCGCAGTTGCTATTTTCCTGTGTTGATGACCTTTGTTGAAATGTATTTGTTACAAATATTTCGACAATAAATAAAGTTTGTATTGTATAATTGTTGTTTTCTCTAATGTCGACCGGTGCTAGAACAGACATTTAACAACTTGTACTGTGTATTATTTGTTAGATGTCTGTTCTTATAGCAGGTCATGCCGAATGGTCACGAAGTTGTACCGATAGTCCGCATTGCAATTAAACCATTAGCTTAAGGTCTTCAGCGAACCCATGTTTATACTGTCAATGAACGTTTAATGCCGCATCTGACGAAAATCAAATGTTTAAAAGGCGGCTTATAAAGTTTTGGAAGCCAGAACTATTAAACCATCTGCGATTTCAAAAATTACCCCGTTGTTTCATTTCTGCTAGCTCAGTACTGGAAACGAGGAAATAGACTCGGGAGTGATAGATATAAGTTGCAAGAGCTTGTTTCGCGATCTTGCTGTTAAAGACAAAGTATAATCTAGTCACTATGTAACAATGTTTGTATATACGTGAAGCCGCAATATAGCTTTCAATCATCACGCAGAGACATGTGTATGTAAATCTAATTCCCCGCTTAGAAATGGCCTGTTGAGCACTTAGCTCAGTCTCGTGTTTACTTCGAGTAAATGACAGTTTGAAGATTACATATCACACTCTGCGTTCCATTATAATTTAAATATAAATATGCATGTACACGCGAGATCAGGGCAGATCTAACAATTCTTGAAGAGGTTCGACTAGATTAGTAAGGCATTTGATCGGGTACCGCACCAGCGCTTACTAAAGAAAGCTCACCACTACGGCATCAGAGGCAACACCCTTGAGTGGATATCGTCCTTCCTGCATGACAGAACCCAGAGAGTCCTGGTCCAGGGTCAGTGCTCTGAACAGGCCCAAGTAGTCAGCGGCGTCCCACAAGGATCAGTTTTGGGACCACTTTTGTTCCTGATCTTCATCAATGATCTGCCAGATGGACTACATTCCAAGACCCGCCTCTTTGCAGACGACTGCATCCTATACCGCCAGATCCGATCCGATCTTGATCAACAACTTCTCCAAGAAGATCTGGATGCATTAGCCAAGTGGGAAGCCCTTTGGGGGATGGACTTTCACCCCCAGAAGTGTAGCGTTATGCGTGTAACAAGGGCCAGATCACCTCGTCTGTATTCTTACAATCTGAAAGGCATAACACTAACTGCAGAATCATCTTCTAAATACCTTGGAGTAGACCTACATTCAGAATTATAATGGAAAAGTCACATCAATAGAATAACCAAGAAAAGTAACAACATGCTTGGTTTCTTACGTCGCAACCTTCAAAACACCAGCATAGAGACAAAAACCAGAGCATACACCTCCCTGGTTCGATCCAACCTTGAATACAGCTGTTCCGTATGGAGTCCACACAACAAGTCTCATATCATGAAGATTGAAATGGTACAGAGACGAGCAGCACGTTTCACCACCAACAGATACCACAACAAAAGCAGTGTCACAGATATGTTAAATGACCTGAATTGGGAGACACTAGAGTCCCGTCGCATGAAACATCAGCTTACCATGCTTTACCGCATTATTCATCATTTAGTGGACATAGATGCTGAGATATACCTAACTCCAGCTAAGGTTTTGCCAAGATCGAACCACAACATCAGGTTCTTGCCTTACTCGACATCTACTGACAGCTATAAATACAGCTTTTTCCCACGCAGTATTCCTCTATGGAATCTTCTACCAGCCACAGTTGCTGAGGCTCACTCTTTAGCATCCTTTAAGAGTGAGCTTTCTAATCTGACCTTCTAAGGGGATCCCCTCTCAGTTACGAACTAGCCTCCAAACGAAGGACTTGAGCTATGTCGGCGGGGCTTCGCGCCCTGGTACCTCCAAGGAAGCCAAATTGGTCTAGTCTGGATGGAGGTGAAAAGTAACTGGGAATCTCTTTTCTGCTTCTGTCTTTTATCTGTTTAGGCACTAATTCTTGCCCGATCTATTTTTCTTACTTTTACTATAACTTTTCCATATGTAACTTTAAATTCTCTTTTCTCTTGCGCACCATCAAAGAAATGTCAAGTCTGACAGTTTGATGAAAAAGATGTAGATGTAGATTATATTATGAGGTATAGTGTACGTCACGGATTTTCCTTTGATTATTTTTATGATTAAAACAGCCAGGACCGTAAATATTTTTTTTATTTCTGTCCAAATATGATCATACTTTAAATTTGGTACACGAATCGAATCTAAAGCAAATTAAAACAAGAAATGTCGGTAAATTTTCATACAAATAAATATTTCATACATATAAAATCGGATATGATAAGGGGAGGTAAATGATACAACAAGTTCCGGAAATTGATTTTAGCCCAACCTATTTAGACTGGTTCATATTTTTTGGTTAAAATTTCCTTCATTCACGGTCAAAATAGTATACTTGATGACGTCATGTTGGGGAATACCCGATGAAATTTCCGTAAGTTTTCTGGTTGTTTGTCATCTGCTGGCAATTACACTTTCGATTTGAAGATTAAGATTAAACTAGTTTTGTGAGCGGACATTAAAAGTTGATCGCTTCGTACAATAAGGAACGGTTAGTATTTGTTTTACTCGAATGAATTAAATCACTTTTTCGTGTTATTCTTTCGTTTTAAAGCGACTATTAGTTATTCGTTAATTGTTGCAGTCCCTTCCCACCCACCCGTCTTCTCAGTCGTAGAACGAGGAAGTTTTTGATAATTTCAAATAAGATGATTATGTCATCATTTTAACGGACACTATACTTGTTTTCTAAACTGACAGCTGCTAGATACTTGTTGCAAATTTAAAGATTAATAAGTCAGAATTTTAAGTAAATAGAACCATTCATACAGCCTAGGCCCTAGAATTAGAAAAAATAGTTCACATTTAAACTGAATATAATTTAAAACATGAGAAATTTGGAACCAACTTCATTTTGTTGACCAATTTGCCAATAAATGGTTTGCAGTTTAACTTACTAAACCATTTGAGTTTCTGTATTATCCATCATCACCCAATTGCTATTGAACTTCAACATTTACAATGTATTCAAATTGGGTAGTATTGCTTTGTTTGTGGGTCATATCATCTTGTATTTAATTGTATCTTTAAGTAACCATAAAGTACTTTTGAAGAAGAAGATTTTTTATTTTCAAATCAATAGGTCAATAGACCCGTGTGAACATACAATGTATTACATAAAATATACAATCATGTGACAATGACATTATACATAATATAATCAATAGCATACAATTGGAAAAGTGAGAACATTCAAGAACGATGTACACTTAAATATACGTATGCAGAATAGTATAATGCTATAAGAGTATTTTTTTTTAAAGAAACTTCAATCGAAACACAAGCAAATATCACAGTTGACAAGGGTTAAAAGGGTTATATATTAAATAAATAAATTACATGTATATCAAAAGTTAAGACAGATACGCAGGAGAAGGTCACTTCTACTAGTTTTGTAAATATAGAGTCTTTTACTTCCTTGTGAATCATCTCATTGATATCATCTGTTTACTGTATACATTATTTAGTAAGGGTGTAATGGTTATCCTATATACTGGTTAATATTGCAATTCAAGTTCTTACGGTTGTAACCAGTTTTGTTTTCCCTGAACTGGTTTTGAAGCTATTTGTCATGTTGATTAATTCTAGTAGAATCTGATATTTAAAGTTATAAATGTTAAAATGTGTTTTAAACTTGAAATGATCTTATTGTGATTTGATTGGTTAAACATTCCTCAAAGTGGGAAGATAATTATTTTTCGAAAGTATGTTTGAAAATATGCATTTTTTTAACATTTAGTCTATTTATAGCATTTTAATTAAGCATTTGTATGAGAGATCATTTAAAAATGCATTTATGTATGTGATGTTGAGATGATGCATTGCAAGTTCATTAACTCCTACTTCCATTGTCTTTGCTTAAACAATACATATTGCAATATATTACTGTACAAGTTGTGCATATTGCAATATATTGCAATACAGTTTTTACCATTATGTTACACCCCTCTTATTAAGACAATTGTAATGTATTTTACAGCTGCCATTATGTCAGACATAGAGGATGTATGCTTCCATGAGAGAATGCAGGATTCATGTACAGATGTTGTTAAAACTCTACGAGATGTAATAAGAAGAGACGTGGAAGAAAGAGATAATGAAATATTATATTTAAGGTAATTTGTTGGATAACATTTCATCCCTTAGATGTAATAGTCCAGTGATTATATTTCATTCCTTAGTTGCGGTAGTCCAGTGGTAGCATAGGATTTCACATAAAGAGTCTTAGCTTACAATCCTACCCTTTACTTGGAATATTTCTTAGAACTTGTAAATTTACCTCCAAGTGCTTCACTTTTTGATGTAAATGGGTACCTTTAAGGGTGGTAAAAATATGTTATCCAATGCCCAATTCATTAGCTGTACATAAATCAGTTAAAAATTCTGATAAAGACAGAAAATAGGTGTCTTCATATTATACACCAACATGTATTATTTATAAATTGGTGTCCAGAAGTGATGTTATTATTAAATCTACTGATTGTACAGTCATCTGTATTTTATGCTGAAACTTATTACAGAATTTGAAAGCTCTGGTCTCAATTTTATCCATTTTACTGCTCTAAGTGAGCTATATAATAATACATTTATATGTATTTATGTGTATTGATTCATAGGCCAATGGCCTAATAATAAAAAAAAGTAATATCTTGAAAATAAACTGTAAAACATGTAGTTCAGTTGCAGAGACAGAAATATGTACATATATGTCAATATATTTACAGAAAATACAGAATCTATTCAATAGTTTTACCTAGCTTCAATGATTTACCAGATTTAGCTACTGTGTACAGAGATAGATATGTTGATACAAGTATGCAAGAAGATTTAGAAACCTCACATGTATTAAACTGGTGTAGGACTGTTGAAAAATTGTATCCTATAAAGACAACTGGTTAGTAGTTATTTATTCCAGGCTTCTCATTCCCCTTAAAAACAGCAAAAAAAGTGGCAAATATGAAAGAAAGTCCAAAACTTCAATGTTGTGCCGATATTACACACATAAACACAGTCGAAGTTACTAACTGTGAATAAAAAGGTCCAAAAGTCCATAAATATATAGTAACCTCATGCACTTATGATATGTACCATATACATTATGGATGCGTCAGTAAATTTTACATTTAACAATATTACAATATATATGTAATATAACACTTCTATCACAGGTGATGGTAATTGCTTGCTACATGCATTATCTCAATCATTATGGGGTATAGAAGACAATGAACAATTTCTACGAAGATTATTATATCTCAACATTGTAACTGATCCTAAACAAGCATTTAAAAGAAGATGGATATTTCATCAGAGACATGATTCTGTATTGAGTAGAGCTGATGTAAGATTGGATACTGTGGTAAGATTCTCATTGCACTCTTTTTCATCATTTTGTATTTCTTCTTATAAGAACTGCCCTGCTAGCTCAGTCCGTAGCCCACATGTCTAGTGATTGATGGATTGTAGGTTCGATTCCTGGAGTGGGCCTCCTTTCCTGGAGTTGGATTTTGTAACAAACTTGAGGATGAATTTCATTTCTTAGAATTTCCATTATAGCAAGACTTAAGAAGAGATCTAATTAAACAATTTTATTGGAAAATACCAAACATTCTCATTTTTATAGAATTTATGGCTATTTTCCCTCCTACCACTGACTTTAAATCATCAAGTAGGCAGTTGCAAGTCACCTAAGTGCCTAGTAACTAGATAACACTTAATCCAGTGATTTGTCTTTCAGGATTGTTAAGTTGGTTGTCTGACTGTCATTATATAGCCTATACAATGTGTTGCTATGGTATTAAATTAAGAAAATGCTTCTAATGAGACAAATTTGAGAATACCATGCATAATTGTAAAACTTATTGTTGAATTTTTTAATCATATGAGCCCAATGGACAATTTTGTATTATTAAAATTTAAGATTTTTTCCAACAAAAAAGTATTGTTTTATGTGATAAACTTACTTTAATCAAAAAAAAAACCAGTCAAAAAGGACAAATGCTGTCAGTAATGTATTTTCATCAATTCAATTATTTTCTTGCCTATATTTTTATACCAATTAAATGTTAATTAATTTTCATGATGGTATTCATACGTTCTTGTATAAATTGTTTAATATTTATAGGATATAGACAATGAATGGGAAACAGTTATTAAAGCTACTGATGATTTGACAGGAACACACACTGGTCATCTACCTTATACAGCCCTGGAATCTATACATTTATATGTATCAGCTAATATGTTGAAGAGACCTATCATTGTTGTAGCTGACTCTATGGCTAGAACTGTATTTGGAGAAACATTACAGGACAATCAGATTGAAGGGATTTATCTCCCTTTAGAATGGAAACCAGACCAATGTAATAAAAATCCATTAATCTTAGGTTATAACATGAACCATTTTTGTCCACTTGTTTTAAAAGAGAAATTAAAGACAAGAACTTCAGAAGAACTTTTACGAGTGATTCCATTAGTCAAGAAAGATTTAAACTCAATACCTGCTAGATATCTTTTTCCACAGGAAGAGCATGAGTATTACTCTATTATTCGTTCATATTTGAATATGACGGAGGCAATACATAATATGACTCCTATACCAGCGGCCAAGATAAATAGTGTACCACTACCTAATGATTTAAATGTAGTTGATGCTAATAAGAGAGACTGCTTATTAAAATGGAGAAGAATGACTCGTGACGTGAGGGTTCATGAAAACCAACCTTGTCCTGGTACACCTCCAAGACAGTTAGCAGCTAGGGTCAGAACATCCTCTCCTAGAAGAGAGAATGCTGAGGTACAGGGGCCTGTTCCCATTACCAGAAAACATTGTGTAACCATTGGTTGTGGACAGTATGCTGATCCAGGGTTACGAGATCTTTGTTCTAAGTGTTTTAATGATTTCACAGTAGAGTATGCTAATCAGGAGGCGACAGCACGTAATCGTATCCAGCTGTCTGGTTTAAATCAGCATCACTATGGTAACACTGAGAGACAAACATCTTTTCATGATTTATCTATGATGGGGGAAGATTGTCAAGCTGGTTGTGGATTCAAATGTTCTGTGGAGACGTTTCCTTATTGTCATGAATGTTATCCCAAGTTTGTGGAACAAACAAGCCAACCTAAACCACCAAATCAAGTTTCTGATATTTCTATGATGCCAGATAAATGTCTGAGTCCTCATTGTACATTCAAATGTTCCAAGGCAACACACCCATATTGTCACAATTGTTATAAAGCTATTAATCAAGCACCAACTGTTGTACCAACTGCTCCTCCCCCATCAGTTCCATTTCAACCAATGGGGGCCACACCTGGACCAATAGTACTAAACATTCCTGTATCCACTATGAATCAAACAGCTTGTGAACCAATGAATATTATTCATGGCACTGGTATTTTGAACAAGAAATGTTTTAATCAGACCTGCATCAATGCTGCTATCAAGGGCAATAATGGTTATTGTAATGGCTGCTATGAGCGTGCAATGTACAGTGATCCAGTAGTCACTCAGTGTTCATCCCCAGGGTATGCTGAGTGTACAACTCCTGGCTGTTGTGAACGTATATCATCTGGTTTAAGTCATTGTACGCAATGTTTCCTGAGAGGCGATAATGCCAAAGAACAGCTCATTTCTCTTACAGGAGCTCCTGCAGGTTTTCCTATTCAACCAACTATGAATGTACCCAGTCAACCACAACTGATAATAAAATCTAATACATCAATACCTGTAGAACATGAAGAGACCAATCCATACTCACCTGGTCATCAAACTAAGGTAGTTACTCTTCAAAAGGAGGAAGAATTGGCGATACAGAAGAAGTTTTTTTGCTCCAGGCCAGGATGTAATGGATTCAGAAGTGATAATGAAGCAGGACTATGTGACCTATGTTGGAATCCACAAGGTGCTGGTGAGATGCAAGATCCTCAACGGAGTGACCTTGAGAACTCTCAACCTTATGGGTCCTGTAATCTACCCCCATTGAATGATGAAGAAATGAACAAATTGAATCCTATAGTAAAAAGTTCAAGAGACAAAGTAAACTGTGCCTCACCAACATGTAAAGCCATGATTTATCCACCTAAAAAACTGTGTGATGAATGCAGTGCTGTACTACAACTACATCAAGCTTCAAAGTCTATGGAGTTTAATTTAAGATCAGGTTAGTAAGTTAGAAGTGTTTACTTATATTTATCAAACTTGGTACATCATTCTGTCTGTGTATGGACTATTTAGATATTTTCTGTGATTGCTCTATGCTTGATCACATGGTTGAGGTGCAGACTTAGCATTTTTGACTTCAATTTGATCAAATCTGGTTTGATTCCAAGCTGCTAATATGTCATGCTCTGATGCTCAACAAAGAAAACTCAGCAAAATGTCAATTTTCCTTCATGATAACTTTAGGACTGGTAGATAAAAAGTTTTCAGGACAAATAAATGAGTAAACTGGCTGCCATACATAACTTAATATAAAATTAATTACTTGATAAATGGAGTAAAATATGATCTTTGTGTTGGCTTGTTATAAGTTTATCAGAGAGTTTTTAATTTAGATGTATTTAATTCCAGCACAAAGATTTTATACTGTTTGCTTATCCTTCGTCTAGAATAGGCTTCTGTTTGTTTTGATTGCTTGTTTATCATACATGTATATAATATGCTGAGAATTAACTACTAAGTAAGGTTAATTGTTATTACTAGAGTGTCATGCAACATGTTACCGGTATATTCAAGACTATCATATTTCTGATTTACAGTTAATGGTAAAGGAACAAAATGTTTAACTGAAGGATGTCAGTTTTTTGGTGTACCAGAAACAAATGGTTTTTGTTCTTCATGTCATAAATCACAAGGTATTTATATCTTTCCTCTGTCTTTTATATTATAGTATTTATGAATTTGTCACTTTCCAAAGAAAATAGTTTGCCAAACAGATGTTAGCTAGTTTAAAACCCATACAAATCTTTATGATGGGCTCACTTTGAGACTTCCTTTTCATCATAGATTTTAAACAAAGTACATGTAATTTACACATAGTTATATTGTTTTGTTCTTTGCTGATTTGCAACTTTTGTAACTTCTTTCATTTTTTAACTTTTTAATACCTACTGAAAATTTCATTTTTTAACTCAAAAAGTTAAGATTTTAGATATGATTAGTTAAATACAGATCTAGAAAACAAAATTAATTAGATTTGCTTAAGCATATTTAAGATTGATTATTGTCATTATGTCAGTCAGCGATTAATCTTTATTTTGTTTATTTTGCAGTTAATATGTCAAGACATTCTATACCAATAGTCCAGAAAAGTTCTTTTAACAATAACACAGCTCCTTTGATTAGTAAACCAGTAAATTTACCGAAGACTCCTACTGTACCATTAGTTGGAATTATTTGTAAGCACCCAGGCTGTACAAGATATGGCGATCCCAGTCAGAACGATCGTTGTTCTCAACATTATGAATTATTGTTAGAACCCACTATGTCCCCAGAATCTTTACAACAACAGAGAGACATCATTGCTCTTCAGCGACAAGGCTTCAGAATAAACAGTGATAAATATAATGTAGCAGGTTCTAACTATCCTGTAAGATCTACACAAGCAACTGGTCAAATTAACGGAACATGTTCTGGGAATGATACAACTCGGTTAAATCTTGGGAACAGTTCTGCTGAAGTTAAAGGAACATTTGAAGATGTTTATGGAAAGTTATTTAAAAGTAAGATTACACAAAGACATTGTGCTAACAAGAATAGAGGTTGTAGTAACTTTGAGAATCCTGCAAACAATGGGTATTGTAATGAATGCTACAGACAGAATAGACATATTCAAGCTAGATAAACTCTTTATATGTTATGTGTAATATGTTCTTGACAGTTTCTGAGTGGCTCATTGTGTTGTATGTAAATTATGATGAAAAATGTTATAATCAGCATTTTTAATATTTTTGTTGTTGTCAGCAATATCAGCTTGCTAGTTCTTCTCAAACAAAACATTTGAATCTTAAGAAATTGTCAAAAATAGGATTGTGCTAAATCCAAAGTAATCTTAATAGCAGAACTCAACTGTATTACTATTATACATATATAAAATGTGAAACTATAGCTGTAACATTAATATAGGTCATTATTTAACTCTTCATATGCTACCATGTGTTAATATATAATTATGTATATTGCTCTATCCTTGTTAAATTATTCATTGATGATATGATTCTATGTTAGCTACAGTCTAGATTTATGTCTCAGTTCTATTCATGGTAGTAGTTTATAAATATTACAAATTAGGCACATGTATCATATTTTTTTCAAACATTGCTTGGAAGAAATACTTATTCATTTTGATACACTATTAAATTGTTAGATAAATTAAGTAAAAATTGTACTTAAACTTAATATTTTCAACACAAAACATGGCAAACAAGGTAAAGAGGTTATTTTGTTTGTTAGGCCCCTACACATAAGTTTTATATCATTAAGTGAGCTAAGTACACAGTATATTAACAAGTGGTGTATATTTAAATATATTGAAAGCGAGTGATGTGTAAATAATAATGAATATTGAGTGTTTACTTTTTTTGTATGAAATTTTGTTTAAAGATATACAAATGTATATATGGATGTTGTTTTATTATATATACATGTATATTATTTATTATAACTGTGATAAATTTTTGTTACTTATGTATTTATGTAAATAATTTATATTAAACGTTAGGCCATTTTGAAAAGCTAGGTTTGCGATTCCAGCCTCTGCTTTGCTTATCAGAGGAAGCATGTCAGGTTATCTCCTTCTGTCTCTAAGAAGGTCAATTTTGATACGAGAATGTATGTATGTTTTATATAAAAAAGTCATGGGTTGGAAGCTTTTAAATAATTTTCAATCAGTAATTTGTCAGATTGATCTAGGAAAA
The DNA here is from genome assembly GCA_025267735.1 of Mactra quadrangularis. Classification (NCBI taxonomy): domain Eukaryota; kingdom Metazoa; phylum Mollusca; class Bivalvia; order Venerida; family Mactridae; genus Mactra; species Mactra quadrangularis. Next base: position 29,841,553 of record CM046309.1, on the reverse strand, counting down.
GCAATCAAACCTTATCATTACTTTGGCTTACAATATATTAATTGTTTGTGTGTGCATTTGATTCCCATGTATAATATTATTTCACATATCCTTCATTGTTATAGGATTGCACTATTTAAACTCCCTGCAGTGCCATACAAAATTACTTTTACATTTGTAATAAAGCTGAGTTTTCATTATTACAATTAAGTTTCATTTCAGATGTACTTATGCATTATGATATAATATAATAGATAATAACTATTGAAAGGGGAGTATAATAATATTTTATACAATTGTAATAAATATATATTCATGTTTCTAAAGATATGTTTATATTTCTCAAGTTATCTTAAAATATTAAAAACAAATCACACATTACAAATGTGTAAAGATAGTTATGGATGGCACTGTACATTGTTACTGACTAAATACTTCAACTATTCAAGAATATGATGTTATGTTCACTGTGTAAATTATCAAGACATTTGGATAAATGACTTGACGTTAATTTCAGTTTATAATTCTGAATGAAGAATCTAGATGTTTTATTATTGGAATTAAAGATGCAGACAATTTATTTTTTATGTAATATAATTACTTTAAGTTAATTTCTTCATCATGCTCATTTTTAAATGTCTTTGCTGTTTATATATTAATTTCATTACAGGGTTCATGTTTCTATTTCAAATACTATGTAAATATTTTCATTTCATAGAAATTTCCTTACACAATTGTAATAGTGCCATTTTGTTATCAAAATCAGAAAATTACTGGATGAGTTTTCACTGATTTTGTGTCATGAAAAGTGAATGTTCATAAGTTAAATTGTTACACCGTAATTATTAGTTAAACTAGGTTATATATTTTGGAAAAATACCTTATCATAAACAAACAATAGTTTTGGCAACTTTTAAAAAAATTGGAAAAAGAATTTTGTGTTGATATCATTATATGTGAAACACATGTACAATGTACAAGTATTGGCCATGTCTGGACCAATTTCATCGGATGTCAATTCTTTACTCAGAAGTAATTTTTCAAACATTCGGTTTTTGTTGCTAATAACTTTATAATAAGTGTATGATTATGAAATAACATAGCCTTAGTAATCAATGAGTTACATGGCTGTATTCCTTTGTTATCAACATTGTAATTATTTTTGCTTTGTATAATATTTATTTATATGTTTTTTATTGTTGTTGATAGTTAAAACATAAGTCTTGTGTCAGTTATTAACTAAATGTATATAAAGGTTTAGTTGTTTTATTTTAAACATGCATATGTGGACTAGTAATAATTCTTGAAATTTTAATTCTGGTTATTGTTTTGTTTTCTGATGAAATTGTAATAAAGAAACTATCTAATGCACATTATGATGATATTGACTTTGGCCAACTGATGTAATGAATGTGAATGATGTAGTTTAAAAATCTAATTTCGTGCCTTTAGTCAGTGTTATCAATCTCAAACTATAATATCAATGAAAAATCCAAACAGACCAAAATACTCATATCCTTCATCTGGGTTTGAAGTTACAGAACTTGAGTTCCATGCTAAAGACTAAGTTTTTAATAGCATAGAATTATAATTTTAAATTATTGCAACATAGATGTGCTATGACAATTAAACATGGCTTGCATCTGTATTCAGTTTGAACACGACTCCTTATTTTCCAAGTACAAATTTCCATTGAAAAAAGTAACTTAGATTTGAGCATGGATCCTGTTTTCAAGTTTTATTACATCTAATCCTTATCTTGTAAGAACAATGTATTTTACTTGCCATATCTTATGTACTACACTTCATGTAGACATGGGTGAAATGCTTCAGTATTAATACTGATTTCAGTACTTTAAGAATAAATACAGGAAAGTTCCACTTGAAAGACCATTTTTGTTATTTCAAAATCATGCAATTTTTTACAATTATTACGACCCAAACGCTTAATTTGTGAACTAAAGGGTCTCTATAATACCACCAATTTGCTTTTAAACCCATCAATTTTGCTGGTCTTAATAGTGGAACTTTACTGTAACTATGAAATCTTAATGAAATCTGTCTATTTTAGTTCATGGAAGTAGGACTGGTGATTTCAGTGTTTTCATTTCTTTCAACTTCCACCCATGTATAGAAATTTGAAACATTTTGTGCTCATAATTAGCTTGACTTAATGACTACGGATATTGGGTTAGGTGGCAGGCAACTCAAGTGTCATTCTTCCACTCTCCATCCTGTTCACTTGTTATAAACATTACAAGCAATGATTCATAATATCAAGATGAATTGAGTTGGTCTTAAAACAAGTTTAGATTAGTATTATAGTATTTATATTTCATTGCATGTTTATATACACTTTACCTACAAAATAATTATGTTGGAAACTACTAGTTTCAACAAATAAAAATAGGATTACATAATTTTGCTTATTTCACATGATGAAATAAGAAATTACTAGAAAGTGAATGATAATACTTTATTTCAAATAATTGAACTTATAAGTGTAGACATAGAGACAAGGTAAAGTTGTTGTCTTATTAAGATAGCCTCACATTCACATTAAGTTAGTCATTTTATTGAGCAGGTCTCTGTATTGAATGTATATGTCTAAGATTGGTTACATCAGAAAAGTGGATGTCACATGTATCAGGGTTGACACCAACCAGGAAATCAGCATCACTTCCTTCTACTCTTAATACATGATATAAGAATCCCGACTTGTTATATGTACCTTGGTATACTGAACCACCATAATGTCTCTGGAAGATACCTGAAATATGTATGATAAACATGGGTTAGAAACATCATCCTGTGGTGATTTAGGGACAGTTACCATGAGGCAAACTCGAGGTTGGAGAACAGTCTGAAAGACCACTAGCTGCTGATGAGAGATGATCAGTTGCTCTTTTCACAAAAAATCTTAAGGTAAAAATCTTTATAAGTCAAAAGCAAAAAACATGAATAATTTGACAATTTCTTTGGCCAATCAATTCCAACTACTACATTGTATTGAATTATGTAGAATATTGTATACTTTTTGAATACATGTATCACTGACTTTGAACTGCAAAATTATTAGATTGACTTATGATTACTTTTTTTGTAAGAATTTTTGTGAAAAGGTGCACTGACAGATTAGTTAAGGTACCCGGTATACAGTTTACGATTGGCAAGTGATGAACTAATGATGATTTACAGTCAACAGTCAGTTGGCACATGTCAGATGTGTCTGATTAATTTAAATAAGAATACAAATGTCATATTGGTTGTATTTCTGGATTGATATTAATTGCTTTATTTTCTTATACAACTGACTATTGTTCAGGAGATATCACTGTAGAACATGTCAGTTAACAATGTTCTGATCAATGCACTAGGAAAATGACAAATATGAGAATGTCAAACTGGACTAATCTAAACAGCTTAATTGAACCTGGTTCAAGTGGTCAACTGCTGTAAGCAGCCAATCTGGCCACTTCCAATTACTGACTGCCTGATACAGGTTAAACTGTAAATAATTACCTGGTGGTGCAATGTCACATATCTTTGTTATAGTACCATGATAAGGGTCTATTTCTACAAGATACCATCCATGTGGTGAATCATTCCATAAACCAGGAGAAAATGCGTACAACATACCTGTATAACATGTATAAAAAATGTGTAAGCAAACATATCAGGAACAGCAACATTCAAATAACATAGACCATCCACACAGCCAAAAAGCAAAATGGGAGATGTTATTAGAATTTTAAACTTTTCTTAAGATTTTGATTGTATTTTGTTTTCAATGCAAAACAAGGTATGTATATAACCAAATTTTTTAACGTATAAGTAAAATACAACAAGCCAACATGGCTGTAACACTGATTATCATGAAGTGCTTCCTGTTTGTCTCTTGGCACTGACACTTATGGAGTTACTTATCCATAGTGGTTCCTGCAAAATGGACTTTATTATTCCATATTATTTACTTTATTCAGGCTATCACTAATAAGGGTTATACATGCACATATTTCATAATTTATTTATTATTACTACTACATGTATTGCTTTAGATCTACTACTATATGTATTGCTTTAGATCTAATATTTATAAATCTGATGTAAATGCATTAAAATATGGTGACACTTAATATGATAAACATTAGTATTAAATCAAGGTACATAAAATATTATGCATGATTGTATCATAAATAGGCAATTCATATGATCAAAAGGAGATTGTATATTGATGGGTTAGAGCATAAGAAGGCTAATTACATTTCAATAAAGAAGGATATAGACTTGTTTTCCTCTATCACTCTATAGGTCACACTACTCTGAATAGGTAAATTCATATAAACAGGATTTTAAATACAAAATGTATATGTTGATAACCTACTATACACATTAATGTTAAACCTTGTATATTAACTTATTAATATTTCTTGATATAAAAAGAAGAATGAGGAAGTTAAAAAACTATAATTTGCCAAAATGCTATATAGTTTTTTGGGGGAACAAAAATTTATGTAAAATTAGTAATGTCAGTCAAGTTTCCGTAGGGAATTTTTATGTTGTGTTTTTTATCCTTATTTAATCATTTCTTTGTTATAAATATCAACAAAGACATTGTAACATATTACTTGTCAGTATACACATGATTAGGTTTAAACAATACTTATTGTACAGCCTCATATCTGTACATTGTAATTATGTATACAATAATATTTACTGGTTTTCATATAAATAGCTCAATCATGGCTGCATGGCTAATTACGACCGTCACTTCAATAGAACAGAATAGAGCAGTCATCTTGCTCAGGTTTCTAAGAACTCCAGACACAAGCTTTATACCTATAACTAGAGCACATATTGGTGTCCTATGGCATACAACGTTTCTACTTGATACAGAGATAGCCAGGAGGATGACAGAGTAAGATATTACATGACTATTGTAGGAACAGTGGTCCAGTGGTAGGTAGCATACATGGCGATGGAGTTCCAGGTTCGATCCCCATAAGAGGCACTGCTAATTTCCTTTAGCAAGAAGTTAATCAACAGTTGTTCCATTCAACCCAGAAGTAAATTTATGCCGGTAGGTACTGTGAGGGATTGCCTGCCAGAAGGTGATTACAATAATCAGGGGTTATTGTACAAGATTGTAAAGTTGGCTTAACATATATATATGGAAGCAGACTTTAAACCACACTTTAACTTGTCCTCAATCAAAGATCCACAATGTATATCTGAGGTCCCTCTCAGGAATCGAGACTTCATTGAAGAAACATGTCTTTGCACACGAATATCATTAAAGATACAAACACATAAATGCACATATATCAATATATTGGTAGATTTTGTTCGACTATCAGCAGTGCAAGCATTAATCCGACTGATTTAAATATGAGCAGTCATTGAAAGTGAGTGAAGAAATGCTGTCATGAGTATTGAAACCAGTTTTTTTATTGTGTATGTCACCGACGGTTTAATAGTGTGTACAGAAATACTGCAGTGAGTATTTAAATCAGTGGGGTTAGTGTTTGCGTCACTAACAGTTGAATAAACTTGAACTATACCTACCACTTCCTGGATATGAATGTACTGACATGTAAGTGTAACTTGAAACATCTAATTCTGTGTATTGTACAAATTTACTGAAAACAATATCATGAGATCAAAATGAACATTAGGTTGGCAGACTCAGCTGAGGGATCAATCTCTCTGCTGGATCTGTTTGCAGCAATAATAAATTAAAGCAGAAGGATCAATCTTTCTGCTGGGCCTGCTGGCAGAAAGAAACATTACAGCAGAACATAATATTGATCCTTCTGCTGAGTCTGCTAACTTTATGTTCATAAGATTAAATGTAATAAAATTGATTAAATGTTAAACAATGTTGACAACTTGTAAAATATCAAATAGCATAACATACAAATCTAGCACACATTACTATAGGTGGCTAGCATGGTCCAAATCTTCCTATGACACTATATAATATTGTCTAATGGATTGACTATGCCAGCTTTCTATGAACATTACATTTGAATTACATCAATGAGTCCAGAACTGTTTTCTAGAGTTCTAATGCAATGCTTTCCTAAAAGGACGGGAGGTCCAAATGCAGAATATGTAATTCAAAATTGATTTTCAATATTTATCAAAAACAGTATTTTTTATCAAGATAAATGGGGTGATACTAGTATTGTTGCATGCTCACACCCATCCCTTGCCTGCTTGGTCTGCTATTATATTTTCATGTATATCTTGTATATTCATTCAATGGACATGTAGATAACATTCTCTAAACCAGAGATTATTAAGATTCTCAACCTAAAATCTAGATAACCTATAGCTACAATATATTAAGGTACTATAAGTACTCACCCATTAAAGAGGTCAAAGATATAAAGTCTAGCATTCAATTCATCAGGGGCATTTTCGTTACCCATCAAAGCATACACTTTCTGATAGTTATTGACGTCTGTGTCAAACCATTGAAAATTGACATATAAATTCTCTGGTTTAGGTATTTCTGCTCTTTTAGTATAAATACCACCAAAGTCTAGAGTCCCTGCTTCAAACATCCAACCTCCTGAAGAAAACAGTAAAAAGTAAAAGTATTTTTTTTGTACTATGTTTCTTTTCTTGTGTTTTGTATTATTAAGTTTATTTTATACAAAGACATGTGATTTCTAAAGGGTTGGCTACTGATTCCAAAACAATGCAGGGCAGTTGTCAGTCACTGACAGAAGTATGCATCTAGTAACTAGTTAACAGTGATTTAGCTTTTCCTGGAATGGTGAGTTAGTGGACTGAATGCTGTGATGTAACCTATACAATGTGTTGCTATGGCATTAAACCTAACCAAAAAGTGGGTTGATCGTTTAATCAGCAAATGTCTGCATCATTGAACATTTGATTTTTCAACTGTTAACTATAAAAAAACATGAGATTAAGTCACTTTACTTGCAAATAGTAAACCCACAAATTAGAAAACTAGACAAAGATGGTTAAAGGGGAATAATTCATAAGCTAAGTAAAGGTGGTCCAAGGGGCATAATTCATAAGCTAAGCAAAGGTGGCTAAAGGGGAATAATCCATAAGCTAAGTAAAGGTGGTCAAAGGGGCATAATCTATTGGCATAGTAATTTCTTTAAAACTAGCTGGGATGTAATTTTATGGTTTGGTTCATAAATCTAAAAAAAGAGAAGAATATTAGCCACTTTCATAATGTGTTCATAGAAGCAGGTTAATAGATTTACAAATGAAAAAAATCCTTGCCAAAAATATAATGTTTTTATAGAAGCACAAGAGCTTGACATTTTATATCATTATTACGAAAATTCCCCTCCTACATATAATAAAACATATCATATGTAGGAGGGGAATTTTCATGGTATGATATAAAATGTCAAGCTCATGCAATAGAAGCAAGTTAATAAGTTGTATATTTTTGTAACAGACCTGATTCTACTGGTACTATTCTAAATGTGGCTGATGTACCATATGTATACCATGATAGAGCATTTATAGGTGCTCCTTTAAATTGAAATATATCAGAATATTGTACTAATGTCCCATTGTTTGTACCAAGTATATATAACGTGGAGGCTGCGTCTTCTCTCCCTCCATATTGATGTAACAATACATTAGTTGTGTTCCTACCATAGTCTATTGATATTACCTCATCTACCATAAATTTCGGACGTCCATTATCTGAGGTGGGCGTGTCAATGCCAAATTTAAAAGAGCTAACCATTTCAGTTTTTCCAGTTTTGGTATCTATGGAAACATAATGGCTTCTCTCTGGTTCAAATGGATTGTATGCAAAACCAAACAGTTTGGTAACCATGTCTTCATACTTGCTGCCAAACATTGCTTGATACTTCTTGCGTAATTTCAGAGCACGTTTTAAAGGTAATATTTTACGTTTATCAGATTTTCCCATCTCTTTACTTGGTATGAATGTTAAAGTATCTTGATCAGTATTGGTAGATGAACTTTCTATACTGATATCAGAACACTGTAGAAATGTAGTCTCTCCAGGCTTGTGAGCATTATAACGTGCTCTGATCACACAGTGATCACATGGAGTGTCTGGTAGTTTCTATAGTGAAATAAAATAAAGTGAAATCTAAAATATCAAATTAGACTGAAATGTATGTTTTAGTACATTTTTCACAATACAAACAATATACTAAGATAACACTTTTCTAGTTCCCATTTACAATTAAAAATAAATGATAATAAGTATGGTAAAATATTGATAAAAATATGAACAATTTGTTAATCATTTTGCATACATTTGTATAATAATTACTTTAAAAAATGTTATATGTAGAATACTATTGAATGTTAGTTATTAATTACCTCCCTTTGATATGAAAATAGTGTTTAATTTGACCATAAAATATAATTTTATGTTAAAACAAAATGTTTAACTATGCCATAATGAAAAGTTTAGATCAAAACTTTGTAAAGACGGTCACAGGGTAATTATTCATAAGCATGATAAATTGCCATAGAACCAAGCTTTACCTAGACATCATATTCAACCATGTAAATTAAATTGCAGATACATTTTTTTTCAATTTATCTTCATTCTGTGGTCTTTAGAATCTTTACAACAAAGTTATATGCATTTTGAAATTTCTACAGAATAATCTTTCAGTTATAGCTTTGTACACTTATAAAGATATATCAGTATGACTTACAATAATTGCTGTATAATTCTCCTGATGATCTTGGGCATGTACATATTTATCTGTTACCACAGCTAGTGTAGTAAAATCTGTACTATTAGCTGAATTAGCTATACTTATATCCATATAACCTGAAACATGAGCATACATTCATCCCTTTATAATAATCAAATGATAAGAGTGATTATGATGATGGTGATGTTTATGATGATGATGCTTGTGATGATAATGATTGTGATAGAGATGATGATGGTGATGATGATAATGGTGATGATAATGGTGATAGTAATGATGATATTGATGATAGATTGTGATTATTATGATTGTGATAATGATGATAATGATGGTGATAATTTTGTGATAATGATGATGGTGTTGTGAATGATGTGATTGCGATACTGATGATGATTTGATGATGATGATTGGGATGATGGTGATGATAATTGGAATAATGATGATGATGGTGATTATAAATTATAATGATGATAGATTGTGTTTATTATGATTGTGGTGATAATGATAATGATGATTATGATGATGATAATTATAATGATGATTAAAATACCTGGAAATCCTGGCTCATAATGGTTTAAGTTTTGTTGCCATTTAATGAATACAGTCTCTCCAGATTTATATTTTATTTTCGGTGTCTCTATATCTTGACCATCACAAGGTTCTTGATGTCTTGTACAAGTTGGACTACCAGCCTTTAATATATGTATATACAATTTATGTTACCATACTCAAAAAATGATATTGAATCTTAATTTCATATAAATACTAAAAAAAACTATGGCATTAATTAGTTTATACTTAGAACAATGCTGGCCATGTACATGTTTGGTATAAAAAGGGCAACTGAGTATGCATGATCCAGAATTTTTCAAATGGGATCAACTGAAAAATGTAGATTCATTCTTGAAATGAGTGAATCAGTTGAACAAACCAGTACTTTCATATCAAGGGTTGTCTGCAAGACTGTAGTAACTAGCTCTATGATGCAATGCACTTACTACAGTCTTGTGGGCAACCCTCGATATTGTCTTGCTACCATGGCACATCAGTAAACAGTAAAGAAAAAAATTTGATTATATATATAGTGCATAATGTATTACATACCATAGATATATCCATAGTTCCACGTTGTCTTGGTGATATCAAACATACGTGTGATAGAACACTACCTACACAAAGGCATAACACAACTAAAAGACAGTACTGTGGAGACATTTTCATCTTAATACTAGTATTACACCTACAAAATGTCTAACAATATACTAGTATTAATTAAACTTATATCATAGAAGAAAATTCTAAATTCACAAGATCGGCTTTGTTTCCAAAAACTGAATGAAGGTGTATAAGTCAATATTTTAATGTAATTATATTTCGATCAACATTTGTTGAAATTTAACTACTGGGTATTGATAATCAAACATAAATTCATAGGGCCATATCAATCATTTTGTTTATTTATGAAGTATAACTCATGTGATATTTATTGTATCACATGACAGCCTCAATGATGTTCTTATTATCATTTTATCAATTTACGATTATTCAGTGATAATCAAATAGTTTAAGATATTTCAATAGTTAATATGGAGGTAAATTTTGGTGATCTTCAATCTTAAGTTGACCAAGGATGTGGATATGATAAAATATTATGATGGCTCAGTACAAACTAATCTAACTGAATGTAAACAAAGAATATAGACGATTTTTGTTCTGACCCGTCAATTTAGAGATCTTTGTTATCTTAGTGTATATATTAGTATGATACGAGGTATGAAATTATTATCTAACAGTTTTTACTTTATACATACACGAAGAAGCCTGCTCAATAAGCTTAGTTGGAAGCCTATCTGGCTGTCAATCCATGGTTTGTGGCAGTAGATTCAAAAATCTTATTGGAGTTTGGTCATGCATTTTGTGCCATGGCTTTTCTTTATTCTTAGTTGCTTTAAAAATTCATTTGGACAGTTGTCAACCATTGGCAAATATATGTGCTTAGGTCTAGTAAAAACTAGGGCCAAACATCAAAGCTACTCCAAGAGCAGTCAAAGTGGATCAACTGACCCTTGAGATGTCAAAGTAGCAAATGCACCATATACAACATCTCCAAACATAAACATTACATACATGTATTTATAAGAATCATCAAAATTAAAGATCTTTATAGCAGAACAGACTTCATCTGGAATTAAGAATATGGAACTTACAAATTTACTTATATATTGTATGCTTTTGCAATAATCAAGGTGGTCCTTATATAGTGTAACTTTATTGTATCAGATAACTCACTATCAGCTTTTCATCAACTCATCCTTTTATCATACTATTGATGTTAGATAAACCAAGAAGGAAATGAAAGTACAAATTACCATGAATTGATAACCTCACTGATTTAAGTATGTACTTTTAGTTAATGGAAGTTTACTTCTAATTCCAGGGAGATAATTACGTTGTATGTAGATTTCTCAAGCAGTTCAAGGGAGATAATTACATTGTACATAGATTCTCAAGCAGTTCAAGGGAGTTCATTACATTGTATGTAGATTTCTCATGCAGTTCAAGGGAGATAATTACATTGGCGGTATATTTCTCATACAGTTCAGATAATTAAATCATATGTAGAATTTACATGCAGTTCAAAGGCGGTATTAACCTTGTTTTGTAGATTTCTCTTGCAGTTCAAGGGGTACATTCAAAATTGTTTGATTTTATCTGTCAGTGGCACTTACATCAACTCTTGAGATTCAAATATATTTTTATTGAGAATGAGCACAAAAGTATTGTAGTGAATATTCTAATCAGCCGAGTTACTGTCAGTGCCACTGACAGTTGAATCATATATAAAAAAGTGAATGTCAATTGCTAATGGAAGGGTATTACCTTCAGAAGCTGGGTATTAAACCTATATGTTTATATTTCATGTACAAGAACTATGATAAAAAACAACTCAATGAAATAAGTGCTGGGACATTTATTTCTATCTAATAAAAACAAATTACAACAATGTGTTCACTAACAACAATAATAATAACAATAATTATCACTGGATAATATGACTAGATTTTGGTTGGATTTGTTTTGGTTACTTGCCACCATTTCTTCAGTAGGAGTCATATTCAGCAGAACCTAACCATTGTACCTGGGATACACAGGACCAGACTCCCATTCTCAGTAAGAGATATATTGGGATTCATCAGAACTATCCTATATAAAAAATACCTGGATTCTTACATAAACAGCAATGGTCAATAGTACAGTTTTCAAACTCAAATTATGGGTTTTTCCGGCTGAAAGCTGTTTGTACAGGATGAATCTGTGTGAAACAATTTATTTTCATTTCTCATGTCCTACTGTTTTATTTTTTTTTATTTTATCAAGCCGCGGCCGTGGCGTAGTGGTTAGCATGTCTGTCTCAGTCGCGGTAGGTCATACCCTATATATGAGTTGTCAGCCTCAAGGTAGGGTAAGTTAGTACTGGTGACAGAAAAAATGTCCAGGAAACCTATAGTAGGAAGAGCTGGTCATCGTATATATAACCTAAATATGTGTTGAATACGACGTTAAAATTTTTTTTATTTTATCAATGGGTCACACAGGTACATAGGGTCAATTTTTTTCCAGCATGAAACCCCCATCAACTTGAGTTCTGAATCAAATCAATGGCTGTGATCAAACTCCCAACCTTCAAAACATTACAGTAATTTAGAAATAACATCTTTACCCTTTAACCATGAAGGGATTTATAGGATAATCAAACCATTCAATGGTTTTGAATCATACATGTACAATATATGTACATAATTAACAAGTAACTAAACACTTGATCACAATATTTAAAGTTTTGGCAATGATTTTATCACCTTAAATAAAACATTGTAAAATACATTGAATTCAGTATTTGGAATTAGTATAAGAGATTCATATTTCTAAAACAAAACAGACAAAACATATTAAGATTTCTTGTAAAACAATGAACATAATAAGTCATAAATTGAATACATGTAATTGTATAAACATGTAGAACAAAAAACATTAGTTTATATGGCTTAATAGGCATGACTAAAGTTTTAAAATAACAATATACTTAACAAATATATATCACAACAAATAAATAAAGGTAATCACATTTATAAAGTGGCAAGATTAGATAATAAAGAAAGAACTGTAAATTCTGAACTGGGTTCAACATGTAATATAAAATATATAAAAACATAAAAAAACAGGAAAATATGGCACCAATTTTGATAAGATACACAACAAAATAACTGTTTGAGTTGTGAGGTAGAACTCTAATGCACTTGGTTTAAAATTGTCCATTGGCATATGATGTCACCATTCACTTTAAAATTCTGCATTGTTGGATAAGCTTATCTGACAATGAAGAATTAAAATATGAATTGAGACATTATGAAGTTCTATCTCACATCCAAGTATAAAAAGTATAACAAAATCACTAAATTATAAAAAAGCATTTATCAAACAAAAACATAACAAATACTAAAATATGGCAGATCAGAATGATAAAAATATGTCATACACTTAGGCAAGAATAATACTGATTTACTAAGTAAAAATATTACAAAATTTATACAATTTTATCGAATTTAATTATCAAAAATATTATGAAAGTAAAAACAAGAACTTATGATCACTGGCACCAGAGTCCTCACACTCATTAAATACGCACACATGTAATATTTTGTCAACAAACACTTTTAAAAATCAGTCACGTATACATTATCGTGTACGAGTTAAAACTTTATTTTCATTATATAATATTCACATGGTATTGAACCATTTTACAGTAAGTACGGTCTGACAGATTATTTTTACCTTTAGGAATATATTTGGACGCAAATATCGGTCTCGATTTGTAGATTAAACATTTCTTTACAAACAGGCTATTCAAAAACTTTATATCTTGAAAGGTTATCATAAAATTAATAGTTATTTCTATATTATCATTTTGCAGCGATTGAGATTCACTGTTCATTTCCAGTTTAATTATGACGCATTTACCGGCATAATCTGATTGGATGATATACTCCATGAGGCTTTTCCAGTACCTTGTCAATAAAGCGCGCCAAATCTAAACCTAATCAGAAGGCGCTGTCTAGGTAAACATTTACGCTTCGTAAGTTATATAAATAGAATATGTACGTATTTACATTAGTCCAGGGAACCAGGTTAAGTTAAACAGGAAGTCAGTAGTGATGTTGAATCGCTGCAAACTAGTGATATTACAATTATTATAAACTTTATAAAAACAGTATTAGATACAAACTTGTAACTTTGCATGATGTTAGAGGAATGTTTAATCCTTAAATCGAGACCGATATTTTCTTTCAGATATAAGTAGAATTGAAGAAAAACGGTTAGGGCCGTAAGCACTGCAGAAAACGTTCAATACCATGTATATTATTATATAAGGTAGTGTGCATGTATGTATGCACAGGAAACTACATATAAGGATGTACGCATTATTTTATGATCATAAGATATGAACTCTGGTGCCAGTGCTTATGATAGCCAGGATTCATTCCCACTAATTGTCTCACAAACATGTATTAATCAAGCTAGAACAAATTACAGGCAGATTATCAGCTTATAGAAGAATTTTGATTGAATCTTAGTCAGAAACTTAAAAGTAAAAATGGAAAATTTTAACACAATAGTTAAACTGTTAAACATATGTGGTAGTGGACCAGTAGAGAAATCCAATGGTCGTTTGAGTGCCAGTTTGTTTATACAGATGTATACGTATAAAGAAAAATATGAAATGAAAAATATAAAATGTATATTATATATAAGACATGCAGATCAGATCAGTTAAAAATAGTGTAACCCGATGGGGTTACAATAGTATCAGGTTACATTATATGAAATGGACAACTCTTACAAATTGACTTTAACAATATAAATAATGATAGGAAACATCATAGTTGAACAAGGTTATAATAAAAGTAACAATGTAATGATAAATCTTGAACAACAATAAACACCTCTAGGTAAAAACTTGTAGAAGAGATACAACAGTATATAACAACCAATAGCACTCATAATACATACAACATAATAATAATATAAACGTCTATAGATTATAAAAATGTGAAGACCTTGTCATAGCCAGATATCTCATTTTCAGACAATAGGCCTATAGTGGTGTTTCATGGTCTATGGAAATCTTTATATGCCAGGTCCTGTTTATTAAGCAGAAACATTCGTAACTTCATATCATTAACTACCATAGTGACCTTGATCTTTGCCCATAGTGACCTTGATCTTTGACCTTGTGAATTACCAAAATTGAAAGTCGACTTCTGCTGATCTACATGTGAAAAAAAGGGCAAGGTGTTTCACTGATAATCACTTGGATAAGGTTTGATAAACATCAACCTGTCTGGCTCACAAGAAGACCATCCACACATTCATGTCTATCTGTAAGCAGAATCTTTTCTTTTAAAAAGTCTGGCTTAAAAACTACTGACCGTAACATATCACAACAATACTTTGAAAATACTCTAATACAACAAATATTATAATGCTCTATACTAATTGAAATACTGATACAACTCTTGTAATAACAATAAATATATGAAACATTAGTGTATAACATTATAGAATCATAGAATATTTAACAAACTTTATCTAAGGTAATACTATGATATATTATGCTGTGTTTTGAAAACTCTTTAATATATTAACATCAGTAACAACAATACAAAAACAACACTGATTCATTTAAATGTTATGAAAGATTCAGTAATGAAAAACAGATATGGAAACAAATTAAAAACATTATGGTGAAAAATTGTTCAATTATCTTAATCATTCAGGAAATTATGAGCATTCAATATTTCTTAATACATCACAATATGTCTTAAAAAGTTAAATTAAATTGTGTTGGTTGATTAGGCTGTTATGAGAAACATTTAAAATCTAAAACTTCTACCCAAAGTTTAAACATATTCCAATTACATTTCATTTAAATGTCACTATAATCCTAGAAAGCTAAGCCAAAATATAACTCAGGATGGACACACCCATGTAGTTAATATTAAGTAGCAAATAATGAATCTTCAAAAATGAATACCTCCTTAATAAGGCAGAGGATTAAAAATTGTTACGCAAGTTTCCCTCCAAAACATTTTTTATCTAAACGCAAGTGCGTTTTCACTGAAACTCGCATTTTAAACTGAAACTCTCATATTAATTCAATCTGATTATCAAGATTTTAAAACAACATAATGTAAATCACATAATCCAAATTGAGGAAGATCAAGAGAAGAGACAAAAATGAAAATACTTTTAAGTTAAAAAAGGTCAAGTTCGTAAAAAATTGAACAGAGGCAGATTAATACATTACAGGCCTCAGTAACCACACTACATTTAACCATTTTAATGTATACAAATCAGATTCAAATTGCATTGTTTTGTCTCAGGTCAATTTTTACAAACTATATCAGTAATTTAATATTGTGTCGAATTCCACTTCAATGAGTCAGACCAAACCTAATCTAACCACATGTAGATACAAGATGATAAAAAGTAGCTCTGTGCTGACCCATAGACTTTGCCTTTGTTAATTTTATTCAACTGTCAGTGGAGCACATACATTAACCTATGGGGTTAATGTATGTACCACTGGCAGTTGAAAACAATTCAACGATATCAATTCAACAGTTTTCTAATATTTAGGTGGAATGTTAAAGTGTATTTTAGGTTGATCTCTCATAGTAAAATGTATTCCAGTACTTGATGGTATAGATTGATTAGAGTTGGTTTGTGGTGATTTCTTGTCTGGTAATAATTTAGAGTTAGCATTGATACTGTCTATATCTTCACCACCTGAATATTGATCTGTAAATATATAATATAACATACAGTAATAAAACTTTTTTTTCAATGTGACATCACCCTGTCATCAATAGACCAAGGGCAAGTAACTCTGCAAAAATTATCATTGTATAATTTGGCTGAGTGTACATTACACACTACACAAACATGGAACCAGCACCTGCTTTAGGTTATATGCTATTTTAGCTTGGACTAGCTAGTCTGTAAACTTGTATAAGGACCTCAAATCATACTTTATAAGTCAAATATAACTTGTTCCATATGTTCACCATATCATAGAGTGCAAATACCTATCTTTATCTTCTATACTACAGGATTTATTTTTACCTTCAAGTTTGTATTAACTGTTTGAAAAAAATTCCATGATCTTTCTGAGATAAAATACCCCTAATTAAGATTCCAAGACAACCAAAAGGAATAAAGGTATAGGTGGTGGATTTCTTTTTTAAAAGCGAAAACATGGAAATTAAGGGGAAATTATATTTTTCTTACATTGCACACATGGACATCAACATTTAGCTAGACTCAGATAGAATAAAGTTGGTGTAGGCAGAGGATGGGTAATCGAATAAAAACATGCTATCATTTTCATCAACAGAAGCTTATAATTTCTTCTCAAAAATATTTTTGAAAATGACTGAAATGCCAATTTGCTCTTATAGCTATCAGCATAGTAATGAGAATTCACTGTAAATAAAACTATCCAACCTACCATCACTGTCTTCTTGTTCCTCCATTAAACATTTCTTACTTAAATCTCTAACAAGAACTGGTGGTTGTCTAGGACTTGTTACAGTATTAGATAATTGTGCTAATATACGACGTAAATCACCATGTCCTACATTATGACCTCCCTTGTTTCCATTAGATTCCAAAGTTGTGGTCTCATGCTCCTGTAGTATATAAACATTTCTATGATACACATTAAGATAGGTCAGTGTAAAACTAGCCTA
Source organism: Mactra quadrangularis (assembly GCA_025267735.1). Classification (NCBI taxonomy): domain Eukaryota; kingdom Metazoa; phylum Mollusca; class Bivalvia; order Venerida; family Mactridae; genus Mactra; species Mactra quadrangularis. The sequence continues at coordinate 29,824,062 of CM046309.1, read as the reverse complement.
CATCTTACTTCATGTACATGTAGTAAGACTAGATTTGCACTGACTTTTAATAGAGCATTTACAGTACACAATAGACATTGATGTTACTTTACGCTGCTTCATGCACATGTAATCACTTGTGTAACACATTCTTACTTTAATGCCTATGCATGCAAACAAGTGCATGCATTTTATTCCACAGCAAAACACTAAGTTGATGGGAGTACCTTACTCTTTAAATCATAGAAATATATCATGCATTCTTATTTCAAACTGAACACCATCGCATTTCGGAGTACATTTTTAATGAAATGAGCAGTGACAAAGCTGCATCAATAACAACAAGAAATTATTTTAAGTTGCCTTAAATTTTGTTCATAAACATTTTCATTACTGATATAAATTATAGTATATTCAATTCACATACACAATATCTTTACCTTATTAGCTCTATTATTAAGAGCATACAGTTTATTAGTGATATCTCGTCCCATGATTGTATTCAATACAGTAGCTAGAAATGGTTCTTTCAGTAGTAGATATTCTAAGGATTGTCTTGGCCAGTAGATATAGTGACAAGTACTTGCAGCATATACAGATACCTGAAAATATATTGATAACAATAGTGAGCTGATTAACAACAAGAAATGCTGGTTGAACAACATCCCCTTATCAAATGTACAATGTACTTGTTTTTGTGTTTAAGATATTTGATATGGAAATGTATTGAAAAGGATGAAATTCATTTTACAGCCAGCTGATTATTGGGTGTTCAGAATTCCTCGAGGACAACGTTTAGTTTTTACTGTAGAGGTGACTTCAGCCAATTGACCCTAAAATCAATTGGGGTTTCCTATTAGTCAACTTAAACCACCAGGACAAGTTAAAAGTCATACGGATTCTTCTGCTGTTGCAAGGACAAGATTTGGTCTGCTTACATGCAACTGGTATGAATCTACTAAGCTGTGAATGTTCTTCTATTCAAAGAATTTTTAACAAAAGGCAACTCAAACATGCATGAATTTAGCAGGTGGTAGTGACAAATGATGTGACCTAAGCTGTAATATCTCTAGTCATATAGATATACACTTTTAAAAGAATATATTGTATACTTTTTATTAGTAGCTGGGACTGGACTTCTCCTTGATTTAGAGACGCACAGAAAAAATTCATGTATAAAATGCTTGCATTCAAATTATCATCTTTCTGAATGCTTAACAGTAAATATTTTTATGACTAGAAGTTTAATCCAGTAAGACTAAAACTTCCAAAAGATTTATTACCTGAAACTTTTCCTCTCCTGTAACACTACTCTCAAATTCTGGTGAATCTATAAATTCCATTTCTTCGATATTATGTAATAAATTTTGTTGACTGTAAACTTTCATGCTGAAATACAAAACATTGATACATTAAAAAAATAGTGCATACATGTATTTGGCTATATTTATGGTTAACTCTGTTAGCATGGGACCATGATATGTGAAGTAAAGTTACCAATAAACAAGAAATATAATGAGAAAACCACATTATAGCCAGATTTTTCTGAGGATCAGGAAAATTTTGATCAAGTTCATGTTGTTACAAAAGAAAGTCATATTTGATAAATTGCATACAAAAAGGTATACCAAGGGCAATAATTCATCTTAAAGGAAGAGTTTTTTTAATCCACTGAATATTTTACTAAAAAGGCATAAGACATAAAAAACTACTAATGCAAAAAATCTATAATTAAGCCAAGAGGAGTAGCAGCTACTTTCCGTTCATCACATGGCATGTAATCTATGTATATGAAGTTTCATCAATATCTGACCCTAAATGAGAAAGATATCAAACATACTGAAAACTTTGAAAAAAACTACAAATGCCAGAAATATAAGGTAAATAAAAAACTTTAACGTAATTTAATTGTTAATGCATCGTTTAAAAATCCGGCTAATTATAACCATTAAGAAAAAATCATGTTGTACATATCAACCCCACTATCTCTGAACTTGTAGCCAGATGCCACTGAGATAACCAGGCATTTTCTAACTGACAGTAATCATTTGGTTGCCATTAAAATCTAACTTGGGCCATCATAATAATAAAAATCCTAACAGGGTTTTAGTAATCATACAATAAATGTTAACAATACTACAAAAAAACCAAATTACATACGATCCAGATACAAGTAATCCAAGTCTATCAGTTTTTGTTATATTCTGTACAGCATAGGCATCTCCTTCATATAATGTTGATTGTAAACAATAGTTCTGATCTATCAACTTCTTAAATAACTTTCTGTAATGAAAATACAGAATGAATGAACTAGTAAATATTACAGACTTAGAAACAAAACCATTATAATTATTTTTTATACAAATTTTAATATGATAATCAATAAATGATTTCATGAAAATAATTAATGTGCATACGTGCTATACTGCCATTCAGGCCTTCAGCTTTTGTGAGTTATTCTTACACACATCAAACTTCCCACTGTTGCATGATGAACATTACATCATTCAAGAACTGTAACAGTAGCCTCATGTGTGAGGACAATAGAGTTAATTTTTTAGTCTCATAATTTTCAGTAATAATCTGCAAATAGCTTTCTTTGTACATAGTCAGTGTGGTGGAAAACCCAATATTTTGAGTTCCAGTAATCATCTTGTAACCAGATAAAATTTTCATGGTCAGAACAGAGATTCAAACCCACAACCTTTTGAGTCCTATATGGACACACTATCATGTTGCCATAAAAGCTAGCTTGAAGGTGTGGGAGTACAAATGCTGCATCATTCCTCTGCTACATTCTATTATAAACCTACCTGGAAACATTCATACATTGGAATACATCTTGGTACAATCTCTCCATATTTTCATCAAATTTTATAGGTTTAATATTATATAGAATCATAAAGGTTTGAATCATGTTGATTATCATGAATGCAAAATTCCAGGAGAAATAATCAGGTGCACATAGAATCACCCAGGCCCAAATTGACAACAGGAGAAAACCTAGAATAAATAGTAAATTATCATTATAATCCACGCATTTGCAATATAATAATAAAAAACAAATGAACTATGAATTTTTTATATAATGATTTATCTTGAAGAAGTTAGAATTATTGAGATAACACATTAGTTTGTTATGGAATCACTGATAGGCAATTGTTATCACATGATTTATGTCTACACATTCAAAATTGTACATAAATTTTATTCATTTTAATGCAGAATGCATAAAGACATTTATTTTCTTAACATGACATAAATTGATATTAATACTATATATATGAAATAAAGCATATTTACACACCCTAATGAACTAACAACTATGATTGTCACATAAAATAAAGAGTATTGCATACTTAAGACAAATGCTCCATGTAGAACCAGACCACCATGTTTTATATTTGGACACATTAATCCAATGAAGAAAACAGCATTAGCAACCTACAACATAACAAGAATGTTTTGAGTATTATCAAAGATTTAATACTAACAGATACTTTAAATGTTGATTGTTAATTGACAAGTGATGGTAATTTGGAGTTAATCCTTTTAAATAAAAGAAGTTTCTTCAATATGGCACTGGTAACAATGAATTCAAATTGATAACATCTAAAGAAGTATGATGTACAATTAAAACTCTAAAAAAACCAGACCCTCTAAAAACCGGAATCCTCTGAAAACTGGACGATTTTTGAAGTCACTTATTTTTCCCTATCAAATGCATTGAAAAATATCCTCTGAAAACCGGAAACTCTGAATTCCGAATACCGGACCCTTTGCCATGGCTTCTAATGATAAATATGCATAAAACATCCTCTGAAAACCGGACGCTATGTGTCAAAAATTTGTGTATTAAGAAAGTTAGTTAATCATAATCCCAAGCAGCCCTGCGTTCAGTAAGCATTTAACGTTAGCCAATCACCGTTACTGTTATGAACGGTTAATTGAACGATCCGTTGAAGTGTGAACGTTTAAAGATGGTGGACAAGAGAGTCGTTACTTCTATTTTATAAGAAGAATTCGGAAAGGAGGACTTGTTTTCTTGTTTACTTGTTTTTTGTAAATGTTTTGATCTAAATCAACGGGAGTTACACCGCCGACTTCGTTGAATAGACCTAATCCGGTATTCAGATTTATGGGTTTTTTCATCCGTGCACAGGCGGTACTAACAAAGTTTTCTACACATTATTGCTGAACAGCACGAACTAGTGGATTAAATCCTACTGTTCTTTTTACACGTGTTTTCATTGTAACAGTGAAAGTTTGTTTGTACCAGAGGGGAAAACCCAAATATTTGAATTCCGGATATAGTCTATTCGCAATGGCAGTTCCTAATTAGCAAAATGTACTGGAACTTTTTTGTTTCAGGTTGTTTCATACTCGCGTACTATATACTAAAACCGTTAGCTGTTGGCCTTAAACGTTTTCCCCTAACAGGCCGTTCAATAATGACTGTTAGCGAATGTTACAGAATGTTACGAAACAGGCGTGAAAAACTCTAGTCTGTCATTGTTAAGGATTTTTATAATGTTTGTTTTGTATAAACATGTTTTGTTGTAGAGATATTTGTGAAAATATTTTAATTTCAAATATTGTTTTTATACAATTAAAGAGGCTACATGTTTGTATTCAAAATTACCAAAGTTTGTTAATTGTAAGGACATAAAATATCTTTTCATAGAGTAAGATATTGGAAATCATTACATGCTTATATGACATTGTTGTTGTTATGTGTTTATATGAATTCATTTAAAATAAGAATAGCATCCATATTTATCATTTATTTATTTGAATGCATTTTAAATCCATTGCTAACATGTAAATGTAACTAAAGAAAAGTTATTATTTCAATTTTATCTTTTTCTCAATTAATTTATACTTACCAAACCAAAATTAACCAAACTTAAATGAAAAATAAAATAAGATATAGCTGAGCCTTTCTTTTAACATAGGAAAAGGTCCCACCAAACCCATAGCTGACTTTAATATGTGATTCTGTATAAACCTCTGAAAACCGGAATCCTCTGAAAACCGGACTTTTGGTCAGTCCGGACCAGGTCCGGTTTTCAGAGTTTTTACTGTATTATCTATTTGCTAATGATCAAGAAAAGCTGTTTTAGCTAATCAGCTGTAAATTGACAGTCATGTAACTTTTTGGCCACATAACTAAGTGGGGATACAGATTATCTTTGGGATTCCACTTGAATCTTTTTAAAAGCCTTTTTAAAGGAAAACTGTCATTGTGATACCTATCATTATTCAAGTTTTGAAAGTTCATTTATTTTTATTTTTTTTCGGATGGGGGTCATAAACCCTCTTTCCATTGAAAGGCTCATGCTTACCTGAAAAATTGCATGATTTGGTTGTTCCCATGATAAACATCCCAATGACATAGCAGTCCAGTTTGTAGTTATGATAGAATCATTACCAAACACAGCATCTTCTATCACAAATGTTGTTGATGTTGTAACATTCTCTATCACTGTGATATTGGAACTGTTGGCTGTCATTATATCCATCTAATAATAATGTATGAAATGACAATAAATGAACAATGTATTAATGTGGGACTAACATTTTTTACATCTTCAAGACATATCTATGATAGATCTAATGATTGCGAATCAATTTATTTTAGTCATTGAGTCAATTTTATTAATATGTTGGATATATATAACAATTTAACATATACGCTCAGATGATCTTTTTTCACTGATTGCATGAGTTTTTTTACACCAACTGCCTAGGGTACCTAGGGTCAATTTTTTGTCAGGCAGTTCTTCTTGATTTTATTGTGCAGTATACCAGTAATAGAAGAGGATCGAAGCATGAACTTTAATTTTAGCTATGCTTGACACATTGCATTATGACAGTTACCTTGGAACCAAATTTATGATTATCAATAATCTGGATTTGAATCTGCTTCCTAGTCACTAGAAGTTGTAAAGCAAATAGGATTTTCTAGTAGAGAGAAAGAGGATTTTGTTATTTCTAACCAACACAATTATAGCAATCAAATGATAACCATTTATAAATTATAAGCTACAATAAGCACTAATCAATTAACAATTATAACAAAGAATTATGTACATTGCTCTGTAGCAATTGGTTCTGCATAAAAACAGCTCTCCGAGTTCTAAATACAACATATATTGGGCCGACTTGATTTGCCCGGGCGGCTCAAAGCGGCGTACGCCAATTCAAAAACCGCTACCGGCGATTCGCTTTATTTGCTCCGAGATCGAGCCGGGTCAACAACCGGCGCACGCCGAATGTGCCGGTTTCGTTAGAGCGGCTAGCGGCGAGCACGTGACGAATACGGCTAAAAATAGATACAGGTGAAACAATTATTACAAAAATTTACTACGATTAAGGACAAAATACTAATTGATGTGTTCAATAAAACTTTCTTGCGCGACATTTGTGTAAGAGTTATATTACAAGTAGTCCTAAATATAAGACCCTACGTATGTTTTTTATCATTTGGACATTTTTCTGTTACGTAGGGTCTTAACGGATTGCTTCAAAAACGCATAGCAAAAATTTTAGTGTACAGACATCAATTCAGGTCTGAACGTTCTACTCGTTTTAATTCGAAAAAATTGCAATAAAACTATACACCAATAGAAAGATAAACGAAAAATACACATGATAAAAGTAAAATTATTTCAAATTCTAACCTTAGACAGTCAAATAATCCATTTAAACTCCTTAATTGACGAGTACTTTCAGTTTGTCACAATAACCGTGCAATAATAGCCAAAGCAATCCGAATTCAAATTGGGTCACATGATTTGTAAGAATTGATTTTGAACGAATTTATAAGGTATGCTATTGAGAGCAAGAATGACAACTCTGGAAAAAAATTTCGTTTAACCGAAGCGACACTTTATTTACCGGCAAGAATTCAGTTCAAAATGGCGGCGAACGGCGACAACCCTGGATAGCGGTAAAAGTAATTAGTGTTTCTGTAAGCGAAAAACCTGATTAATACCTTTTGATTTATGGAAAGAATAAAAGTAAACTTTTATCTATCGTTTGGTGCTAATTTGACCCACATTCATTTACTTTTTGAAAAAAATATTTTGCTATGCGTTTTTGAAGCAATCCGTTAAGACCCTGCATAACAGAAAAACGTCCGTATGATAAAATAGTTATGTAGGGTCTTATATTTAGGACTATATTACAAGTACACATTTTACTCGCCAGACACGAATTTAAAATTTTAATTACTAATATGGATTTATGTTACACCCTGCTTGAAATACGACCGTCTGAAACAGTAATTAGTTAGCCGGATCGCTTGATTCATATGTCACACCGGGGCGAGCCGATCGGCGAACGGCTTAAGCCGGTTCGTAAGCCGCCCGGGCAAATCAAGTCGGCCCAGAATTTATGTCATTATGTGTGTCCGAAAACAATCTATCCGAAAACCAAACAATTCTTAAAATTATTATGGCCGTACTTTCACGAGGTAAATAGATACAAGTAAGTTGTCTATACACTACCTTTATAAATTTAAATTGTATAAAATAATTGGCACATTCAAGAACGTCGTAAACTCAGGTTATTCTCATTTTTTTTCAGAGATAATTATTTCACTTTGTGTCCGTGCGAACTACTAAGTCGTGATGATTGCTAATATCAAAGCACTGGGCCGACTTGTTTTGCCCGGGCGGCTCATAAACCGGCGTGAGCCGCTCGCCGATCGGCTCGCCCCGGTGTGACACATGAATCAAGCGATCCGGCTAACTAATTACTGTTGCAGACGGTCTCATTTCAAGCAGTGTATTAAATAAACCCATATCAGTAGTTACATGTTCAAATTCGTGTCTGGCGAGTAAAATGTGTACTTGTAATATAACTCTAACACAAATGACGTGTAAGAGAGGTTTATTGAACACATCAGTTAGTATTTTGTCCATAATCGTAGTACAGTTTTGTAATAATGGTTTCACCTGAATCTATTTTTAGTCATATTCGTCACGTGCTCGCCGCTAGCCGCTCTATCGAAACCGGCTCATTCGGCGTGCGCCGGTTGTTGACCCGGCTCATTCTTAGAGCAAATAAAGCGAATCGCCGGTAGCCGTTTCTGAATCGGCTTACGCCGCTTTGAGCCGCCCGGGCAAATCAAGTCGGCCCACTGAATATGCTGGTATTTCACAGATGCATAAAATTGAGATCTATTTATGATTTTCTGCATGGATTTTGTTTACTCTGATGCTCTGGAACTTAATTTGCTCTATTCATAATGCTGGTATATACATATGTGCCAGACACAAATCTGATTTGCATCAGGTTAAAGTCAAAATTGGTACCAATGACATAACCATGCAGATACCGATTAAGTACATAACATCAGAGGAAAAATAACAGAAAACACTTCTTCATTGAATGATACATCATGTCACATTCATAAACCACTAAGATCACTAAGTCAAATAGACTGGTACAATAGTATGGAACAGCAAGTTAGTCAAATGGTATTAGTAGCTTAGTACACATGAGTTTTGTTCAAGGAGAGGGGAGTTACCATTAATCATTAACACAACTTTTAGTTTCTATATACAAGTTTTTATTCTTTTAAATAATAAAATACAACTTATAATAAAATACATGTAACTAGATATGTTATACTATCACAGATCACATCTATATATATATATATATATATATATATATATATCTATCCTATCATTGCCTCAAATTATACAAAATATTAGCTTGACTTATAACATTACATAGTAAGGGGAAAATTATCAACTCCCCCTGCTGTATGGAATTAGCAATTTTACAAGCCTGAATCAATTGTCAATAGTCCTGAGCTTCAGGCTAGTGGGTTAAGGCAATGACTATATACTACATTACACTGAGCTTACATATATATAATACAAACAAAATTACAAACTAGAGCTTTGCTGAGAGGGACACTATACATCAGTGGGATCTTCCTAGAGGTCCAATATTCTACTGTAAGTAAACGGCTTTGTAAGTTATCATTAGGACAACTAGTCATCCACAACATACAGAAAGGACAAGTGATAGACATACCACTAATCAGGCAAATAAAAACAATTAATAAGATAAAACATAGAGTAACTTTCCTGTTAGTAAGTGTTATAGTTTGACAATGAATGCCCAGGTGAAATATGGTTGTAAGTCAATATACATACAATGTAGCTGTCTCAGACAAACTGTACAAACTAATGAATTACTTTTGTAGACTGATTCACGTGACAGCCGCGGATTTAGGCCCGGGCTAAAGGGCTGCAGCCCCCCCATCTCAGCCCAGAGATACGTTTTCCAGCTGAGCTGATATACTCTAATGCATTTAAGGTCCGTAGTGTGTCCGTTATCAAAGCAGTTAATTGCTAACATCCGGTTGTTAATCTCTTGCCTGGGGGCTTTGTTGAGAGTGTAATTATCGATTAACAAGTTGTTCACGCTTGACCAGAGATATAGATCTATGTCACTGGCTTGGACCATTAGAACGGTGTTGTTGATTGACTGATCTGAGAGACGTGTTTCGACTGCTTTAGAATTAAGTTTTTCTGGTTTATTCTAAAATAGACTCATTTTCCATCTTAATAAATTTTGCGTATTACTTATTTTCATCCCACTTTAAAACAAACTTAAGTTTGTACAAATTATTTTTTGGTACAAGTTTAATCATTTTTCTATTTTATCGAATGTTGAAGTAAATATATTATAACATTTTTGATACATAGTTAATTAAGATACAGAATTGGATTTAAATAAAATCCTGTTATTAGTCTAAATATTAGAATCAGCCATTATTCCCTATCAATTTGTTGATATTTTTTATTTATATAGTCGGTTAAAAAGCTCTTTACAGCGTATGTTCACATATCATTTTTTTGACATTTAATAAAATTTACTTACTACTCACTTTCTTACTTTTATATAAGTATATATTCTGGTTGTTTGTTAACTCTTTACTGGTTGTGACATGGGTGAAGGTGGTCATCTTTTCATCATAATGCACCAGGGCTATTTCAAGATGCTCTTATTTCATTACCAATTGACTAACAGATATGCAGCTTGGCCAAGTTATTCCCAGGGTGACCGGCTTTCAGACAATGTTCCCGATCTTTCTTATCGATGATGGGCACTGCGGAATTCACTAAATCCAGAACAATAACCAATTTTAAGGCCCTAAAAATGCGTGATTGACCAGTTAAAAGTTCAATCTGTGCAATAAAAATGCACCAGAATGCTCAATTTAAGACCTTCATTTTTCAAAATTTCCGGGGGAAACCCCCGTACCCCCACCAACGGGAGGGGATACCCCTCCCGTACCCACCCCAAGTTGGGTCCACCAGCCCCCCCAGGTAGCCCTATTCTGTATCCGCCCCTGCGTGACCACAGAAGTAGTTCAACTTTCATTATAAAGTATAATGTACATTAGTCTTTGATGTTTAATAATTTTTCAAATATACACATTTTAAACAGAAATACCAATGTTGAATTTAATAACAAATGAAGGTTTGGTAATTATTGTTGACTCATAGTCTATGGCCACTGGCAAAATTCAAAGACAGCATGCAGCATCATATCATTAAATTATTCACAGTCTATTTTTAAAATCACTAAAACCATAAAAAATGTGTAAATGACATGAAATTACTTGACCCCTTTTACACAATAAGAATATATACTGACTAAAGTGTTTTCATTTTTCTAATTTAGTTTTTACTTTAGCTTTTAATTCAAATGTTACATTTACTCTGCATGAGACAGTCACTGTAGCTTGTGAAATTCTTTGTTGTATAGTAGGATTTGTTTCAATTTCAGAAATTCCTTCTATTTGTCCCTCCCATTCTTTTGACTCCTCCTCTTGAATACTTATAGGACGTCCCACTGCTTGATGTACAAACTTAGCCATTTCTTGTGCTTTCTGCTTAGCATTATGAACGGCAAGTAAACTTGCTTGTTGCCTAAAAATAAAGATATAATATTTAATATTTTATGAATACAATGTAAAAAAATGATTGTCTAAATAAATCATGAGATTAACTTTTAAGGATTGAAAATTTCATGCAGTAACATATGAATATTTATCAAATGAATACAGATAATTACTGTTAAGTCTACATAGTAAATGAGTAACCATGCAGATATTGAGATATATCTTAATTTTTCAAGAGTGGAGGCTCAAACAAGTGGTAAGAAAACCAGTATTGAGACTGTACATTTAACTGTATTACCATTATAGATTATGAACTTTTGTTGCAGAACTATAACTATCAAGGAAACAACTTTTGTTTAATATGTATAATAAATTCAACATTATGAATAATCACACTCTCTTGCCCTATATAGTGGATTTTATGAAGATCGGATAGAGTGTAGGCTTACAGCTAGATTATAGAAAGGATATCAATGAAGGGTTAGTTCACAATCTTGGCCAATATTTCAATGAGGTCCATACAGTATTGTTTGACAATAAAAGCTTACAGATTACAAACCTCAGTGTTTCTAAGGTTGTTCCTGCATGGTAAAACTCTGGCATTCCAACACTGACACTTTCATCTAATTTCTCAACTAAAAGATTACATGCAGTCTGACATTTATTGAAGTCTAAGAATACAACTATTACTTCTGTTGTCATGACGTACATACTCTCTGCTCTTCTTATATTTTTGTGAACTTGAATGTCTGTGTCCTGAAATAAACATGTATAAAATTAACAGGCCCGGATTTACCGGGGGGGCACAGGGGGCACGTGCCCCCCCACCTGGCCCCACAGATATTGACTCTCATACAAAGAAAAGGGCACAAAATCGGCACCATCAAAGCAATATCAACTCGACTTTTAGATTAATTTTAATATGCAATCATCCATCCGAGCTATAAAAAAGATAATGATCTAAATTGATACATTCAAGCATCTCAGGGTACCCAGATCGGGCCTTATCAATCGTTCAAATCATTGATCGTGCAAGTGTATGGTCCCTCTATACAGATACATAGATACCAATTGTTTATTGTCTATATTACACATACATCAACAGTATATTAAGACCGTCACCAGTGAAATTACCATGGTAACTAGCTTACGAGGCCTAAATTTGGTTATTGTGCACTCTCTAATCTTATTTAGTGGTGGAAATCATCGGCGTTTTCATAGCAAGATAGACAGAGAAAAGACGAGGACAGCTAGTCAAGTGCATTTTATACGTCACTACTATGACACTCGAACTTAGTTAATTTCGAAAACATGAACGATCGTCTGTTGATTTTTTATGGTATTAAAATTCCGAATAATTTTTAAAAAGTGACCGAGCCTAAACATAAATTAAGTATTTATGGAGGACATCGGCGTTTTTCATATCAAGTAATAGAATGAGAAAAGCCGAGTATAGTCGAATGAATGTTTGTCATTAAAATGAGTTAATTAAAAGTTAGTTAAAATCGGAAAAAACGAGCGTTTTATATAGTTGTTGTTTTTTTTAGAAAATTTAGGTAAATGAATTAAAGTTTCAAGTAACTTTTCAAGAGTGACCTACCCTACAACAAGTTTTCTAACGAAAAAGAAGACAAAAATTAATCAGTGGTTGAACATTTTTTTCATCCAATCATACATTAATAGGCTTGTGTTTCGTTACTTTGTAAATCGTTGCTTTTATTTTATATCATTTTACGTGTTTAAAATACTTGTATTCCTAAGGATTTTTTCCAAAGGAATCAAAAAATGTGATTCTTCAAAGGATTTTCACGTTTTGGATCGTCCCAACAACCATTCTTGTAAATCCACTGAAACGTCCGAAAAACTCACAACAACGCTGAATTTCAACACAATTTACTAAGCCTCTTATCCAAAAAAAACCGTATCATAAACCGGCTTTTTTGGATGTTAAATCAGGGAATTTTCTCATTGCATTCGGTGATTTTATACAAGTTTCCAAGTGTATTTTTTATAAATTCTCGGCATTTACAAGATGAAATTGCTGATTTTTTTGTAAATCAGGATTTTATCCATTCTCGTTCCTTGAAAACTTCGGGGTACGAGAATGGAATTTAATAAGCCAACAAATTAAATCTAAACGAACAAAACGGGCACATGCATGAAGGATACCTCAATTATAGCGCTCAATATTTCCTAGGTAGTGCCCAAAAGTGCTTAAAATGTAATGATAATTTACCAAATTTTAGCTTCATTTTATCCTTTTGAAGTGTGTTCAAAAGTCATCAGATTTACACCTTTGACATGCAAAAATTCAAAATTTTTCCACATCTTCGGGAGGGGATACCCCTCCCGTACCCACCCCAACCGTACTCCCCAATAATGACTCCTCTGTACCAGGCCCTGTGATCTAACTCACATGAGTGCATTTTCTTTATATATGAATATTTATAAAAAGCTTATCAATCGCATGAATCTGCAGAATTGTTACGAATTGCATTTCTGAAAAAAAAATGATAATTAACCTAGTATTAGCTTCATTCAATTTGTTTTAAGAGCATTTTAAAGTGCTCAGATTTGCACCTTTGACATGTGAAAAACTCAAAAATTTCTATACCGTCGGGATGGGGTACCCCTCCCGAACCCACCCCCTGTGCCCCCCCACTTACGACCCTTCTGGATCCGGCCTTGATTAATTTATTACTAACAATATTTTATTTAAGCATATACAGTCTAGCTGGAAATAGCTCAACACTCTGATTTAAGCAACATCTTAAATAAAGCCACCTTGATCTTACTTACTCTTCATCAAATTTTTCAGATTTTTATTAGTGAGCTCGAAGAGGGTGCCCTTGGGCACGCTCGAAAAGTGAGCTTTACGGTAACATGAATATGTGTCTGTGCTATACAATTGAATTTCAATAAAATAGCGGAAGTTGGCTTTAGTGGACATTGGAAGCTGATATTTGAAACCAAACATATCAGAAGTGATTTTATGGGCTCAAGTGGTTGGCATTTCTATTGGCTAAAACAATTCACTGCATTCATGGCATCATGCTATCTTTTAAACCTGCAAAATGTGCAAACGCGATTTTTTTACTTAACTTACCCTTAGATTGTATTTTAAAATAAATATTTGGTCAGTTTACTCATCTCCGCATTTACAGGTTTTATTAGGATTATACAAATATTTACCAATGCACTGTTTGTTCCGATGACGTCACTTAAAGACGTTCATGATAAAACTGGTACGTCACGTAATCTTACCGGGCATTGTTTAAAGTAAAATTAACATCCCTGCCCGTAAAAAATAAATGTTTTATCCAGAATTTTTTCATCTTAATCTCAATCCATGAGATAAAAATAAATGTAATATACATTTTTAAAGAAAAAAATGATTCAGTCGTAAAATAATGAGATGTTGTCAGATTTATTCTGAATGCAATTATTTAGGCAGTGATCTCCCCTAGGTTATTTAAAACGTCCCTGTGATAGGACCTAGATAAGATATACATATATGCATCGTCTAGCTTGCTTTGAGGCTTTGCCTTAGTCATATTATTATATTTTCACTTGTCTACGAAACCTGATTGATAACTAAACTGCTACACCATGAAATTCTGTTGAGAGGCTGCTCATAACATGCCCCCAGACCCTCAGCCTTTGTTACTTTGTATGAATTATGATCACCTTTATATTATGATTCTGGAATGTCTGTAAAATATAATCAAGTCTTCTTTGTATGCTATTCTTAACATCTTGTACATTATCTTTCTGACTATGAACTTTAACAGTAACTCTACAACGATCTGGTGGTAGAGAGACTTCACCCACTGCTGTCACTTGAATCATTCTATCCTTGTTGACAACCTCCCTGCCTTGATAACTTTGTGACTGCATTTTGTCAAGAACTGTCTCGTTTGATAATTGTTTTTGTTGTTTTCCTTGAGTTGTTATAGATGCAAACACTTGTGAAGGAACATAATGGGACATTTTGTGACAAACATAGACTTTATTATGTTTTCCCACCAGCACAAAATTTGTTTATACTTGTCAACTTCAAGTTACGAAGACGCTTGGATATTTTGTGTAAAGCGCTTGAATGTGGAGACCGTTTAGATCAAAGATAAAATGAAAATAATAATTTTCAATAACTGTATTAATATTAGACATTTTCTTTACTAAGAAAAGCAACTATATATTTAGAAACCAAATTAAAGACATATTGCTGTATCATTTTACCAAGAAGGAAATATTGTTTTGTTTGTTGTAAGCGGCATTGCCAACTGTGAAGTCCACAGCGGCCGTGAATTTTCGGAAACTTTCGACATTACGGGCGCAACATGTCTAGTTCAGGAAAACGGCCCGCAGGAACTGATGGAAGTGATCATTGGCATCGTGAAAGTGTGGCTTGGCAGTATAAAATTAGGTAATTACCATATAAGGTATTGGGTAGTTGGAGGTCGATCATCTATGTTGTTCTATTCGGCCCCTGTTGTGTTCGTACTCAAGTTGAACATGTTGCCCAAAGTTTTCGTTGTTTTAACGTTCATACATTATTCTCCATTCTGTAGATGTATTAGTGGGAATACTTTGTTTACACTTTTTAGTTTTTACAAGTTACTCATTTCATATGCACAGAGACTGAGATAGTCCTAAATATAAGACCCTACGTAACTTTTTTATCATTTTGACATTTCTCTGTTACGTAGGGTCTTAACGGATAGCTTCAAAAACGCATAGCAAAAATTTTAGTGTACAGACATCGAATCAGGTCTGAACGTTCTACTCGTTTTAATTCGAAAAATTTGCAATAAAACGATATACCAATAGAAAGATAAACGAAAAATACACATGATGAAAGTAAAATAATTTCAAATGCTAACCTTAGACAGTCGAAAAATCCATTTAAAATCCTTTATTAACGAGTACTTTCAGTTTGTCACAATAATCGTGCAATAATAGCCAAAGCAATCCGAATTTAAATTTGGTCACGCCATTTGTAAGAAATGATTTTGAACGAATATATTAGGTACAGTATAAAAGCCAGTATCCGGACCGTTCTGTGCATACTTGTGACTGTTGACAGTAAGAACGACTACTCTTGAGAGATTAAAATTCGTTTAAGTAAACTGTAAGCGATTCGAAACTTTATTTACCGACACGAATTCAGTTCAAAATGGAGGCAAGCGGCGACAATCCTGGATAGCAGGAAAAGTAATTGGTGTTTTCATATGGGAAAAAAATGATTTTTATCTTTTGCTTTATGGAAAGAATAAAAGTAAACTTTTATCTATCGATTGGTGCTAATTTGACCCACATTCATTTACTTTTTGAAAAAAATATTTTGCTATGCGTTTTTGAAGCAATCCGTTAAGACCCTGCATAACAGAAGAACGTCCGTATGATAAAATAGTTATGAAGGGTCTTATATTTAGGACTAAGACTGAGAGAGTTGTGTTGTAATATTTCTCAGACACCAGTCACCACTGCCCACCTTTCGATTAACTAACTCTTTAATAATTAGTTTATAGTTTGTTTCTACCAAATATGATCGGTTGATCATATAAACGTATGTTTATGTAGGTAGATTTCTAGTATGTTTCCCTGTCTGGTTTACTGTTCTTCAGTATTGTTAGTTAATGTTTTTAATCACTTATTTCGTACACATTGAATAATGGGGTTGGTGCGCAAATTTTTTAGAGTATTATAACACACGTGATAAAAGTAGTAAGTACAAAATAAAAAATAAATTTGCATCTTTAACATTGACTGCCATAAGTGCCATCAGTTGTAACATAAATTCAGCATCACTCGCAGTAATAAAATTAATATCGCCTCTCAAGTTGCATAATTAATTTATTAAAAGTTTATCTTATTACAATGATTACTAAAGTTTTAGCAACTCTAAATTTTTAATTATAAGTGATAGTTAAAATAACAAGTCCCCATTTAGGCTGTACCTTTCATATCACTGTTGTATTTAATATATAATTCTTAATAAAATCTTGATAAAAGAAGTTTTTGTAAGTCAATCTTTTATTTTTCTTTACAGTTCAATAAACAAGAGCAGATTAAAGTCATCACTTATTCTACACATACTTGTTGGACTTGTTGTGATTGTTCGTCTTTTACCTGGTCTTACTGCTTTAGTTGGATTACCAGTGTATCGTAGACTTCAACATTGGGAATTTCCTGCACCAAAAGCTTGGGAGTATGCTTGGATTGTTAGTTTATTATCTGCATTGTTTGGATTAAGGTCACTTCCAAGGAATGATATCCTCATATTGAAACAATTCTTAATAGGAAATGTTGTCTTTGGTATTTTACCAGTTCTGTATGGATTCTTAGATCTGTTTGATGAACTGGTTCTTTACTATAATGAGAAGAAGTATGCTGCTCAAATATTAGGATATCCTGCTGTACTTGTGTGGTATCTTTGTTTAACTGTTTGTATTCAGCTTCACATGTTCTCCATGTATTTTGGTGTGAATTTATTGAAAGCATGGAAGCCCAAGGACAAGAAAACAAAGTGAATAAAAATCTTCAACTATGGAAAGCCTAAACTTTTATATCAAATATTTTACCAAATTGTGCCGTCAGTAAGTTAATCTGTGCTACATTAACATTGATGCAATCCTATTATGATCCATATCAAACTGTGTTCAAATTTAGTGTTGAAAGTTCTCTACACTTAGATACGACTTTTACATAAAAATTACCATGTATTCCATGTATCTGCAGAATTAAGACTATTGAATACAGAAGTTGAGATTTTTATGATCATGTTTATTCTTGGATACATTGGCTAGAAGATAGCAGAAATGCATTTATTACGGTGTGCAATATTTACAATAAAAAATATGCTACGGATATTCCACAAGTTAAACCTACACATTGTTCATGATTAAATCAAACTAAACTTTATTGTGTTAGAATATATGTTAATATGTTTTTGTCTCATATGAACTTTTTCTCTTATAGAAAAAATATTTATTTTTAAATCTTTATTTGCCAATTTCTAACTGCTACTTATATGTATAGCTATAATTTAACTGTTATGATTTTTGGTTTTATTTACAAGAAATACTGCTGTGCCATTGTTGTAATTTGTCTGTGTAAAAACATGATTACAGATTTGCCGATCTGATCATTACTTATCATCTGCTAGAAAGATTTTTATAGATCTGTAGATGTGACAGTCACCAAGCTTCTGTCACCCTTTGATTCCTGGTGATTGTATCCATGTTGACCAAAGCCTTCGTATATTTGAGGGAGTTGCCATTATAAGTAACTACAATATGAATGAACATCTGTAATATTTATGACTTTGTTTTGAACACTGAGCTGAAGGCAGGTTGAAATGTAGTTTCAATGATAGAGCAATTTATTGGAAACAGTATTCTTAAAATGAAGTTTATGACTAGAAAAGTTAAAAAGGCTGGTAGGGGAGATCCAAATGTCCGAATGAGATTGACAATTTGTATAATTACCATCATAGACTTTAATCATGTATAATATAAGTATTTGAATTGTTTTGTTTATTTGATGTTAAATTCATGTTTATTTATGTACAAATCTAATTATTTTTATTACTTAGAACTTTAGGATATTTATCATTAATTGTTTACTGGTCACTGTTTTTTTGTTGTATTAAATGATCCATACCAAAGGACTAGAAACTTTTTTTAATGTAAAATTTCAGAGATTTCACAAAAGGAAGTATGGGTGTTACATTATCACTTATACTCTCTTATTTTGATCTAGTATGTCCAAGTCATTCAATTGCCTCTAATGACCTAAATATCTTGAGTTTAGGGTGATATTTAATCTTACATGTAGTCTGGTTATGGTTTGTTTGTCTTTAAATTATGGTTATTGATATGTATACTTATAATGCATTGCATGTTATGATGTTTTATTATCTTTGAATTTTATCTCTATTTGGTAAGGACAAATTGTGTCTATCGACCAGACTATATCATGTCCATAGGTTAATTTGGAAGATATGTTGACACTGATTTTTACCGTATGAATTAATGGTCTGATGGATTAATCTGTTACTGGCAAAAAACATTTTTGATATGGAAGAACAATGTGTGTTCTGAAATGATGGTGTACATTGTCATGGTATTTCAGTAGATGAAAATCTGTTATACAGAATCTTTAATAAGGCAAGGCATAGCCAGACTTTTGCTTCATGAACATAATAGCTAGGTTTGTTGGTAGTCAATGTGGCTTTAGATTTGCTCCCAAAACTATTTCCATGTACCTGCTATGCCTAATATGAAGAAGTTATTGTTTCAGTTTATTACGATTAAACCTTTTGATCCTTCTTACATAAGTTTGCATTGTTTGACATTATGTCTTAGTGTGTGTGTAAGGATTGTTAAAAATTGTACTTACATTAATTTTTACAACATTTTTCTGTCTCCATTCCAGTTAGTTTGTATCAATTTGATTTTGATATATCTGTTTTATTTTAGTATTACCCAGCAGTATTGACCATATTGGCCTTAGTGATTAATATTGTTGGTTCACAGTGATAAATTACTAATTATCATATCATTGTTTCGCTGCTAGATGCTTTATGTAGCATTTTATAGTATCAGTTTAAATTTATTTACACATAAATGAATTGTAAATTGATAGTGATTTTATGCCAGATTATGGGGACAATAAGCTGCCTTGTCAATATGGAAAAAGTGACTAAAATTCACTCTCTTCATATGCATTCATTTTTCTATACAGATATTGACAAACTGTTTAAGTCAAGGGCTCGGTTTCATTAAAAAAATCCTAGGACATGTTGAGGCCAATATTGCTGTGTGATACAAAATTTACATATCAAGGGTTGCCCGCAGTGCTGTAGTAAGTACCTTGGGTAAGAGTGAGTTACTACAGTCTTGCAGGCAACTCTCGATATTCAAATGTATGTGTATTACAATGAGGGTGAGGTTAAATTATTTTTGTGTTTGTTTTTTAGCAATAGCTTGGTGACTGTTTATTTTATATTTATATTTGATATGGCCTAGAACTATAACTTCATCTTTTTTTGCTCTGATGTATACATGAATGTACAGAGTAAAATCAATGACTGATGTATTACTTGTTTGAAACAATTTGCAGGGCTTGACAAATTTGTGGTTATCCTTTTTTGCCCCTTATCATGCCTTATGACCTAATTTTTGGTTCAGGCAACTTGTTACTACTACTGAACATTATAATAAAGGCAAGTAAAAAATATAGGTGGTTTTCCTACTGGGCCACCTACTTTATGTCAAGCCCTGAAATTTGTATCATTAAACTTGACAGACTTTAACTTTGTATCTCCAATGTTTTTTATTGGCCTTAATCTTAGATTGTATTTCAATGTCTAGGACTAGTTGTAAGTGTAAATGCATATGTGATCTATTATGTCCATGAAATCATACCATGTAACATTGATAAACTTAGTAATCATGTTACTATAACTTCTAAATTGTTAAATTCTTGGTTCAATAAAGTTGTAATATTAATGTTTGAACTTTGTAGTTGAATACTAGGTATGTTGATGTTACAGTGTAATTTTTCATGAACATTTAAGATCAAAAACTTGAAGGCAGTTTGATATTTCCTTTCCAAAACAATGATTTTGTTTCATGACAAAGCAGTTATATTTTCTATATTCTATTATTTATATTTGATTGTTTGACATGTTCTTGTATTGATCTGTAAGATTGACTGTCTGACTGGAATGTTTATTACCAATTGGTTTAGAGTTTAGTTTGTAAGGCTCATTTTATTGACTTTAAAAATCACGTGCAGATTTTTCATGACAATCTGAAATTTTAGGCTATAAATGTCTCTCCTAGATGCATATACAATGTGCAAGATTTTTACAGCTGTAAAAATGCCAATAGCATTTATAGATGAAAAGCAATCTTTCATGAAATTAAATATTGGCAATATTAGTGAAAATTCAACAACATAATTTATATATTGCAGGAACTTCTGTGAGTGATAGACTAATAAAATGGGCCTTTAGTTGAGATAAAATCCACCATGATCCTGGTATTACTTTCTGTGTTATAATTGAATCCTTAATGTATTTTCTATGATTCATGTTATTACAATTTAAACTATAACATGTTCTATAGAAGTAAATCTATAGTTTTCCTTCCTTTGATTGCTGCTATGTTAATAAAATATATTATTGAACCTATCACTGTTTGTTTTTTTATCATTTTGTCCTATAGCTTTCACTTGTACTAGGGGGTAACTATTTTTATCTTTACTTTAAATCAGTCTTAAACGTAAGCTGGCTGCAATAACCTAAATGCAATGCAAAAGATCAGCTATTAACACCACTTTGGTTATTTCAAAATCATGCGATTTTTAAGTTGCCAATTCTGACTTTTAGATGAAAAAGGTCCATATTTCAAGACAAATCTATTATTCAGACCATCAACATTGGTCATAGATGGAAATTTACAAATGACTGAACATACATTTTACTTCATTAAGTATTACTTTGATTACATATAGTCCGGTATATAAACTACAAAAATCGACTGAACCGTGCATGGAATGATGTAGAAAATGTTTTTGCATTTTCTTGAAGCTAAGACACTGTAGTTTACGAAACTGGATGATGCCACTTCGGCACTCTTGGGCAACTCTGAAAATTCAAGATGGCGGACAAAATGGCGGATGAGAGCTGATTAATGTATAATAAGTCCATCTTTATCACAGTCCGATAATTTAAAGAGCTAAAATTAGTCTAACATTACCTGCAATTTTATTTCATGCAATTTTGGAACCCTTCATTTTTTTCCAATCCAAGATGGCGGACAAAATGACGGATTAAAGCTACATTTGTCGGGAATATCAAACACAATGAGCAAAATCGTACACTGAGTCATATAAAAAAAGTTTAATGCATTTTTGTAGTAATTACTCTTTAGTTTAGTTTATAAAACTGGTTGATGCTACACTGGCATCATTTGGCAATTCCCAAAATCCAAGATGGTGGCTAGAATGGCGTAAATAACTAGCTGTCGGGTATATATCAACCACAATGAGCTAAGTCATAGACTGGGGTACATACAAAATGATTTCAATGCATTTTATTTTGTAGTTTTACTTTTGTTTATGTAACCAATTGATGCCATGCTGGTATTCTTTGATAACTTCAAGAATCCAAGATGGTGGTCAAAATGAATTATAAGAGCTGGAAAGTTAATTTCAAGTCACATAAATAGACATAACTCCACACTAATGGGTGTACAGCAACATGTTTAGGTTCTTTATATCTCTTGCTCTTGCGAAAATTAAATCATTGATACTATAGCTTGTCAGTTGACTCTAGAAGCAAATTGTTTCTAAGATGGCAATTTAGAGACACTATTCTGATAATATTTACATGTAATTCATTGAACAACATAGGTTGTAATACAATATTTTAATATCCTTAGAATAACGACCACTTTTACATATATGTTTGCCACTTCAATAATCAATATGTACTAAAAAGAAGTTATAAACAAAGAAAAAGACAAATGATATTGAAAATATTGTGTGCATGTTCTATTATCTTTCAAGGTATTCTAAGAATATATTAATGCCAAAGCAATTGATAGAAATTATGTTGACATTGTAACACATTTTGATAGTAAATAAGAGATATAGCAATAGGATTTCAAGTTCGATCTTGACATCAGATATCACAACTGTATCATAAGTGTTCTTTATTTCATTGTAAATGACTCTATCCATTGATCAAAAAGGAGAAATATCTAAAGCAAATTTTCATCACAAGTTTGTAGTATAATTTGTTTTTAATTACAAGGACAGAGAGAAATTAAGTCGCGTAGATGCCAATTCTATAAGCGTATACACTGCTATTTGAACCCAGTGTCCAGCTCATAATTTAGAAAATAGTGTTACCCTGTGCAAGATGGTGGTTTTAAGGAATTCACCAATTACAAAACATGGCCAAGTAGAAAATTTAGAAATGTGTTGTTTCACTTAAGTCTAAATATCTTGAAAGAACACATAACAGATCTGATGCATCAGTGTTAAAAGTTCAAACAGGCCTGATAACTAAACACAATTGGAGTATATTCACTGTCAACTGCAGTCATCCCAAAGAAGGATGGTAGGTTGAGACAATTTGTCAATCTCGTACGTTATATTCAAATATGTTCCACTCCAAACATTATAAACGATGCATTGTAAGATATGGTGATTCTCCATTTTTTCGGTAAAATAACAAATATGTTTAATCGCATTTACCTTTAAGACCTGGTACGAGAAGACACAGACAACAAAATTGTACAACAAATGATCTATTTTTGTTGCTGCAATTTGCTGAGCACCAAAAATATCTGACGACATTGGTGTGCTGATTCTCATTTTGAAATATCTATCTTGTAAGAGGGACACTATAACAATGGGTTCAACTAACATTCGTTCAAAAAGTAATGTCACCTATCCTACACCAAAAGTGAAGAAAGTTATGCATGTTATCTTTTGGCCATAAGGTATTACCCACTTGGATACTTTCTAAAGATAATAATCATTAATATGTTAAGTTTACCATTGCATGTGATGTGCTTAGGGTGTTGTGTGAAAAATACTCTGTAAATAGAAATTTGTGTTGTCACTGGAAATGTTAATTGTTATCAATATACAAAAACGACCAGAGAAATTGTGCTATCGTTATGTAATATTAGACTGAAGCGAACTTAAACATTTAAGCATATTTTTATTCTAATTTATTCTAGTTTAGTCAAGTTAGACTGTATCATTGTTTGTGTAATGATAATAAAAAGCTCAATCAATTAGTTTCTTTCTCATTTTAAATAGCACATGCTTATTTTGCAATTTATATGTTTCAGTTTATTTTTACTGCATCAAAAATTTTCAACTAAAAGGATTATAAGCTTTTCAAATATCCACACATATTGCAATCTTAAACAAAATGATTGATCTTCATTATGGTCCTATAATAAATTGTCTTGTAAACTGTATATTAACCCCATTTTATTTTCCCGTTTTTCTTTATTTAAATGGCAATTTGGAAATTAAATTAGTTTGTCCATTCCAATTATTTATCAAATTTTTATTTCATTAAATCAAGAAAATAAGTAACATAATTAATTAATTGTATGATATTGGACTTCAAATTCAGGGCTGATAGATACGGCGTTCACTACGGCATTATAACCAAATACTCGGCCATCATGGGAAAAAAGACCTTTCTTAAATACCTCGGCTAATATGACATTCATGTATTTTGATTGGATTCGAATGTCAAAATGGCCGAGTTTTCTCATGAAGGCAGTGTTTTTCTTCCACAAAAAATGCTGCCATTTTGAATGTTGGTACAATCTGAGTGTTTTGATAGGGACCCTATCTGCGATCATAGTGAATTAAGTGTTTTCATAATGGCCTGTTATTTGGCTGAAGACAGTAATTATAGCCCGAGGCCGCAGGCCGAAGGCTAATATGACTGTCTTCAACCAAATAACTTTATCAGTATGAAAACACTTCATTATTTACAATACATTATTGCTAAAAAATAGAACTGGTTGAATTTGCTTCGTAACCGTAATCTTGGACTCCACCTTGAATCTTGAGTTGCTTATAGATGATCAGGTGAGTAGTTTTACAAACTGGAGAGTTTAGGATTAAAAAAAAAAACAAAAAAAAACATTGAAACTTAAAACCACACGTGTTTGTTTCCGTCCATATATGTATATTATATACTAAACTATTAGATCACATCCACCATTTTAGCCGCCATTTTGGATTTATAATTGTTTATAATAACTTTTAACTTAGTAAAATTAATCGGTTTCTTTAATGACATGAACTATTCTTTAAGTAAAAAAAATCTACACAACTCAGTCTCTTTCTGCCAGTTTGTTCTATAATACTGGGCTAAAAGCATTTGTCCGCCATTTTTACGCCATTTTGCCCGCCATTTTGAATTTAAAAATTTGTATATGAATAACAAAATTTAACAAACTAGATCTACAAATGTTGAAATCACTTTTGTCCTTCATTTTAAGAACATGATGTGTAAAATACATTTTGCATGTATAATTTAGCATCTAGCCGCCATCTTAGTCGCCGTCTTGGATTCTGGGAGTTGCCCAAGGATGACAAAACTTAAGCTTAAACTTATTCATTTGATTAAACGCCTATTTCTATGTTACATATTCAATGGCGTTGTACAAAAATGTTATAAAAATAATAATACATGTAAGTAAAAAACCCTCCACCATAAAAACATATGTATATACAATAACACAAATAAATAAAAAGCCTTTATAATTCATATTTTGGACATACATCCTTCACAGTTCATGATTCCACCTAAGTTTACATTTTTATCACTATATAATAAATTTCTTATTTATTTCTATTTATTTTACATTGAAAATTGGTGTCCTGAACAGTATAACATGATGCCACTGTTAACCGGACATGTCCTGAACAGTGTAACATAATGCCACTGTTAACCAGACAATTCCCCAAAGGTGTCGAAACATCACCTTTAAAGGGCCCTTAATACATCCCCAAAGGTGTCGAAACATCACCTTTAAAGGACAAAGTGGCATCAATCGGATTTGGAACCAGTAAGACCATGTCTACCAATAAATTGAATAACATTTTCTACATCATTTCGTGTAAGGTCATCCTTGGTGTTGGCCGGACTAATATGATGTAATAAGTACATCATATCAGACATGCACTATTTCTCTGTTCAAATGATATTCCATACTAGATTACATGTAATAGCTGTGAAGTCAGTAAACGTGCATAAGCATGAAACTTGGACTTGTGTACATGTATTTCTATCATATGACTCATTCCCACTTAGAATGTACATTTGATGTCTCCAACGTTTATCAAGTTTCCAGGAATCTAACTTACAGAATTTTTGTAAATGAAATGCATATTTACAAGTGATAGTGCTATAGTAAAAATATAAACGACATATTTCGTAAAGAAAACTTCGATTTTTTCAAAATATTGTCTCTTAATTAAGCTAGGGGGTAGAAAATCCCTATGTCTCCAATGACAAATTCTTACAGTTAGCTTCAAATTGTTAAAAAATTCAGACAGATTTCCAATTAAATATATCTTTAATATGTCAATTATTACTAAGTCCTCAAGAAAAACACATATTATAATGTAAATTCAAAAATAATTTTCCACACCTCATACAACAAACGTTGTCTCCAAACACCGATAACGTACGGGACATTTATTTAAAGGCTTCATTAATCTCACAGCTTTGCACTCTTTACAAACTATTTTTGTGTAAGTAAAGTCCATAAAGATATATACTAATGATAAGATATTCATTTTAGCTGAAATTTTATTGGTATCGGTAATTTATGAGCTCATTTATTAAAAAATGAATCGTAATTTTCACCACGTAACGAACGGGACAATTAGTAAAATCAAAATATCTAATAAACCTTTTCAAATAGATATATAAATTCTTCATTGAACTGATCTTCATTGATTAAATAAAAAGTTTATAAAGTGTTTTTATAATTCATTTAAAGTGCATATTTGTGACACACAAAAAACCACTAAATACAAAATGAAAAATAACGTACGAGTCCGTAACGTACGGGACAAAATGTGACACAATAATTGATAATCGTCTGAATATTTATGATAAATTGCTTTTGTAAGGTTCCTTAACATGCATTTAATCTTCACAGGCGAAAATATTATGGGAACGGCAATTATAATGAAATTGATGATGTTCAAAAGTAACTATCAAGAGTGACGGGAAAATAACTTATAGTACTTATTATTTGCAATTAATGATGAATAGTTTGCATTGTTCTTAATTGAATACCATCTAGCTTTGAAATGATAAATTAAAACAATGCCTCGTTTGATCAAATTATAACTTTAGAATAATTTAGCACACACTGCAATAATTTGATCAGGTTCATACATTATCTTACTTATTTAATAACGTACGGGACACTGTAGAATTGTCTAAACATGCATTTGCCGGATGATTTGATGGTTGTAAATCACATGTTACCCCACTACTAAATAGCTTTTATTAGTTTATGCGTTAGTTTGCTCTGTTTCTTTGTTAAACTTGTCACAAAATTGTTGAATGTTGTTCTCTTGGAAAAATGAAAATGGTTCGCGTAATTATTGTAATTGAGAGATATTATTGTAGTTTTATATGTAAAACACAAGTACATTGAATTGTACAACAAATTACAGAACAATGTAAGTTGTATTCTTACAGTTTAACTTAGTTATCAATAGTTTAGATGACCAAACTGAAGTATATAACGTACGAGCCAATTTTGCTAACGTACGGGACAACAATTATATTCTTTATTGGTTGCTTTGTGGTGGTTCACATGCACACAACGTTTTGTTATAACACTAAGACAATGGTATCTAACTATTTTAAACAGTTTCATTCTATATTTAACTTGTTTGCATCGTTCTGGAACAGTTGATATGAATGACACTTTTAAAACAAATAAAACTTGTGAAAATAGCGTATTCACTAATTTTGTTTTTCTGAAAGTATCTGGCTTACTCTTCAGTCTTAATCATTTATTCCGAAACATAATACCTTATAGAATGCAACCGTATTGAATTTCTCAACAGTTTGACCATTACTACTTTTAAATAAGTGAAATTTACAGCACATGTTCGATTTTCATAAGCACATTTATTAATGGTAGGTGTGACCTTACACCAGCCTATATCTAAAAAAGTATACTAGCCCAGCTGAAAAGATTTTTATACTGCGTTCAGAACATGTCTACAATGCCTTTAATTGATTTAAAACTCATATTTGATGACATGAAAAAAATGAAAAAAAATTTGCCCATATGTCCACTTTAATTGGGATTGAGTCATACACTGCTATTTGAACCCAGTGTCCAGCTCATAATTTAGAAAATAGTGTTACCCTGTGCAAGATGGTGGTTTTAAGGAATTCACCAATTACAAAACATGGCCAAGTAGAAAATTTAGAAATGTGTTGTTTCACTTAAGTCTAAATATCTTGAAAGAACACATAACAGATCTGATGCATCAGTGTTAAAAGTTCAAACAGGCCTGATAACTAAACACAATTGGAGTATATTCACTGTCAACTGCAGTCATCCCAAAGAAGGATGGTAGGTTGAGACAATTTGTCAATCTCGTACGTTATATTCAAATATGTTCCACTCCAAACATTATAAACGATGCATTGTAAGATATGGTGATTCTCCATTTTTTCGGTAAAATAACAAATATGTTTAATCGCATTTACCTTTAAGACCTGGTACGAGAAGACACAGACAACAAAATTGTACAACAAATGATCTATTTTTGTTGCTGCAATTTGCTGAGCACCAAAAATATCTGACGACATTGGTGTGCTGATTCTCATTTTGAAATATCTATCTTGTAAGAGGGACACTATAACAATGGGTTCAACTAACATTCGTTCAAAAAGTAATGTCACCTATCCTACACCAAAAGTGAAGAAAGTTATGCATGTTATCTTTTGGCCATAAGGTATTACCCACTTGGATACTTTCTAAAGATAATAATCATTAATATGTTAAGTTTACCATTGCATGTGATGTGCTTAGGGTGTTGTGTGAAAAATACTCTGTAAATAGAAATTTGTGTTGTCACTGGAAATGTTAATTGTTATCAATATACAAAAACGACCAGAGAAATTGTGCTATCGTTATGTAATATTAGACTGAAGCGAACTTAAACATTTAAGCATATTTTTATTCTAATTTATTCTAGTTTAGTCAAGTTAGACTGTATCATTGTTTGTGTAATGATAATAAAAAGCTCAATCAATTAGTTTCTTTCTCATTTTAAATAGCACATGCTTATTTTGCAATTTATATGTTTCAGTTTATTTTTACTGCATCAAAAATTTTCAACTAAAAGGATTATAAGCTTTTCAAATATCCACACATATTGCAATCTTAAACAAAATGATTGATCTTCATTATGGTCCTATAATAAATTGTCTTGTAAACTGTATATTAACCCCATTTTATTTTCCCGTTTTTCTTTATTTAAATGGCAATTTGGAAATTAAATTAGTTTGTCCATTCCAATTATTTATCAAATTTTTATTTCATTAAATCAAGAAAATAAGTAACATAATTAATTAATTGTATGATATTGGACTTCAAATTCAGGGCTGATAGATACGGCGTTCACTACGGCATTATAACCAAATACTCGGCCATCATGGGAAAAAAGACCTTTCTTAAATACCTCGGCTAATATGACATTCATGTATTTTGATTGGATTCGAATGTCAAAATGGCCGAGTTTTCTCATGAAGGCAGTGTTTTTCTTCCACAAAAAATGCTGCCATTTTGAATGTTGGTACAATCTGAGTGTTTTGATAGGGACCCTATCTGCGATCATAGTGAATTAAGTGTTTTCATAATGGCCTGTTATTTGGCTGAAGACAGTAATTATAGCCCGAGGCCGCAGGCCGAAGGCTAATATGACTGTCTTCAACCAAATAACTTTATCAGTATGAAAACACTTCATTATTTACAATACATTATTGCTAAAAAATAGAACTGGTTGAATTTGCTTCGTAACCGTAATCTTGGACTCCACCTTGAATCTTGAGTTGCTTATAGATGATCAGGTGAGTAGTTTTACAAACTGGAGAGTTTAGGATTAAAAAAAAAAACAAAAAAAAACATTGAAACTTAAAACCACACGTGTTTGTTTCCGTCCATATATGTATATTATATACTAAACTATTAGATCACATCCACCATTTTAGCCGCCATTTTGGATTTATAATTGTTTATAATAACTTTTAACTTAGTAAAATTAATCGGTTTCTTTAATGACATGAACTATTCTTTAAGTAAAAAAAATCTACACAACTCAGTCTCTTTCTGCCAGTTTGTTCTATAATACTGGGCTAAAAGCATTTGTCCGCCATTTTTACGCCATTTTGCCCGCCATTTTGAATTTAAAAATTTGTATATGAATAACAAAATTTAACAAACTAGATCTACAAATGTTGAAATCACTTTTGTCCTTCATTTTAAGAACATGATGTGTAAAATACATTTTGCATGTATAATTTAGCATCTAGCCGCCATCTTAGTCGCCGTCTTGGATTCTGGGAGTTGCCCAAGGATGACAAAACTTAAGCTTAAACTTATTCATTTGATTAAACGCCTATTTCTATGTTACATATTCAATGGCGTTGTACAAAAATGTTATAAAAATAATAATACATGTAAGTAAAAAACCCTCCACCATAAAAACATATGTATATACAATAACACAAATAAATAAAAAGCCTTTATAATTCATATTTTGGACATACATCCTTCACAGTTCATGATTCCACCTAAGTTTACATTTTTATCACTATATAATAAATTTCTTATTTATTTCTATTTATTTTACATTGAAAATTGGTGTCCTGAACAGTATAACATGATGCCACTGTTAACCGGACATGTCCTGAACAGTGTAACATAATGCCACTGTTAACCAGACAATTCCCCAAAGGTGTCGAAACATCACCTTTAAAGGGCCCTTAATACATCCCCAAAGGTGTCGAAACATCACCTTTAAAGGACAAAGTGGCATCAATCGGATTTGGAACCAGTAAGACCATGTCTACCAATAAATTGAATAACATTTTCTACATCATTTCGTGTAAGGTCATCCTTGGTGTTGGCCGGACTAATATGATGTAATAAGTACATCATATCAGACATGCACTATTTCTCTGTTCAAATGATATTCCATACTAGATTACATGTAATAGCTGTGAAGTCAGTAAACGTGCATAAGCATGAAACTTGGACTTGTGTACATGTATTTCTATCATATGACTCATTCCCACTTAGAATGTACATTTGATGTCTCCAACGTTTATCAAGTTTCCAGGAATCTAACTTACAGAATTTTTGTAAATGAAATGCATATTTACAAGTGATAGTGCTATAGTAAAAATATAAACGACATATTTCGTAAAGAAAACTTCGATTTTTTCAAAATATTGTCTCTTAATTAAGCTAGGGGGTAGAAAATCCCTATGTCTCCAATGACAAATTCTTACAGTTAGCTTCAAATTGTTAAAAAATTCAGACAGATTTCCAATTAAATATATCTTTAATATGTCAATTATTACTAAGTCCTCAAGAAAAACACATATTATAATGTAAATTCAAAAATAATTTTCCACACCTCATACAACAAACGTTGTCTCCAAACACCGATAACGTACGGGACATTTATTTAAAGGCTTCATTAATCTCACAGCTTTGCACTCTTTACAAACTATTTTTGTGTAAGTAAAGTCCATAAAGATATATACTAATGATAAGATATTCATTTTAGCTGAAATTTTATTGGTATCGGTAATTTATGAGCTCATTTATTAAAAAATGAATCGTAATTTTCACCACGTAACGAACGGGACAATTAGTAAAATCAAAATATCTAATAAACCTTTTCAAATAGATATATAAATTCTTCATTGAACTGATCTTCATTGATTAAATAAAAAGTTTATAAAGTGTTTTTATAATTCATTTAAAGTGCATATTTGTGACACACAAAAAACCACTAAATACAAAATGAAAAATAACGTACGAGTCCGTAACGTACGGGACAAAATGTGACACAATAATTGATAATCGTCTGAATATTTATGATAAATTGCTTTTGTAAGGTTCCTTAACATGCATTTAATCTTCACAGGCGAAAATATTATGGGAACGGCAATTATAATGAAATTGATGATGTTCAAAAGTAACTATCAAGAGTGACGGGAAAATAACTTATAGTACTTATTATTTGCAATTAATGATGAATAGTTTGCATTGTTCTTAATTGAATACCATCTAGCTTTGAAATGATAAATTAAAACAATGCCTCGTTTGATCAAATTATAACTTTAGAATAATTTAGCACACACTGCAATAATTTGATCAGGTTCATACATTATCTTACTTATTTAATAACGTACGGGACACTGTAGAATTGTCTAAACATGCATTTGCCGGATGATTTGATGGTTGTAAATCACATGTTACCCCACTACTAAATAGCTTTTATTAGTTTATGCGTTAGTTTGCTCTGTTTCTTTGTTAAACTTGTCACAAAATTGTTGAATGTTGTTCTCTTGGAAAAATGAAAATGGTTCGCGTAATTATTGTAATTGAGAGATATTATTGTAGTTTTATATGTAAAACACAAGTACATTGAATTGTACAACAAATTACAGAACAATGTAAGTTGTATTCTTACAGTTTAACTTAGTTATCAATAGTTTAGATGACCAAACTGAAGTATATAACGTACGAGCCAATTTTGCTAACGTACGGGACAACAATTATATTCTTTATTGGTTGCTTTGTGGTGGTTCACATGCACACAACGTTTTGTTATAACACTAAGACAATGGTATCTAACTATTTTAAACAGTTTCATTCTATATTTAACTTGTTTGCATCGTTCTGGAACAGTTGATATGAATGACACTTTTAAAACAAATAAAACTTGTGAAAATAGCGTATTCACTAATTTTGTTTTTCTGAAAGTATCTGGCTTACTCTTCAGTCTTAATCATTTATTCCGAAACATAATACCTTATAGAATGCAACCGTATTGAATTTCTCAACAGTTTGACCATTACTACTTTTAAATAAGTGAAATTTACAGCACATGTTCGATTTTCATAAGCACATTTATTAATGGTAGGTGTGACCTTACACCAGCCTATATCTAAAAAAGTATACTAGCCCAGCTGAAAAGATTTTTATACTGCGTTCAGAACATGTCTACAATGCCTTTAATTGATTTAAAACTCATATTTGATGACATGAAAAAAATGAAAAAAAATTTGCCCATATGTCCACTTTAATTGGGATTGAGTCATACACTGCTATTTGAACCCAGTGTCCAGCTCATAATTTAGAAAATAGTGTTACCCTGTGCAAGATGGTGGTTTTAAGGAATTCACCAATTACAAAACATGGCCAAGTAGAAAATTTAGAAATGTGTTGTTTCACTTAAGTCTAAATATCTTGAAAGAACACATAACAGATCTGATGCATCAGTGTTAAAAGTTCAAACAGGCCTGATAACTAAACACAATTGGAGTATATTCACTGTCAACTGCAGTCATCCCAAAGAAGGATGGTAGGTTGAGACAATTTGTCAATCTCGTACGTTATATTCAAATATGTTCCACTCCAAACATTATAAACGATGCATTGTAAGATATGGTGATTCTCCATTTTTTCGGTAAAATAACAAATATGTTTAATCGCATTTACCTTTAAGACCTGGTACGAGAAGACACAGACAACAAAATTGTACAACAAATGATCTATTTTTGTTGCTGCAATTTGCTGAGCACCAAAAATATCTGACGACATTGGTGTGCTGATTCTCATTTTGAAATATCTATCTTGTAAGAGGGACACTATAACAATGGGTTCAACTAACATTCGTTCAAAAAGTAATGTCACCTATCCTACACCAAAAGTGAAGAAAGTTATGCATGTTATCTTTTGGCCATAAGGTATTACCCACTTGGATACTTTCTAAAGATAATAATCATTAATATGTTAAGTTTACCATTGCATGTGATGTGCTTAGGGTGTTGTGTGAAAAATACTCTGTAAATAGAAATTTGTGTTGTCACTGGAAATGTTAATTGTTATCAATATACAAAAACGACCAGAGAAATTGTGCTATCGTTATGTAATATTAGACTGAAGCGAACTTAAACATTTAAGCATATTTTTATTCTAATTTATTCTAGTTTAGTCAAGTTAGACTGTATCATTGTTTGTGTAATGATAATAAAAAGCTCAATCAATTAGTTTCTTTCTCATTTTAAATAGCACATGCTTATTTTGCAATTTATATGTTTCAGTTTATTTTTACTGCATCAAAAATTTTCAACTAAAAGGATTATAAGCTTTTCAAATATCCACACATATTGCAATCTTAAACAAAATGATTGATCTTCATTATGGTCCTATAATAAATTGTCTTGTAAACTGTATATTAACCCCATTTTATTTTCCCGTTTTTCTTTATTTAAATGGCAATTTGGAAATTAAATTAGTTTGTCCATTCCAATTATTTATCAAATTTTTATTTCATTAAATCAAGAAAATAAGTAACATAATTAATTAATTGTATGATATTGGACTTCAAATTCAGGGCTGATAGATACGGCGTTCACTACGGCATTATAACCAAATACTCGGCCATCATGGGAAAAAAGACCTTTCTTAAATACCTCGGCTAATATGACATTCATGTATTTTGATTGGATTCGAATGTCAAAATGGCCGAGTTTTCTCATGAAGGCAGTGTTTTTCTTCCACAAAAAATGCTGCCATTTTGAATGTTGGTACAATCTGAGTGTTTTGATAGGGACCCTATCTGCGATCATAGTGAATTAAGTGTTTTCATAATGGCCTGTTATTTGGCTGAAGACAGTAATTATAGCCCGAGGCCGCAGGCCGAAGGCTAATATGACTGTCTTCAACCAAATAACTTTATCAGTATGAAAACACTTCATTATTTACAATACATTATTGCTAAAAAATAGAACTGGTTGAATTTGCTTCGTAACCGTAATCTTGGACTCCACCTTGAATCTTGAGTTGCTTATAGATGATCAGGTGAGTAGTTTTACAAACTGGAGAGTTTAGGATTAAAAAAAAAAACAAAAAAAAACATTGAAACTTAAAACCACACGTGTTTGTTTCCGTCCATATATGTATATTATATACTAAACTATTAGATCACATCCACCATTTTAGCCGCCATTTTGGATTTATAATTGTTTATAATAACTTTTAACTTAGTAAAATTAATCGGTTTCTTTAATGACATGAACTATTCTTTAAGTAAAAAAAATCTACACAACTCAGTCTCTTTCTGCCAGTTTGTTCTATAATACTGGGCTAAAAGCATTTGTCCGCCATTTTTACGCCATTTTGCCCGCCATTTTGAATTTAAAAATTTGTATATGAATAACAAAATTTAACAAACTAGATCTACAAATGTTGAAATCACTTTTGTCCTTCATTTTAAGAACATGATGTGTAAAATACATTTTGCATGTATAATTTAGCATCTAGCCGCCATCTTAGTCGCCGTCTTGGATTCTGGGAGTTGCCCAAGGATGACAAAACTTAAGCTTAAACTTATTCATTTGATTAAACGCCTATTTCTATGTTACATATTCAATGGCGTTGTACAAAAATGTTATAAAAATAATAATACATGTAAGTAAAAAACCCTCCACCATAAAAACATATGTATATACAATAACACAAATAAATAAAAAGCCTTTATAATTCATATTTTGGACATACATCCTTCACAGTTCATGATTCCACCTAAGTTTACATTTTTATCACTATATAATAAATTTCTTATTTATTTCTATTTATTTTACATTGAAAATTGGTGTCCTGAACAGTATAACATGATGCCACTGTTAACCGGACATGTCCTGAACAGTGTAACATAATGCCACTGTTAACCAGACAATTCCCCAAAGGTGTCGAAACATCACCTTTAAAGGGCCCTTAATACATCCCCAAAGGTGTCGAAACATCACCTTTAAAGGACAAAGTGGCATCAATCGGATTTGGAACCAGTAAGACCATGTCTACCAATAAATTGAATAACATTTTCTACATCATTTCGTGTAAGGTCATCCTTGGTGTTGGCCGGACTAATATGATGTAATAAGTACATCATATCAGACATGCACTATTTCTCTGTTCAAATGATATTCCATACTAGATTACATGTAATAGCTGTGAAGTCAGTAAACGTGCATAAGCATGAAACTTGGACTTGTGTACATGTATTTCTATCATATATAACATTTGTTACATTAAATAGACTTACGTCTGTATATGAACATGCTAGTGATTACTAGTATAACATAAAGAAATCAATGGTATGTTGCTTCTATGTTTCAAGCTGTTGCAAATACACAAAAAAATGTATCAAAAGCTATAAACCTAATTCATGTTCATATTTTTGAAACCTATCATTACATCTGCATGCCATTTACTGCAAATGATATGAAATTAATATCAAGAAAATGAACTCATACCAGCTTAATTTCCCCATGTAATTTTGGTTGCAGTTAGCTCCCCTCATCGGAAGAGAAGCTTACTTAACTGCAGTTAGAGACAAGCGGTATCAGAGACATAGATATCTAATTCCCTGGCCGTGTATAGAATGTTTAAGATTAGAAGTTAAACTCATTGAAAAGTTCAAGTATACATATGAAATTATTTACTATACATTGTTAAGAAAACTTGCTCTTGTGAAAATATAGTTTAGACAGTTGTGCTGTCTTCATTGTGCTGATATATTTGGTGCCGGTTTTGTGTTTACTGTTTAATAAGACTCATCGAAAATGAACATGATTGAGTATCGGAGACGTCGTGGATAATTAAGGTCGATGACTTGCTAACCATAAATCAAAATATCTTATTACCCAACACGTAGGTACTCGATGTTTTTTACCAACACTTTTTAGCACCTAATACAAAACTCTTATTTTGGTTATTTTACATCCATTCTCGTACCCCGAGGTTATCTAGATTCTCGAGCTAGTATCAAGAATCTTACTAGGCTCTGGGAACGAGAATGTTTTACATCGAGTCCCAAGGCTATTCACTTAAATCATCACAGACTGTCTGTAATTTCATATTGAACTTGTTGAATGAATTATGTGTAACAATAAATTTGTGAATACTGATCTAATTTTTAAAATTTAAGTTTATTAGTGTCATCCATAGATATACATGGCGTCACCATAATAGTATGTAATTATATATACACTAATGTTGAACATCAACATATCATTAATGATGAACAATATACAGTTAAGTTCCGCCAGTTTAGACCTTGATAATTAAAAATTATGCAAAGTCGGCGATTTTTAAATCCGAAATTTGAAAAGAAAACAACTCTATATGAAACGAAGTTCTGATTTTAAGATAATCTATTTTGAAGGTTCTAATAGTAGAATTTTACTGTACAATAAGTTACCAAGATTCATCTAGTAGACAAGAACACATCTACATTTCATTTTAGGTAAATTTCCTTGATTTATTTCCCATAAGATCTTTATTCTTTGCGGTTCTTTCTACTTTTCTTGTCCCTTTTCCCTCTACCTTTCTTATTTTTCTTGTTTTTACCACCTTTTCGATTCAGTCTATCATAGCATTTCTTCTTCTTCTTTTCTGTGTTCTTTTTCTCACACTCTAATGATAAATATATACGTGTCAATAATGAGACTTAATTTTTGTACATACAAATATACAAAGGTTTGATTTCATTAACTGAATATTGTATATGCATATTAATCGTCGTACAGTTTGATAAGAATCAACTTGCTGGACTTATTGCAGGCACATGTTGCCTGTATTTCGTATCATTTTAAAACTTACTGATCAAGAATTCATTTTTTCAATTTATTTCGAACTCCGTATGTAGAAAAGTTTGTACATGTATACGATGTTTTGTATTTTGAAACAAGTCATATAATGCTTTTTTCATGAGAATATAGTTCACAATAGGATGCATATTATAATTATAATAGTATTATGATAACCGTGTTTGTTATAAAGAACACCCACACCAAGTTGACTGTAATTTGAGTGTGCATAAATTGCAGTATTCTGTTTGGCATCATATGTACTAGTATATAGACTGATAAATTTAATCTGATACCCTAATAGGTAATAATTTTATACATGTAGTTATTAATCAGGCTATTTTATCGTCGTAAAACACGCTGGATACATTTACATCGATTTTTTTGATTTAGTGTTTTAATCATATACATAGTATGTCCGTAGTTTTAATACATTCACTGCCCTCACTTGCCGTTCGGTACCCTTTACGCAAGACGTCAAAGTTTCAAACGCGCAATTAAGTGATTTTAAATGAGGTTCACATGTTTAAGAGAACTTTTGGATTACAAATGCTCAGTAACATGCTCACTAAAAACATTTTTAGAACTTACTTTTATTAAAGGTTATTGGTGCAACAGTCGTTGTTACGGTTTGTTCTATTTGTGCTAAGACAGGATTCGATGTCGTTATTTCATCAGAGAAATGTTGAATATCTCCTCCTGAAGTGATGTCATCACAGGCACTGTGGTCGTGTTGATCATTTACATCAGTAACTGTTTGTACAATAATACGTTTAACAAAAACCACCGAACATATCAAAATGTATCACCAATCCTGCTTTATCTATAATCATTATTTTTTTATTGAACAAATAAAGTACAGGGCAGCATATTATCAAAATTCTTGCGATAAAATTTCCATACAATTTGGCAGGATTTACGACTTAAATCGATGGTAAGATGCTTGATAATACAGGCCCCAGGAGCTTGACATTCTGTATCGTAGTTCGAAAATTCCCTCCTTCTTATAATATAAGAAGGATATAATCTTTCAAACTACGATACAGAATGTCAAGCTGTGAATAAAGCCATTCGAAGCGCAGCCGAAAATAGAATGGTATTAAATAAAATGCATATCTGACTTAAATGATAAAATGGTATTTAGTCGAATGTACGTTGGATTTTGAAAATAAGTTGAAAATACCAACCGCTAAAACTGTACGAATATTTTATAAAGTGATAAACGCATGTATCATAGACGACGACATGTCTCTTTCAATTGTCAGAGCATGGAAATGCCTAGCTCAAATTTGTAGTTGTAATCAGACATTCAAAGCCTTATAGCCCAGTCACCATAGCGAAGAAGATATTTTTCCCCATAATTATATAATTAGAAAATGCAGATCATATTATGATAAAATATATCCCAATTCAAAGTACATGTATATGTTTGCAAGCATACTTACATTTAAAGCAGATAACAAAACCTTTCCCGCCATTAGAGTAAGGCCCGACAGTGAAGTTCATTATTGTGTTTAAGTTTGAACCACTGCTACGAAATTCCAAACGTTTGTTGGAAATAGCATCGCCGTCAATTGTATAATTGCCAATCTGTAATGTGTCACCCTCTCCAAGTTCCATGTCCTGTACCGATACCACTAACAGTAGATTCGCTGGCCAATATAAATCGATGATACATGCTCTTGCGGTGTCAGAATAGTCCCAAGGGTAGATGGCATGACTTCGTATGAGACCAGCTAGATTAGATTTACCGGTGAGCGCAAACTGGTGCAAAATGCGTTCATCTGTTTTCTCCCTTATATGGCTACACATGTCTAACATAATTTTACCATTAACTCCTGAAATATTAACACGTTATATATAATTATTTTATTATTTGAATTTATGAATTGAGACACAATAAGCGCTGATCAAGTGGTTAATGGATATCGGACTCCTGGGTTAAGCGTAATTTACGACAACAACGCGTTTCATCAACATTTTCTATTCTTATTGGCGTAACTTAAGACACACTTTCATCGTTCGTAATTGGCGTTCTGATGATTGAAAAAGGCCCTCCAACTTTGTTTGATGAACCACAACAAACGTGAGGTTACGTTGAAATTATAACTCATTTGTAAAACTTAGGGAGCTTGGACTCATGACACTTGCTTTATGTTGAAACATCATTGTTTCTATACGTGTTTAGGGATCATAGACATAGTATGTCTATGGTGAGAATTCATTTTATTGTGTTAAGGTTGATCTACGTAGAAATACAATATATAAATGCCAGTTATTGAAATGGTTTCAATGATTGAACCCAGCGTAACTAACGGTGACTGCTTCCAGTTCCATATCAATAAGTCAAGTAGGTAAAATGTGCGACCACTATTTATATTTATAGCAGGAAAATTTTCATTGATAAGAGGAATAAATATCTTAGGTCAACTTCAAATTTAGGGACTAGCGATTATTTTTTAAAAGAAATTTGAGAAAAGAAAGGGGCTGTAAACGGTATACCAGAAAAAAGCCCAGTAAAAGTAAACTTGCTGCATGCATGTGTGATAGAACGAGATATAAATGCAACTTATATTACCTTCTTTGTCGGGCGTCTTTTCAGTAATCGTAAGATCTGGACGAAAACATCTATATTTAAGTTCTAAGAACTCTGGTTTTTCACCAATACATTGGTCACCATTTTCTGTCAGAATAATTGGCTCCTCTGGCCAATGTATTGTACAATTTCTTTTCCAGTAACAATTTAATTTACTGACCAACAACGGTGGTGTTAGACCATAACATCGCGACCCTGTAAATGTTCAACAAATACAATGTTTATTTATATTAACGTAACACTTGAATGAGTGGCGATTGTGTTGGACGTGCTCTTGGATAAAAACCTGGTAATAAAAAAAATATTCGACGAAATACAGTCTTAACTGCATTACTCAGCCAGTGAAGGGGAGTGACTAGATCGGCAGCAGGTGACCACTTCAACCAGGTCAGATAATTTAAATTCTTTACTAGTGAAATCTGAATAGTTAATTAATGCAGTTTCTTATTAAATGATCTTCAAACAGGACCCAAGTGACACTGTCAGTTGTATATTGGAAGTCTTACTTCATGTGATGACACTTCGTTGATAAGTTTTGACTGTTTAAAGGATCAACTGGGTAGGTTTTCACGCGTCTGTGCCATTATACAATGGTAGTGACTCTTTGGTAATTCTAAACCGGTTTACAGTCCCAGACCCCAAACATCTTTGAATGACTAGGTATTTCCAACTTACCATCAGGTGTGAGACAACTTCCTGTTCCTGATTCTACACTAGCAGATACTATTATACCATTTTTGTTACAATCAAATTTGGCTGATCTATTTGCTGATGTACTAATGATACAACTTTCATAAATCTTCTGACTTGTTACCGTGTACTTTGTACTCACTGCAATAGTATAACTTGCTATAACTCTTGTTCATTATGTGCTCATGGCTTAATTAGTAAGCGGAGTAAGAAATGGCATTTTATAGTATAAATTTCATGCTTACTCATGTTTACCTACTTTACAACTATTACCCCTGGTCATTGGGCTACTGGTATCTATCTACCAATCTCCCTGGGGATTCTTTTTACTCCGCTTAGTGCAGCGCAACGGAATTACACCACCCTAGTATAGGTACCAATTTAGACCAATG
Source organism: Mactra quadrangularis (assembly GCA_025267735.1). Classification (NCBI taxonomy): domain Eukaryota; kingdom Metazoa; phylum Mollusca; class Bivalvia; order Venerida; family Mactridae; genus Mactra; species Mactra quadrangularis. The sequence goes on along the minus strand of CM046309.1, from coordinate 29,782,981 downwards.
TGAAGTGAAACAATCGCAGCTGACTTTTATGCTCAAGGAAACTAGCAGTGCTCCTGGTAAAATTCAAACCCAGGACCTCTCGATCCCTATTCGCGCGTCCAACCACTAGACTACTGTTCCAGCTAGGACTGTCGTATTGTCCTGAGGATAGAGATTGAGGGCGAAGCGATAACTAGTGACTTTATAATACCGCATGTATGTGCGTGTATTAGCAATAACAGACTGGACTGTTTAGAATAATGTAGAGCCATGAAAAAATTGATAAATGATAATTTTATTAATAAACAAAACAATTTAAAGATGAATGTCGTTTTATTAGCGAATTCGTTCTAAAATAAAAAGATTATGCGTATATAGTTCTCGACAACCCATTGTATTACTGGACATAAGAAAACTGGTCATCATTCTTTGTCAGGTCAGAAGAACAGGGTCCAGGAAAGCAGTTTGTATTAAAAGGCGGAAAATAAAAAATGCAAAGGTTACACAAAATGAATGAAAATTGACTTGGTTGACATGTTTACAATGACTTCACTATACAGTCAATTCGCATTATCTCGACTACTCTTGTGTCGACATTTCGTTGTCTCGATTGAAAATCAAAAGTCCCGATTTTTTTCCTTCTTTATCTATATGAAAAAATCATGTTTGACTCGATCTTTTTGTCTCGACATTTTCGCTCTCTCGACTATTAATTTGAGTCCCAAAGTGTTATTTTACTATAAAATTACAATGTTTAAGTCAACTATAGACAAAGATATTATCGGCGATCCGTTGAGGTGCGAAAAATAGCACACGTCCATTGTTTATCGATTAGCGACTGTATAGATAATCTGTTTAAAAGAACATGTCAATATTGAATTAACATGTCATTTAAATAAACAAACTAATTGACATGAATGAAACCATCGTTGAATAAGTCGAGTGTTAATTGACAGATGTCAAAATTGAGTGTAAAGATATCAAAATGCGTGCTTACAATCATGTGCTTCATTACAAAAAACACTGCGATACTCGTTACTTTTTTGTGTTCATTAATTTTGTTTAATGAATATTTTGTCCAATAAAAATAAGAAACAAATATTTTTCATTTATTTTTATTATTATATTTCGTCATTTAAGTTGATATAAATGTACGGCATCTTCTTTGCATGATAAATTAATCCCTCTACAGACCTGTTGGAAAAACGATGTTTACAACTGTTATGGATCGATAATAGAAAGACACGCATTTAAAAGATATGCCGACATTTTTGTAGTTCAAGTCTATATTTTTTCGTGACGTAATAGTCAACTACTCTTCACACACACAACTGGATATTATCAGCAACTACTCAAAATTATCAAAGAGAAGCCGACTTACACGATGACGGTGCTGTGGTTGTACGAAATAGTGTATGACGTCAAACATATACACACACAATCTCTCATACAGAGTTGTCGATCCTTACAGTGATCTATATCTCTGTAAACGTCTCGGGTTTTACAAGATTCTTGTAAAATAGTAATATAATTTAGATTTTGTATCTAAAGCGTTATTCGTCTTTTATATATATTATCTTAAAGTTTTACGTGAAATATAATTTTATTACAGGCGAAATCCAATTTTTAAAGAGTTATATTTACAAGAACTTTTTTCTTGTGAAACGTCTTCCTATTCTGAGTAATTTGGCTTTTTTACTCATCCGCAAAAAATGTCAACAATAGATGATATTGCTAAAATTATGACAAAAATTTAGTGCTAAGGGACTGTCAACGACAAGCCTTTGAACATCTACAAGACAAGAAAGGTGATCTGTTATTCAGTTTGTCTGTTGCGTTTGGACAAAATTCAAAAATTGTCACATGATCGTTTTAAACGATCACGTGTTTGGGACTACTTTCGAGACGTTAACAGAGATAAAGATCACTGTAAGGATCGACAACTCTGTATGAGAGATTGATACACACACAATTTATATGACTGGCTACAAATATTCTGAATAATATACGCTTGGTTAGTCGTTCTTTCGAGATACAGTCAGTAAAATAGTAGAAACCGAAAGTAGATTTTCGGAAAATACCCGATTTTGTTCTATAACTTGTCGAGAGGGAATTTTGCCAGCGGTAAAAGTGTCACAAAACCTTTAGAGTACAAGTTTATGGTAAAACCCTATTCTCAGCTGCAGCAAAGCGATTATTCTAAACTACACTCTCTGAACAGGTAAAACTGCTACTGAAGACATCGGAATTACCTCCCTTAGAAAATTTCGTTTATCTTGTTTGTCTCGACTTTTCGTTATCTCGATTATTTTCCAACGGTCCCAACTAAGTCGAGATAACGAGAGTTGACTGTATACGTATCGATACTTTTCATAGTAATGCATAAATAATGTATATGTAGTGCCTAAAACTTTCCTAGAGACTCTATCCCCTCACTTTGTCCGCATTCTCATGAAGTCCTGATTTCGCATCAACAACTCCAGAAACTATATATTAACTGGATAAAGCTAATGAAGTAAAAACCATAAACTCAACTTACGTATCACAAAAAGCCATGAAACAGAATAACAATCCATTGTAAGAAACATTTTTAAACTAACAACTTTGTATTGTTTAAACTGTTTACATAATCAGAAATAAACATTGCCCTGGTAACTTTATCAATCAACTGTTTGTCGATAGAACCAGACCCAGCCGTTTAATAAAATGTACAAAAATAAATATAGAATAACCTAGAAATTAAGGTGAGGAAATTTAGTTCAAGGCTAGCTGAAGTTCTGCAACCAATTTTATAAACAACCTGGGAACACATTTTTTTCACTGATAAATCAGACGAATATCAGACTTACAGATGCTGAAATCTGGCAAAAACACTAAGTTATAATTTACATAAGATAAAACAACAAACCAAAGCGTCTAGGAAGCCTTCGTCGGTGTAGTGGCTTTAAATGAGGTGATTGCTTTAAATTCTAAATGAAGATAACGATTTGCCGCTCAGCTCACAATTCAACTCCAAGCGTAGTAAATAAGATAGATGCCGAAAATGCAGTGTTTCCTATTCATCAACACTATGCTATTCATAATCCCAGGTCCTAAAATGCTACTTTTGATTGAAAATTCTCCTGGACAATCAACGTAGCATACAGTATTGTATTCTAATTGGCGCCTTCGCAATCGACCACCACAAGTTCAATAACTCGTTCGAAAAGTTAATAACACGGAAACTAACTCGAGAAATAATGTTTGAGTAGGAAATTGTCCACTCAAGATGTGAAGGCCAATGCTTGAAGTTTGAACCCAATGCCAGTGATTATTTGTCATAAACTGAAGCAATGAGATAGGAACGTTAAGCCGCGAAACATAGTAGTGAAGTTTCGATAGTTCTAGCGATAGTGGCTAGAAAGAATATAAAAATGTTAACCCAAACATAAGACGCTTGCTAGACAGTCGTTCAGGTTTTTTTTGCATAGCATACCAGCTTAAACTTGATCATAGCGACACAATAAAATTGACAGTAATACAAGCGTTGAAATATATCATGAAGTTCGTAAATGGCACCAACATCTAAAATTATGAAAATATGCATGACATGAGTTCTCATTTTGTATTCATTTATCCCATCCGGCCAGTCTAGTCGATGGCCCACAAGTATTCTGATAGAGAGAGGGGTCGTGGGTTCGATTCTATGGAGTGGAGCTTGATCATGAAGTCATTTTTACGGCCATTCTCTCTCCTACTACTGATTCTAAATCATGTAAGGCAGTTGCCTGTCAACGATGGATAGAAGTATGCGCCTAATAAATGATTTACAGGTAAATCCAGTGACTAAGTCTTTTCAGGAGCGATTTGTAGGTTGATTGACAGCCACTGTGCTACGACGTTAAATTCAACAAATTTCATTTGTATTTCATGTGCAAACATTAGATAAATCGTTCGTGTGATAAGGCTTTTTAGATTTGAATTTGACAGGTCTTTTCAGATATATATGTATATAAATATATCTATAAATAAATACATCACCTATGTCGTTACTGATAACTTGATTATTTTAGACGAGATAGTACGGTATTAATGTTTAGCTGTTGCATTGATATAAAACCTTGATTATGTGCACTATAACCAATAAAAATCAAATACTTTGCCCTAGAAAGATAACCATAGTCGATATTTAAATGTTTTCATTTCATACTAGCAATTTTGCTTCGAATTTTATGTTTTGTATATTTTTATGAACAAAAATACCAGTGACAAGAACTGTCAGTAGTGCTTATTTTATATAGGACATCCCGTGATTTCGGATTTAGGACATTTTAAAATTTGACATAATTATTGATTGGACAGTATGGGTAAGTGTTCATAAATAATTAAATTTATGTGTTATTGTACAACTTTGTCGATAAAATAATGCTCGGAAAGTTATTATGATAAATAATTTGTCTCAAGTAGAAACGAACGGATATAAACAAGGATTCCATTTATTGGTACTGAGGAGCATCTATTTTCAGGAAAAAAGCGATAGGTTTTTTTTCGTAAAAAGTCAGTTCTTAAATGTATACATATCGCTTAAAAGAATCGGGACTTTAAGAAGCAGATTGTTTTTAGTTGTACTGCTATACATTATTAGGATATATTACTACAAAATAAAGATAATCCTTAGTGGAATATGCGTATTACGTATTCTGAAATACTAAGTTTATCTATGCACCGCATGTATTATCTATTCTCAACGACTGAAACATTTGTGATTCCTATAAAGTATGCTATAGCAGAAAACCGTTTAGCATTCTGTAAGAGAGATATAATGAAGCTTTAGCTTATCTGATGTGCTAACTAATTACTTTTTAGTCTTTTGGCGATTTCGCCAAAAAGGCTTAAGTTATATCACAAAACGAAAGCTATCGACGATTCGGATGCCAGACCAGTTTAACCTGCTGAGTGATACACGCGTCTCTGATTTACTACGCAGTTAATTTCTAGGCGATAAAAGTAGTTACGTCAATCAACTGAGTCAGACGCGTTTTTATTTCAATGATCATTGACAGGTGTTTACATATATTGATGGACAGAGTTGAATCTCGTTAATACACTAAGCAGTAGTATTTGCTAGTATTCAGGGTAGAATAAACAATTCGCCCGCATTTTTTTTGCCCTGCTCGATTTGTACTTGAATCTAATGTGTAAGGAGTAATCATTAGTATGGATTTGTTAGGTTTCAATGTGCAGGAAAGTCTTTCTGTATTTCAATACTTTGATCTAACATTGCCTCGCGCGTTTTCACTCTACATTTAACGTGATCACTCGGAACACCTCGACCTTTCATGAATGAATAATCTCGGAAGGATTCGTGGGGGTCTTCACTGATTCTTTGAGATTATTACTACCTACGCGAGGCGAAGCACGTAACGGTTACACAAAATAGTTCTTGTCGTATACACACAGATCTATGTCTAAACATATTTATTTGTTTTAAATTGAAACAAATATTGTTCATCGGTATCATTGAAATGTGTAATTTCAAATTTACGGACTAAAAACAAAACTTCAGTCATCGCCTTAACGATCGTGTATTTGTTTACTTCAATACCGGTTTTTCCAAAATGGCGTCTAAATATGTCCGAGGTTATTCGTAGGGAATGGCCGAGGAGTTCCGTATGTTAACGTGATGTCATCTATATTTTTAATATAACACATATACATGTATACACAGCTCTTAAACTTTACCGTATATAGAACCTAGAGTGAAATTATTCATTTTTAGAATCAATAAAACAGTTTTCTATAGATTTGTCGTAGAATAGAACATATTGTTTGACATGAGACACATGTTTTGATGTGCTTACTAAATAACTCTTGCTTAAACATATGGTACATGTATGTATTTAATTTTGGCGCTTAAAAACTCTTGCCTATGTTTAATTCATAAACAAAGTTTAGATAGCTGTATGTTATTTCTTGAGTAATGTACTTTCTATGTTTCAGGAGAGAAGTTCAACCTTGAAACAGTCTTATATGTTATTAATTGGGTGTCTATCGTCATGGGATTCGCTTCTATAGGTTGTATTATAAGCGGTATTCTCACATTAATTTATGCATCACCATTTCCTCCATTTCCGTACAGTACAGGTTCTGGTATATGGTGTGGAGTTGTTGTAAGTTTTCTGTTATACATGCATTGTTATATAGTATGCTCTTAAAATGTCACGATCAGTGCCTAGTACCATGGTAAAGTAATATGAAAGTTACCAGGGCTTATATCATGTGGTCAGAAAGAATTGCTAATAAAGTAAACTAACGATTGATTTTCTTCGATATGCTGTTGAACCAAATTAGAATGACACTTAGCAGCGCCTAAAATAACTTTCACTTAACATTCCAAGAAAGTTTCCGACTTGTTCCTGAACTCTAAATCTCCAGCACAAAAAATAGTCTTGCAGTAAACTAGGCCAAGTTCCATCATGTTTTATCGTGCGTAGCAATCCCGATAAAGAATATGGTTCATCTGCCATTATGCATGGTCGTGGTTTGACACCGTACTGTTTTTTTAGTGTTGAAAGCATTACCACAGAATTTCATGCAGCATCTGTTATCATTTTCGATCGTGCCAACTCAGTACATGTATTTTCATGCGTAATTGAGTCATCTAGGCAAAATAGAGATAAGTTTGTAATAAATTGATACGGGCACATGTGTATATATACGAGTTATATAGTTTATTTTCTTAGATACTTTTAAATTGAATTGCATGCTGAATTTGTACATAAAAACCTTTTCACTAAATACATACATTGTTAAGTGCAAAGAGTTTTTGCTTGATTTCTACTTCAAACTGTCGATGTTTTTGAAAACAAAGAAAAACTAACTCACTCAAACGTGGCAAATATTGTTGATCGGCATAACGTACTTTTATTGTGCATAATTATTTTATTACATTTTATTTCAGACGTTATTGGTATGTATATTTGGTAACAATTTTGCAGGAACTTACAATACAGATGACCCTTCAGGAAGTAGACGTAGTGTAAGTCGTTTTAATTAAATCGAATGGACGTATTATGTTTAGGTCTGCATCCGTCAGTCCGTCTGTCCGACCGTCCGTAGCAATTTCACGTCCAGACCTGAATTTTGTTTCTAATAAATGTTTTTTATTGTATTTGTTGTCTCCAATCTTCCCACATTAAGACGATGTGTCGCACAATTAATATGTTTATGGGTATGTAGCTATAATTGTCAAGGTCAATGTCGCCCACGATAGCTCATACTTTGAGCATATAATAGGCTCCCACTCACCGTGCTCTGTATGTCGCAAAGCGGATAATCTATTTCCGTTTTGTTTTTGAAAATTCATGCATTAGAAAAGTAAAGCAAAAGAGACCATATGACCATATTTCGCCCATATGAGTTCAGAAATTTATTTCTGAGAGTTGACCTGGTGAGCTTATTTTGAATTGTGAGACGAAACAGCAGAGATTTTAGATACTATTTTATTATTTATAAAATGTGCAAGCAGTCTACCAGTATGTTCATATTATGCATACTTGATTTCTTCAATGAATTTAATCTGAAGCTCATTAAAACTCTTCATGCTATATATAGTTTCATTGAAAACAAGTGTATCGGACATAATACTCCCCTGGTTGCGTAAGGCACAAGTGAAGCTTATTAAAAATAAATACATTCAAGAAATAATAAAATAACATTATCCATTAATGCGAATGCAATGGAAACACTTATATTTGTTGTAATGAGTATTTTCTATTCTATTACAGTTGATGGCATTCTATATGCTTATAGTAATGGATGTAACATTAGGAGCACTAAATGCAACGTATTCTGGGATAGGTCTAGCTTCATGTGTAAATCATTCTAAAACAGACGGAGGTGAGCTGATGTGTAAACATGGCAGTTTAAAAACAATTTGTGCCTTAAATCTTTTATTTGGTCTTCTTGTCACGATAGTTGCCATTGCAACCACTATATACATGAATATTGGACATAAGTTACGTTGGCTTGCTGGACATCCAGTCGATCCTCAGACACCTTTTGCAACTTGTTGTAATGGTAGTTGTAAATGCTACTATAATACCGCTGTTGCTTAATATCATTAGACACTTACACTGTATGAACTATACTGGATATTTTTATCGTTGACTCATTTTGTGGATTATGGAACACTTTACCAAAAGTAGTACAAACAGCTAGAACTTTAAATTCTTTCAAAAACAATTATAGTGTGTGGTGGAATACTAAACCGTCATAAATCATTATTGATGATTATGAACTGACTCTAGAAAAAATCACAAGTGAGAATAAAGATTCCATTATTATGGGGACTTTAACATCAATCTATAACTCTTATTGTATATTGGTGTAAATATCTATTATCATTTGTCATATGTTGTTGTTTTTTAACCTTGCTTGTTGTATATATTATGTAAATACCGTTGTCAAGAGGCTCACAGGGAAGATTGGGCTTTGTCTAATTGTGTTGCCTCTATAAATAAAGTCTTTATTATTATTCTAAATTCGTCAGACACATCCTGAATTCTGTATATAATGATGTTGCATGCATATTTCGCGGATGAACTTTTTCATATTCACCTTTTCTTCGTCATCATCTTCACCATCATCATTTCATTGGGTAAAGACATCAAGAATGCTGTTCAGCATGAGTGATTTGAACTCGAGTAAATGTTTAAAGGTACCAGTTCACATATATTGTTTATTTCTTCTATAATTTCAAAATACCATTTAGTGTCTTTAATTATGTCAGAGAAATTAATTCTTATTATTTTAAGACATTCTAACCTATAATGAAGCAAAAAATATACAATAAAAGTCACATAAATGCATTAAAATGGTCTATACCGTGACATACGGGGTGGATATTTACTACATGAAACAACATCATTTATAGTTGTATTTCAATTTGCACTATAATTGTCATTATCAGAACACTACTTTCCTGCTACCAAACATGTTTCCATACGGTTTTGATAGTTTTAGAAAAAGTTGATATTAACGTTGAAATCCGTGAACGAGTACCTGTAAGTATATAAATTTTTAAAAGTACCAGAAAGCGCTTTATGTGGCACTAATGTGTAACATAATCCTCATCTTACAAACACATTAAAGCCCACTTCCTCATCTTGAAATGTTTTCTACTTTACTATACAATACCAGTTGTAATCATTACATAATTTTATTTAAAAGAAGTAAAAAAACAAAAACAAAAAACAAGAACATTATAATATAACATTCTAAATCAACCAAACACATATTTATGGTGTCAAATGACTGGTGCATTATTAGTAAAGCAGTAGCAAAGTGTTAGTGATGCATGTTGTGTAACTTAAAAAAAAAACAGGAATCTCCGACACTTTTTCCCGGTCCTAGTCTGGACACAAGAGTGCACCAATGTACTGACAAATCCAGAAACCTCTAAAGCCCAAACCTTTTGTAAAGTATGGATTACATGCCCCTTTGTATACGACACTACATTATAGAAGGTGAAGATATCACCTCTATACTAAGACGCACAACGCGTCCCCGTATTCGGCGTTTGGTACGCAACAGAATACAGTGCGGCGGATGAAGACAAAATCGTAGGATATTTTTGTTTTTTGACAAAATCATTGTTAAAATGTAAAATAAATGATCACTTATAACTACAGGAATATAAATCCATAGATACAAAGTACTTTTAAACCTCTAAAGGTACAGATGCATAGTTAAACCGTGTACTCTAGTCTACTTTCGATTTCAAATGTCTGTGTAAAGTCTAAAAGAATGACAGATGTAAACACGTTAGGATGGAGGTTTAACTACCGGTTAAAAAGTTTGATAGTTGGTTGGATTGTTAAATTTTATTGAGTAGACTCAAAATACATACTCTATTTGTTCATAATACTTGAAGGGGGAAATTATTAGAATGTAAACATTGCCACGTGTTTTCAGGTAAATAAACAGTTTTACCCATGATGCTCGGCGTCTCCGTACAGAGGTCAGTTAGACCGTTTGTGTACAGAATGTACGACACTATGTTTACAATAGAAGCTGGAAACCAGACTTCCTTTTGTATTGAACCCAAAGATGTTCGGATATCTAGGGCCACGCGTTAAATGTACTGATGTACATAAAGCTCTCGATTGTAGCCGCATTTACTGCTAGGAGTGACTAAACGCAACATAAAAAGCTGTACAGAAAATGAATATAACATGCGAATAAACGCTGAATGTCGAAATGACAATGGAAATATTCCTCAAAGCTGCAGAGATATAAACGTATATGTTCAAATTTATAAACCTGCTCTGATGTTCACATAACATTATGTTTGGGCATGATATTTGTAGACAGGTCTCGCTCGTTTATTTATAAAATACAAAACAGTGATAGGTATATGGTATGGTGGCCTATTTCTGCCATCAGATAACCACATAACTAATTAGTTAATTAAGAGGTTAACTAGTTACGGTAACTAGTTAACCACTTAACTTGATTAACGTAAGAGGTTAACTCGTTACCGTAACTTGTTAACCTTTTAAATATCTAGTTAGTTATGTGGTTATCTGATGGCAGAAATAGGCCACCATAACATAGGGTGACATACATTTGTTAACCATAAAGCGGCTGGTCTAAGATCAATGTATTCATTGGAGCAGGTGAATAAAATATGAGTATAAAAATAGACGAGATCTTGTCATTTCACATTATCGTTATCTATAACTTTTGTGGTTTAAATCTCAAGATAAGATAATTTAATATTTGTTATTTTTATTTTTTCTTTGTCTATCTTTATTCTTGTTTCGTCTATGTCTACGTTTTTCGTTCCCTTGTCTACGTTCTGATCGTCTTTTCATCTTAGCAATGCATTTTCCCCTTGATTTCATAGATTTTCGTTTCATACACCCTGGAATGTATAATAGAAATAAAGTGTTAATACATTCAATTGTCAAATTTTCTAATAATTTAGTAGTCTAGTACTACATGTACCTCATATGGTTGAAACTGAGTTGCATGTATTTTTGTAAATATGTCATTGCTTTACAATTATTGCTTTATGTTGTATTGTATTATATGTTATGGGCTAGAGGCCTGAATCATTATTCAAATAAACTAGTAAATTTGTACAACTGGATGCATAGAAACACATGCTTTAATTGTTTAGTAAAAATACTTGGACAAAAATAAATAAACAAGGAAAACAGTATGAGTTTGTAATCAATTTATCGTTGTGTTATTTGATTTGTTTACTACGTCAAATAATATTACTTTCTTTTCCTTAAGGCGCGATATGACCTTTCTGTGTTGGTGCGCCGTAAAACCCAAACAAACAAACAAAACCAACTGAACTCTCACAGTATGTGGTTTAGAATAGGTTAACAATACTTATGGTTTCTGTTTCGTAGTTACAAGGAAATATACTTCCTTTGTGACCGGTAAAACATGACAACAGTTAACACGTCATATCTATTTCTAAGGGTGGACATTCCTACGTTACAAAATGTTAAATTCTTAGTAAAGTTATGAATTTAAATCAAACAATAGCTGAAACATAACCATAACAATCTTGAAGTGCTCTTTGTTTATATTTTACTTAGAATTGAAGCATTTGCTAAAGTTATTTGTCGATACTGGTTTCGATACATGTATATGTATATATAAATCAATTTCATTGTATATACATGTAGTTACTTTGTTGGAACACTGATTCAGAGTACTAAGTTCAGTAAAATGTTTGACCAAATATACTGCGTGTATTGGTATTCGTTTTATCATAGCCATATATACTTATATTTTACATTTGGCTAGTGAGAGACAAATGGTGTTTCTTGAAGACTTACGAATTCTTTCCTGGTGACATTGCTTAAATATGAACATATACCAGAGAGTTATAATAAATTTAATCATGACGAACCTTAGATATGTCCAACATCATCTTTGGTATATATGCATAACGTAGCAACCTTATTTGGTATTACACGATAAGCATATACGGTCTTACGTGACAAACATATTTTATATCAATTGAAATACGTGATCTGTTTCGTGACGATAAATACAAATTAGACATACTTGTTTCAAACAAATAAATGTATCATGTGACATAAACGTACGTGTTTTGTATCACGTGACTAATATATCAGTAATCACGTCACGTGAACAAGCAGTAGTACTCACTTCTAGGAATGCTAATTTCTTGGTCAGATAAACTTGCAGTATGTAGGTGATCACGTGGTATAAGAAGATCACTAAATCTATCATTTTGTTGTGTTGTTGGTTCTATATTTTCTATTAAACCATCCATTGTTATAGCATCACATGCATTAAATGTCCTTTCATCATCCATATCAATAACTACAATACAGAACATTAAAAGTTCAATGTCAAATATATTACTTTATTGTAATTCACTATTGAAAATTTATTAAAAACACCCTAAAAAGTCATCTTGCAACAAAATTTATCTACGACGTATCAACAACAGTCAAATCAAACTTTACTTACTCATACACAATTCAATGTAAAATTGACCCAGCCTTCAATTCTAGGAGGTTTAATGCATTATTTCATGATTTTAGTGTCAATATCGCTTAATTTGTCATTAAAAAACCGTTTGGTCTGTAAAAGCGCATATGCCTTCAATATGAGTCTAAAAACCCTCGATTAGATACGGCGTCTAACGAGTGATACATGTAGCATCATCGTCTATTTATCGAAAGTGGGAAGACATATAAAAATGTTCATAAAAACTTCAATAAAATCGTTTATATTTTTTGGGAATTACTTAACAAAATTTTATTATAATGTTTTACGACGACGTTTTAACAAGTCAAGGCACTCAAGTAGTATTAAGTAAACTAACAACCGCTCATGCCATAATAATAATATTTACGTCTCTAAAAAGAGTGCTTAATCAGCATTTGATGACCGAAACCAGTATTATCATACATTAAGTTTCTTCTTTGTTCTTCATGATACGCATCTTGCTAATCGCATTTTTAAGCTCAACAATATGATAATAAACACACGTAAGGCCATCTAGGAGCACTTTGATTTCGACCTGTTTTTGTCCAATGAAAACACACTGTTTTAAGTCACGGAAATTGACGAGTAGTCACGATTAATCTAGAAGGTAAGATTTGGAACAATATAGCCTATGTATGTCACGACTATAAGACGTCATTCTATTGGTTTAAAACAATAACAGAAGGAAGGTAATTGGTCGCAGTTCCATGAAAACAATTCATGTTATATCATTTTTCTGTTTAACACGAAACTATCATATAAACTAGGTCTTGACTTAACGCAATATCATGATGATTTGGTAAGCCAGACGAGTCATTCTCGTCTGACTAAAGAACCTTCCGATCTTTAATAGCTACAAATTGGATCAAATCCATATGTTGCAAATATTGAATTTAGTTCTTGTTTTAGTGTCAGGTATAGTTTTGACATTTGAAAATAAACTTATTCAGTTTAAACAGAATTCAAATACATATTTACATGTAGTAGTGCAATTCAATTCAATGTTATTGACTTCCTTTTAATGACTGTGCATCCGCATTATGTATTATAGAAAAACTTACGACAAAATCACCGCATGTCAACAACAAAAACCATGTACATGCATAAAATTTGAATCATTTCAGAGCAAAGTTTCGCAATAAAGATCATTTTTGTTATTGTGAAATATTGCTAGTTTGACTAATTTAAGTCCAAATGCTAATTTGAGAAGAAAATGTCCCTTTAAGGCCATTTCACTACAAAACAAACAATTTTGATGTTCTAGTAGTAAAACTTACCTGTAATAAGTCTCATACAATGTTCAATACTTTTGAATGTCATATTATTAAAATTTTATCTATTCTCCGAATTTTCTGTGACAAAGTCACAAATGGACTTACGATAATTTTTATCTTATTTTTTGCGGAAGGACATGTAAACTTTTGAGCATGTACATATAAACAGTGATATAACACTGTAATATAATATATATGTAAGGAATAATGACATTGTGTTAAATTTCATTCAACTGTCACTGACGCATACAGTTGAATTTTGATTTGAATCGATCGCCAGTACAGTCGTACTGTAGTGAGTATTTAAATCAGTTGGGTTAAAATTGAACAATACTTACATAGGAAACAGACCATAAAACCTTTGCCGCTATTAGAGAGACTTGACACGCTGAATGTGAATGTAGTTTTTGCTGTGTTCGTGTGTGGCCAGATAATATTCATACCATTTGTTAAAACTTCTTTAGTGCCATGTCCATATACTTTCAATGTATCATATTCACTGAGTTCATGATCCCAAACAGTCACTATAAGTTTCTGATTAGCTGGCCAATATAATCTGAGGGAACAGGTTCTCTGATCTGTACTGTAATCCCATGGGTAAACTGGATGACTTCGTATAATTCCGGAAAGATACGGATGTGCAGCAATCTCGTAATCGGAAAGCCGATTTTGAACAGACTGACAAATATCAAGAAGTAATCGGTTAGGGTCTGAAATGTAACAATCCTTAAAACATTAGTTTGGTTTGATTTTAATAGTCCAGTCTCTGGACGTATACCGTGTACACAATGCCCCTGGGTTTGTTTTATATCATTGTAAAGCTAAATGTCTGAACATGCGAAAAATATAGATATTGGACGGTATTTGAAACTAGTGTTATCAATTTCAAGTACGTGAACTAAATTGCAGTGATAAGTTTTTTTTTCATACAAACATATTCTGTGGTAATAACGATGTGAGTCCATTTTTTATATTTTGAAGTTTATGTTGCATAGTCTGACAGTAATAGCTCCATACATGCACTCTTCAAATACTACCTCATGGAATCACGGTTGGTAGCCCACAAGTCTACTGATCGAAGGGTCGTAGGTTCGAATTTCGGGCTTGGCATACTGTCATGAAGCATGATCATGAAATAATAACTACGACCATTCTTCTTTCTACTACTGATTCTAAACCATGTAGGGCAGTTGTCTGTCACGAATGGATGTATATGATCCAAATTACCGTTTAACAGCTAAATTCAGAGATTTTGCCTTTCCATGAACGGTGAGTAGGTTGACTGACCGCGGTGATATGACGTATACAATATGTTGCTCCGGCGTAAAACCCATTAAAACTCTTCAAATATATAATTAAAGTCAATTTCCAACTTACGATATACAGTTTGTTTATTTTCCTCAATGACCGTTGTAGGTTGAAAACATCTATAACTAACTTGAAGAAAGCTTGGTTTTCTACCAATACATCGTCCATCATTATTATCATCAGTGATAATAGGTTCATGAGGCCATTCTATTACACAGTTACTCTTCCAGTAACAATTTAAATGACTTGCAAGTAACTTGGCTGTTTTACCATAACATCTCTCACCTGTTAAATGAATATCAAACTTTATAAATATGATTTGAGCAAACACACATTTTATAGTACATTTTGTTCAAAAAGTATTAATCATTTTTGCCAAGCATCAACGTTTTCGTACTGTAAAGGCCTCGTCGCCATTAGAAACTACAGTGAAATTCCGTTATTAGGACTATCAATTAATATAATTAATATCTTAATAGCAATTGGTCTTGATATAGGTCTACATGGAGGTACAAATTTCTTTTCAGATTAGGCTTTCGAAACTGAGAAATCGTCAACAATCGCATGATCAGTTCTACTTAAAAATAAATTTCACCGAGGAAAAAACAATCTATTTGAAATAAAATGTGATGTCGATGTTAAAGGGGATTGGTGTATCAAAAGCAACACTCGTTGCAAAAGCGGTAACTAAATTGTCATTGTAGCTTATAGGCCTAGTAACACTGTTCGTGATATGTGCCTTTAAGTATAAAACTTGCTAGCTATCTATGTATTCAACACTTAGAATTGTACACAATGGATTTCATTGCTAACTAACATGACTATTGTCATGAAAGAATACCTAACAGTTTTGGAAACATTTGAGAACAAACTGAACTTGCGCACGTATTCAATTAGCAATTCTTATAACATTGGCCTAAGATAATCGCCAAGGGCAACCGAATATAACAAACAAGTCAAATCGTAACTACTTGGTAATTTTCGTGACCTGAAAATATCATTCGGAACAACCTCGGCGATCTTCTACGAAGATATATGAATAAAATAAGTTTTTATGAGTAGAAGATCGCCGACGTAGTTATATGTGCTGAAAATATGTTGTCATTTGACAAATCCAATCGAGTTCGCAGTGAAACACGTAATTAGACTTACTGTTAGTTGTACTACAGTCACCAATGCCAGATTTAACATCAATATTAGTGATTCTTCCACCATTACCACAGTTAAGTTTGACTGATTTCTTTGTCTGACTTGAATCTACACAACTATCTAGTACATATTGTGAATGTACCGACAATAATTGATATACTGAAACAAGTAGCATTGTACAATGCAATACATGAATACACCACAGGCAGCCGGCACGGTCCCAAAGCAAAAAGACTACATATACATATATGTATTTATAGTGATTTTGCTTTTGGACCGCGCCGGCCGCCTGTGGTATACGCTGTCCTCCAAAAGGACGATAAGCAATATTGGTCTTTAATTGAGTGTTAAACAATAGAAACCATAATGATTTATTGTAATAACAGCATTTAAGTATTCACCAGTGAGAAACATGTACGATTTGTGTGGTCCCGTTTTTCAAAGGTATTGTTCATTTTAGTTTTTTTTTAGATTTAGTTTTTACAAATACATGTAGCTTAGTTGTTCATTTTCGTGATTTAGTTTTTATAAATAAACTTAATGCTATTTCCGATGAGCTATACTATTCAATTCAAATTACAGTTTGTTACCACTAGAAAATTGTCACATAATTAGAAATAATCAAACAATATGTATAATACAACTTGTATGCGACGATTGCAGTCACAACAAGCGCACTTGAAGCTATCTAACTATACATGTAGTTTAACTTCTAAAATAATGTTATCCCATAGTAGAATTTTATGATTGCATTTATACATTGTTCTATATATCAATTTAAGTATTAATTCACATATAAAAACCATGTTGTAATCCTTGACCAAGGAGAGGATGTATATAGGCATCATATGCCTGTTATCTGATCCAATGTTTGCTATAAAATATGTACAAAAATGTATCAAATCACATTGCAGTTACAAAAAGACGTTTTAAACAAATGTTTTTAGTATTGTAACTGTTTAAATTGGAGGACTCTAGCAAGAATGCAGAAGACTTTTTAAAGTTAACTTAAGGAAGCACTCAAAAAATGACATTAAGGAAGCACTCAAAAAATGACAATGCTTCATTCATAGCATTGACAAAAATGATAATAGATAGAAAAAAGTATAATTCATTTGCGTAGGTTGTAAAGATTTAAAATAAAATGAACTTAAAGGTTTTAATGAGGTTGCTATACAAACATGCACCATGCAAATATTGTCTATTAAGATGGGATAAATTGAATAACACGCACGTGTGCTTGCAATACAATGCATTAAGATATCAAAAGAGTTAAAAACAAATTATTCAACTTCGAGATATTGAGAGCCACAGAAGACAGCCAATGAAATTAGTAAATGGTAAACCACTCAACTAACTTCCTACATCAAATTTAATCATAACACTTCACCACCTTTAATTCTCAATTCTTAACTTTTAAATAAATCATATGACCGATTTCATTAAAATTAAACTACTGGACACTTTATTCAGTAATCAAAAGCGGATGTAAGGATCAAAGACATAGCATTTATGAAAAATGAACTTTATTTACATACATATCAAAGTTATACATGCATTTTCAAGCAATGTTGGGGCAAATTATTTCCACAAATGTCAATTAAGAACACAATGTATGGATTCAGATAAGGTCAATTAAGGTTTGAAAAAGCTATCTTGTCTTTGTTAGTAAAATATTCGCTCCATGGTTGATAGAATCGATTTGAATCCTTAATAGTAAGGTTTCCATCCAGAGTTCTCCTAATTTTCTTGAGTATGGAATTTTGTCCTTATTGCTTAGTGCTGATCTTAGGATACCCACAGCACGGTTTCTGGTTCCATTCCGATACGAAGTACAAGCAGACAAGTGATACTTAAGAATGGTTGTAGTGCATTTACGAGATGTTGCAAGAAATAATATCACGATCGAATTAAGATAAAAGCAGATGTATTGCTTACAAACAGCGTACCAAATTGAAATAATTAGCCGTATATACATATAGTTATTTGTTATTATTATATTTGTTGTATTTCTGTAATTGTAAATATGTATTACGGGCAATAAAATAAGTTTAAGCTAAATAATTAGCTTGTTTTTGTTCTTAAAGCTTTTAGTACAATTAGAAGAAAAATGACTATTATTGCAGTAAGCACTATTTGTCTGTAACATATATTTAAAATATAAGTAATTTAACTTTCATTATTTACTTCACTTTATACTCATTATTCACATTATTCGAGATAAAAATCACATATAAAAATACTCGCATGTTACAATCATATTTTTTGTATTTATTACAATTTAATTACATAAAATAACAACACTTACCTAAACACACAAGTAGATATAAATCCCGCATGTTTAAAATAGTAACACAAGATTATCACACATAAGGACAATTACTATAAAGATTCGAACACTACAGATAACGTGTTGTCAATGTTAAAGAAATGTCGCAAAACTGAGCTGATAAAATAACTTAAGATAAAGTTTGATAATTAATCTAAGTCCAGTTAAATGTTTGTTTGATATTTATATGAATTGTAATTTGATTTTCGTGGAAATCTAGGTCCCTGCTCCACTTAAATCGATTTTCATTGGTTGTGAACTTGTGACGTCACACAGTCACGTGACCTTTATTTCTTCCCTTTCCGAATTTTATCATTCGTGTAATTTGAACCTAATTAAAAGCATCATTCTATATTTACTTAGTACGACAATTTAAAAAAAAAGATGAATTTAATTTGATTTGAAAAAGAACCATTTAATGTGCACTTAGATTAAAACGTATTTGCAATATCTATTGTAATCGTATAATATGTAGCTACATCAAATATAATTAAGTTTTAAATCTTAAATTTTTGTCTTCTGACATGATCGTAGATCTAGATGTCGTAAAATATACAAGCACTGCCAAAAGGAAGCAAGATATAATGCCTCTTTTATGCATGGTGAATTTGCATTTTAACTTATTTAAGTAGGAAATAAATACATTTTGTATCATAATAAATTTGATGTTTAAAAAGTTTTGTTTTCGCACTTTATCCATCATACTTTTCCAGTTGATTTTAACGCCGTAGGGGAATGTGAGGAACACTTACATCATTATCAAGCCTCTATTTAAAGTGGTGTAACAAAATGCAAATTTTACTTTCGGTTTCAATCTACTTTTGTTTCAAAGTGCATTTTTATTACATTTTGTACTGATGAACAAGTTCATAGTAAAAAATAATACTTTTAAGAAAGGTTTCGATGTATT
Source organism: Mactra quadrangularis (assembly GCA_025267735.1). Classification (NCBI taxonomy): domain Eukaryota; kingdom Metazoa; phylum Mollusca; class Bivalvia; order Venerida; family Mactridae; genus Mactra; species Mactra quadrangularis. Next base: position 29,763,507 of record CM046309.1, on the reverse strand, counting down.
CTATGAATATTTACTTCAAAGCAGCGCGCATTTTAAAGAAATCGTTTGTCACATACGAAACTTTAAGTGTAATTGTAACAAGTCAATGCGTAAGACGCAAACGCACGTACATGTACATGTATTTGTTATGTTTTTCTTAAAATGAATGAACAAAAATAAAATTGGTTTCCTGGTTGAATATTTACAATGCTTTATTTATACATTGTTGCAAGCAAGTAAAACATCCGATCGGGAAGTGTATTCAATTATTGATGTATTTAAACGAATGACAAGACATCACTATGACACTGACATTGGATTGGCTGATTATGTGTACACGTGTAGCGGGAAGTTTTAAAAACAAGTGTTTTTAGTTATAAAATATATCAGTTTACTTGAACGTGCACATTGGTTTAAAAAACTACACGGAAGCAATAATTATTTAAGTAGAAAGATAAACTTGTAGATTTAAAATACCTACCGTACCATCGATCATTTATCCATGTTTATTTTCATTTGTAGGACCAGGGATTCTATATACATAAAATCTCTGGTAGGACGAAAACGATGGCCATGTGAAGGAAGGACTGAAAATGGGAAAGCCTTTCGCCCAAACTTCTTCTTGCAGTTTTGACATTTGGAACTCCGCGGTAATTCTCTACGAAAAACAGTGTGGCCTTCCGAATGCATAAGACATCGTTCCAATGGTAACAAGAAAGTATAAGATTACTCTTTTCACGCTTCAACAATTTTCAACATAGACAAAGAGGCGTAGTTCAAGCGCGAAACTCATTAACATCTCATTTAAATGTAATACAACGCTGGCTTGTGTTGTCGTTCTTGAAACTCTTCAGGAAAAGGGATGTTACTCTCAGGACATACAAATTTTGCAATGGAGACGGGACAACTCAACCCGTAGACAACTCAGACCGTGACAACTGTAAAGATTACTTGTTGGAGTAAAAAGGGCCTACGATGTTTTTGACAATGCCTGTTATAAGCGTAGCATAATTACATCATTCGATAGTTATAAACAATATTAAATGATCGTATTATATTATGATACTTATGTCAATACATTAAGGCCGATTTTGGTAGTTACGGTACCGTAACTCTAGGCCCAGGTTCTAGGCTTACGGAAGTTCCGTAACTGTAGACAACCCTGCCAGGATTGGCTAGAGTTACGGAAGCCAAATAACATGCGTATGTTTCAACTTTAAAACGTCGAAAAACTTGTTTAAATTCATTATTACTCGAAATAAACAAATATTTACAGACGTGACTTATCCAATTGTTATTACACCCGCCATTTTGGATATGACTAATACTCTTACCGGGTGTTTAATATACGGCGATATGACGTTGTCGTCTTCAAAGTGTCACATTAAAAGTTTGCTTGAGCGATTTTAAGTTATAGAGTTTGATTATAATTTGGAATGAATATGTATAATTTTGTACGGAATTTTAAGCAAATATTTATAGGTAATAGGCGATTCTTAGAGTAATTTTAATTGTGAATAAATTGCAAGTGCAAAACGTTAATTTGACTTAAATTTCGTGAACAAAAATGGGAATGTAGTTTGATGCAAAAGAGCTTAGTACTTGGGTGAAAACCTTAAATGAATTGTTTGAAAGTCGATGTTTTTGTGAAAAAAAATCAGCTTGTCATTCCACACCAAATCTTTAAAATTTTAACGAAAATATTAACGATCTCGTTAAAAAATACCCATTGATAACCAAAAATGAGAAGTTGTCAGCTCCTTGTGGTTAAAGAAAATAGTCCAGAATAATCTTTGTTTGGTGTGATGGCTGCTGTACATGACCCTAAAATGTGTTGATGAAAATTCTTTGACTGGTTTATTTTGTTTGATAAAGTAAGATAACCCTTGCCATGAGCAAACCACTTGAGAAGTCTAGCGCTATGCTTTTGTTAAATTCTGTTAATTGATACTTAATACATTATTTCATAGATGATATACATAATTATATATTCTTTAATCAAAAAATAAGTTCAGGACATCGTTCCTCCAGCACTCCAGTGCTTGATTTTAATTATCAAGAAGACCGACTCGCTAACATACCAATTCGTAAGAGACAATGGCATATCGCGAATTTGCAAAATAAAACGTATTGTGAAAATACCCGATTCTAAAGTAATATACGTCTGATTAATATCATATTTTAAACACTTTATGTTATAAATATTGACAGATGTTTGAACCTGAGATCAAAGTAGAAATAAACATTGTTTTTATAAATTGGTTATTAGTTGATTTCGGTACTTGGTATTATATATATTATGACCGTAATGTCAACTAATAAAGCTCCAAAAAAGATAACAAGAGTGACATCATACAGTTATTAAGACTACCTTAGAGATCTACCACATTGAAAACAAACATTTTTTGTAGACCTTTTTACAGTGTCATAAAATCATATCTGCTTGACTGGGCCTTCAAACAGTCATTTTAACAGCAATGCTACCAGGAAGTGTTGTGGATACAGATATTTGGCTCTAGTTTGGCCCCTCTGTGACTAGACATACTTGTGTCTGTCTGCTATTCATATAACATAATTATTTACGTCGTGCAAATCAATAAATCAATTTCAAGATTACCAGTTGAATAGATTATACCTCGTAAAGTTAAGAACGTACCGAGTGGTCGGCACAAAGCTGTTTTACATCTCTCTGTATTACTTGTACTTAGACTAGTATTGCATTGAACTATCGATATATAAACATTTAGTGTTCTTTTTTAATGACATCAACATGAATAATCCTTTCTCGCTGGGTAATAAAACCAGATAGATTATGACATAAAAATAGAATACACGTACATGAACAACTGAATGAAAATAGTACGATAGTTTCTTGTTGTTTTTGACGCAATAGCGCTTACATTTGTTCAATTTGGTTCCATTTTTCTAAAGACCGGATGAAATACAAAATTAACCCCTGAGAGCAATATGTGAATACGGGACGTTCGAAACGGAAACAGTAAAACTGAACGAGCCATGATCGTCCATAAAACATGAACATACATGCACACCTAGCACACCCATTTTATGGCGCGAAAATACGTGTACCGGTGAAGTTCACTCCGTTATAAAACATTCTAACTAACAATTTTCAACCGACCTATATTTTTGCAAAACACCAGAATCCATGCATTAGCGAGGTGTTTATGTTTTATCAAGGTTGAAGTTAGCTGGAATTTGTTAGTGTTAAGTCTGCAGATATCGATATCTAGGTTTGAAACATTTGAACATGGCTTCCTTCAGGAGATATATACATATATATGGATTTTTAGTTTTACTGCTAATCGGTAAGAAAACGTATGCACAATTTCATTTTTCATACTTTTTTAAAGATTTTTTATCTTAAATTTGTAAAAATGATGTAGAGTTGATATCGTGTTAGATATTGAAAAAACGCTTTCAAACACGTGCCAGAAATATCCGGGTGATGTAATAGGTCAGTACGATAAAATAACATGTTTTTTCATGTTAGCTATTTTTGTCTTGTTCATATCAAAATAATTTTGCATACGGTTATATAAGTGATATTAACCACTCTTGAGTGTGGCTACTGGCATCAGATTTGCAAAAAAATCACTCATACTAGAAAAATAAGTCATTTTAGGGAAAAGGATCAGTATTGATTGAATATTTACCCAGTCTATGTTAGTGAATATACTACATGTATAGTTATTTAGCAAAATGTTCTTGAAAATATTTATAATAAATACTTAAAGCCTTAATGAAATAGAATATTCACTATCAGTAAAGAGTAATGTGGGAAATCCAACATTTTTTAATCCGATGACTGATTCCTAAGTTTGAGTGTGTTTGATCAAGAATGTAGCGGGTAACTTAACCACATAAACTTTGTAAACGAGTAGTATTCTTTTATGATAATAAATTTAGGATAGACGTTATTGTGGCTCAATAGATATGGGTATAGTGTTTGTTTTTAGAAAAATATGTTAATTTCTTATTATTTTATTGTTTCATGGGGCAAGTAAATTTCTAAAATGCTTTACATTGTTTTCTATTCTGTGATTAAGATAAAGAAGCCAATACAAAAACACATAGAAAATACTTGACTGTTATATACATAGCTTTATACCATTTCTAGGTATACTTTTTTATTAAAATTAAACCTTTACAGTTCGGTGGGATAAAACATATCGAGGTCTACAGTCAAATGATCTACAACAACAACTAGAAAAGAATAAATTATTTTTTTGCCGATTTCTCTTTCCACGCAATTGATAAAAAGGAATCAAACAGCGCATGCAATAATTATTACCTATTACATTTCTTTCACACAAAAAATCAAATTGATCCTGCGAGGTTTGGTCGATTGCTACAAATCCTCAGTATGTAAATTAATCGAGCGACAAACTTAGTCATGTGCAAAAGTAATTCGTGCAGAGGCTTCAGAGTAAAAATTTATAACTCAGCGGTTTATATGGGCATTTTCGAAAATAGAATGTAATGGATATTATGCACTTTTGAATCTTTCATATGTTTTGACGGGTCCAAGAATTAGACAAAAGCAAATTTTGTTCATTATCTGACGATCACATGACTTTGGCCCCTGATATGCCCTTTTGTCTGTCACCGGTACATGGTACGTAGTATGCTGTCTAAACTACAAGCACACGTAGGAACGGGCCATAAATATCCTGAAGTTGTGTATAGGGTTCATCCTTATCGGTGTTTTTACAAAAATGGAAGATTTGGAAAAATGAATTTTTTCGCCTAGCTTGTATCATCTTTCAGTAAAAAGATTTAAATATAATAAATTACGAGAAACATTTATTTTCAGGGTTGGTTCTATCAAAGAACATAGGAGGAAAAAAGAAAAGAGCGAACAATGATGAATGGAACGTAAAGTATTATCCAACCGGTAGAGGTCCATCAGAGAAACGTTTGGATATACATCTGGCATGCAGAAAGGGTTATGTTTTAACTGATATAGACGTATTAGCTGGAAGAGATAACAATCATTGTAATGAGACGTCTATATATGGTAAAACAATTAATCTAATTACGGCTATCAATAACTGTGAATGGAAGAGAACATGTACTATACAGTTTAGTGAAGGTTTTATGATTCAGTGTGAGCCCAGTCTTGATGGAAGTGATATGTCTATTGTAAATTATGACTTTAGATGTAATTGTCTACTAGAATATGTAGAGTTTATGAAACCAGTTAAAGCTAAATGTGTCAAAGAATCACGTAAGTATTGCTTTATAGATTAATACAAAGCTATCAAGTGTCTATAGTCACGTGATTTACAACAACAACTAATAGGGTGAACAAAAGAATATTATTCCACCGAATACTCCGTTCCGACAAATGAATAAGTAGTCGATTAGCGCATAAAATAACTATACTATAGGTCTATATATTTCTTTCTTTTAACACACCATTTATTTGATCCCGTCAGTTTTCATCGTAAGCTCCAGATTTTTTCACAAAATTTGAGTTGAACGGTAAACAAAAATGTGCAAAAATAGTAGGATTCAAAGTAATAATTATAACTAACAGAATATTGTGAGCATTTTCGGACGAAGTAATGTAATGGCTAATATTTTGTGCACAATTTGAATCATTCCTAGTTTTTGACCGCTCGCGACAAAACGGGACTTTGTTTACCATCGGAAGATTACGTACGTGACATTATACCCTGATATTTATGTAAGAAGTTGAATTTATAATTTTTAACCATAATACAGCGAATCTTTTGTAAAGCGAGCACTACCACTTAAACACTGACCTTGTTTATTATCTTTTATGTTCTTTATTGATCCTACAACGTTTTCTTCGTCCGTGGCGTCTGACAAGCGTCGTGGGTACGATTCCCGGGCGGCACGTGTATACATACACCTGTTTGTGCAGTTTTGCCTAATACAAATTTTCAGTCATACTCAGCTTCCGCCTACCTCTGTATCATATGTAGCGCTGTTTTAAGCCATAAATGGGGGTATGTAATTAGTACTTGTTGGTTTTAAGCCTTTAATGGAAACAAAATAATACATGTCGCATTATACACTTCATGTACATGAAAAATCAGGATCAGGCCAAACATTTTCAAAGTACATTAAGTATCATTTATTTACTCTTGTATAAAGTTTAGTTTGTATGTACGCAATATTGTACAGTATTGAAAAGATGTATTAATTTACACTGACTAACCTACCCTAACTTATTGCCTACCAATATAACAACAGACAATTTATGTATGGTTGTAGACTGACTTCCTGGTTGTAAGATATTAGATATTAAGTAGATATTAAATACATTTATCTAAAGATAATGGTGAAGTTAACTTCCGGGTTCTATAAAAATGCTCAATCATTAAAATGTGTTTTTCCAAATTAAAACTTAAAAATTACTTAAAAGATTACTGACAAGTTATATCATCTTACGTTTTTGATGCTTCGACAATGCTCTTACCTTTAACTGTCATTTATTTTATACTTTAATTTCAAAAATCGAAAAAAATACAGTGAAACTTGAAAAATTTAAACCTTTTGAAACCAACTTTTAAATTCTGCGCAATTCTATTTTGGACACACAAACTTGAAACAAAGCGGCATAGCTGTAATACATACACGTTGTATGGTACTAATGTAAGGATGCGATAAAAATCTCATCTTAAGTTGCCTTATTGGACAACCATCAGTTTTTGCTTACCTATCCAATTAATCCGTCTTTGTCTCACAATAGATCTGATCACGTTATTTCAACGGATCCGGCAACAACTCCTCTTTGATCCGACAATCCTTCAAACATTTTCCAAGGCCAAAAATTTTTAAAGTACATTTAATATCATTTATTTACTTTTGCATCAAGTTTAGTTTGTATGTACGCAATATTGTACAGTATTGAAAAGATGCATTAATTTACACCGACTAACCTACCCTAACTTATTGCCTACCAATATAACAAAATACAATTTATGTATGGTTGTAGACTGACTTCCTGGTTGTAGGATATTGGATGTTGTGTAGATATAAAATACATTTATCTAAAGATAATGGTGGAATTAACTTCCGGGTTCGATAAAAAAATGCTCAATCATTAAATGCGGTTTTTTTTCCAGATTAAAACTTAAAATTACTTAAAAGATTACTAACAAGTTTTATCATTTTACGTTTTTTGAGGTATTCAATTTCAACAATGCTATTACCTTTAACTGTCATTTATTTTATAAAGATTTGAACCTTTCGAAACCAACTTTTAAGGGTTTTTTCATTTGTTGAAATTGAAAATTGTAAAGGTTAGGATAAATGTTTTCATTTCTTTCTAAATGTCTTATTTGTTGAGTGTTTTTATATTTTCACTGTCACATCTATACACTTAATGCATCACTTACAAAATATATCAAAATTATTTAGGAATTAATGGATATTTTAATATGTTTAGTAACCACACCTACTTTATAGATTTTTTTTCAATTTCAAATCCTGATACACTGCGCGATTCTATTTTGGACACCCAAACTTGAAACAAAGCGGCATAGCTGTAATACATACACGTTGTATGATACTAATATAAGGATGCGATAAAAATGACATCTTAAGTTGTCTTATTGGACAACCATCAGTTTTTGCTTACCTATCCAATTAATCCGTCTTTGTCTCACATTAGATCTGACCTCGTTCTTTCAACGGATCCGTCAACAACTCCCCTTTCATCCGACAATCCTTCAAACATCTTGCAAGGGATACGGTAACACCTCTCATGGGTTGCATCATCTTATTTCTTTTGGTTTTGACAGTGTGTTATGTCTCTGTTGTTTTTTACTGTTGCAGTTCTTGATATGTTTACTAAACACCATTTGTATGTACATGTATTGTCTACTTTTATACGCAATATTGAGTTGTGAATAACAAACTAAAATTAAAGCAGTTCCAAGAGATTTTAACATGGGCGTTTGACTCAAATTATTTAATATCCAAGTCTATTTAGAAAGCGCACAATGTATTTACCACTTATATATTCGATTCATCTGCACATAGAATCGCGTAAAAATCAAATAAAATCGCTGTTTGAATATCTATACATTTTCACGGTAATGTTTATTTATGGATCTTTGAGAAAAAATAAGATTCTATTCTTGTCTAAATGCTACTTCTGTAGGTGTTGATATTTTAAAAATCATTTCTGCAAAAGCACACAACATTTTTGGACCAACAACATGAATCAAATTGTCAACCATCTTAAATGGTCATTTTTATTTGCACAGCAAACTGAACATTAAGAGAGGATCGTACTTGGAGTATGGTGCTCGTAAATCTGAGAAACAGGTGCAGTTTAGTTGACAACTTTGTAAAGACGTACTCTGTCGTTCTTTCTTATTTCAGAAGTATACACAATGTGTGATGGTAACAAATTGCCAAATAAACAAGGACTTATTAAAAGTCATAAGGTGTTACCATGGCAGTATGGTGCATCAATGAAGAATCAATTATGTAAAATATCACCGGATATAAAAATCGGAAGGAATAAAAGGAACAAAAAGAACGGAGCAACCAAAAAGAGCAGAGAAAAGAAACTTGTATTAAGTGTAAAATACGTTCATTTATACGATGGTGATACTCTAGTACTAAATGTAATAGACAAAGCAAATAGTGCTGTACTTGAAACATATGATCTAGGTAATGATACTCTCGGTACAACAAACATTGAAATACTACCAGAGAAAAACAAAGTTAAAACAGTACAGTTACAGTTTAAAGTATTAGATGACACACAGGGTGGTGAAGGTTTTATTATATGCTACAAAGGTACGTTAATTAGTCAATTTATTTGTTCACTCTAATTCATTTAAGCATGATTGTTCTTACAATTTAGATCGATCACTCCACTTCTTGGTCCATCAGTACTGAGCTAAAAGGATAACGTTTCTTACTTAAGGAACAAACAAGGAAGGTATGGATGTGATCAGATCGAAGGCGGAACTGGCAATCCAATGATTACAAGTCAAACGTTGAAACCACTTGGCCACGCCCACTTTTTGTTAATTTTGATTTTATGCCATCCACTGATGTGGACTTCTTTATCGCAATTAATTATCTGTAATTTCTTTCAGTAACAGTATTACTTTCTATTACAGAAGAGAAGATTAAAGCTAAAGTAACAAATGTTTGTGATACATTAAAAAGAATAAAAGTACCGCGTTTATCAGTGGAGCATAAACTTGAATCCAACGACTGAATAATTACATGATATAGAAATAAAGTGCAATTCACAACAAATGTTAAACAGAGGAACCTAGCTAAGACCGACAGAAAACGTATGAACATTCTTTACATGGTTAAAATTGTCAAGACCAATGAAGAAAAGTTAATAACAAACATTTAAGTAAATCGTGTGCCATAATAGAAACATATTTGAGGAATTTTAAAGCTTTTGTGTATCAATATACAAAAAATGTGTTCAAGGAGTCAGCTACGTTACACTATACCAACCAATTTACTTGACACCATCCAAAACAAGTGCATGGAAATAATAAATATGAAAGAGTGTATAATGGGATTGACGAATTTTTATTAAATAAATATATGTCATATTGTTGATAAAGGGATTCAAAACGTTATACTAAAGAATAGTTTGGCTCTTCATTGATAACAATAATCAAGAAAGGAAGATATATCTTATATTGTTACTGTTGATACAAAATGCACTTTAAACACGTAAATTCACTCAAATATTCTTTTACAATGAATGACTAAGGAAAATGTACAAGATAACAATACTCTATTTAAATAATTTAATCAAATTAAACAAGTATGCATAACTAATACCCGTAAGTAAGGCCACTCCTTTTTTATTTTTTGGTTTACAAAAATTGTCCTGAAAAAGGTCCACTGGGTGGTCAAAAAAAAGAAGGAAAAAATTCATTTCGTATCTTAAACATAGTATTTGGGCATAGCAACGGATGGTTCCCCTACCTTTCCAGATGAGGTAAGACTTAAAGGTCAAAAACTTATTTTTACGGAAAAAATACTAAACTTGTTATGATATGTGCCTTATTTAGTTCATATTCATTCAATTGATTTTAACCAGGTTAGGACCATTTTTTAGGAGTTTCAATGTACAGCGGAAAGGCAGTTACCAGGACAATGCCATTTGAGGCTCAATATATTGGGGTTCATAGTTCTCAGAAGGATTTAACAAAAAGGAGTCCAGTTATGCCAATGGTATCATATATCATCGGAGCAGTAGCCCAGTGGTAGGACGTGCGCTTAGAGATTATGGTCCTGGGTTCAAACTCCACCAGGGGCACTGCTTATTTCCTGGAGCAAGAAATTTACCTATGATTGCTTCACTTCACCCAGTTGTAATTGGGTACCTACGAGGGTGATAATATTCTGTTGCGCACTAAGCAAAGTAAACGACTCCCGAGGGTCATTGATAGATAGATTCCACTAGCCAGATTACCAGTCAGTGAATGTGTATAAGCATGAAACTTAGACTATAGCTCGTTTAGGATAACTTGAGACAAAATACAACGATACCATTTTTATACACGGGTGGATTTTAGTTTAGTACACGTAATTATCGACTATTATCAGTGTGTTTTGATGTATTAAATTTTGCACGAGAACACACGTTCCACGCATTAAGACATGTTTAATACTCTCATTACACAAAATTAGCTGACCTCCCTGTTTATTGTATTACCTGAGTCCAAAATATGTAAACAAACTGAGTCGTTTGTCTCAAGTTATCCTAAACGAGCTATATAAAATGCCGACTTTTATATAAAAACATTAACTTTATAGTTTCTGTCATTGATGGGAAATAAGGCCATCATCGAAAATGGCCATATCGATGTATCACAGATTCTTAACAGGCAATCCTATATTGATTCCCAATTTGGAATATCGTTACAATCTAGCATTTTATAAAGCTATAAAATAAATAAAGGTGACGTTTAATTTAACATCCCTGCGTTGTTTTTATCCTTTTTTTACATATCTGAGTTTTCATGTTTTCTATTAAGTATTAAAAACAAGAAATTACAGTTTGTTTTAGTTTGTTTTATGTCTGTAACAACTTTTAACATCACTCATAACATCATTATGGGACATCATACAGAATATGACTGGAGTTCTAGCAACTTCTATTACACTCATTGTCTGACTTGATATTTTGATGTCTCACCAATAACTACCTTTCAATTTATTGCTACAAAATTTTATATCAATGGCAGCTCTTTTGGCAAACAGACCCGTGTATAAAATTACATACACATTGGCAATGCCTATGCTGTTACTCAAATCTTGTTTTACATGTTGTCCAGCTGACAAAATGACACCCGAGTTCCAAGACTCACAATATTAGAAATTTTGAATGTAAACAAATTTGTCTATTTAATCTATACATTTGCTGTTCATACAATATGAACATTCAATTTAAAACTTCCAAGATTACTGTATAAATTTAGGATCAGTTCAGCTAACATCATCATAGACCAAACCTGTTGACTTTGGTGTACAAGTAAAGTCTCAATGCTATTGGTTAAATTATAAAGAGATAGGCTCAACAACATACAACTGCTCAATATAATTAAGTCATCCAAAGTGTGTACCAGCATCCCTATAAAATATTAATGGACCAGTCCAGTTGACTTTTTGGAGTATAAATAAAGTTAAAATATTATTTGTGAAATAAGGGATTGACTCAACAAAAAACAACTACTCAGAGTTCTTAAGTCATCATGAATGAGGATTTTAAAGTCAGCACCCCTATAAAATAATAATGGACCAAATCTGTTGACTTTTGAGTGCATAGAAACAGGCTTGTCATTGGGCAAATTATGCTATAGACTAAACAAGAAAGAACTGCAACATGCTAATATACCTAAGTTATCCAGAAGATTGCAATTAGAATCTGCACACCTCTTAAACGAAAATGGACTTAACCTTTTGGTGTTATGCAAAATACAGCTTTAATTTAAATGAGACTGTTTGAGTATTTTGGTGTATTAACAGTAGAATGTGAAATCTTCTACCCTGTCTTAATTACCTGTTTGTCATCAGTAGTAGTGTTAACACAGCAGGGGAACATATGACGTCACGTACCCAGAGCTGTGTAGAGTTGATGCAGACACTAGGTCTACGTCACTGTTCAACTGAGTCTGATGTTAAATCAATTTAAGATGTATCATGTGTTAAACTCGGTATTTAAGTTAAAGTGGTTAACATTCATTGCATTTACGTATTCATTTTGTAATTAAATATAAACTAGATAGAATTTCTAGGATTAAGAAGAACAAAGGAACAGAGGTTTGTGTCTTTATCATTGCTTAAATTATGACGTATGTTAACATGACTGTTACAATTTTAGTTAAGTTATAGTGATAAATGTTGATATCTAGACATCAAATTATTGAATTACTCCATAAAACTTCTTGGTCGAGTGCCAAAAAATTGACTTTGAAAAAATGTTTGTTTCGACGATTATTTTCCTGTGGCATTTTATTATTTTGTTTACTCTCAAAATAGAGTTAGTGTTTTTCCCCAAAACGTTGTTTTTTTCATTTTCGTCGATTTTTTGGTCGGTCGGAACAACAAAAAATAAAAAAACTGGTGTTTTTCATTTTTTTTCCATTTTCACGAAATTTACGGTCGCCGGTTTTGTAAACCAATTTATATAAAAGTAGTGGCCTAACAGAATTTAAAAGTGCAACATTAAAGTCACGCTAAAAGATACATTTGAACATTTGTTAAGTACTTAGTAAAATGTACATTATACAAAAATAAAAATAACATTTAAATTCAAGTAAAAAGAAGCAAAATGTTTAATGGCGTAAATAATGTTTGCATACAACATGATCAGTATCTGGAATATGCCCCAGAAGCACTAAGGCATGCTTCAGACAGCGCGATGAATTGTCAATATCGCGTGTATACCTCCAAATTCCTACTGCCCAATCAGAGTCCTACAATACAGATCTATGACATGGTGTGAACCATGTGAAGTACGAAAGGAAAATAGCTTTTATCGGCAACATCCCAAAGACTGTTCATAGCATCACTTACTGTCTCAAATATTGACTGCCAGACGAGAACACAAAGTTCATCTTACCATCGTAGTGGCAAACATCTTGATTGTTTTGCCTGTTTTATTCTTTAATGTGTCCACTTTTGTCCTAACCATTTAACAGAATCAGATTCACAGAACTTCTCAAAGTGAGATTTGTTGCTTATGCAAATGTTTTATATGGAATGAGAAGCAATGAAACTAACAAGAGTTTTAACAGTATGAATGAGGAACAACTTATTGAGGAGAATGACCAAAAAGTAAAATCGGTGTACGCTTGACATAAAATCAATGATCATCCTATGATTTAATAATTACGTATGTGACTTTATAATTCTGTGACTTAATTAATATATAGCACAATTTTAGATAATATAGGAAACAGTTAAGCAGTTATTTATACAAAAATATTCGATATGCACGTTGTCTGACACAGGACTATGCATTATAACAGATCGTTCAAATAGTTTTAGGACAATCCCATAAGATGATGAATGTTATCAGCTAACTCCATACATCGTATTGATCTTGTTGTCTCATGTTCAAATGGTTTTACATGTTTTATCTCATCTATAAACAATAGGAAATCTTGCATAAATAAACCTGCAAATACAAAAAAAAAAGATTTTTAAAATTATAAGAGCAAAAACAAGAGACAAATCCACCTGTGGACCCTTCACATGACAAATGTCTTTGTGTGAAGCAGTAGGCCCCTTTATAAAATATCTCACGATGAATTTATCGTAGAGACAAAGAATTGAAACCCAAGTATTTCGATACGATGTTAGAATTATGTGCAGTGTATATATATCAAACCAGTTTGGAATATACAGACAAAATATTGAATAGTATATGAATGTTTTTCTTTTGCTTTTGACTTACGGTAATTTCAGAAAGATGTTTGTGAAAAGGTTCACTTATAAGTTAGGTAACTAGTCTAATAACCGATATCAAAAGTCCAAACGCAACATATACCACGTTTTACTTTCAGAAAATGGGATCGTTGGTTTACAAAAGGCATTTGCTGATTAGCCAAATGATTCAAATTTTGAATTAGCTTAATGGAAAAATATAATGTATTAAATAATTACCAGGTTTATTATTTTGTTGAGGCGATGATGTTGGAGGTTTGTATGGCGTTTCTTCAATAACGTCTCCATTTTCTAATATGAACTGCATTTGTTTTTCTCTTTTACTTTTCTCTTTGGTTCTTTTCACAATTAAAGATAATTTCCTAAAAATATACAAACTTAAAACTTTCTTGGTGTTTAGTGATTTATTTAACGTGTTTGACGCTCACATCACACACGTTTCAGAAGTAACCAAATTAATGAAATAAAACAGCTTCCAAAATTAATTAACTTTAGACAACTCTTTGTTACTTATATTACTGAGAAAACTTCAATAACATTTAACGATTGCATTTTCTATTTCTAAAATAACACACAGTTATACTACCAGAACAAATACCTGCATTTAGAACTTGTTAAAGTAGCCAAAGCTGTAAAACCTTCATCATTTATGTCAAGTTTTCCATCTACGATTTCTACATCTTCACCAATTAATTCGTATAAGCTTTCAATTAAAGATATATTAGCACAGAAAGGACCACCCGATTTGTTGAAATTTTCAACCCATCCATTATAACTACCTACAATAGAAATTTAGATTTATTTTGTATCATGTCCTGTAATGGAAGAATATATGAACATATTAAAAAAAAAATGCCGTCATATTAACAGATTGATAAGCGCATACCGAATGTTTTTATGGTGCAATACCCATTTCACTTTTAACACCGGTATGGCACGATCGTATTGGCTACATTCATACTACAGATTTTGACTTTGCATTGATTGTGCATTACAATAATATCAGATTTTCAGTTACATCGCCGCAGGCAGTCATTGCCTATGTTGGTGCTAATTTACCATCATATCTAAACTTTTCACCAGTATTAACATATATCTTCGCAAATTGGTGACAGTGTCTTATTTGATTTAGCAGGAAAAAAATACCATAGAACGTAAATGAAGACCAGACATGTAAATGTAGGTCCCGCCTATTAAACTCATAACCTTTTGATCGATGATAAGACACGTTACCGATTGAGCTAACTGGACGAGCAATACCCAAACAAAACTGACTTAAAAGCAGCAATATCAACCACAGCGGCTTCTATTTCCATAAGTTTTCATAACGATGTTGCGTATGTAAAATCCTCCAGAATTGGCTTCAAACTGAAGTAAACAGGTCCCTGGCTAAATTAATAGAGTTCAATCGACAACCAACTAGAAAAAAGAAATTCCAGTCAGTTTAGTTCTAGATAAAAGGCTTATCATAATTGAGTTAATCATACCAGATAGTCTGATCTCTCCCGACATGATTTGAGATTTGGCTTCACTAATCTGGGCTTTCATTGATAAAAATCCAGGTGTTAGTAACGCTATATTTTCTTCATGAAGCACCACTCCTGTAATACATTTAGTTAAATATACATTGAATAATGGGAAATAACTGCTAGTAAATTTCACAACTACTTTGCAAAACAACAAACGAAATACTTATAGTTCTCCTTTTGATATCGTTCGATTTAAAATCAAGGGGAGCTAACAAGTTATATTACATAGCAGTGTGTGCGTATGAGTGGTCATTTCTATATCTATAAATGTACATTTTAAGTATTATATCTTTACAATTGAAGTTAAGAAAATAGTTAAGGTCATTTAAAGTGCTTTAGATTTTACATACTAACAAAGATAGGTTAGAAAGGGTAGAGTAAACCAAATTAATGAGCATGATTATCTTGTACACAATAACAAGTATGAAATAACAACGAACGATGCGTTGGTACCTTACGATTACATTGGATTTAAGAATATGCACAGTCAAACGGGGATAAAACTTAGAAGCAACAAAGACAACTAACTATATTACGAATGTTATTTGAAAGCTAGACACTTAATAAAGTGCAGTAAAAGTTTTGTCCGTATAGAACAGTATTAAAACGAACATATACCGTATTAAATAGTTAATCACCTTTTTGGTTAGCAAGATTATATAATTCTTTTGTTACTGCAGCAGATGTTGATACTGGGAATTCAACGAGCACGTGTTTGCAATGCTCAAGAGACTTTCTGGAACAAAAAATGTTACCATTATCAACTGAAGGAGTAATAATCGCAAGTATGAGTATTGAGTTAGAACAACAATTAATTAAATATAAAATGAACAACAATCTAAAGATAAGTTTGTTCGCATATAACATAAAAACAAAACGTATGTCCTACGAAAATATATACATCAATTTTAAGAGCTTTAACTGAAATATAATGTGACAACAAAATGTAGATCCTCATGTTGATCTCACAAGAATAATCTTTAATGGTGAAATTATTAACACAGCAGCAATTACAGAATCAACTGAATGTGTGATATTGGTAAGTAGTGCCAATAATTAACTGCTTGGTGGTAGTAAAAGGTTCCATTCCAAAATGAATACTTCGAACGGTATCAAAATATCAATAATATGCTCAACAATACAATAATAAAGATGAATACTTATACGATAACAGACTCAATAGATTAAAAAAAAAACAGAGTAAACAAAACAAACGAATAAAAAGTCATTTATCAAGGTATTCAAGGAGAAATAATTGTTTCATGTACAACCTGATAATTCTTTCATGTTCTGAGGGTTCAGTACATACAATTACAGCATGAACATCAGCACGTTCAAATATCTCATCTTCTGTTAATTGTGTGGCACCTTCTATTTCAAGTTTTCTCCTGAAAAAAGGAATACGTTCTTTGAAGATTGCATCAAACGGTTAAGGCATAAGATATGTCTTCACAAATTTAAATTTTCTTTCAGCAATGCACGACACGGTAGGGGCATTTGAACATATCGTTTCTGTAATTCCAAACGACATATAAATGGGCTGTGAAGCTGCGTGGATTGGTACAGTCAATGATGACAATATCAAATGTACTCTTATTGAAATTTTAGCAAACAAGGGACAAAACATGTCAAAATTGCATCATGAATAGTTATAAATGTACCAACTGACAGAAGAGGAGTATTAAAAAGAATATATCAGATAGTGGAAAGTTTTATCCGATGTACAAACAAAAACATTAAAAGTTTTGAACAATGATTCTTAACATAGTGCCTCATGTTGATGGCAATAACATTTATAAGCATCTACAAAATGTCGATGGAATGAGTTGTAGAATTGAAGTTAGCAGCAATTTTTCAATAGTAAAGAATAGTTTTTGGCGTTAACAAAATTAAAATATCTCATACGCTGTTAGTGACTTTTCAAGCGTTCAAAGAGTTGTTGGTCGGTGGTTCCAATATGTTGGTTTTTTTTTCAAATAAATATAGCTTATTTTATGTTGGTGTCTATAACATCTATGTGGAAATAGAACGAAATTTGGTACCACTAATTATTTGTCAGACTAAATTTAATTCAACGGTATTCATGAATTAATTGCACACGATCTTCATCGCCATGATATCAGAAACAAAATTAAGACTAAAAGATTAAGTCATTAAATAGACATCCTGCTCAATTTAACCCCTCAACAAAGATGCGTAAGCTGAATTTATAATATATAACACTCACATTATAAAAGCGAATGTAAAGTCACGCGTAGGGTGTGTCTCATGATACTCTCATCCGATGGAAAAGTAAAACAAATAAATAAATACATTGTAATAGTATAAACAGCAACATGTTATGGCAAGGTAAACAGAAAAGTTTAAATAGTTTATAAACTAGAACACATACACGATGCATTGAACACTTAGAGCTGTCTATTCTAATACATGATGCATTCCATAAATAGAATTTTATGGAAATGTTATCGATTATTTAAAGTGTTCTATAAAAGTAAAATCATTGTTTAAATACATAGTGAAAGGTTACTTAATCTAGAACAGTAGGCTATAGCAACCACTCACAGTGTAACATTTTGTGATTTGAGATCAGCTAAAAGTGTTCGTTAATTGATCATGCATTATATTTATGGCAGTTAAAATACTAAATATAGATGTTTTATCACGTTTTATGAAAATCGGACATCAAACGAACACATACAAACCAAATTCTAACCTGGAAACAAATCCAATCATTTTCCACTGGCATTCATCACTTTGATCAGCTGATATGTCACGTATTCTTACTTTACCAGCAATACCTGCTCCAACAACAACTACGCCTATAACAGCAGACGACATCTTACAACCATAACATCTGAAGAAATAAATTACAAAACAAGTTGACGTTGATCATGATTTGTTACAAACTATATTCAGAAACTAGCTCTAATAACTCGTAATAATATAAAGGAGTCAAAAGAGCACATGCAAGCTCCTCATGATAATTATTATCCGACTTCATCAAAGCAGAAAATATATACTATTATCAGACATGCGGAAATTGTTCAATGCCATATAACTTAGTTACTCATTTAAGGGACTTTATATGACATACATAGAATCCCTGCTCATATATACCACATTTCTTTACAGAAATTAATTCAAATCAAGTTTCGAGTTTTTTGTACTGTTGTAGTCGACTACTGCCACATCCTATTGAAAATGAAACGTATAAAATATTAAATACGTTGTCATGAAAATTTTTATACTTATAAACCGGTTTGGTGGCACTGTCTACCACTCAAACGATGGTTTTAATTCTTACATGTGCAGAATCTTTAAGTTTAAATTTATATAAAAAAATAAAACTCTATGATTAAGCAGAGGCATAGATCCTGGAATAAGAAAATATGTGCAATACTGCAAAGAAAAATGTCAATATTTCCTCAGGAAAATATCAATACCAAAGAACATAATTATGTATCACACGTCGCCAAAATCTAGTCTTATACATTTGATTAACATCAATTTAAGCCTATCGTATTTAGTATATTGAGGGTTTCATGCACACATGGCTTTGTTGACACGCTTTATCAACCAATTTATTAGAATGCATCAAAGTTGAAATAGTTACTCGTATGTTGATAAGCATTTAAAAGCAAGAAATGATTTCAAAGTGTGAGAAAACATTAAAAAGAAAATAAAACTTACATAACTCGTGCACTCGTGTACCGGTTCTATTCGTCTTTCCATAACTGTAACAAGGCTTGTGAAGTCACAATTAAATTTATAAAATCTTGGGAAAGCCCTGTGCCGAAAACGAGGCTATGCGTCATCGGCGAATGGGAGATACCTGTGTACATGACTAACTGTACTGACATATTTTGTCACGATTGTATTATTTTTGAATCGACTGTGCTTGTAATATAATATCGTGTATCAATAATCACTAGAGTGTGAGATTAATAACAGCCTCTGCTATACTTTTTGTCATTTGCGCTGAAGGACTTTTCAGGAAACGGTCAAGTTTTAAACCAATTTGGCTCAACAGGTGATTACACAGAATTTGGAGTAAAGGGTCACTCTTACAGGTGTGGCATTTTCCCTTATTATGATGATGTAGTGTATTGGTTGCTGTTGATTAGAACTTCTTTTATACATAACAAGCATTAAACAATGTTGTCATCTAGAAATTTCATCGGAATTTTTATTTTTATGATACAGGTAAGTCAATTTTATAATTTCATTAAAATTATTTTTAAAATTATTATTTATATAATTTATAAATGTACGTGAATTTATTATTTTTGAAATCGGTTTGTGTGCTCTGTTTTTTTTCTCTACTTAGTTAGTGTGCTTCATTAAGCAGCTAATTATAATTGCTGCTTGGTACATTATGAAGTTGAATAGGCTACCCATGGCATGATTGAAGCTTCAGGGCTTTTTCAGCCTATCTCATGGGGCCGAATATCGGCCCCGTTCCCAATGCCAAATAAGGACCATTTTTCCAAATTTCAAGAAAAAAATTCCCAATCTTGTTAAATAATTCCCTTTGAACAGGATGTCTTTTGCCTTTACAAAAGAAACCACGACTGCAGATATTTCATATAAAATTAAAAAAATAATAGTTACATGAGAATTTGCATTGAATGCCTCACTGGACTGTCAGAACAAACTCTTTAAGAACACTGCAACACTCTCAGAGACACCAAAGCAAAGCATGTTAAGATTTAATGCAGAACAATTAATGATGAATTTTTCTAATTGGGTTGATTTGTCGATATTTTTTCCCCAAATTGGACTATTTACCGCGTTAAAAATTCCCAATTTGGGCAGGGGCCTTTTTCCCAAAAACCCCTGAAAAAGCCCTGAGCTTGAAATATTATTTTTTGTCTTTTATGTGCAGTCAAATTTATTGGAGACTTGTTAAGACTAAAATAAGATAAGATGGTTTGTTATTTTGAGTCGTAAAGCATATCATACAACAAACATATGCCCTGATTTGGGCTATGAACTGACTCTATATAGAGTAATATACGTGACTACATTTAACTATTATATAAATGAACATTAGAAGCAACGTTATTTTTATTTAAACTAAACATGAACTGTATGAAAAATGTTGCATAATTCTTCAAAATTGTTTCCCAGTTCCCAGTCTTCATCAAATTGTCTATCAATACTAACTAGTGCTAAGGATGTAACTGCACAACCACACCCATCTCTTAAGTGGTGTTTTATTTTAGTCTCCTCAATTACCAGATCGAGCTTAGTTACCATTTTTTAAACTCTAGGATATGCCAAAGGGCATGTCACTTATAGGAGCTAGTTATTGATATTAAAAACTGACATTCAATAACAGCTGTATTGACTTCATTTTTAGATGAAATGTAGTCATGGCAATCCTGACATGATATACTGGGTAATCTAATCTAACAGCCATTGAACAGTATTCAATATCAGTCTTTATGTTGATGTTTCTGCAGACTTAAGTAGATATAATCCTATAAATTTCATTTAATTGCCATGAGTATGACAAGAAGGCCAGAAAATCAATGTACACTGCCATGCTATTCTGCTTATATATGTCAATTATTCACAGAAATTTTCATTTTGATTAAGGTTGAAAGGGCTTGACAATATTCAATAAACAATCAATCCTACAATTAACTATCCATCCCACTGTGAATTAGTCAGTCTGAAAAAGTTACATTTACCAGATGTAGTTTAAACTTTAATTACATTCACATATAACCTGGCTGAGTAGGTTGTTATCTTAATTATGGTATGTGCCGGGAGAGGAATTTTAATACCTCACAAAGTTAGCCTTCGGAACTCTTAGTGTCAAATGAAGACCACTTTAATGTCAATTAACCTATAAACAATGTACAATGTATTAGAAATATTAATCGAAGCTGATGTCTTATAAACTTATTGTGCTGTTTCAATTCATCATCAAAACCATTTGCTCATAATTATACAATTTCATCATTTCATGTTACAATATTAAGTCACTGTCAATATTACACTAAATTTTGTTGCCATGGTTAATGGACTTTTTATGTTCAATCACTCATTACCATGTATTTAAAATAACTAGAATAATTTAGAAATAAAATCTTACTGATAAAACCTATGATTTATAAATGCTCATTATCTGCAAACACCTGTTTTTTTTGTTTCTTCAATTGTCTGTTGTTGCTAAAATGATGATGTCAAGGATTGAGCTCAGTAGGATTTGCTGATGACTAAACTTTTGAGTAAATTATTATTCAAGCTAATTATTTTTACAACATTAAACAACAAAACATAACATATTTTTTATTTGGCATCAGATCTACTATTTATATAGCCAACAAAAACATAATAATATGATACAATAAATGGCTCAGTCTGTTGTTTATTGCCAGATTTTTTCTAGATTTTTTGCAACCTCCCTCCCTTATACTAGAGTGAAAATTTTCATCATCTTATTATTTGAAAAGGCAGATTACCTACCTTAGTTTTTGGCAAAAATCAATGATTGATGAATATTGATTTTTTTAAAGAATCTGGTGCAAGCTAACTTAAAAACAAGTCAAACCTTAGTAGGAGCAAGCCAACAGGTTGAGTTGTCCAGACCTCTTATCAAGTAATGTATTTTCAACAAAAATGTATAATAAAGTATCAAAATTCAGTACATTAAATAAAGTCATGTGTTGTTATACTCTATACTGTACTGTTTTCTATCTTAACATGGCCAATGAACTTTCTGTATATTATAATTTATTTTATGAGTGAATATGATACACACAATCATAAATTATACCATGATGGTTGTACTTAAAGTAGTATAACATTTTGTTTGTTTCCCAGTTTCATAGCGGCAGAATTGATTATGAATTTATGTTTTAATTTATGGACATTTTAGTAAATCATCAATGAATCAAACTTTTATTAAAAAGATACTTATGATTTAGTTTGCAATTGACAGGTACACTATACAGTAATAATATATAACAACATTTTTTAGTGTGAATAGCATAGTTTGTGTAAAACGAGGACAATGGGCCTGGTCAACATTCACCAAATATACCATTGATATACACGATGTATGCATTATATTGTCTCTAGTTGATCTGCGCCGTTAAAGTCATCTGTGACCATGGTGTGGTGTAAACCTATTTTCAATATCAGTCTTTGAAATTAGGATATGATAGTGGTTGTCTGAACAGGTCATATTACTAGCAAGCACAATATCATGTAAGTAAATTTTTGGTTGCCCAACAGAAATAGTTGGTTGCCCGAACTAAAAAGTGGTTGACAGGGGCAATTTGACACCCACTGATTTGGTAGGCTGCGATATAGTCCACATTAAAGTTGATTCTTTTTAAGAAAATTGACTTACATTAATTTTGTTAGGTCATTGAACACTAAGGATATTTCAGCGTAAATCAATTCACATTTTATTGGTGGTTAATATAACATTTTGTTTGTCATTGTGGTCCCCCGTTATAACCTATTGTTAACATGGTCGATCAACCTACACAAGTACATACATATACATTGTTTTTTTGTTGATATAAAAAACTACTATACTGTAAGTCATTGTAACAAGAATGTAATGATAATTAATAATTTATCATAATTAATAAATTGTTAGACTTGCATGATTGCTTTCTTACTTGTAAGTTCAAATGGTAGCAATGATGTATAGATTTCTTCTTTATTACTTTAAGTCTTAGAGTAGGATACTTTCATTGTTGGTTATTTTCATCTCAAAATGGGACAGAAAGTTTGTCTTTTTACACTGAAAATGACAAATATTCCCAAAAGCATGGCAGAAACTTGGGCATTTGTATATAGCTTTATTTACTAGATCTAGTAACTTTTTATTTTCTATCTTTTATTTGTGTCGGAGTCAGAAATATGCGTGTCTTCTAGAAGTTCTTTTTGTGAGAGTTAAGTGTTAAAATTAAATTGACACACATTTTAGAAAATACGATGTCAATATTTTATAATTTTTATTCTATAATTATTCCGCAAATTGCTTAGTTTTAGAGAATATTGAGCAAAAATTCATAGATAGTTAAGTAGAAGTTGTTTCAATTAATAAAACATTGACTGTAAATATTTACTTAAAAGGAATTTGTTTCTTCTTGTCATTTTTTTCTGTCTGATTCTACATTTACACCCATATGGCCATATACTAATCTTTAGTCCCATAAATTGTAAATTGTCATAAAATACAAGGTGACTCTTTAGTTATCTTTGGGTCAGAACAAATTATGGGTCACATGTCTATATAGTATAATTTTATTAATACTTCAAATGGGTCATTTTGAAAGTAACTCATGTTTTATAGTACACCATAAACCTCAATGGTTTAGTTATTATTTTACACCATCCAATCCAGTCTATAGATGAAAATTTTGATAATTTGTACCTAGTTAATATACTGGCAGTGATTTCTTTTTTGCTCAAAATGGAGCTAATATGTGCTTCCACAAGAAAAAAACATTCACAAAATATTATCAAAATGTCTCAATTCACAAGAATTTTGAGTACTAAAAGTGTAGCTGCCACAGTGTCTATTCTGACTATTTTCTGTTTTAGGCAAGATCATAATTTTTCTTGAAGTTGTAACTTTTTATGTCAGTCAATGTCAATCAATGAGATTTTTCAACATATTGGATAATTGTCCCACAAACCATTTTTCTCAAGTTTGGAATATTATTACGCTAAAGTTCACAATTTTAAATGCAAACTGGGGCTGTAGTGAGAATTATGAAAGATTCTGAGTGTTATTGAATTAATATGAACAAAACTAGTGGCTTTGATCAAATGGCCATACTGTGGTCAAGATAATTCAAACTAAAATAAAATTAGTTACAAACATCTGGTACTATCAATAGCAAGTTTAGTATCAATGCATTGGTCATAACAACCAGTATCTTTATCATCAGTAAACAATAAACAAGTACAAACATACATGTATAAATTATGTTTATTTATTTTGCAACCTTGTTTCAAGGTGTTCATTGACTTTACCCAAGAATTTTTGATAAAAATCAAGATTTTATGTATGCAAGTCATCAGATAGCTTGGCTGTCATAATAATATTCTACTGGTCATTTTAACTGAACTTTATACCCTAAGGTGAAATGAAACATTTCCGTGGTATGATAATATGTAAATAAGTAACATTATGATAACACATATTATACTGTCTATACATTGTATATATATATACATGAAGTAGTATAATTTATGCAAACATTTCATATAGACATGTAGATATATCATTTTTATGTTAATATTTTCACCTCCACACCACAGACACACACTTTTTCTTGTCCTTTTTGTGACTACCTTGAGATAAATAAATTCACCTCTGAGTTACAATTGTTTACTACAAATTTATTATTGTTTGTTTACATCATATAAAATAAGTTTTATCATATGTTTTACATTGTTTACATGCATTCATTGTATTATGACACTCGGTTTATATGAAATATTTTGGCTCAGTAAAATGACAAATATTTCTGGACTTTAATGAACATGTTTTATAAACAATTGTTACCAAATACCTTAGTCACTCACTCTCGCTGCCAATATTTTATGACTAAAATGTATAGCTGCAGCATTTTAAAGTTCATTTCTTAAAATTGAGTTCTTTAAATATTGAAGAACGACAGACCACTTTCACTCGAAATTTCATTGAATGATTGGTTGTTTTGATTGACTTAGAGAATCATGGTCAGCTGACTAAATTTGATGACTGTGCTCCGATCTTAGATTGACTTATAATTTTTATCACTATTAAATGTTGAATATTATTTACTAGCATCAGAAAGTCAGCAAACAGCAGACCTTCATTATTAAATGTATTAAATCCCAAGCCATGCAATGACTTAAGAATTACCATCTATAAAACTGTTACTTATATTTGATAACAAGACATTCTTTGTCAGATAGTTAGGTGATATCTTAAAAAGTATTAAGTAAATTTGAAGTTTTTTCTCCCTCTTATTTAGTAATTTATGAAGTATACATGTCATAGTTTTTATGTATATTTTTGATGTTATTTGATAAACTAAATGTTTTTACTCTTAACTTTGACATTTTGATTACAACATTATAACTGGTTTGTCAATGTTTTATAACTTGGTCGTGAGTATAAAAAAACTAAAAATGTGATTGTATTTTTTATAAAAAATTAAGCCTGAAAAAAAAACCCCAATTCTTGTTTATTTGTGCTGTCCTTTGCTACTCCCGATGCAGAAATAGTAACTTTAATTCTTCAACCCTCTGATGTGCATTGCTGCTTTCTTTCACCTCCAGTCTATGAAATTAGTGGGTGTCTGGTGGCCTGGAACAACCTCTTTTTAGTTCGGGCAACCAAAAATTTTATTTGGGAAACCAAAATGCTCCTAGCAAGATATAGAGCTTGCTGCTAAATGACCTGTTGCACAACAACTTTCATATCCTAATTTCATAGACTACCTCTCTGTCCTGTCAGAGTACTAGAATTATCACTATAATTATAGTACTGGTTAGTGATTGGACATCAGCTGGAAAATGCCAACCGATTATCGATTGGAATGGGTTAGTTAAATGATCTGATTAATCGATTAAATAATCGGTTCACTATAATTTGAAATACATGCATATACAAGTTTTAGAATTAGTCTATTTAGGGCGTTAAAGCAAGTTTTTTTTTGTAAATATGTGCAGTAATATGTCATTAATTCATTTTCCCCAATTTTTGACTCGTCTTGATCGTCCGCCATGTTAAGCATTTTGGAACTAATTAAAAACCCGTTATTTCGGACTCCGGAACCTTTTTTTGTACCCTGTTTATAAAAATGTTCCCGCTATCGATTCTGGGAGACCAACATCGATTATTGAAATCGTTAGGCGTTTTCTAGCCATTTATTAATTATTTGCGCTCATTGGTACATTGCTAGTACTGGTACTTGCATCTCAGGAATGATTGTCTGTTGTACTGACTACCTTATTCAAATTTTCTTTTACTCAAAAGAAGCATAAACCAACTACAATCATAAAAAAGTTCTAATATCTGCAGTGTATTAATACTTTGATGAATTTGAAGGGGAGGAATGAGGAGGCAACCACTATATATGGTGCATTTAATGTTCTTCATGTAAATACCTTAAGTGTTGACCTGTGTTGATAGTTGTAAAGTCAGTGAAGATGCAACCACACAAAACCAAGACTATAATAAAAACAATAATTTTTCATTACATGTATAAAATATATGTGTATGTAAAAAATCATAAATATCTATACATAACTGTATATAGTTTTTCACCGTAAAATACTTTCTTCAATTAATGATTTATGTCACCCTAGTTATCTAATTTATAATTAACTACACACATTACTGGTGAATACATTAATTAGACTGATCATTCATTTAGTTTTTAATTGATATAATATTTCAATGACTCAAAATTCTTGTCAATTTTGTACTATTAGTTATTTACTTATTGGTCTGTATATAATTAGTTGGTTTGTACATCAACGTATGGGATGTTTTTACGTACATTTTAGAAAGTCAATAATTAGTCAATCAATTAGTGTGGTCACGTAAAATCATTGATTTTATGACGAAAAACAACTCATAGTTACAAACTTTACGACTTGGTGTATTCCGTAACACTCACTACTTGGTGTCAGTAACGAAATTTTCTCGACATGTCCTCGTGTAATATTGCATAATATTTTAATGTAGTGACAAATTTTTAATTTATTGGGATAATGTGACAGTTTTAATTAATATTTTTTTAAAATGTGGAGTAATTTATTGAATTTGGAACGTTTGACAAAACTGCTAGGACTCTATCATACGGTACTTATGTTATATTACAATCTATATTTAAGGAGTGGGCATGTCAGACTTCGGGGTTTACAAATTTAGACTGGTTGCTTATAATCAGTACTGCCAGTTCCTTTCCTTTTCCGAAAAGATTGATTCTTTGGTTTGAGTAGTCATTCCTGCATTCAGAACACTTTGCCTGAAATACCTTTACTTTTACTTATTTTTTTACCTTTGGTGTATAATGGCAGCAACACCTACTATAAAAAATAATAACTTTTAGAGTAGTAAGAGTAACTCTGAAGAGAAAATGACTGAATTTTTTTTTAAGTGAATTTCAGTCTTTGAGTTACATCATAAAAAGTGATTTTAATGAAATCAAGTGCCTATGGCTTCCGATATCATAGTCAGAAATTATTATGTAAATTATTATGAAAATAAATCTAGCGATTGTCTAATCGTTCAAAATTGTCAAAATTTTCTTCATCAATATATCACATATAACAGTTTATACAGTTATAGAATTAATGTAAGCCATGCTGGCCTACGCTTGTTGAAATTTATATCTACTGAAAGCCACAATGTTGAAAGTTATTATTTTGTTATTATCCTAACAAATATTTGCTCAAGAGTTGTATTCTGTCTTTAAGTTAATATCCAAGCTTTAAGCCCGAAATGGTCGTAACTCACTGACTATCCTATAATTGAGCTACGACTGTTATGCACTAAACCTGTGATATGTAGCTTATTAAATTCTCATAAATCTAAGACAAGGAGTGTAATTATAATATTATTTATATTCATGAAACTAATTGTTCACAATGTTGTTAATGAATTGTGCTACGTTGAATCTGTCTCCGGTCAGTTTGTACAACTAGTATATAAAATTTGAAAAATATATTTGTATAAAAAAACCTATTGTTATAGGCCTTGCCAATTGTAATTCCTATCGCCACATACTAGAGAAATAAGCAGTGCCTAAAAGCTATAGAAAATAACAATGTTCAAACTGACGTCATCATTTTCTTTTTTTTTTAAATATATAGACAAAAAGCCCTTAATTGCTTGTCACAGTCTATCTGAAAGTGACTCATAATTAATTGCAGACATGCAGCTTAATTTCGCGAAATTTTGATTTCAATGTGGTTAATGCACAAAGTCTGCATTATGTACATGAACTGTGGCTAGAGTGTTGAAGAAGGACCACAGAACAGAATATACAAGTATACATGTGTGTATCAGGTGTTGACAGTATGATATAATGGATGATTACTGTCACTATATACACCTGTATAGTCAGAGTTACTTGTCTAATATACCCTACAGCTATAAAATTTGGTTAAAATTTATATCTCTAACTTTTCCTTTTTACTAGTTTTATACTATCACACCTGAGTTAGTAGCCACTCTATCATTGCCTTAAATTTTATTGAGCACTAGCCTGATAGTCATTGCCTTAAATTTTCTTGAGCACTAGCCTGATAGTCATTGCCTTAAATTTTCTTGAGCACTAGCCTGATAGTCATTGCTGTAAATTTTCTTGAGCACTAGCCTGATAGTCATTGCCTTAAATTTTATTGAGCACTAGCCTGATAGTTATTGCCGTAAATTTTCTTGAGCACTAGCCTGATAGTTATTGCCGTAAATTTTCTTGAGCACTAGCCTGATAGTCATTGCCTTAAATTTTCTTGATCACTAGCCTGATAGTTATTGCCGTAAATTTTCTTGAGCACTAGCCTGATAGTTATTGCCGTAAATTTTCTTGAGCACTAGCCTGATTTATCACATTATATTGTGAAGAGGAAACTTATCAACTAGCTCATCTATGTGAAATAAATACTTTTTATTAGCCCAAATCAGTTTTTACTTGCGCCGGGTTTGGGGCTTGTTGGTTATTGCTAAGACTGGGCACATTATTATAAAAAGGATTTCATTGATTAGTCAAAGCAAGACTCAAGGCTTTTTTTTATTGTTTGGGGAAGGGCCTGGGGCCTTTTTTTAATAGAACATTTGGGGAAATTGTATCACAATTTCATAGGTAGGGGAACAAAAAATCCAAGTTAAACTCCAAATTAAGGGAAAACTGCATGATTTAAACAAGAAATTTCAAGAGGGGAAAGCGCCTGTAAATGGCCCCTGTTATATAAGGAAAAAAAGGCCTGAGACTAGTCTACATTCTTCTTTATTTACATGTAGTTAGACTTAAGTTTGGTGCTGAATCATCAAATTATTGACTTTAGCAGTAAAGAAAACATCTGCTTTTTATTTACATCGCTCTTTTACTGTTACATGTAGGAGCAGTAGTCCAGTGGTAGGACACATGCTCAGGGATCGAAAGGTTCAAGGTTCGAACCCCACCAGGGACACTGCCATTATTGATGAACAAGAAATTGACCAGTTATTGCTTCAGTCCACCAGGTGATTATAAATAGCTATCCTGAGTACTTGGGAACCTAAAAGTAGAATGATTTATTAAAGTAGTTATAAGATGTTTCTCAATGTAACTAATGAATTGGTAAAAATCATAGATCTTATACTTAACCATTTTATAATTTCTTCTATTCCAGGTGTATCACTTGTATGGTTTAAACACAACAGTAGATATCAAAGTCAATACATCATCTATCAATCTACAATGGTTAATTCCAGACCTCAACTCAACGTATATAATCTTCTATGGTATCCATGGTGCCACGCCTAGTGATGTCACATATAATGACACTGTTACATTACCGTCTGACAATGACACGGGGGTTACACATACTATATCAGGGTTGTCTGCTGGTCAGACTTACCTTATAGAGATAAAGCAAGATGAAAATAGAATATTCCTAGATGATATTACTACTGGTAGGTACAGACAACTGGGGAAACCAGTTTTTAACACATTTATAGTGGACACGTTGTGTTTGATATGCTCATTATCTAAGCTAAGTTCTCAGTTTTAAACGAGTATAGGAACAAGGTTCCTGAAACTAGCACTGGTACATCTGCTTGTATTATTTATATGACAATCATCATTATTTGGGTTCTGACGTCATTTATTAACTCTTTGATTTGCTTTTATGGTGGAAACTAACCTAAGTCAGTTCCTAACCCATTTTGAAAAATGTTGAGGACAACAGTGACTAGAAACTTAACAAAGACTAGCGGAAGATGGAGGGCTTTCCTATGAAATGTCTTTCTTGAATTGTAACGTTTGAAGTTATAGTTCTAGCCAGGTCTGCACAAAGTGCATTCATATGGAGCTGATGGACACTGGTGAACCAGTAAACAGAGGAATATAATCCGGCTTCTAGCCCATTACTTGTCAGCCACCAGTCTCTGTTATAGTAAATGAAAAACCATACTATTTCAAATAAATTCATGAAAGGTTTTGAACTTTGGTGTCTGGAATCCTAACCCATATCATCATCACTATTTTATAAGAATTATTGTTGCCATGATTTATCTATAGGATTGATGCCAACACAATTTATTTATGTTTAAAAGCTTTAAAGTAATGTTGCATTTATCCAGGATTCAAACTTAATTCTGTAACTTCGATGTCAAAATTTTTCATTACTACCTGAATTAATTGAAACTAGCTTTAGATGAATGGTGCGTTCAGCACTTTGATTTATCAAAAGATTCTCAACTAGATTCATTCTTACTATAAAATTTATATTTCATATACACTGTGTTGGTTGCTATGGTAACAGAGTACATTAGTGACAATTCAATTATTTATTTTGATAACATTCATTCTGTATTCTATAATTCAGTAATCAATTAGTAGATAAAAAATTTGATAGTAGTGTGTCTGTTAGATTTCTATTTTTTTATAGTTACATGTACACTGTATTGCTACGTTTTTACAATATCCGTAAACAGATATACTATTACTGCTAAAATTAGCGTGTAGGTGAGCTGAGATTTTTAGATCAGGTTTTAATTAGATTGCAGATTTTATCGATGTATGACTAGTTATTCTTTGTCAGAGGATGACACTGTGATTGTATCAATATTTTATTTAAGTCACCTCTGTGGTCAAGTGGTGATCCTGATAGTCACCTGCTTCAAATCTTCCTGACCACTCTCTGATAACTTTGACCACTCTCTGATAGTGAATTGTAGGTTTAAACCCAGCTGCTGAAGGGGCTATGAGCTGTATACATAAGAATTAAGACAGTTGCTTTTAAAGAATGTTGAATGAATGTAAGCCTTAAAATAAAGACTCTGACTTTTGTTAAGGGTGTGGGGGTTAAAAACAAAAACTAGATCTACTGATCTTGACATAGATCAATTAGAAAATATCTGATGCTACAAATAGTTTAAAATGAGACTTTATTTAGACTAGTAACACAGGCAATGTTCAGTCTTCTGTATGAATCTATTTGAGAGAATCATGTATATAAAATTAGCATAAAGATGGCTATATTTTATATAACTTTCTCATTGAGCCAAATACAAAATGTATTGCAATTGAAATGCAACAGCCTCAAGTGGCTATGTTAACCTATCATTCTGGTATTGACTTCTACACTAGAAACATGTGACTTTATTTTTTGTACTAGATCTCTCCCATATGGTAATAAGTACAAAACACTGATCTTATGTCTACAGTCAGTCCATAGCACTTCCTTTGAGAACATATTCTTGCTTTTGAACTTGATGAAATGTTTGTTTCATTTTAGAATTAAAACTGCTAGCCAAGATTTTCCTTTTTTGAGGTTACATTTTAAAACATTCAGATAGAATTTATAATATACGGCAATCTTTACAAGTCTTTGTAATTTAGACAGTAGGCTGTGCACTAATTCTATAAAACTGTTTTTAGTCCAATGTATTTTAGAAAGTCTATGGTCAGCAGTTCCATTAATTGTTATTCAATTATTTAAATTATTAACCATGATTCTCTGCTGATATTATTAATAACTGCAGTTAAATATAGGTGGCAATGACTGTAGCAATTCCACTTTGGATCTACGGTAGTAAATGTTCATTTAGTCCAGTAGAATATGCCAATTTCATATGACCAACATAAGAAAATGATAAATTCCTATTAATGGCACTATCTGTGTTAGGTTTTACAGTTCTAAGATAGTTGTTGTTGCTGTCTTTTTGTTAATGTTATAGTAATATTATTTGAACATTATAAATAACAAGACATCAATCTATTGACACCTGTATTATACCACCTGTAAATATCACCTGTATTTCAAGTGTTAATGAAAAAATCATATTAAATTACTGAGGTATTTTGTTTACCGGTATGCATGTAGGAATAAAAACTATGAATTACTCATACAAACATGCATTTTGCAAATACAAACACTCTATTTACTGTGATAGGCCACAGTGATAAAATTCTTTAAAACGTTAGGAAACCAACAAAGGTTTTCGATTTTTACCACTGAAACCTTTCAATGACAGTGAGACTCACAGGGAAGGCTGGGTTTGTCCAACTTAGTAAATGAGATATTTACTGGTTGTTGAACAGTGCCTTTAATAGGATATGAATTTACAAGTTTTTAAATGGTCTCTTTTATGAAATATTAACAAGTTGTTATAAAGTTGTTTTTTTAATGAAATAATTTTACAAAGTGTTGAACAGTCTCTTTAATAAGGTATTTACAAGTTTTTGAATTATCTCTTTAATGAAGAATTTACAATATTTTAAGGAGGCCCAATTATATGATATTTACAAGTTATGGAACAGTGTCTATATTTAATGAGATATTTATATATTATTGTAATGTTTCTTTAATGTGATATACAAGCAGTTGAAGAGACCAATTGAATTAAATGTGACTTTTTCAAGTTGTTCAACAGTCCCTTTAATGAGATATTTACATATTGTAAAAGTCCCATCAAAGTCATGCCCAAGAGGCCCATTGAATTAATTGTGACATTTTCAAGTTGTTGAACAGTCCCTTTAAAGTAATTATTACGAAGGTATATATAGATGACTATGTAGTATCCCCACCTTGTTAGTTGGTATTTAATGAATGTAATCTAAATTATTACTCATAATTATCAAATACAGGAAATATAATATTAGTAATAGGAGTCTATGTCTCGACAAGGCCCGGTATTTAAATTGGACCAAATATCATGAAAGCGCCCCCTATCAATATAATTAAGTGTCAGATTCCTCTATCCACTTATAATTATCGGTACTTCTGATGTTAATGTAATATTTCCTAATATAAACTCTGATGTCAGTATGCTGTTGAAATAAGTCTGGGATACAAGGTTGAATATTTGACCTTCTAAGTCAGTAATTATGGTGTTTCAGTCATAAACAACATGTTACTTTACTGTATGAACTTTCTCTGAGTTCTTTCATCTTTTATGGGAATATAATGAGAAAATATAACTTGGCAAATTCAAAGATAAATAAAGTCATGAATGAAACAGTGCCAGGTAATGTAAAGAGAAATGAAGGGAGGGATGTTAAGTTATATATTAATATATAATTTTGTTTCTTCAAATTTGTTAAATAGTGCATGATGTCCTAGAAATAGTCTTGCCAGACTCATAATAATGTATTTGTAAACTTGTATGTTCAAAAAGTATGATCACTGGCACATTGAAAGCATCTCATAGTATTAAATAAATTAAAAAAAATAAAAATTAAAAAATTAAAGTAAAAATGTCCCAAGGAAATTAATTTAATGGAAGGGTGCTTATATAATGAAGCTCAGGTTTTTTTGTACCTGAGCAGGGATTTTCTTCCTATGTAAAACCTGCTGAAACTAGGACACTCAGGGGTTTCAGGATTTTGAAATTATTGAAGATTTTACTCTTGTTCTAAAGATTTAAACCAAATGATGATTTTCAGTCCTATGTCTTGTAAACTAATTGAACTAGATGTTATTCTTCACAGTTTTATTCAATTTTCTATTTCAGAACCATTACCAGTTGAAAATGTAGAAATATCACGTGAGACCTCGACATCAGTCTATGTGACCTGGTTACCTAGCAACCAGAGTATACAAGATACATATAAAGTATTTATACGTGGTATTACTAACACAAGTTTTACTGTAGAATCAGAGAATGTCACAGCGTCGGGTGTTACTGTATCTGGTCTCACACACAGTAGTAACTATAGTGTTACCATGGTTACATACAGTAAAGGTGTTGCTAGCCAATCATCTGAACCAGTCATTATGAATACAGGTAAGAGCTAAAAACCTGCAAATAAAAACACAGTTTATAGACTGTGTCCATGTACATATTTAGCCAACTAAACAATTTTTGTAAATTAACTCTTAATCACTGAAATCACTTTGAGGGTTGCCCGTAATACTGTAGTAACTCCTTCTGTAACGAAATGCAATTACTACAGTCTTGCGGGCAACCCTCTACTTTTAAGGTGGTGACCACTCATAGTACCCATTTACATGTGGGTGGAGTGGAACAACTGTAGGTTCATTTCTTGCTCAAGGAAATTAGCAATGCCCCTTAAGTGGGGTTCAAAACGGGACCTTTTGATTCCTGTATAAGCACCCATTTTACTGCTAAACCACTGCTTCTGCTAGGGATGTCATAAGTGCATTCATTCATTCATACAGACAGTTTCAGGTTTCTGCTTATAATGCACCTATATGAAGCAGATAGACCATTATATTGTATAAATCTATTTCTGATCACATGTAATTTGTCAAAATAGTAGTTAATAACTTTATATATTGATAAGAAATTGATTTCAAAAGGCCAACATTAATACAAAAACAATTTTATACACCATGTGCTCCAACTTAATTTCTCAAACATTTGTCACCAATGGCTTGGTATTTGCCTGGCTTTGAGTGTATTGGGGGGTGATAACACAAATCTTTGGTTGTTGAATTTCTTCAGTAAATTCTGAATTCATCATTTCTAAATAGTTACAAACAAAACTAGACTTTTATTGTGTGATGATTACATTGTACATGTATATCCACTATGTCATTTATCTCTTTTCTTTCCCTTCAGTTAAGGTCAACTTTTAATTGACCTCAACATCTGCTAAATGTATACATGGCCGAAATGTAACAGTCATTTAGAACTAAGTCCATCACTATTGTATATATATTGTGGATGTTTGATAAGTTAGTATTAAGAGATAATAGTTGACACTTAGGATCATTAATGTAAACGATGAAATAATTATAGTTACCAAAAATTGTTATATTTAAGTATTAGTACTTGTATACTATGATCATGTT
This sequence comes from Mactra quadrangularis, assembly GCA_025267735.1. Taxonomy (NCBI): domain Eukaryota; kingdom Metazoa; phylum Mollusca; class Bivalvia; order Venerida; family Mactridae; genus Mactra; species Mactra quadrangularis. The sequence continues at coordinate 29,728,054 of CM046309.1, read as the reverse complement.
GGCATGTATATAAGTATATTAATTTTGAATTTGATGGTATTATGACTGAGCAAGATAAAAAATTCTTTCCTACTATCCTGTTTCCTCCTGTGCATCAGATAAGCAAATCCATACTACTCTCATTACCTAAAGGACTACTGGATACTACTTATGCTGATTGCCCCAGATCAACTGCCTCCAAAAGTTGGACAAATCTTCCCTCCCAAAATGTAGACCCCCTTCCAGTCTGAAAATACTTCCTACTGTCCTGTCATGAATCACCTACTGTTAATTAAAATTGACTGACTAATCTCATTTTGTGTCCTTAATGATAGTCAGTTATCATTGTAATTTTAATGAAATTAACCATAATTTATGATAAACTATTAACTTTTAACTACCTGGATGCAGTAGTGTTATCATACTATTAGGCTATTTGAGCTGTGACTTATCTTCTTGAGGATTTACTCATATCAATGTGAACTATTAACCTTGTATTATAACAATATACCACTGAGTACCCATGTACACCATTATCCATGGCCTTATTAATGTATGTAAATAATAACTACATGAACTATCAAGGTTGATAGTATGGTCTGTTATAGATAGCATGCCTTGCAGGTTTTTTTGCTGAGTAAACTCTGTAGTGTGCAACACTGAGTAGGATGAAATGCATGTTTATGCGTGTTATACACATGTGAGTTTTATACCCATAACATTACAGTATTGTAAGAATTACAATTATATATACAACTCGAGTTCTTGAAATTTTTTAATTTTGCCCTGAACTAAGAATCAAGTTTACTCAAATTGCAATGAGCGCAGAGAATAACTCTATAAAACAATTGTAGCAAAGCCATACTGCTACCCATTGTAGAGTGGTTTCACTGTGTATAATCTTTCTATATTTTATATCTGTCATTATTATTATGACGATATCTATGATCAAAATCTATATTACAGCTCCATTACCTCCAACTAGTGTTACAGTGGTTGCCATAGATACCAGTAAACTAAATGTAACCTGGGAAGTATCACCAGAGAGTATACAGGTAGGTAGTGTATGACAACAAGTGTATTGTTTGTTTTATTTGAAAATCTATATAAATATATGTACATTGCACTGGTTGCTATGGTAATCTTAGACAATGTATAATTGATTAATTCTGAAGAGAATATTAAATACGATAGTCACTATTTAAAATATAATGATGATATTACAATGTATTCTATATGGAAATAATATATCAAGGGTTGCCCACAAGTCTGTAGTAAGTGCAATGCGTTAAAGAGCGAGTTAATACAGTCTTGCAGGCAACTCTCGATTTTGATTGATCAGTGCAAAACAATCTTTCATTCTACTTTATGTACATGTAGTTAGACTTGGTTTGTGCTGATTCATTGATTTCCTTGCTTAATACCTTCTGAAATTTGAATTAAATGTTAAATGTTTAAAGTTCAATTGAGTTTGTATCCTGCAATTACATCAGTCAGTATTTTACTATTATTTCATGATTTAGATTTAGAACTATCATGTCCCTTGTCTAATTTTTAATCAAGTTAAAATACTTTTGTTGAAATGCATAGTTTAAATATGCATGAATAATTAGTGTTGTTTTCAATTAGCCAAACATTTTATTGGGGATTCATTCCCAACGGTTTCCATATCACTGGCCTCAGTGTTGCCCTTCACCAACTATGGCCCTAGCAGCCCCTTGGCCCCCAGCTTTTAAAATCTCACACCTGAAACTATAAGACCAGAATGACAGCTATGTTGACTACTCAAAAGTTCTTAACTGCCACTAAATAACATTCAAAATACTTGAACAACATTTAATTAACCAGTATGAAATATTGCATGCTAGTCAGTTGAAATGATTGAAGCTAGTACCTCTGTAACGCAGATATGTCAATTATCAGGTGTTCGGTGGCAATGATCTCATTTAAATAGAAGTCAAATTGAGTTTTATTTATGTCCTTATTTGTGTTTTTGATTCTGGTAGCAAGGAATATTATTGACTTGTATGTTATAATAGATAACTAAGCATTTCTTTATCATTTACTTAAAATATGAAATAAAGCCATGCATTTAGTGGTGGTTTAGAACTTTTGAGTAGTTTAGTAAATTTTGTTGTATCTATTTCAGGATGGTTATATATTAAGTTATACATATAACTCTACAAGTGGAGGTACATTAAATGAACTAACAGTCAATGTTACATGTAGTACAAGTAATGATCTATATTGTATATTAACTATGCCTGGTGTACCTGGACAAATATATGATATTAAAGTACATAGTAAACTTGGTACAGCTGTTAGTAGTCCTTCCATGATGATGCATTCTACTGGTAAATATCTTATACTGTTACACCACATTTGTGTCATTTAGTTAAAGTGTGATGTCATTTTAGTAGGAGCAGTAGTCATGTGGTAGAACACATGCTTAGGGGTCGAGAGGTCCTGGGTTCGATCACCTAGGGGCACTGCTAATTTTGTTGAGCAAGAAATTTACCTTTAACTGTTCCATTCCACCCAAGTGTAAATGGGTACTGTAAGGGATTGCCTGTCTGAGGGTGATTTCAATGATCAGAAGTTATTGTACTACATTGTAAAGTCGGCAGAACATGTATATGGAAGCAGACTTTAAACTGCTCTTTAATTATTTTTTTTAACATTTTGGTCCATAAGTCAATGTTTATTTCAATGTCAAGGAATGTTTGGCCTGTTGTCAAGTGTATTGACCAGATGCCTTCACATGATTTAGCCTTTCGAGGAGGAGTGAGTAGGTTAACTGACCGCCATTATATGACCTTATATGATGTGTTGCTACGGCGTTAAACCCAAAAAACAAACAAACAAACTGTTTCTTTGTAGAGCTGTTTTACTTGAATTTACATTCAAATACACAGTGCTCTCCAAAAGTCAATGAACAAATTCTGTTGTAGGGTTAACCGATTCACTTTTACGAAATCCATGTTCAGTATTTTTTAAAACTTAATTTGTCCAAGAACTTTTTGAGGGCAATGTATAATATTACCAAACTGTTTCTTACTGATGACAGGTGTATTAAAATATCTCAAATTGTATTTTTCAGTTCCTTTACCTGTTTCAAGTCTAGATGAAATATTAAGTAACAAAACCTCCTTACATTTAGAATGGACTCTTCCAAATGATACAGATTATTATTTGAGACATTTCATTATTGAAGTTACGGGGGAGAATGGTGCGGTTACTCATGAAATTAATGGTGATCAATTAGATCTACCTTTAATTGGTTTAAATATTGGTTCTATGTATAATATCAGTATTGTTGTTTCTACTGGGTATGAGACTAGTCAACCTGTTGTAAAAACATTCTATACACGTAAGTAATGGATATGTTTTGTCAATTTTAAATATGACTATTTTAACTAAAATTTTATGTAAAACAAGAATTTTGTTTTAGATTTTTGTAGTACAGAATTAATATCTTTATTGCATCATTTCAAATTAATTGATGTTTACATAACCTGCTCAATGTGTTTTTTGTGTGTGTAATATGCTATGTTGTCAGTTGTAATTTTATTCTTATTTGTAGCTTTGGTATGTTTCTTAACAAAACTGACAAGTGTTTCTTTTACTTTAGTTGACTACAAAAGCTTTTCTTTTATACAAATCTTATTCAAAACATATGACTTAAAGTTACTTTCCAATTAAAAAGCATGAGAGATTTAGTGAGAATATAGAAGCTCATGTTTATTAATTTAGCAACAAATCTAAAATAATTTCTTTGTGCATCACTGGTTGCCCAGGTATAAAAATAATCATAATTAGACATTGTACATTGCATTCAAAATAAAATTTCTAATGATTTATCATTAATTTCATTTTCTACTATACTTACAGATCCAGCAGAGGTTGAACGTTTAAGTTATAATGTATATCAAGATGCTACCAATGATTCTATCACAGTATATTGGTCTATACCTGATAATACTACATTAGATAATTATATCATAGATATATTACCATCTCCTCAAAGTCCTATCTTTCCACAGTATGTATTGTTTGATTCTTTATCTTCTTATATTGTTTTGCTATATTGCCAATCATGATCGAGAATTTGTCTCTAATTTGATAATACTTTGAGTCAGTGCTCATCATGGGATTGTCTTAATGTTTTGATAAAATAAAGAAACTGAAATAGTGCCATAAAGTATTTCGCTTATGTTCAGTGAAAAACATCTCAAAGTACTTCTTTACGGCAGAAATGTTCAATGTTATTTATCAAATGTCTTAAACTGAAGATTAACCTAATGATCAATATGTATGTCCACATATATTGCCTCACTTTAAGTTTGTGGTTGTGTGTTCAAGGTCGTTGCCTTTAAGTCACTGTAATCTCTCATTGATAGAGAGTTGAACTTGGCTTCTGATCACAGCTCTTCATGTGAAAAAGTTGTTCACTTGTATAGTATTAGAGTTTAGTATCTGTAATCCTAAGAATGATAGTTTTGTGAATTGTCCATGTCATGGGAATGTGTTTCTAAAAAAGGGTGTATGACTGTGTCTATTAAAAGGGTGGAAAGCCATATTTTTTGTGACTTCAATATAGAATCATGTATGATATTATTTTTTTTTCAGAACTTTGTCATCAGAGACTACATCATATCAGTTTAATACTTTATCACCTGGCAGTTCATATATGGTTTCTGTGGTTACCAAACTATCAAATAAACAATCAGATCCTGTCGTCAATGTATTCCAAACATGTAAGTTTGTTATATCATATTTCTTATAGATTTCAAATGTCTGCCTTTTGTGAGTCATATATTATATTTTGGCTATTTACATAAAGCTGAACTTAATGTGAAGCACATTAAATTATTATATGCTATAATGATACTCAACATCATTATACTGTAAAATGAGACCAGGCATTGATATATTACTTATATGCATTGGACTCTTCAATTTATTCAAGTATGAACTCAATCATTTAACAATTCTAGTCCATTTTACCTAAGTATTTTAGTGATATTGGTGTAATTTGAAGTTGAATGTTGTCTGCACCATTATTTTGGATGACTGCATTATTGTCAGAGCCTATTGTTTTAAATTTAAAATATCTTCATTTTGAAGATTTAGTTTTGTTCTCAAGAGATATTGTTGAAAGTATCGAGTTCATTTCCAAGCTTTTGAGTCCAGATCACTACAGGGTAAAATTATCAAGTATTTGAAAAGCTTTTATTCTTTGTATGCAAGATTATGGCGACTGGTAAAGTAAGTTATTAGGAATACAAAGGAGTAGATGTTTGAGTTGTTGAATCTGGAGATGAGCTTTTGAAAATTCCTAACAATGTTGCTATGTATAATAATTATTATGTTATGTATTGTTATGTTTTCAGATCCAAATAAACCTAGAGATTTAAGTATTCAAGTACTAAGTGGTACTGAAGTATTCATAAATTGGACAGCGCCCTCTGGTGGAACTGTCATAGATTATCACCTCACATTGACTGGTACTAGTGATGTAAGAAATCAAAACTTGACTGGTACCTCTTACACTATTGATGGATTGATACCAGGGACACAATATTTGTTAAAACTGGAGACACAGTCTGGTGGTTTATATAGTGTTCCAGTCACTGTGACTTTTACTACAAGTGAGTTTATATTGGTTATTTTTTTCTTGATTTCATGCCCTAGGCCTCCTTGTGGAAGGCCCTACCCAATAATAAACATAATAAATTGTGCCAGTGCTGTGTAAAAACTGTTCAAGACACTATTTCTGATTTTATGAATTGCCTCTTTAAATTCAGATAAGATTCATGCCATGTGATCTCTTATTAAAATGATTTCACATGAAATTAAGAAAATAATATGGTATTTAAGTTTTATCAGCTTTTTCTTAAATGTTTAAAAACATATTCTTTTAAAATAATTTACTACAGGCATTCATTTTACATTATTTTTTTAGGGGGGAGGTTCAACTTAATTTTGTGTATACATTTGGCCCATTGGCATATTTGACATCTGCAAATGGCATATATGACATCGGCTGGTCAATTATGATGTCCCACCTTTATTGTGTGCCTAATACCCTCTATGCATTATATAAATCTTAATTTATATGTATCCTGGCCACCTTTAATTCTAATGATGTAATGATTTCTTTGTTAGATTTAATACATTATATTATAAATTTTATAATCTTTATAATTATACTAACACAAAATTGTGATAATGGTCTACTTTAATTATCTCTATTTTCACAATGCGATTATGATTCTTACTTACAAACTAACCAATGGTCGAAGAGTTATCTTTTCTTTAAATTTTCTATAAAATTTTTGGTGATATTGTTTTATTTCTCTTTATAATTTATTTCTTCTGTAACACAGAAACACAAGGTAAGCTATTTGGTATATGGACACAATATAGATCTATATATATTATATAAACTATATATTTTCTACTTAATAATATTTATAGTAAACGCTAGTTTTCTAGTCTCATGCTAGTCATACACTAGTCATTTTATAGATAAACAGTTTATATATTTCACTTTAAGTGTTACTTACTGCCATGGTCTAGTGGCAAATGCTGTTGTTAGAAACTCTAAAACTGGTGTCAGGGCTCAACAATTAAGTACATCAGATTGCCCCTGACGATCCATATTTAGGTTTGGACAACATGTAACTGCTAGGAAACATTTTGTTTGTGCAAGTAAAACATACAGCTGGTTATCTAGCAGGGCAACCTAGTTTAGAAATTAATGTCCAGCCCTAGGTGTGAGTTCAAGCCAAGCTTTTAACCTTTGCTCCTATGATAGTAGGTAGGCAGTTGCTTTTCTAGGATGGAAATCTAGCACTATTGTTTCCCAGACTGTAGACATGAATTAAGTCTATTAATGTCTGTATTTTAAAAACTAACAGGAAGGCCCAATGATCCCAAATTTCTGATAGGTTGATATTTTAAAGAGCCATATTTGGGATAAGGCAGTCTTCAGATCTACTTGTGATATAAATGATCAGGTGCTTTAGTCAGATTGAATGGAATAAAAAAGTTAAATATTCATATAGATAATGCTTATATTTGATATAATTATAGTCTTGAGAAGTATGTATACATAATATATTTTGATAGATAGATAGCTAGTCGCTAGGCGAGGTTTATTACACTATGTTGCTATGGTATTGGGATTGTAGCTACATTTTATTTTTGTTCACTTTTTGAATTAAGGTTTTTAAATTATTCATATTTTATGCACCATTTCAATCTTTTTTATTGTTTATTTTAAAGTATAAATCAGTTTCAGCATCATAACTTTAAAACAAATTGTATTTAATTTTTTTCTTTATTTTAATATTTGCTTGCTGGTGATGGAAGACTTTTTTCTGATTTATTTTACTAATTAGTCTCACTTTTAATATATATATTTTGATTTTTATTATTTAAAAAACAAGGAACTTTAATTTGTTAGTCTGGTCCATTGACTCTGTAATAAACTATTTGTGGTGCTATATATGAAAAAAAGGAGGATTGTCCAAATTTATGACAATTACATTTATAATGTATGGCTGTCACAGTATACTGTATGAATATGGTTCAGAATTCATTGTTCATGACACAGATCAGACATTGCTGATTACGGTTGGAACCATAGTCAATGAAAAAATTGAATTTCATTCATGCCAGGATATAGTCTCATTTTCAATTAAAGGTAAATATGTAAGGTAATTCCAAGGATTGAAGGCTGAAGACTGATGAAATAGTCATTTCCTTGTACAAAAATCTTGTACAACTGTCTATCTGAAGACTCTGATAGAAGTATGTTGATTTGTCATGATAGATAATTATATTAGAGTTTAAATACAAAAACTTTGAATTTTATGGAAATGGGTGAAACGTTCTATCTTGACTATTGTATGTACGTTGAAATTTGAACTTACAAACCATACACACATCATTTGGCCACTGTTGAAACACTTGTTATATTTATTTCCCTTGTATATATTACAGATCCTCGTGCTGTATCAGATCTAGAAATTACCATGTGGACAAGTTCAAGTGTAACTATATCATGGACACCACCTACAAACTCTAGTTTTGATGTTTATGAAATCTCTATAAGCCCAGAAGATGTTGTCTCACCTATTACCATACCTGGGTAAGTTCTGGTCATATGTAACATATCAATCTGAGACGGGTCAAAATTACAACTTTTTAACTTGGAAGTTATTTTGCAATAGGCCAATTAGATTATTAAGTTTACATATAAGGTCTTGTGTTTAAATTTGTCGAGCTTATATTCCAGTAAGTATTACATTATAAGTCATGTAATTGTAAAGTTTCTTTCTGTCAATAATTTTGATGCCATTTGACAATTGATAAGTTCATGACAAATTTTCATTAGCCCTGGACATTGGGTCCAAAACAGAATTTTTACTGGACCAAATGAAAGTTAACTTGACCAAATGAAGTCCATTTTAATGATGTAGCATATTATGTTCTGAAATTAAATGTACAATATTACAACAAAAATCAGTTTTTTATAAAATGTGGAAATTTAGGGCTGTAAAAAGTTGGTAGGCCATTTGACCACTCACATTCTAAAAGTCACTTGATCAATAGCCATATCGGTGTACTCGATTGACTGACTGAATTTGAAGACTGATTTAGTGATAAGGCATTTACATGATGAAGTTGACATATAAGGTTTTGTATTTTATGTGAAGGAACACAATTATTGAGTTTTATTTGTTGATTATTTTACAGTAATGTTACAGAGCTGACATATACAATTACATCATTAAAACCTGGTATATTTTATACTGTATCCATGGTTACTGTATCAAGTGGTGTTTATAGTGAACCTATGTCAACAGTTGTAGTTACAGGTAAATATTTTAATTTAGAATCTAATATATTTTATACTGTATCCATGGTTACTGTATCCATGGTTACTGTATCAAGTGGTGTTTATAGTGAACCTATGTCAACAGTTGTAGTTACAGGTAAATATTTTAATTTAGAATCTAATATATTTTATACTGTATCCATGGTTACTGTATCCATGGTTACTGTATCAAGTGGTGTTTATAGTGAACCTATGTCAACAGTTGTAGTTACAGGTAAATATTTCAATTTCTTTGATTCTTACATATTCTGGCATTGATGTACGATATTTTATGATACTTTCCATCACTAAGTGTTATATTTTGTGATGTTAGAATAGAGTTACTGCATTTGACAATGTCTGTGGTGAAATAAATCTAAAATATATCACTGGCCTTGTTAGCTTAGTCAGAGGTTTCAGTTCCTGGGCAAGATCTATATACTTTAGGAAGTAAAAAATAGTCTAAAATATTTTCTGTAGTCATTCTTCCTTCTATTGCATTATCAAGTAGGACCGTTGTTGGCCTTTGCTAGGACATGTTCTTTGTACAAGGTTAAAAACTTTGGTCTAGAGATGTATGACTGTCTAGGGTCAGTGAGTAGGATGACTGTCAGCTATGATATGTCTGAAACACTGTGTATAGCACTATAAATTAGATAGAATTTCTATAATTTATATTGTTTGGCTTGTGCTTATTAAACCACTTATTCCACACACTCAAGATTTATAATGCTGACACATTCAAATACATACATATATTTTATTAAATGACAGAACATAGACATATCTGAGTTATTTGTTAAGTACAATTATGATAGATACCACTAGGTATTTAATCTATGTTTATGTTATGTGCTCAGGTGCTTTAAAAGAAACTAACATTTCTTCTTAGAAATTGAAATTGTTTTATTCACATTAATCTTGCTATAGACTGTATTAAAAAAACTTTCATCCCAAGCAAGCAAACGTTAAAGAGATAAATAATGAAAATACCATATAAAGTTAATAACAAAAAATGTTTTTATGTTATTTATGTTGAGTTTACAATATTAAAACAATATTAAATGTTATAAAGTGTTGGTTATAAATATTTATATACTTATATAGTCTGTGTTTAGAAATCAAATTAATAAGTCTGGCACTACTCATAAACCATTTCTGTTTTAATAAAAATATAGGGGCAGTAGAGTTTTAATCTGTTTTGTCTGCTCCTCATAAAAAGTCTAGTCCACCAACAGAAAAGCCATAAAATTGAGATGCATATCAAATTTATTACCCAACTTAGCATCAGCCTTGCTTTACTTTTTAAAATAACTTGGGTGATTTATAGATTCACTGCTGTTACAATTAATTGGAGTACCGTATTTTGACGTATAAAATACGCACTTTTTTTCCTCCAAATCTGACTTCATTTTTTTGATGCGTGTTTTATCCGTAAACAACGAAAAATCGCCGAGTCATAGACGAAAAATCGTCAAAATTTGCAAATGGCGTATTATTATTATTATGACGGATAATTGCACCTTGTTTGACAGTTTGAGTAAACTTAATTGTCGTCAATAAAAGGTATGTCAATTTGAGATGCTCTCATTATCAGACAATTGCCAAACAGTTTATTGTACTAACATTTTTTAAATTTATAAATATCAAAAAACGATCTCATAATAAATAGGCATATAATTCAATTCTAATATGTGATTTAACAAAAGTTTAACAATTAAATCAATGTGTGTCTGCTCTTCGTATCTTTGAACTTAGTAACGGCTTATCGGCTTCTTTGATGTTTTACCGTCAACCTTAATTATATAGTGACGGTCGATGTCTTTGTAAATTATTGAGACCTGTTGGTCGGTTTTAAGTAAATAGAAAAAAATAAAGATTAGTGTATAAAAATATACATTTTTTGAAAGACAATTAAATTATAGATTCATTGATAACAATTTTATTACTGCGATTTTTAGTTTAAAAAAAATACAAGTGAAAGACATGCTTGTAAAAAAATTATGCACTGTTAATAAATTAATTTAACTGAAAAAAATCAATGCGACTTTATCTGATAAGGTCATAGAATGAAATGGGTTAAAACACAGATTAAAATTGAATTATATGCCCAAATTAACAAGATTTTTATGGATATATATAAATATAAACAATGTTAGTACACTGAACTGTTTGACTATGTTTGGCAATTGTTTGATAATGAGAACATCTAAAATTGACTTACCTTATATTGATAATAATTTTAAATTACCAATCACTTATAGATAAATGATTGTTTGGTTGATAGGCCGTAACACAGTAATTTTAAGTGTGTTTCACGACAGAGTATGATTTTGCGATCTATGAAACTTTCGATTTTGTCGAAAAATCGGCCGAAATTTTTCCTTACGACTTTACCGAAAAATCGTCAAAAAGTTTTTTTCTTCAGATTTTAGTCAATTTTTTTGGTGCGTATTATACACGAATGCGTATTTTATACGTCAAAATACGGTAAAAGAAGAAACACACCTTATGATATTAGTTGACTGGACATTTTTTGAACATATAATGGTGAATTAGTTATATGAATTCAAAAATTCCAGAATGATTTGCTTAGTGCTTGAAAAGCAAAATATCCATATAAGTTATAGATAATGTATGTCTACCATTGTATATTTCAGCTCCCCTAGCAGTGACAGATTTATTAGTAGAGTCTTATATGACTGGTTTGTTAGTAACATGGACGACACAGAATATAAGTAAACAATCAGGATTTACAGTAAGTTTTATACTAAACATGTAGAAAGATACAAATGTAGTTATGTAGGTCAGTAATAGAGTTTTATTTAGAGGTTATTCTCGGCAGAGGATAGACTGATGGCAATTATCAACCAGCTTGAATGTATAAGGACCCCAGAACTTTAGCCCATCAGGCCCTCCTCAACCATGTATTTACGTTTTTAATACACAGTAACACTTGTTTCAAACAAGATTCAAGATTTGTATATTTTATTAGGTTCAAATGCTTTCTGAAATAATCTTAAGATAAATTAACATTAAATTCTCTTTCAAACATTCAACATTTTCACTAGCACTTGTTTACCTGTGCCTCACAGAGTCAATAATTTTAATCTTAGTGTAGGAAAATCAATATTATAATACTGAATTATCATGGTAAGGAATAACCTGCAGTGATTTAAAATCTTATTATTTTACCACTTTGCCATGATTGTAGCACATACTGCAGATTTAGTTAACAATACAAGTATGTAATTTTTATTATCTACATTTTGTATTATATTACATGTGATTCTGAGTATTTGAATGAAATCATTATATCTGGACCTGTTAGAGAATCCAGATTGTGAAATAAAAACCAAAATCAAGTATATAAGTGTTGTATATTCTGTTCTGTTATTTCTTCTTCTGTTTGTGGTTCATTTCTTAACCTAGGCCTGTCTGCTCCTCAGGATGCATTATGTGCAGACTCCAGCCAGAACTTAAATTCAAACTTGGAAGTTAAAGCTCAAGAGAAGGTACTCCATCTGCTGGTCTTTGTTAAGTTTGTAGTCAGTTTCCATCTACATTTCACAGTAAGGCTGGGAATCAACTATGGCTGGATTATTCTATTAGATATATTGCCTATGATGTCATGTAATCTATGTCTTATACTTGTAGGTATCGTATCAAGAGAAAGTTGATTTCCCACCAAGTCCTGTACAGTTACCTGTTATATCCTATATAGACAACCAATCAGATTACAGTGCTGAAATATTGAATCTTCTACCTGGAGGTACATATACTGTGATGGTACAAGCATGGCAGAATATATCTGGTGAAACAGCTGGCTCATCTATACAACAGTTTGATGGAACTACAAGTAAGTATTTTTGATACTTAAACATTAAAGTTCCACTATGAAGAAGGGAAAAATTGATGGTCACTGTAGTAAAATGGTCTTATTATAGGAACCCTTTTCTTCACAATTAAGCATTTAGGTCGTAATAATTGTCACAAATTGCATGATTTTGTAATCATAATAGCCAAATTTTATTGTATTATCAGTGGTTTAATGGTTTGTAGAGTGAGTGACATGACACCAAGTGGTTGTCTTGTTAGATGATGAGTTGACATTTAACTCCATGTTTACTCCAGTCTCTTCTAGCATCTATTGTCATCTTATAGAGTTTCGTCCTTGTTAATATGTTTAAAAGTTTTTTTTATTTAATACTAATATAATAATACCTCACTATAGACATATAAAACTTAATTTTCTGCTGGCATACTGTGTATGTAACTTCTGCCACTCACTGTTATGGTTCTCTGCCTCCTCAAGGTAGGCACTGCAGAGCTTTTTTTCAGTGCTTGGGGAAGGGGCTTGGGGCCTTTTTATATATAGAACATTTGGGGAAATTTTATCGCAATTTCATCGAAAGGGGAACAAAATATCCTAGGTAAACTTCAAATTTGGGGAAAACTATGATTTTAAAGAAATTTCAAGAGGGGAAGGCACCTGTTAACGGCCCCTGTTATATAAGGAAAAAAGGCCTGCACTGGGTCATTATCAGTTGTCACTAGTACTTTTGCTAAAGGAAAAACAGTTGTTGCCACTTAGGAATCATCAGAGCCAACCATATTTGTTATGGTATAGATTAGATTTCATTTATTTACAGGTTGCCTGTGTTTTTATTACATTCACTATTTTCACACACATGCAGTTTTGTACTAACTTCTGTACTAAAATGTCAAACACATTGTATCAACATTTCAATGAGGTTAACCTGTATCAGATCAATGTTGCCAGACTGTAAACATTATTTATAACTTTTTTTTTCTTTTTTTGTAGAGCCCAAACCAGTTGATCGTTTAACAGCCAATGTTTTGGACTCTTCTACTATAAAGTTAGACTGGGACGCTCCTGCTGACAGTAGTCAAGGTCTCTATGTTATAAAACATAGACCCAGTCTAAGAGACCCTGATGCATTGTGGGTAACTAATTCTACACAAAGTACACACATGACCTTGGGCGACCTTTTCCCAGGAGAGAAATATGAGATAGAAGTTTACTCTGTTAGTAATTCTATATTAAGTGACGTGATGATTATACACGTTACAATAGGTAAGTGGATTGCTTTTGTTTCAATACAAATTTTTGATCGTTTTAAGCAGAATGATTAGTGAAGCAGATTGTCGTACCATTTCTTTGATGTGAAGTTAGAAGTCATCAATGCCCTGAATGTAACTGAAGATTTGGTACAGTTTTCTTTGAAACTTTTGAAAGAATTTGAACTTTTAAAAAAACTTAATATGTTAATTACTTTTAGTACACCACTCCTATAGAATATAACTAAAATGACCACTAGGCCTATCAATAAAGGAATATCTTAGTTACGGCCCTTGATTTGTGTGATGTGCCCTTCATGTGACATTTTGATATCTTGTTTTATGTCTAAATTGTTCTACATGTAAATTTAATCTCTTTGTAATAGAATTTGCAAACAGTGACAATATAATTTTTATGTTTATTTGTTTGGGTCTATCAGTCGAAACAAATTTTATCTACAGATATTTCAGCCTCTTATCAATCCTTAGGTGCAGAATCCACAAATAGTTATAAAATAACAATTTTTAGCCGTATTTTTCAACAATTGGGGCGGGTGGGCTGGCATCCGGTGTTTTTCTTTACCATATATTTCTGCCATTTATTGTCAGATCTATACGAAACTTCATACAATGATAACATACCATGTGATGAACAGAATTAGAAAGAAACCACAAATCTACCTGCCTTTATTGTGGATTATTTCCCTTTGTAACTTTTGCATTAATTTTTTTAAATCCAGCTTAAATGTAGTTTCCTCATAACATTTCTTGTTGAATTCTTTTTTTCAGCTCCACTGTCACCGGAATCAATCAGTGTATTGTCAGATGAAACAACAACAAATTCTACCATGTTACAATGGTGGTACAATGATACAGCTACATATGTACAAAGTTGGTTACTTAGTTACCTTGACAACACAGGGTCAGAGGTCAATGTTACTGTGACACGTAATCCACCTACTGCCAGGATTATACAATATACTGTAGATAATTTAGTGCCTGGTTTTACATATAATATGTCAGTGCAAGCTGTGGTACTTGATTTCTCATCAGATAAAGTGACCACTGAAGTGACCACAAGTAAGTAAAATTTGTTTAATGTGTAATCTGATTAAAAGCTATGGTCCGAACTAAGATTTAAACCCATGATAAGTCGTCAGCGGACACTCTACCACGTTGCAATAAAAGCTGGCTTGAAGGCAAGGGTGTAAAAGAGCCGTATTATACCTCTGCTACATTCACCCCCTCCTAAACAGAATTCATCCTCTGTGGTACAATCGTATTGTACCTCTACTATGGATGTAGTATGGAAATCATCATATTGAATTATCAGAAGACTTGTTAAATCTACTCCTTCAGTTCAATTTGAAGTGTTCGTGATAAAATTTTTTTGGTAACCTTATTAGTGATCGGGTGAAATGAATCAAATTGACTGTTTATAGGACTGTTTATCTCGTATAAAATGTAAATGTATTGGGGGGTTGATATAAAGTATATGTGTGTTTGAACCATGGGTCATTGTCTTGATTTTAGCAATTTATTTCTTACTTTATGTAATTATTATAGATTCTTTTAAGAATATTACAAAATTATTTAATGTTATTAAGTATGGTGTTATTACTCTTTATGTTTTATCTATAATGATCATAATATTGTTAATTGTGTATACAAAAAGAACAAAAACATTCTACTTCAATGTGTCAGTGCCAAACTTATCCACAATTTTTGTTTGAGTTTACAATAAACGTTATATTGAATTGATTGATATGTTTTTCTCTTTCTTTTCAGAACCTCGTAACAATATGGTTCCCAGTTTTATACAGAAACCAACATATACGTCATTTACTATACAATATACCTTAGATGACTCAGATTATTTTGATTATATTATATTTACTGTATCTGATACTAATGAAGAAATCAGGAAAAATAAATCTGACACTGACAGGAGAATAGAGTTTACCTCCCTTGATTCTGGGAAATATTACAGTGTACAATATAAAACTGTTAGTAGAGATCAAGAGAGTCAAGTTAGAACTTTACAAGCACAAACATGTAAGTATAGTGTGACAACCATCCATAGCCTCATACTGATTCTTATAGGAGTGGATTTAATGTAGAACTTGCGTGTATAAGAACATGTTTAATGAGAAAATGGGCATCATATTATCAAAAATCTTATAATAATTTAGCAATAGAATGTAGAAGGATTTACAACTAAAATAAGTCGTAAGACGCTTGATGATATGGGCCCATGGTGCTTAGTATTTGTTTAACTTGAAAAACTACATTGTGGGTTGTAGAAGTGGTTTAACATGATGTCAAGCTACCTATCAGTCAAGGACTGTTACAAATCTTAACAATCTGGTCATGTCACACATGGTCATAGATAAGCTAAAAATGTGACAGCTCTCATAAAGTCTATATAAATGATATCATATTACTCTTATTTTTAAGGTTTAATTTGTGGGTTTAAGGCCATGTCAACATAATTTAGGTTTTTTACGGCTTATTTCAATTGGCATTATTTTTATATTTTCTTAATTGGGTATTAATAATGGAATTCAAACTCAAAACCCATTTTAGTCTAAAATTCATGAAAACAGCTACTCATGTACCACTGATAAAAATATTGTATCCTAGCTCACTCTACGGAATAAAAAAATTGACTTTCACTGAAAAAAACAAATATTCTCTATTTATTCATATATTTACAGTACCTAGACCTCCAGTGTTAAAAGGTGTTGCCACAGCAGAGAAGATTACATTAACCATACAACATCCAGTGGGTGGGGTAGAGAAATATCATGCTCAATGTTATAGTCCTGGTAACGTGTTAGTTCTAGATACTGTGTACGATGAAGCACTAGCAGAACAAACAGTTGAACTACATGAATTACTTGCTTATACTACATATACATGTTATGTATCTTCAATGTTTGGGGAGTATGAAACTATAGCTAATGTTACCGTGACAACTCAAGAAGCTGGTAGGTTTTTCTTTGTACTGCTTTTTGTTTATACTTGGTTTTAAGCCATTTGAACACAATTTAGGTAAATTATATGGCAGCTACCTCACCTAACCTAGCTTTCTTACTTGGATCCATGTCTATAACCATTACTCACCCACCCTTCCACAATGTTGGCAACTTTTCCAGGCATCTTATTAATTGAGGAAAATTGACATTATTGTCAAATTTTCATGAAGGGATAGAGCTCCCAGGGTGAGATTTGAACATTTACACCCTTAATGACACTCTATTAGAAATCCCTGCATTCTGCCAATACAGACCCAGGTTTTGTATTGCTTGTTTTTGTTGTTGCCTTAAATTTTCTTGAGCACTACTACATACTATAATGTAAATACCTAACGAAAATTATCAACTACTATTTACTGCTTAATTTGAGATTTTGAAGTCCCTTCATTAAGACTGTTCTGTTGTTATGATGACAATAAGGGACTTTAGTCAGTTATTTCCCCTTGTTTACTCTTCATATAGGTAGGTCCAATTAGTTGGATTACTCGGATTTCACCCTTACTTTTCAATGTCAATTTGCCAAAATTAATCTTAAATAACTTTTTTGTAAATCATTTTATTTGTTAGAAATTCAATCTAAGTATTTTTAGCGTAAAGAACTATCAAAATTTCATCACTTCTGTAAATATCTTTATCAACAAGAAAGATATTAGATGAAATATTTTGTTATCCTTACATAATATTTGAATGATAAATCCTAGGATTCCACCTGTAAAGACCTATTTACCAATTCGATTGCATCAGATTTTATCAGGGAGAGATAACTGACTAAAGTCCCTAAATCTGATGATCCTTATACTGGAACTTTTCTGTATTTGATAACTGATATAGAGGAAATTCGTCAACTTTGGTGTAAGATCGATTTTTATTTCACCAAGTGAGCTCAGAAAACATATTTTCACGAGTGGCATAGCCAGGAGTGAAAATGTCACTTTCTGAGTTCACGAGTTGAAATAAAAATCATCTCACACCAAAGTTGACGTATATTCTGTTTCTTTCATGCTTAGTTTTGCGTTTTATTTGATGTATTTTACACAAATTATAACGTGACGTCATTTCTACTCCAAGATGACATCATTTATTCTCTAATGTGACATCATGAACGATGAAAATATAAGGTTATATTTTCACTGTGATGAGAATATGAAATTTATATTTTCATCGTTTATTTTCATCGAATAACGTGACGTTTCACCGTAAAGCATGAAAGATAATATGTTATATATATTTTCAGCTCCGTCAGTAGTACGTGATGTAGTGGCTATAGAAAGTAATCCTACAGTTGTTACAGTAACATGGAAAGTACCAGAGTTTGAGAATGGTGCTATACAATTATATATTGTTGATTATGAAAGTGGATTTGGGGTTTGTACTTTACATTAAACAATCTTATGGAAAATCATGATGTTGTAGAGACCGCAGTACTGAACATCACTCATTTTTATAGGCCCGTTTTGAAAAAACGGTCGTATTATGTTATGCTGTTGTCCGTCTGTCCGTCTGTCCGTCTGTCCGTCTGTCCGTCCGTGGACAATTGCTTGTCCGGATGATAACTCAAGAAAGGATATACCTAGGTTCCTAAAATTTTATTTGTGGATAGCCCTTGGGTAAAGGAGGTTCCCTATTGATTTTGAGACCCCAGGGTTAAAGGTCAAGGTCACTGGGACTTAAAATAGGTAAAACTTGTCCGGACAATAACTGAACCACCAATGTACCTAAGTTCACCAAATTTAATGTAAGAGTAGCCCATGTGTCAAAGATGTTCCCTATTAGTTTTGGGGCCCCTGCATGAAAGGTCAAGGTCACAGTGGCATCATATGGGGAAAAAACTTGTCCTGACAATAACTTAACAACCAATCTACCTAGGTTCACCAAATTTTATGTGAGAGAAGCCCATGTGTCAAGGATGTTCTCAATGGGTTTTGGGGCCCATGGGTCAAAGGTCAAGGTCACTGGGACATCAAATTGAAAAACCTTGTCCGGACCATAACTCAACAACGCCTGTACCTAGGTTCACCAAATTTTATGTAAGAGTAGCCCATGTGTCAAAGATGTGCCCTATAGGTTTATGGGGCCCCAGGTTCAAAGGTCAAGGTCACAGGGGCATTATATGGAAAAACTTTGTCCAGACGATAACTGAAAGACCAATGAACCTAGGTTCACCAAATTTTATGTAAGAGTACCCCATGTGTCAAGAATATGCCCTATTGATTTTGGGGCCCCTGGGTCAAAGTTCAAGGTCACAGGGGCATCATATTGAAAAACATTGTCCGGATAATTACTCAACAATGATTGTACCAAAGTTCACCAAATTTCATGTGAGAGTAGCCCATGTGTCAAGGATGTACCTTATCAGTTTTGGGAAAACAGGGTTAAGTTTAAATCTTAAACCAGAAGATATCAAATAACCAAACTGTGACTTCAAATGTTCTATCAATATGTTTATAAAGTCAAAACGGCAAACAATGAAACACTTGTCCAGACAATAACTGATCCACCAATGTACCTAGGTTCTCCAAATTTTATGTGAGGGTAGCCCTTGGGTAAAGGTTATGCCCTATTGGTTTTGGGGCTCCTGGGTCAAAGGTCAAGGTCACAGGGGCATCATATTGAAAATCCTTGTTTGGACAATAACTCATCAACTACTGTACCTAGGTTCACAAAATTTTATGTGAAGGTAGCCCTTTTGTCAAGGATGTTCCCAATAGGTTTTTGGGCCCCAGACCCAAAAGTCAAGGTCACAGAGGCATCATATGGAAAAACCTTGTCCAGACAATATCTGAACAACCAATGTACCTAGGTTCACTAAATTTTATGTGAAAGTAGCCCATGTGTCAAGGTTATGCCCTATTGGTTTTGGGGCGCCTTGGTCAAAGGTCAAGGTCACAGGGGCATCATATTAAAAACATTGTCCGGATAATTACTCAACAATGATTGTACCAAAGTTCACCAAATTTCATGTGAGAGTAGCCCATGTGTCAAGGATGTACCTTATCAGTTTTTAGAAAACAGGGTTAAGTTTAAATCTTTAACCAGAAGATATCAAATTGCCAAGCTGTGACTTCAAATGTTCTATCAATATGTTTATAAAGTCAAAACGGCAAACAATGAAACACTTGTCCAGACAATAACTGAACCACCAATGTACCTAGGTTCTCCAAATTTTATGTGAGGGTAGCCCTTGGGTAAAGGTTATGCCCTATTGGATTTGGGGCTCCTGGGTCAAAGGTCAAGGTCACAGGGGCATCATATTGAAAATCCTTGTTTGGACAATAACTCATCAACTACTGTACCTAGGTTCACAAAATTTTATGTGAAGGTAGCCCTTTTGTCAAGGATGTTCCCAATAGGTTTTTGGGCCCCAGGCCCAAAAGTCAAGGTCACAGAGGCATCATATGGAAAAACCTTGTCCAGACAATAACTGAACAACCAATGTACCTAGGTTCACTAAATTTTATGTGAAAGTAGCCCATGTGTCAAGGTTATGCCCTTTTGGTTTTGGGGCGCCTTGGTCAAAGATCAAGGTCACAGGGGCATCATATTAAAAACATTGTCCGGATAATTACTCAACAATGATTGTACCAAAGTTCACCAAATTTCATGTGAGAGTAGCCCATGTGTCAAGGATGTACCTTATCAGTTTTGGGTAAACAGGGTTAAGTTTAAATCTTAAACCAGAAGATATCAAATTACCAAGCTGTGACTTCAAATGTTCTATCAATATGTTTATAAAGTCAAAACGGCAAACAATGAAACACTTGTCCAGACAATAACTGAACCATCAATGTACCTAGTTTCTCCAAATTTTATATGAGGGTAGCCCTTGGGTAAAGGTTATGCCCTATTGGTTTTGGGGCTCCTGGGTCAAAGGTCAAGGTCACAGGGCATCATATTGAAAATCCTTGTTTGGACAATAACTTAAAAAGGACTGTACCTAGGTTCACAAAATTTTATGTGAAGGTAGCCCTTGTGTGAAGGATGTTCCAAATAGGTTTTTGGGCCCCAGACCCAAAGGTCAAGGTCACAGAGGCATCATATGGAAAAACCTTGTCCAGACAATAACTGAACAACCAATGTACCTAGGTTCACTAAATTTTTTGTGAGAGTAGCCCATGTGTCATGGTTATGTCCTAATGGTTTTAGGGCCCCTGGGTCAAAGGTCAAGGTCACAGGGGCATCATATTGAAAAACATTGTCTGTGTAGTAAATCAACAATGACTGCACTTAAGTTCACCAAATTTCATGTGAGAGTAGCCCATGTGTCAAGGATGTTCCCTATTGATTTTGGGGCCCCTGGGTCAAGTTTAAACCATCATCCAGAAGATATCAAATTACCAAGCAGAGACTTCAAATGTTCAATCAATATGTTAATAAAGTCAAAATGGCAAACCATGGAAATAATGCTATATTTAATAAGTAAAATGAATTTAGTTCACCAAATTTTATGTGAGGGTAGCCCATGTGTTAAGGATGTTCCCTATTGGTTTTGGGTCAAAACTTGGTCAAAGATCTAGGTCACAGGGGCATCATATGGACAATCCTTGTCCGGACAATAACTAAACAATGATTGTACCTAGGTTAACCAAATTTATGTGGATCAGCCCATTTGTCAAGATGTAATGTGTTGATAGCTCTTTGGTATTTGATGTTCTCTTTTGATTTGGAAACCCCAGGGACAAAAGTCAAGGTCACAGGGACTTAATTCATATTGAAACATTTTCCAGACAGTAACTCAATAATAATTGTACCTACATTGTAGGTTTTCCAAATCTTATTTAAGGGTAGCCTTAATGTCTAGCATATGCCCCTTTGGTTTTAGGTCCCTGTGTTAAAGGTTAAAGTCAAAAGAAAAATCATGAGGAAAAACCTTGTCCAACAACCAACTTTACCTAATATCACCAAATTTTATGTATAAATACTCTTTGGGTCAAGGGCGAGAACTTTTGGTTCTGAGGCCCCAGGGTCAAGGTCACTGGAAGTTTGTATGGGAAAACTTTGTGTCAGTGATAAATCAACCATGGCTGTACCTAGGTTCTCAAAATCTTTGCTTTGGATAGCCCTCCTGTTAAGAATGGGACCTATTCTGAGATCCCGGGGTCATTGGTCAAGGTCACAGGGACTTTATATGAGATAGAACACAGCATGGACTGCACACGGGCGTATAATGCCCCGCCCAGCGGAGCTCTTGTTATTATTATTGAAAGTTTTATAAAATAATTGAAGTAAACCATTCTGAGTTAATTTCTTACAGTGATCCTCTAGACACGGTTACATTGAGGAAAGATGCAAGAAGATCTAGCCACCAGCTGCCTACCCAAGTTTCTGAGACACTGGTTACAGATGACAAATAAAATATCCGATTTTGATGAAACTAATTTTAATTTAAGATTAGCAAGTTGACTCAGAAAACATTCTTCTATGACTGATGTAGACATTTGTGAAAATATATCATTTTCTAGGCTTACTGATTGAAAAGAAAACAATCTTATTACAACATTAACAAATATCCTGTTTTTTCATGATTTATTGTGTTATGTTAGATATGCTAATCATGTAAATATACTATGATGTCATATCTTTACTAAAATGATGTGATAAATCATCTTAGTTGAAGTCATATTGGCATGATATTTTGGTCATGGTAAAAAATTTAAAAAGATTTCAAAAAATATTCAATTTACTTTTCATCGAAAAACTGCTTAATTCATTAAAGCATGAATAAAATGAATTAATTTTTGATAGTCCAAATGGCAGAATTTTATTGTACAATATATTAATGCATTTATTTTCAGGATAAGAGAGTTTATGGACAAATTAATGTAACATTCCCAGAGACTACCTGTGTCATTACAGACCTTATAGCTGGACGTGTTTATACGATTCGTGTATGTATTTATGTCTCTATTTATTATCTGTTCAAAATTTCCATTGTGAAGCAAATGTATGAAATAATGTACTATGTACTGTGTTGATATGGCTGTTAAAACTTTACTTTGTACTTGTCAGTAGAGCCATAAATGTTATATCTGCAGAATTGTCTTTCCCTGTGGTAAAAATACTTTGAAATTCACATGTACTGTTTAAAATGCTGACAATTCGTTCAAAACTTTCAATTATTGATGTGATGTTATAATTCTTCTAATTGGCCATATAAATGTATCTATTAATTTTATATTTCAAGCCCTGAAAAAGTAAGCAATATTTTGTCCATGATTAGTAGTAATTATCGTGTAAGCCAATTAAGAAAAGATTAATTATGCATATTGACATACCTGTCTGTTTGAATTCTATAAATGTTCATGAATAAAAGTTTTCAGTTCATTAATACTAAATTTAGAATTTTGATCTTTTTTTTAAAAAATATTTCTATTCAGTATTTTGAAAGTGTGTTTTCAGTGTTTACCAAACTTTCAACTGCCACCTATGAATATTGCATGTTTATGTAATAGGTGAAGGCCATTTTCACTGTACGGAAATAAGCTGTCAACTACTTAAAGATAGCTATAAATTTATCACAACTATCATTATAAATCAACTACAGCAATTCTTAATAATTTTAGCTCCAGTATGTCGATGGGTCAGCACAAAACAAATCTGCATTCTTCTCAATCTCCATAAGCAGATATCCTGTAGAGCGTTTTCATACAGGATCTCTGCTTTCCCCGTGGAAGGTCGCGTCGAGATGAACTTTGTTTCGACCAATCAATGCGTAGCTTTCATGTAGACGAAAACACTATTAATCACATTTTGATTTTGTAATTTCTATTTTTAGACCAAGTTTTGCATGCTAGTTTAACTGGGGTATTATTCACAGTCTTTGATTGGGCGGCTCATTTCAAATTGTGTGACGTAGACGATGTAAACAAGTTGCGTATCATAACAATTTCGTCATGAATATTATGATGAGAAAAGGTCGTCTAATCGTGACCTTCGTTTGAAAAAGGCCAGATCTAAATTAGCGGGTGGAAAATTTTAGATCGGGTTTTATTCAGATTGCATTCTTCTTTAATTACATTTAGTTATACATTGTAGTAGTTTTTCGACTATTGATGTTATAATCAAATTCCTTTTGTAACCAGGAAATAATGAGCATGTATGAATATTTATATTTGTTGATATCTTTTCAGGTAAGAGCTTATACTGTGGCTGCAAGTATGGGGTCATCTGTAACCATTGCTTTAAAAACATACAGTAAGTATAACATGAATTATCGTCTGTTATCCAACTATACATATTACTCTGCTATGCTGCGTTATGGAGTGTCAAGGAAGAAAGTACTATGGTTTCCGATAATGATCATGAATGCATGTTGTTTTTATTTGCCTTTCAAAGATAACTCTTATTTACTTAATGTGGGAATATTGCTCTTTGTAAAATTAAGATAATTAATAAAATATTTATGATATGCATTATATATATTTGATATAATTGTTATTTTAGGGCCACCATACAGAGATGGGATTGATAATTTGAAAGCTACACCTAAAATGGTGGACAGTAAAATAGCCGCTCCCAATCCATATAAAATACTGATGAACTTTACAAATGCATTCTCGGACAAGTTAGGTGAAGTATTACAATACACAGTGATTGTAACTGAAGATAAATTATCACAAGATATAGATAACATGTATGCTTTACCTGATTGGAGAGTAGCCAGACAGGATCCAAGTATAAAAGCATATCAGGTAAATATTACAATGTTCAATCTACCTTGTAACTCTTTGGTTCAAATACCATTCAAAACCTACTTTGTTGTTTCCTTGAGCAAAAACACTTTATCCCCATTTCTCAGTTACTGAGGACCAGGTAGCAACTAGTTATGTTGTAAAAACTTGTTTCACAATCAAGCTAAAATCAATAAATTAGTATACACTAAACTAAATTATCACTTTTGGCTTTCTGAAGATTAGTATGACTATTCTACTAAGTTCTTCTTCCAGTTTCTCTTCATCCCTCATAACTAAGTATTCTAGAAATGGTGACTGTACATGTGCCACCCAGGACAAAGTTGTGAGTCTGAGTCAGTGTAACACTTCTTGGTTACCAGTAATATATTATGTGCTACATTTTATATCTTTAAAACCAATGAAGGGATTCACTTGAAACTTTGCACATATGCAGTTTGAAGTCAAATGCTTAATTCTATTGTGAACTTTGACTGAATTATGTTTTAGAGTATTCTAGCACTTCAGCATATAAAGAATTCACTTGGAATCTCGCTCACTTGATCAAGCTTGTAAATCAATATTGCACTCCTTCAGTGGATCCATGGGTAACTCTACTCATACATTTGACTTGTTATAGGACTTTTTCCATTTTAAACTGTACTTGTGTGGGCCTAGATTTCATATCTGTGATTTTATGAATAGTATATGCTATATGCCCTGCATATCTGTATAAATTTTATTGGGCATTCCTTCCTGTCTATTTCAGGTTATTCGTAATTGTTCAACATTTTTTGATGTTGGTTCTACTTGTGATGGTCAGTTTGGTGTAAGAGAGAAAAGATCTTTTGGGGAAGAAGAACCTTATAAAGTATTTGAGATAGGATCAGAATCAGATTGTGAAAATAAATTCTACTGTAATGGACCTTTAAAACCTGATACTGTATATTATATTACATTGAGAGCATATACCAAGATGCAACATAAAGACACGCCTTTATCTGAACCAATCAGAACTGCTGCTTTGCGTAAGTTTTATTATGTAACTTTTAACCTGTATGGTAATTATTGGATAGTCAGCTCTTCATTGGTTTGAAATCCCATCTAAAACCTACCTGTTGTTTCCTTGGGAAAGAAATTTTATCTTACTAACTCAGTACTGGAAGACAAGGAAGCAGACTGGAAAATGATTAATTTTAGTTGTTAGAACTTGTTTCACAATAGAGCTAAAATAAATTTGTATAAATAAGCTGTATGGGTATATTCTTAAATGTATCAACAAAAAGTACTATGAAGTATTATACCTTAATTTGAACATCTTCTCCTGCTACCTTCATGCTTTTGATAATAATTTATTGTTGGTTTTTAATAAGTAATCAGTTTCAGCTTCATATTTGTACAGAAAAACTACTTCAAGTTATTGCAAAATATAGTTTGGCTCGGTATATCATAATTTCCTTATATGGACGTATCTCAAATTGTTAAATTTTGGATATTTTGGGTCCAATTTTTATTAGGTTTTCAGCAATGTGATTTTTACAATTATTTTCTAACATAATGAATTATATTTAAATGAATGTGACCATCAAAAAGTATGAGTTTGTGTTAGTACCCCCAGCTCATTATACAGTAAAAATATTATTGTTAGTATTGTTAAAAATTAACACTTTTATAAGTATAATTTAACACTGTTGCTATATATATTACAGCTGTGACAGATGATGGGACAGACACTGGTGTTATTGTTGGTATTGTAGTGGGTATACTTGTTGTTATAATTGTCAGTATACTGTTTGTTGTATTGGTGATTGTATTAAGACGTAGAATGCAACAGAAAAGTAACATGTACAGACATCAACCTGGTGAACTAATGTCTCATAGATCTTCATTAACTAACAGAAAATCATGGTAAGTGGTAAACTTATTGATATTTTTTTAAGTTGGAATTGATGTATTGTTTTAATTATACATAGTAATTATTCTAAAGCAGAATAGCAGGACACTGCATCCTGCCCTTTTACTCTCCTTCCTGCCCTTTTTGGCTCCTCCATATATACATAATTACATTGAAACTTCAACCCTCTGTCACACCCTGCCCCTATTTCTGCCTCCCTGCCCTTTTACTGAGTTCTAGAAAAGTAACTACCATACAGTACATTTCCACTATATGGATTGTCAAAGTCGATTGGTCTTAATGGTGGATGGATCATTGTTATAGGACATTTTTCTTCTGAACTTCAGTATTTGGGTCTTGAAAATTGTCTTAATTCACTTGATTTTGAAATAATCAATGTGGTTTAATTAGCATAATTTTACTGTGCCAGATATACTCTTACTTTGAGCATAAGTGTATTTAGTTCAGAGATTCAATTACTAGCTGCATGGTTCATACCCTTCTATAAATATGGCCAATATGGAAGAGCGAGGGAGAACTTGTGAAATGTAGCTGTGTAGAAAGCTGGTTAGATTTTATAAATAACCAAATTAAGATTTGGCAGTAAAAGGAATGTATACACAATGGTTTTTTTCTTTCTTTCAAATACCAGATAAAGAATTCTGTTTTTCATGACCTTATTGCGCTTAGATAGCATTAGCTAGTGTTTGGTCTCCTGAAGCCCTTAACTAGCTTTTCCCCATGTATCATAGCTACTAGTTACAGAATTAACCAATTTATTTATCAACCCATTTGCATATTTTTCAATATTTGTATTATGTAGCTAGAAAGTATGTTGGTATATTTCAGCCAACAGATAACCTCATAACTAACACATTACGGTGTTTAAATGGTTAACTAGTTATGGTAACTAGTTAATTATTTAACAAAATTAACTTAAGAGGTTAAATTGTTACCATAACTAGTTACCCTCTTAAATAACATGTTAGTTATGTGGTTATCTGTTGCCAGAAATATGCCTTCATCAGATAGTAACTCTTGTATCTTAACTTGTTGTTTTCAGTCACTTTTTGTTATTTCATACTTACCTTCTGTTTGGTTCACTTATTTTATTTTGACTTTTCTATCCAAATAAAAGAAGTGATATTAGCTCCCTGTCATTTTTTAAATAAAATTTAAGTTATTTGATAATACTTTTTAGTGAAAAATATAGTATGTTACAATTTCACCATAAGGAAAATATTATTGAGTCTTCTCCATATTTTAACTGTTGAAATTGTCATTTAGAATAAAAATGTTTGCTTTATACTTTTTTCTATTTCCCTCACTATTCTGTCACTATTAGTTTATAAATTACTGTATTCTAGCATACGTTATTATCTGTAAGTAGTATGGTAATATAAAAGTATTAAAGCTTGCAGTAAAAGTGGTTATATCCTCATGTTTCTACATGCCTATATTTTGTCTTCCTTTCTTACTATTGACTGTATGTTCAATGATGTATATGGGTTTTATTTGAATAATTTTGAAACCAGATAAAAGTCCATGGTCTGAACTAGGGCTGCAACGATTCGATTAATTGAAACTCGATTGCAAGGGCGCCGATTTGATTTCGATTCGGGACCCGCGAGTTTCAATTCGATACTGACTTTTAACATGTTTACATAAGTTATAACGATAAAAGCAAAGGCTCACCTAAAAGACAAAGTACGTTGACAGTGAAACTGGGTCAACTTTGTTACATTTCTCTAAAGTTTCCATTACGATTTAAGTAGCATGGAAACTCTGTTCCAAATATTTATTTACAGTATATGCCCCAACGCTACGCAAATTGGGTTGGTGTGATTGAATTTTACCGGTCAAGTTTTGATTTTAGTTAATTCAAATTTCAATATATTTGCCTACAAAGCGTAGGTTTATGTTAAATGTACAGTAGAATATCAAGAACTGCATCTTTCTACAATTCATGCTCCATGCTGTTTATACTTTTTTAGTCGAAATTACAATTATAATACATTTTCGCGAACTTTACATTCGTACCCAAACCATTTCGTACTTGAAAAAAGCAAATATTAATTTAGCAGATTTTCGAGTTTCGTGTTATCAAATTTCAGTAACACTTTTAGTTAGTCCATATTATTTAGTTTTAAGCTCAAAGTAATGTATAAATGCATATTTGAAGCAAATTATATTAATAAATGAATCGAATCGAAAAAAATCGAATCGAAAGAAAAAGTATCGAATCGCATCGAATCGACTTTCCTGTGAATCGTTGCAGCTCTAGTCTGAACTGAGATTCAAACCTATAACCTCTCAAGTTGTAATCGGACACACTACCATAAATATCATGCCCCACTTTGAATGATCTCATTGTGGTTCTGTACCTTATCAGTATAACATTATTTCATGAAAAGCTAGCATTCACCTATATTGCTTTTGGCTTGAACATTATGCAGTTATCGTCTTCCTATATCGCAGGACTAAGAACCAATTTGGGTCAAGCATAAGTCTATGAATTCTACCTTGATTTTAACAAGTGGTTAGAAGATTTCCAGCATTTCCTTGTTATTGAACATGTATACATATTTAATTCTCAATTATATTTGATAACATCTGGTAACCAAAGGTCATTTTTCTAATCATATTGCTGACTAGCGTTTTGTTCTCTGGTACCTTTCTTACACCAAAAGTTTCAAGTTTGTGATATCAAAACAAGAGAACTAGGGGAAGAAGGGCTAGGTAGTGATTTGCTTAAGAAACTAGCCACAAGACTGTGTTATCCTCATGTTGTCATAGTAACCACTTCTACTGTATGGCTTATTTTTGGGTTTGATAGTTTGTTTACATTTTATATGCTTTCTTCAGATGATTAGAATAAAATGAATTACACTAAATTTATAAAACATTTTAAATGGATAAATAATTGATTAAGCTGAACAAGATTTCTTGGGTATTTCTTATAATTTTGATTTATTGAATGATGTTTTTAAAATATGAGTGTTACTGTACAAAATTGAATACATTTTGGTTCGTTGATTTTATAAGCTCTAATTATGGTCTTTGAATGTATGAATTTCCCATATTTTTTTCTTTTTCCCTTCATTCTATTTGATGTTCTTATATTTCTGCACTTATTTGTTTCTCTTCCTTAGCACGCTTGATGCAATTGAACATTTTATATGTCATGGCTTTCTCATTTGTTTTTATATTCCAACTTTATTACTTAAACCTTCATTGTAAGATGCTGCTATTTGATGTTCTTTTTACTGTCATGTTTTGTTTGTATTTTGTATGTGAACCCCATATGTCTTATTTCAATATTTCACTTTTGAGCAATCTTCATATTCTTGAACATTTTATGCCAACTTAAAATGTTAGGGAAATACTGCCTTATGTTTGATATTATAGCCATTTAAATAAATGTTATTAATACATTTTAGTTTTTAAGCTCCTCAACTTATTTTAGATTATATTATGTAGAATTGATATTTATTTCATTATATGAGCTCAGGAAACATATCTTAAAGAATGGCATGGTCTTAGTTTCTTATAAAGTCTTAGTATGAATTTGGTCTTAATTGAAAATTTCAAGAAAATAATAAAATATTGGATAATTCTTCCTGTTTTTTAATTGTGTTTCTTGGTAAAACATTTGAGATCTGTCGGCTTTTGAGAAATTTTGTAGTTAGATCCCCCATGTTTGCACATGTAGTAAAATGACTTTCTGAGCTCATAAGTTGAAATAAAACTGACATTTATTAAAACTGTAATAATAAATTTTATAAAAGTGTTTTTTTACTATTTCAGTTGTCCAATTAATATTGCCAACTTTAAACAACATATAATATCTATGAGAGCTGATTCTGATTTTAAATATGCTGAACAATTTGAGGTAAGTACAATATTTGTTGTTATATATAATGGGTAATTATTGAGAATGTATGTAGGAAATAACTGATGGGGAGGAGGAACTTAGCAAGTTGATAATTTAACAACTATTTTAAATACCCTGGGCTTTGCACAAAATGGTTGTAGTCCTAAATATAAGACCCTACATAACTTTTTTAGCATACAGATGTTCTTCTGTTATGTAACAGAAAAATGTCCAAATGATAAAAAAGTTACATAGAGTCTTATATTTAGGACTAAAAATGGATGTAGCTCAATTGAAAAAAGAGTGAGTTACGATGGTTTTGCACTAAGCCTGTGATATATAATTAACTCATCTCATATTGCCAGTTGGAGAATCTTCACTTTCATATTTGCCTTGTTAACTGATAACTGTAAAAACCCGGGTCGATAGCTAGGTTTGGTGCGCTGGACGCCGTGAAATGACCTAAATTGTGTTGATACGGTGTTAACTCCAATTAATAAATAAATAAATAAATAGATAACTGTAAATGTGCTACCAGTTGAAATGATTTTTGTCGTGTAAATTGAAAGTGTTTTCCCTGTATTGAAATTGTTATGCTACTGTAGCCTATGCAGCATTTTCATTTGCTTGAAGTGGGTTGATTTTCCTAGTGAGGAAAGAACCAATTATTTTCCAAATGTGATTTAGTTTAAGCCATATTACTTTTTAAAATAATGGATGGGTAAGCTCCCTGGTCCACATATATGTGCTCATACAATTATATTATATTTTACAGGATTTAAAGGAAGTAGGACGTGGCCAAGCCTGTACAGCTGCAGAGTTAGCATGTAATCGTGGTAAAAATAGATTTACAAATATATTACCATATGATCATTCTAGAGTGAAGTTATTACCTATAGATGATGAAGAAGGCTCAGATTATATCAATGCCAACTATATTCCTGTAAGTATATTCTTTTTGGATGGATCTAATACCTTAGCAACAATTGTATAGGTTATCAAGAAATTATTATAAAAGACTGACACTCAACTTACTAGTCAATCTTGTTGCTCGAACCTTTGACCCTTTGATCTGTAGACTTGTGTGCTTCTGATGTATCTAGCCAGGCGACTGTTAAAATACTCGTATTTAAAAGATATGATATCATACATTTGTCTTTGTGATGCCATAAGATAAATATAGGCATTGTGTAAGATGCATATGCATTATGTCATTAGTGTTTTTTTGTTGGGTTTAAAGCAGTAGCAACACATTATCAGGGTTCCCACGGTCAGGGAAAAGTCAGGGAGAAATGATTTTTTTTTCAAGGTCAGGGAAAAGTCAGGGAATTCTGAAAATAGTCAGGGAAGTTTGAAAAATAAGCAAAAGTCAGGGAAAAGTCAGGGAATTTTGTAAGAGAAGAATTTTGGTCAAACAGTAGGAAGCAAAATAAGTAAAGGCTATGGCAGTCTTCTGTTATTTTGGATATTTTATTGATATTTATCATAATGAGTATCTTTATTTTTCTTGTTAACATCTTACTCTGAAAACATGCTTATGTCTAAAGATTAGGATACAGTAACTAAGTTCTCCAGGAAGAAGTTGAAAGGGGTTTAAGTGTCCTTTGCCTTACTGCATTTTGCTTTTTATGTAGCTATTTCATTACCTGTCTTATTGTTTTTGTTCAATGTTAGTTTACCATTGATTACTATAATAATTATATTCAAGTAAAATGTGTGCCTGTTTTAGTCAATCCTCTAATGTATGTTTAAGAATGTAACATCTTTGAGCATGACATGTGTTATAAAATTCTTCTCATTTCGGATAAGTGTATGCATACTAAATGAAAATAAGCAGCTTAAGGGTAATTCCAAATCACTCAAAAAACAAAAAAATTCCCAGTTCAAGTCTTAGATTTTGCTGAAATTTTAACCACATCAAATTAAACCTTATTCATGGAAAAAATCCAAAATTTTAGTATTGTGCTCCAAATACTTTCTGAGATACAGACATTTGAAGTTGGTACGTACTGCGCTATTATTGAAGTTAGAAATTGATCAGTTTTGAGCCAACTTTGAGGGCAAAAGTTATAAAGAAAAAGAGCTCTCGGAGTCCCTTAAGTCCATATATGTACTCACATTTAGGTTAATATTTGAGTTTAATAATCCTTTAGATTCTTATTTTTTTCCTTTTTTGAACAATATTGATCAGAAAATGGCCCTGTGGCCAATTGGGCAAAAAGTTATTACAGTGCTGTAAAAGTCATGATTTATAAATTGCTATATTTTCTTTATTTTTCAAGATATTACTTTAACATTTTCAAGGAATGGTCTTATAATCATAATTGATGTGTATTATAAAATTATGGTCTTAATATATTGTTAATCAATAAAAGAAAAATATTTTTTGTATTTTATACAAGGGTACCCCCTCTTTTTTAAGAAATAAGTTTTTTTTTCATAAGTTTGGTATGCTATACTTTTTTTTATTTCTTAGAATATTCTTATAAAAAAGGTTATACATTGCATTCAAATAAGTTTATAACTATTTGTCTTGAAGAAAATAGTCTCTAAAAGTGGCCCTAGCATTCAAGTGGTATAAAAAAGTGACAAATGCTAACACTTAGAAACTTTTTGACTGCATTATCCTACTATATATTAATATCATACTAAAAGTAGAAAATGCCTTCTTATTCCTTCGATTGAAAAATCATGTATCAAAAACTTTTTTTTCCAAATTCAGACTGAATTTCTTTGTCTTTACTAGAATTCAAGTTTAGATTGATGGATTTATGGTTTGACCAAATTTTTATGAGTGAGCAAGGAAATAAATATATATTTCTTTGTAAAAACCGTCAAAATCAAGGTGCGAACGAATCCAAAGAACACATAATCAACTTGTTGTGGCCTAAGATGGTGCATCAAATGGCATGTCAAGGATTACAATGCGCAGCTCTTTTTGGAAATTTTAGAATGGCATTCAGATAATTCCTTCCTGCATAATCCCCAAATTGTGCAATAGTAATCAATATGTGGAAGGAGATAAGTATTGAACTATACATTTAGTGCTCAAAGATTGTGGAAACTTGACACTGTTACCGGTCAGGGAAAAATGGTTTTGGTCAGGGAAAAATCAGGGAAAGTCAGGGAATTTTGATTTCTTATCTTTGTGGGAACCCTGATTATAAAGGTCATATCAAAGGGGTCAGTCAACCTATTTGCCTACTCTTAGAAAGGCTATATCTCTAGACCCAGTGACTGACAGGATGGAGAATGGCCGTAGGAATCATTTTATGATCAAGCTCCTGGAAAGTATGCCTTTCTAGGGAATTGAACCTACACCCCTTTATCAGTATAATTGTTGGCTATTGGCTGAACTAGCCAGGGGGCTGTTAGTATATTTAAAGATATGTGTTTGTCTTTGTGAGGCCATATTTAGATAAAATATAGCTATTGAATAAGATGCATAGGCATATATCAGGGTGCTTATTACTTAATAAGCTTACTTATACAAGTGCTTATAATTCTACCTAACCTCTGGCATTTTTATCTCTGGCATTTTCACCACTTAGGGTATGGAATTTTTAGCATTTTTGCCACATACCATTGTATATACATGTACTTATATATTTTATATAGGGTCATAATTCGCGTAGAGAATATGTTGTAACACAAGGACCACTACCTGCTACTAGAGATGATTTCTGGAGAATGTTATGGGAACAAAATGCTAGAAATATTGTCATGTTAACTAAATGTATTGAAAAAGGAAGGGTATGTATGCATTTGTTGTCTATTCTTTCATGTGTTCGAATACAAGTGTTTTGGGTTTCTATTCTGCTTTAGAATAATTTCTAATAATAATCGTAAAGTTGTGGCTTGTACCTTGTTGCTGCAGCATATTTGACATTTTTGCAATTTTTGCCAGTTTTAAAGAATTAGGAGTCTGATTTCTTTACCTCTAAATTGAGATATTCATGTTTAATGTTGATGTTTTAGCAAGTTGATGTTGAATTTAATTATCTTCTTTATTATTTTCTGTATTTTCAACTTGAAACTTTTTTATTTATGATGTGCATGGATTTTCTTATATGTTCCTGTATACTATGTAGGAGCAGTGGTCCAATGGTAGGGCGCCAGTTTAGGGATTAAGAGGTCCCTGGTTTGTCTTCTGCCAGGGGCACTGCTAATTTCCTTGAGCTAAAAATTTACCTACAGCTACTTCACTTAACCCAGATGTAAATGGGTTCCTGTGAGGGTGGTATAATTCAAATGCTCCAATTTGTCACCTGCACAAAAATGGAGTAAAAAGACTCCCCAGGGAGACTGATAGATAGATACCAGTAGCCCAATGACAAGGAAAATTACTTGTAGCTATAAAGCCAGTCAGTGTGCTTTAGCATGAAACTTAGCCCATAAACTGCGATTACTTTTACACTATTACTATTTGATTTTTAGGAGAAGTGTGATAAATATTGGCCTTCAGGATCAGATGCTGTGTTTTATGGTGATTTACAAGTTGCTACTTTAAATGAAACATTATTTCCTGATTGGACTGTTACAGAATTTAGAATCTCATTGGTAACCAATTGTTATTTTTATAACTTGTTTTTCTCTAATATTTCTGACACTCATTGTGAAGTTAGGTATTGTTAGATTGTTTACTAAAGGGTATTGCTTTTATGATTGTTTGTTAGTTGTTAAGAACTGTCAGCCATTGATATTAATATTTGCATTTTAAATAAAATGTTTAACTTTTTCAGTCCAAAATATAAATTCTGTAACTTTTAGAAGTATTTATGTTTTCTTAACTTTAAGTACAATAAAGTTCCTCTGAAATGACTATCAAAACTGAATGACTGAACTAGGGTTGAATCCACAACCTTCATTAGCGGATACATGTACTACCTCATTGCTATAAAAGCTAGTTTGAAGACAAAGGAATACTATGCCATTACTACATACACATCTCAGTATCAGAAATTGTCAATGAGTTCTTTGAGTTTTAATGTCTGTTGAACAATTCAAGGATACAATCACACAATTCCTAATGTTTTGTTTTTACACTGAGTGCCAAATGTAACGTAATAAAAACCAATGGTCCAAACTGGAATCAAACCCATGACCTTCAGAGCTATTAGTGTACTCTCTTCTATGTTACCATAAAAACTAGCTTAAAGGCAATGAAGTACAAGTGCTACAATGTCATGTGTGTGTAATATGGTCATATTCTCTAAATATTATTATCATTGGATGAAACATATTATTGATTCTAAAAATTCCTTTTTTGTAACAGGGGGAACAATCTCGACAAATCAGACATTTTCATTTTACATCATGGCCAGATTTTGGTGTACCTAAAAAAGAACAAGTTCTTGTTAGGTTTGTGAGAATGGTAAGAGAAAAATTAATCAAAGAAGCTGGTCCAATCATTGTTCATTGTAGGTAAGTATGGTGATTGTTTTTATTATTTATTATTATTATTTTTTGTGTGTGTTTAATGTTTTATTATTCATGCTATGGATATGTATGGGTATTCCAAGTTACCAAGGAAATTGTCTAATGATTATTGATTAAGGTCGAATAAGGAGGGGAGTGGCTGATAGGTTACAATGTTGGACTGGTAATCATTTGATAGCCAGCTCTTCCTTGGTTCCAATCCCATCCAAAACTTACCCTGTTGTTTCCATGAGCAAGAATCTTTATCCTACTAGCTCAGTACTGAAGGTTAACAAATTTGCCATTGTAGGCAGATTGAATGTTTGTATTTGTTTTTAGCCTTAACTACCATAGTGACACTCATATTGATTTATCTCTGAAGTCAACTTGCTTAACGCATGAGCTAAAATAAATCAGTTTTTAATGAAATTTGTTGCTGTCATCATCTTCATCACCATTATTATTATGAAATAATATAATTGTTGTTTTTTCTACACAGTGCTGGTGTTGGTAGATCAGGAACCTTCGTTGTATTAGATAGATTGTTACAACATATCAAGACACAAGAAACTGTGGATATATTTAGTACTGTTGCTGAATTAAGAAAGGAAAGAGTTTGGATGGTACAAACTGAGGTTTGTTTTTACATTACATTTAAAGAGGTTTCTCTGCTCTGGATTGTTCATGCAGTTAATTTTTCTGGATCAGAGCGAAAATTTATTTACCTTTAAACTTTTGGTAGCATCTTTTGACCTTTTTTCAGCTAAATGATTTTGATCACATGACAGGTGTAGGGTTACATGATATGAAAAAAAATAAAGAAAGTGAAAGTGAACAAAGTTATCAAAATCCAACAACACTGGCCATTTCTCTAGTTTATCAACTATATTGGGAATGTCTAAACCACCCACATGAATACTGTTGACAAGTATGACTTGAGTTCTTAACTGAGTTTTTAGCATTTACTTTGTTAATTAACAAATTGTTAATTTTTTCTGGTTGGGTTTAACCCTGGTAGGTTATGTTGGGGCGGTCAGTCGACCTACTCACTATTCCTGGATTAAGAATCAGTGGTAGTTGGGAGAATTGCTGTAGAAATTATTTCATGACTAGACTCTACTTAAGTATGCCTAAATGGAATCCTCGACCCCTGATCACTAGATTTTTGTGCAACCAACAGAGCTAGCCGGGTGGCTACAAATTGTTACTTCTTGTGTTTGTTAGTACATGTATATATGTATTAAGTATTGTGTTATGTATTTTCAGCAACAATATATATGTATACATAATTGTTTATTATGTGTACTGGAAGGAAGAGAAGATGAACATACTTATGATAATGTTGGTCATTCTAACATAGCTTTTGAAGGTAAATATATACTCTTCCTTCTGCTTGTAGTTGGTGATATTATACATAGATGTGATATTGTATGTTTGCTTCACCTCACATTCTCTCCTATAAGAAGTTCAAATAATTTCAGTTAGCATATATAAAAGTGGTTGTCGAAATAGGTAATTTAAGAAGCAAGCACTATATCTTGTTTGTAGATTTTCATTTGCCTTATAGATATTTTTGATTGCTTAGACAAAATATGCGGTTGTCTTTGGCAGCTGGACATCCACTGTAACTTTATTTTAACATTACTTTCTAATTAGTTCCATAAGTCATTATGTAACTCTATGAAAATTCAAAATGATTTAATGAGTAAAATCATTATGATCAAAATGAGTTTGCCTATTATTTGTATGCTTGGAAGCACCAGTATTTTGAGTAATAAATGCTTTATCAGTTCCTTGTTAGATTCTGTATATTTATCCTGATTCTAAATTTTATGATTTATCAATTAAGAATAATTACAGCTTGTTTGAGCTATCACTTTATCTCACAATTTTATTCATTATCTTCGACCAATATTTTACATTTGAAATCCATGGGAGGCATTTGGTATTTGAGAATAGCCTAGTGCCCTCTAACAACAAGGAACACCATTAGCAAACTCTGGAAGAATACAATTCTATTCATTACTTGGAGAATGAGTTCTTGGGTTGTAAATGGGTCTAAAAACGGACTCTTTAATGCTAGATGCCCGTGATGATTTAGCATATAAGGTTTTTATTTCTATGAATTACCATTCTGTTAGAAATACAACTTTATTTTATTTTTCAATTAAGATACATGTATTTTATTATAAATATAATGATAAATATATAATGGTTTCCATGATAACATAAATTTTCAGAAGATGAATCTCGCCCTTGTGGTAATTATCTGAGAAAAAAGAACTATTCTAGAATTTGAAAAATCTTTTGAGTTATAGGACGGGAATTAAAAAAACATCATTTTTGGTGCTTGAGACACAAAGTTTTACTTAGTGGATTTTGGGGTTTTTGCTCTGTTATTGTGTTTTATAGTGTGTCATTTCTTTTGGTAAATTATAATTTTTGTTTTTCCTTATTTTAAAGCAAAGTTCATTCTAAATTGGCACTGACTTATTATGCAGCCAATTTTAAGCATGATTCATTGTTTGTTTTCCTTCTTGATATTCTCATATATAGAATGCAAAAAATGGGAACATGCCTCTTGACAGAGTTTATAAAGAAGTGTTTTTGTGTTATATTTAACTAGATTTAAGTGTTCCTGTTAAGTCAAAGCTTGTTTTGGAGGCAGAATATTAAATATGTAAATATTTTTCACTGTTTTTATTTCTTTCTTTTGTTCTTTGTTTTTGTTTGGCCTGGAACTTAAAGCATGCTTTTTTGTTCTTGTTTATTTTAAACATTAAATTGTTATACCTCACCATTCATTATCTGCCACAGCAATATATAAATGATTTAAAACAGCATTCTATTAATACCGGTGACACTATTTATATTAATCAATTTGTTCAGTTTTACCAATTGTTGATTTGATTTATTATACATGTACCACCTACTTTAATATGATTCTGAAATTATTTTTTTTCTTGGTTGTTAGAAATACTTGTCTTTTATGCAAGTTATGATCTCATACAAGACTTTAACTTCTTTTATAAATATGTCTAAATGAAGAAACAAAACTAGTTTTACTCAGGCTTGAGATCAATATTTTGAATAACTTATTTTATTTGTCATAAAAGTTTCAATATTGGAAACTAAAGTTAAATATCAAAACATCATTAAATCATACTTAGTCAAATGTTTGGTTACAATTTTTATAAAATTTAAAGTAAAATTATAAATACCAATGACAAACATTTTTAAGCTTGATGAGTCTTTTCAGATGTATGTAATCTCTTATGGCTCATGGTTAGCTTGGCATTCCTGTTTCTAGTACGTGTATGACTTCCTCTTGATGTTTTCGAACAATTTTTCATCTAATGTTAATCCCAGTTCCGTTAACATATATCCTATAGACTACTGTCACAGGATCTCCTGACATTGCACATGAGGTCATGTTCAGTTGACCTTTATGTTGATCAAACAATGCTTTGTTTTCATGTAGACAAAACATTATTTATAAAAGCAAAGATCAGCTGACCGTGACCCGTTTATGAAATTGCCAGATTATAAGTACACAAGGATCGAGAGGTTCAACCCCCCTAGAGGCACTGCTAATTTCTTTTTGCAAGAAATTTACCTCCACCCAGTTGGCTGAATATGTATATAGAAGCAGACTTTACACCACACTTTAACTTTCAACTTCAATGTTTAATATAATTATTGCTCATGATGTTATGTATGATGATGTTATACTTATACTATATAAATGTTTCAGAAAGGAGAATTATGTATTTCTATAATGTGTTCAACAATGACGCTTTCCTTAGTAAGATTTAGTTTATTTATTCAGTTTTCAAGGCTTTCACATTGTTTTTACGGGTATTTTTCTTGTTTGTTAACAATTGAAACATTTTATGAATTTAAATATTTGGTATGGTCTATGCATGCATGATTGGTTTTTTATGGTTTTAAATAAAGTATTTGGGATGATTTTTATTAATTTTACTGACTGTAGGTTTCGTATAGGCTCTCTGGTATTATGTCCAGAACTTTGACTGAGTGTTGTGTTGGTTATGTTCAGATTTCATTGTAATAGATTGTTTGGTTACTTTCCTAGTGTAATACCTTGGTTCTGTAATATATTCGGTGTAAAATAATGTTTTTACCTCTTATGATGTTCATGCAAAGATTATTGAGTAAATTTACAGTTTATAATGCATTCTTCAATTTATCTTTTTATTTCATATGTAATTTAAATTCTTGTTTTCAAAAGAGGGTATGAAAAAACATTTAATATACTTTCAGATCTTGATTGAATTAATTGAATTATATTATAAGTAAAGCTGTCTAACTAATTATTTGTTTCTTAACAATTTCTGACTAACATTTATTTTTTGTTTATGTAATGCTATGTGAAAGCTTTGAATTCTGGTATATTTGGTTGCCTGCCTTAAACCATTAATGTTTTTGATAGGGGATAATGTGATATATAATTAATTTTGATGTTATTTACTTCATACATAACCTGGGTCAGTAGCGCAGTTGGTAGCGCTCCTGGATTTGAATCTAGTGTCCTAAAGGTGGTACAGGGAGGTCATATCCTTCCATGGAAAATTGACCATATTGTCAAGTTTCATCCATTTATAAGGTATATGGAAAAGTTTCCGGCCTTGTGAAAAGGTAGGTGAGTACTGGTTATAGACAAGGGTCCAGGAAATGTCGGTTAGGTGAGCTGGTTGCCATAAAATAACCTAAACAGTTGTGGTGACATGACCTTTAACCCAGTTTTAATAAATAAATACTTCATACAAAATTCTCTAATCCAAAAATGTTTTATCATTCTCATATATTTCATCTTGTTCAATAATATTTAAAGCACTTTTACAGTCATGCTTGGAATTTAGCCAGTGCACCCTGGATCAAGTCCACCCAAATCGTGGTAGTCTGTGAGTGGTCTGGCAGTCCACCCAAATAGCGGTAGTCTGTAAGTGGTCTGGCAGTCCATCCAAATCGTGGTTAAGTCTGTGAGTGGTCTGGCAGTCCACCCAAATCGCGGTAGTCTGTGAGTGGTCTGGCAGTCCACCCAAATCGCGGTAGTCTGTGAGTGGTCTGGCAGTCCACCCAAATCGTGGTAGACTGTGAGTGGTCTGGCAGTCCATCCAAATCGTGGTTAAGTCTGTGAGTGGTCTGGCAGTCCATCCAAATTGTGGTTAAGTCTGTGAGTGGTCTGGCAGTCCACCCAAATCGTGGTAGTCTGTGAGTGGTCTGGCAGTCCATCCAAATCGTGGTTAAGTCTGTGAGTGGTCTGGCAGTCCACCCAAATCGTGGTAGTCTGTGAGTGGTCTGGCAGTCCATCCAAATCATGGTAGTCTGTGAGTGGTCTGGCAGTCCACCCAAATCGTGGTAGTCTGTGAGTGGTCTGGCAGTCCACCCAAATCGTGGTAGTCTGTGAGTGGTCTGGCAGTCCACCAGATTTTTACAGCCATAATCTGTTGTTTCAATTTCACATTAACAAAGTATGTTAACATAATCTATCCACTATAAAATATAGACAATATTTTCAGGTGCTTTTTAAATGCAATTGAAGCAAAACATAATTCAAATTTATACATTGTAACCTCAAGGGCGTCGGCAACGGTCTGGCCGGTCCGGCCATGGCCGCACCACTTTTTTGGCCGATCATGTTACACGCAAATTACCTTTTTTCAATTTTTGCCTTTAATTGTTGAAAATGTCTAATCTGTTTAACAGGATTAATTTTTTTAACATGCGAAATCAAGTATCGATAACAACTGCCGATCAATTATGAAAACGCTCGAGGGCATGATTATAATTTCGGTGACACTTCTGTCTATAGTATAAAGATGATAATTACCTAAGATTACATGTATCTACCTGCTTCTTTAATTCACCAAACGTTAATATATTTAACAATGGTGTTTTTTCTTGGCATAATAAATTGAAATTTGACTCAAGCGAATATTTTTTGATGATACAATGTATGTACTAATTAGAAACAATTAAAAACAAATCAAATTAAAGAATTAATGAATAAACAGAGCGGTATACATGCTAAGTATATATTTTGGAAACAATAGTTTGGTTGTTATTTTCTTTATGCATATATTAGCAAACAACATTCCGACAGACACTGTAAGAATAAATATGCTTGAAAGGCCGGAACTGCAGTGCTCATTCTTGATTTTGAAATTTACGTTGTCATAATAATGGATATACCTCCGTTACAAAATCAGCCTCAGACTTTTAAGTTTCCTCAGCGTACATTTGGTAAAAAAATCCAGTTAAAAGAAGTTTTCAGTCGTCGTGTAGGTTTGGTGCTACCGCCTGATGAGACTCACTGAGGGGTCGAAATAGTTGTATATTTCCTAAATTGCTGACATTCAAAATGAAAAATAATCGATGCAATAAAATCCAACCTAGGGGCAGAAGAATTTCATTTTTTCTGGGGGGAGGTCCCCCGGACCCCCCTTCAAGAGGGAGAACCCCTCTCGTACTCTCTCCTTCACGATCAATGGCCGGACCACTTTTCAAAAGCTGGCGATGGCCCTGAACCTGTTTTATGTCAGCAACTTTATTGAAATATGTAATGTCTGATTTATTGTGTTTGAAAGGTGAATATGTTATGGTTTATAGTGCAGATACAATGGTAATTTGCCATTAAGACTTGCATTCTTAATGGTTTGGTTATGAACTTCATGTAAAAATTAATTCACTGTTAACTCATTATAGGTGAAAAGTTATTGCCTAAATAAAGCATGTTTAAAGCTTTGTATGAGATCATTATCCGCTGTTTCCCTCTTTTATAAGAAAATTCTTTATTTTTAGTCTATTGTAACTTTATTGCATTTTACTCTTTACACATACAATGTATTAATCTTTATCTTAATTATCTAACTTGATTTACAGGTATTATTTCATTATCATACTACTTTGGTTTTCAAAAATTACTAA
The DNA here is from genome assembly GCA_025267735.1 of Mactra quadrangularis. Taxonomy (NCBI): domain Eukaryota; kingdom Metazoa; phylum Mollusca; class Bivalvia; order Venerida; family Mactridae; genus Mactra; species Mactra quadrangularis. The sequence continues at coordinate 29,685,264 of CM046309.1, read as the reverse complement.
TACTACAATAAAGTTTAACTTACTAATTGTTTCTCAGTAAAATACTGACCAAGTCTTTATTATTACATTGTTGGATAATTTTTTCTCCGATTAAAGTTTACTAATAAACGTTAAGTTTGTATATGTTTTTTTTCCAGTTATCTTATTTACATTTCGCATCAGAGCTATTGATATTGTCAAAACAGTCATAACCTAAATTGTATTGATATGGTGTTAACCCAGTAATAAAAAATAAAAGAACTGTAATAGAACATGAACAATTAAAGAAGGTCATTTATGAGACTCTGGTTGTTTTATTTAGTACTTTTAGAACTATCTAGGTTCATTAATTGAACTTACTATGTGAAGTATAAGAAATACATGCCTTAGACCATTGACTGATAAATATTTTAGTAAGGTTTTTTGTGATGATGTATAGTAGTTGGTCACAATCGTTTTAGCTTTTCTTTCTTAATAACATAAATTGTATTAATATATTTTCTATTGTATACTTTCAGATGATGAGGGTGTTGATTTAAATGGATAATCTTGTAATCTACCATGTCTTTCAAAGAATTCTTATGATATTATATATTTTATATACAGTAAATGTATTATATAAACTTGGGCTAATAACAACTCAATGAAGGAACACTGTAAATGTTGGCCTCAATGTGGCTCCCTAACTGTTAACTGGATGGAATTTTCTGAAGAATTTTCTAATATTGACTTGCTTATGTGTTCAGATGGGAGTGTGTGAAACAGGGAGGAACACTGATAGGATTATTACTGAGGAGAGATGAATGCTTTGAGATAATAAAATGCAGATCAATGATTGGTTTACTGGTTTAGTGTGAGGAGTACTTCAGGAGAAAAAGACAAACCAGTTCATCTTAAGAAGTTATTTATGCTGGAACTTATAATAGATATTTGTGTTCCTTATTAGTATTGGCCTTATTGATAACATTTGTGGCTTAAACAAAGGGAGCTAATGTACTATGGGATGATTTATTTCAAATATTTATACTATTAAGACATACAGAATTAGCTCTCTTTGTTACCTATCAACCATTGATGTTTGAATGTAAAGAATTGATCAAACCTATCATATTTTCATTTTGTTTAAATGTTTAATTTCATTTTACTTTGAGTTCATTCAATTTTCAATCAAGCTATGATTTTTTCTGACTTAGGTGAGTGATATTGTATGCAAGGCCTAATTTGCTTAATATATGTTCTTAACGTTATGTTTTAAAGTATTGTTTTTCCTATGGCCTTATGCCTAAGTGCTTAAATGTTTATGTATGAAAAATTTGTTAATCAAGATACTGTATATATGATAAAATGACTATTTTGTGTCCCTTACTTTAATGAAATAGAACTTGTAAATTGTTGCTTCTTGTCTTCATTCATCATTTAAAAGTCTTAAAAACTCTTAAAACTCGTGCCTAGCATTTAGTCTATAAAAAGTACAAAATAAACTTGTGTGATATAAAACAAAGTAAAAGCTTGGTTAAGAAATGCTTTTGCTTTCTGCTTGTGTCTGAATATTGCTTACTACAGGTTAATGTTGTTATGGGTATTACCTGGTGATTGTTTTATTTGGACTTAAGACTTATCTGCTTTACATACTTTATTCTTATTAAGGCTTAAACTAAAAAATACTTAGTTTTCCCTTTACCGACCCTTTATTTTTGAGTTGGGTCGGTAGGTAGGAAAAATATTTTATATTTCTTCCCAAAGCAGAATTATAAGTGTAAAGAACTACTGGAAAGTATGATGAACAGTTGTGACCAATAAAAATAAACACAACATACATGTATATTTTTCAAGTAAACTTTTATGTGTCGGCAGCATTTTGTTGGGTCGGTCGGTAAAAGGCAAATCAGCTTGATTTTTATTAAGGCCTAAAATGGAATTATGAATCTCAAAAAAATGTTTTTTGTAATTGAAATTCAATTTAATTGTTATATTTTAACTCTATGATTAAAACTTTTTATTATTACTTTATGTGTTAGACTATTGTGATAGAATTACTTTGTGTTGTTTTTGCAAAATTTTGTGTGATGAATTTAAAATATTATTTTTTTCCTTTGCTCATAAATTTAAAAGAATCAAAACTTAAAAAATATAAAAAATAATCAAAGCATGAAGTATATAGGGCCTATATATATATATTTATATATATTCTGGCTACCATGTATTATTGTACATATACTAGAATGTTGGAACCAGCTTGCAAATAATTGAATAACACTTAATTTGCTTCCAACCCAGGACGGTAGGGCAGTTGGTAGTGCCCTTGGGTTTTAAATCTCCTGTCCCAAAGGGGGTAGGGGTTCGAATCCCACCCAGGGAGGTTATACCCTTCCATGAAAATTTGACAATAATGTCCATTTTCCTCCATTGATTTGATAATATGGAGAAGTTTCCGGCCTTGTGGAAGGGTAGGTGAGTACTGGTTTTGGACAAGGGTCCAGGAAAGCTAGGATAGGTGCACTGGACACCGTAAAATGACCTAAATTGTGTTGACATGGCATTAATCCCAGTAAAAAAAACTATTTGCTTCCCTTTTTTTGTTTTATAATTTTCCAATATTAGAGTTGTTACCTTATTTTTCTTCAGTTTGATTGTGAGATTATTTAGTACATTTTACATTTCATTCTTGTCAAAATATAGATTTGGGCATTAATAATTAATATTTTATTTTACTTCTTGTGATTTTGCTATACATTTCATTCTTAAATATATATACATATATTAGATTGATGTTATTTAAGTTTTATGCTTTATTTTGAACTTGTGAATTATTTTATGTTTATTTGTTTCATTTAAACTGATCTACATTCTGATCAAATGTTGAAGTTTATGAATTTATATACTGTAGAATCATATAATGAAATACCTTACAACAAAAACAATCTTTAATCAAACTTGATGAAAAGTCTTATAAACAAAAAGTCATATAACTGTTCATACATAAACATAAAATCCAAATAAGTGATATATCATTTACTAATTGAGCATAGCATCATAAATTTGTATTTGATCATTATACCCTTGGCTACAAGTTCATTAAATTTTATGAACTTGAGATTATTTTTGTAACCCAGTCGGTAGGGTGCGAGGATTTCAAATCTAGTATGCCTAAGGAAGTACATGTTAGAATCCCATCTGGGATTGTTATAACCTTCCTTGAAAATTTTACAATAATGTCAATTTTCCTCCACTAGTATTGTATATGGAGAATTTTCTGGCCTTGTAGAAGAGTAGGTGAGTACTAGTTTTAGCCAAGGGTCCAGGAAAGTTAGATTACTTGCATTTGTGCTGGCCACCATAAAATATCCAAAATTATGTTGACACTGGGTTTAACCCAGTGAAAAATTCATTACAAAGATTTGAGATTGTTTATGTTGTAAGGTATTTTGTTACATGATTCTACTGATGTACTACTAGCCTACATGAGTATTGTTGTCACATGATATTATGTCTATGGTCTTGCCTGTAAAACTATGGTCCACAAGTAGACACCCTCCTTCTATATTCCATTTATTCTTCTTTTATACAGTTATGTTCCATCTTAACAAGAAATGGTATGTGGAAACCACATTAAAACCGGATTTTTATCAAGATCTGACCATAAATGACTGATATTCAATAGTTTAAAAACTTAAACACAAAAATTACTACAGGAAATAATCCATAATAAAGCCAGGTAGAGATGTGGTTACTTTCTAATTCCTTTCATTGCATGGTATGTTATCATGGTATGATGAGTCATAAAGATCTGGCAATAAATGACAGAATTAAATGGTAAAGAAAAAACTTAAATGAAATTGTTAATGACGCCCACCTGACCCCCCACCCGCCCTGCCCGGGTTTCACCTAACTATTTTTGTTGAAAATCAGGCTAAAAATGACCATGGTTAATGTGAAGTTATACAATTTTATAAGTTCAAAATGCTCAATTTGAGAAGATAAAGGTCTCATTTTGTTAATTCAGTTCTGCTAGACCATCAAAATTGATGATCTTATTATTGGAACTTTACTGCATATGAAAGAAGAACAAATGCATCTACTTATGAACCTATGTATATAATAATTTTAGAGTACCAGATGAGCTTATAGAGAAGATACTTATATTGTTTAGTTAAATAGTTTAATAATATCGATATTGATTGATTTTAGAATGGAACTGGTAATAAAAAACTATACTTTGCCCTCCAGAGGTTATCAAGATTCTTGATCAGCGAGAATCTTGATAACCTCTGGGTACGAGAATGATAGAAGTTGTGCATTAAAAGATTTATATAGAAAGTTTATTTTTGTATATTTTGTTTTGTTTGTCTATATGATACATGTATTATGATAGTTAAAAGTTTTGTATATTGAGATTGTATTTTTTTTATAGTATTATATTGTATTCCATTGACAGAATGTGTTGTATAATATTATACATTATGTGTTCTATATCAAAGTGCCTTTTATATTATTTAATATTTACACACTGTGTGAATGTTTTGTTCCAATACATTCAAACTTCCTCTTTTTCTATTTGAATTTCTAAACTAAAAACACTCGAATATTAATATTGAAAAGTCAATTTATTCAATTCACTGTAGCATGTTTTGACTATCTTTTATTAAATTCTGCCATATTTAATTTCATGACTTTTCTTCTTTTGTATTGTATGGGCTAGATGCATGCTGCTCTGTCTTTGCTTATAGAGTCAATCATACAAGATATTTATTAGACTATGATTATTATTACTTGTAGTTGTGTACGAATACAGCATTATTGTTAATATTTTTGTGATATTAAAGTGGGTATTTCTGCGCTACCTTGATGCAAATTGATCCAGCATTGTGTATCGACTCTGTGTGTCCTAATTGTTAATGACTCACAAAAACAGGTTGTTAGATATTACCCAAGGCTGAAGGTACGCTGATCAGCAGGTTGAACGTTTCTCTTTACTATTAATTTTCTAGCATTAGTTTTTATATAGCTTTCATGCTTCACATCAAAAAGTGCTTGGTTGCTATTGATGTTTTAATGGTTTAACATTGTACAGTATGAATATATTGTACATATATTGTAACACTTGTGTAAAACAGTTATGTTCCAGTTTTTAAACCCTGATTATCTGAATAGGGTTTTTTAATGAACAGAATTTCAGCCCAGAATTAATTCCTAAACCATTCAATATGAAGCCTGAACCGAATGTTTACTTCACATAGCAGTAACAAGATGCCCAAACCCAAATACAGGTCACAGGTGACAGACTCTATTTTTATACGCCCGTTTTGAAAAAACGGTCGTATTATGTTATGCTGTTGTCCGTCTGTCCGTCTGTCCGTCCGTGGACAATTGCTTGTCCGGATGATAACTCAAGAAAGGATATATCTAGGTTCCTAAAATTATATGTGTGGATAGCCCTTGGGTGGAGGAAGTTCCCTATTGATTTTGAGACCCCAGGGTTAAAGGTCAAGGTCACTGGGACTTAAAATAGGTAAAACTTGTCCGGACAATAACTGAACCACCAATGTACCTAAGTTCACCAAATTTAATGTAAGAGTAGCCCATGTGTCAAAGATGTACCCTATTGGTTTTGGGGCCCCTGCATGAAAGGTCAAGGTCACAGTGGCATCATATGGGGAAAAAACTTGTCCTGACAATAACTTAACAACCAATCTACCTAGGTTTCACCAAATTTTATGTGAGAGAAGCCCATGTGTCAAGGATGTTCCCAATAGGTTTTGGGGCCCCTGGGTCAAAGGTCAAGGTCACTGGGACATCAAATTGAAAAACCTTGTCCGGACCATAACTCAACAATGCCTGTACCTAGGTTCACCAAATTTTATTTAAGAGTAGCCCATGTGTCAAAGATGTGCCCTACAGGTTTATGGGGCCCCAGGTTCAAAGGTCAAGGTCACAGGGGCATTATATTGAAAAACTTTGTCCAGACAATAACTGAAACATCAATGTACCTAGGTTCACCAAATTTAATGTAAGAGTACCCCATGTGTCAAGAATATGCCCTATTGATTTTGGGGCCCCTGGGTCAAAGTTCAAGGTCACAGTGGCATCATATTGAAAAACATTGTCCAGGTAATAACTCAACAATGACTGTACCTAGGTTCACCAAATTTCATGTGAGAGTAGCCCATGTATCAAGGATGTACCTTATCAGTTTTGGGAAGACACGGTTAAGTTTAAATCTTAAACCGGAAGATATCAAATTACCAAGCTGTGACTTCATATGTTCTATCAATATGTTTATGAAGTCAAAACGGCAAACAATGAAACACTTGTCCAGACAATAACTGAACCACCAATGTACCTAGGTTCTCCAAATTTTATGTGAGAGTAGCCCTTGGGTAAAGGTTATGCCCTATTGGTTTTGGGGCTCCTGGGTCAAAGGTCAAGGTCACAGGGGCATCATATTGAAAATCCTTGTTTGGACAATAACTCATCAACTACTGTACCTAGGTTCACAAAATTTTATGTGAAGGTAGCCCTTGTGTCAAGGATATTCCCAATAGGTTTTGGGGCCCCAGACCCAAAGGTCAAGGTCACAGAGGCATCATATGGAATAACCTTGTCCAGACAATAACTGAACAACCAATGTACCTAGGTTCACTAAATTTGGTGTGTAAGTAGCCCATGTGTCAAGGTAATGCCCTATTGGTTTTGGGGCACCTTGGTCAAAGGTCAAGGTCACAGGGGCATCACATTGAAAAGCATTGTCCGGGTTATTACTCAACAATGATTGTACCTAAAATCACCAAATTTCATGTGAGAGTAGCCCATGTGTCAAGGATGTACCTTATCAGTTTTGGGAAAACAGGGTTAAGTTTAAATCTTAAACCAGAAGATATCAAATTACCAAACTGTGACTTCAAATATTCTATCAATATGTTTATAAAGTCAAAACGGCAAACAATGAAACACTTGTCCAGACAATAACTGAACCACCAATGTACCTAGGTTCTCCAAATTTTATGTGAGGGTAGCCCTTGGGTAAAGGTTATGCCCTATTGGTTTTGGGGCTCCTGGGTCAAAGGTCAAAGTCACTGGGGCATCATATTGAAAATCCTTGTTTGGACAATAACTCATCAACTACTTTACCTAGGTTCACAAAATTTTATGTGAAGGTAGCCCTTGTGTCAAGGATATTCCCAACAGGTTTTGGGGCCCCAGATTCAAAGGTCAAGGTCACAGAGGCATCATATGGAAAAACCTTGTCCAGACAATAAATGAACAACCAATGTACCTAGGTTACCTAAATTTGGCGTGAAAGTATCCCATGTGTCAAGGTTATGCCCTATTGGTTTTGGGGCACCTTGGTCAAAGGTCAAGGTCACAGGGGCATCATATTGACAAACCTTGTCTGGGTAATTACTCAACAATGATTGTACCTAAGTTCACCAAATTTCATGTAAGAGTAGCCCATGTATCAAGGATGTACTTTGTAAGTTTTAGGGAAACAGGGTCAAGTATAAACCTTCAACCAGAAGATATCAAATTACCAAGCAGTGACTTCATAGTTATGTTCTATCAATATTTTTATAAAGTCAAAATGGCAAACAATGAAACTTTTGTCCAGGCAATAACTGAACCACCAATTTACCTAGGTTCATCAAATTCTATGTGAGGGTAGCCCTTGTGTCAAGGATATGCCCTTTTGGTTTTAGGGCTCCTGGGTCAAAGGTCAAGGTCACAGAGGCATCATATTGAAAAACCTTGTTTGGACAATAACTCAACAAGGACTGTACCTAGGTTCATAAAATTTTATGTGAATGTAGTCCTTGTGTCAAGGATGTTCCCAATAGGTTTTGGGGCCCCAGACCCAAAGGTCAAGGTCACAGAGGCATCATATGGAAAAACCTTGTCCAGACAATAACTGAACAACCAATGTACCTAGGTTCACTAAAGTTTATGTGAAGGTAGCCCATGTGTCATGGTTATGTCCTATTTGTTTTTTGGGCCCCTGGGTCAAAGGTCAAGGTCACAGGGGCATCATTGTCCGTGTAGTAAATCAACAATGACTGCAATTAAGTTCACCAAATTTCATGTGAGAGTAGCCCATGTGTCAAGGATGTTCCCTATTGATTTGAGGCCCCTGGGTCAAGTTTAAATCATCATCCAGAAGATATCAAATTACCAATCAGAGACTTCAAATGTTCAATCAATATGTTAACAAAGTCAAAATGGCAAACCATGGAAATAATGCTATATTCAATAAGTAAAATGAATTTAGTTCACCAAATGTTATGTGAGGGTATCCCATGTGTCAAGGATGTTCCCAATTGGTTTTTGGTCAAAACTGGGTCAAAGGTCAAGGTCACAGGGGCATCATATGGAAAACCCTTGTCCGGACAACAACTAAACAGTGATTGTACCTAGGTTAACCAAATTTTATGAGGATCAGCCCATTTGTCAAGATGTAATGTGTTGATAGCTATTTGGTATTTGATGTTCTCTTTTGATTTGGAAACCCAAGGGACAAAAGTCAAGGTCACAGGGACTTAATTCATATTGAAACATTTTCCGGACAGTTACTCAATAATAATTGTACCTACATTGTAGGTTTTCCAAATTTTATTTAAGGGTAGCCTTAATGTCTAGCATATGCCCCTTTTGTTTTAGGTCCCTGGGTTAAAGGTTAAAGTCAAAAGAAAAATCATGAGGAAAAACCTTGTCCAACAACCAACTTTACCTAAGATTTACCAAATTTTATATATCAATACTCTTTGGGTCAAGGGCGAGAACTTTTGGTTCTGAAGCCCCAGGGTCAAGGTCACTGGAAGTTTGTATGGAAAACTTTGTGTCGGTGATAAATCAACCATGGCTGTACCTAGGTTCTCAAAATCTTTGCTTTGGATAGCCCTCCTGTTAAGAATGGGACCTATTCTGAGATCCCGGGGTCATTGGTCAAGGTCACAGGGACTTTATATGAGATAGAACACAGCATGGACTGCACACGGGCGTATAATGCCCCGCCCAGCGGAGCTCTTGTTCCTTATTATAGTATATAATATAGAGCAGATAGTGAAAAAGATTTGACGATCGGTCGTTTTTTGTGAGCTTGGTGACAAGTTGAAAACTACAACCCTTGAACAGGCGTTAGAGACCTATTCTCTATGTATACTATAGTAAGGAAAAATTGAGTCTGTCACCTGTGATGCAAGTATAGATTGTCAGGGCCGATTCAATAATGAGCCCTGGTAGTAAACCAAATTGTTCTATGCTGTGTTCAAGTACTAATAGTTTACATTATTATAATATTATATATCTTACTTTTATACTGTATAATTATGTTGGGTTGTGTACACATACATGATTCAATATGTCTATCAATGATCTGTATACAAAATATTATAGAACAGAACAGAACATATTTTTTATTTCGTCACAGTTTACGTGGTAAAGACATGTGAACAAATTAAATACTTGTATAAATATTTTTAATATGTATTATCAACAATCATTCCAAAATTGGTCACAAGTGCATTGCTTAAAATGTGTTTATGAGTCTAGTATTTTTTGTGAATATTTTGTATTTCTGATATATTTTATGATTGTGAATAAATTTATTGTATTTAATAAATTGTTGTTAGTTTTGCTTGCATTGGTTGTATGCAGGCTTTATTTAGAGAGCTGTGACTGCATACAAATTTAAGTCATATTCGTTGTATCATTGTGAAAATATCTGCCTAGCTTGCTGAAGACACAAACCATATAATAATGATTGGAGAAATCGTTTTAAACGTAAAGTAATCAAAATGAAACTTGAACCATGAGTTAACTAGTTAATATGTGTGTATTTGTATTCTGTCAGTGACTGACAACTGATCTAGATGATTAAGAATCAGTGGTAGGAGAGCAAACAGCAGTAGAAATTATTCCATGAACAAGTTGCATGAAAGTATGCCCAACCCGGCAATTAAACCTACTATCTCTCGATTTGAGTTTCAAGACTCTAGAATATTATAGTAAAATGGGATATAGCAGTGTTGAATTCACCTGACGTCTTGTTAAATCCAGGGGCAGTTCCAGGATTTTTTTCTGGGGGGGTCCAAACTTTTTCTAGGGACTCCAGACTTTCAAACCACAACAACATTATACACTGTTAGTAGAATAGTGCAACATTAACTACATCATCATTTGATCTATGTCAAGCACAAAGGCTATAGAAGTGAGCCCAAAAAAAATGCTTCGTGTTATAGGTCGTTTGCGTTAATGCTGGACCCCTATTTGCCGTAAATATCTTTTAAATTATAACAGCGATTTTGCTAAAATTTTTAATACATTCTTATTTCAATTTTTCCTTCTAGGATTTAAATTTTCAGAATTTTTAATAGATAAATAAAAAAGTTTTCCATAAGGTATAATGCATAATATTTGGAATTTTTTATCAAAAATCCGGCGGGAGGTAAAATAAGCTGTTCTGATTATAACATTGTCATACTTCCAGTGTATTTATACAAAGTCCCGTGCGTTTACTGTAAATTTGTCGCTTAAATAAACACTCGACGGTCTACTGAATTGTAAAGCAGAGGCCCGTCTTTAAAATCGTTTGTGTAGAATATGTATAGATTTTGACGATACAGACAACTGTGATGATGTTATTTGAGTTGGTATATACTGTTATACTTTGTTATCAAATAAAATTTCTAACTGGGCCTCATATTTAGCTATTATTTTGTATCTACTGTTATGTGGCTGTTCTGATTATGGAACATACCTATTTAACAAAAGTCTCTATTTGGCTTCAAAATTTGCATTGCATGTCTATGGGAAGTATGTTATGTAATTAAAGAAAAATTCTGAATTTTTGGATTTGAGAAGGAAAATGCTAGTTATGATCACATACAAAATTTGAGTTAATTCCATCCTATAGTTATTGAGATATTTCATGCTTTAAGGGGTCCAGCTTTAACGCAAACGACCTTTACTGTTAAAAAATAATCTCATGGACGGGTACATTTTGGAAATTTCAGGGGGGCTGGACCCCCTGAGCCCTCCCCCCGCTAGAACCGCCTATGAAGTCACCAGAGACGTTACATGAGCCTAAGAATGACTCCTATATACTGCTTTCTATACTCATCAAGTTGTTAATATAGGGATATAAAGCGAAGAACAATATACGAGGGTTGTTCAAGAATAGATATGACTGGCGCTATATAACGTTCGTATCCAATTCTTTAAATACATATCCATGATTTTACTACTAACGTACATCGGAACATGTCCCCGAAGTGCACAGAAAAAAATTGTAAAAATATGATGACAAATAAAGAATATATAGCATTTTAAAGATGGGAATGTTCTATATTTAAGTCAGGGAGACTCTTCTGACCCTGTTCGACTGGTAAAAAGTAGATTTTAAGGTTCTGGAACTGTGATGGTGACCATCCACAATTCTTATAATGATATTGTTTCTTGAATCTATACTAGTAAATACATTGAATGGTGAATTTTAAAAGAAATTTACCGTTTGTAACTTAAGTTATGTGCATTTTTAGAACATGACCCTTGATTTTCAAAAAACAGTAAATAGTGCTGGGACAAAAAGTGAAAAAACATTTCTTTTCAAATTCTGCTGTTTTATTTCTAAATTTTAATCACTTTTCCTGTTACACAACCATGTCATGATAAATCAGAGCAATCAGATTACATTTTGGACAAATACTTATAAAAATACAGAGCTTTGCATACATGTACCCCCAAGCAACTCTACTCTATCTTTAAAAGCAAATATCTCAAGTTTAAAGTTAGTTAGACACATGCAACTAGTTTCATAATTTTCTGCAGTATTAACTGCCCACAATATGAAATATTTAAGAAATGTTACCGTTTCTAAAAAAAAATATTAGAATTTGTATGAGATTACTATACTTAAACTGCAAGAGATTTTATAGAGAAAAATAACGTCAAAATGGTCAATTATGTAGATAATACTACTTTTTACAAATATATCATCTAAAATTGGTATTGGAGATGGAAAATGTATGTTAGGCTCTGCATTATCGTATAAAAACCTTCTCTTAATTGAGTTTGGCTAGCTTGAGGGAACAATTAGGGCATTAAACCTGTACCAGCTATGTTTTCTGCTGTTGTCGTTTTTTTGCACTAACAGTTTTACACCAGAGATAGTAATGTTGGCATATCATGTGCCTTAGCTTTCAAATAATGCTGATTATTGTATTGTATTTTTTATAATCTAATAATGATGATATTAAAAACAGATAATGTACAACGATTTTGTCTTCATATGCTGACTTTGGTACAATAATTTGTAGGAATTCGGCAATAAATCAATCTAAGTTAAATATTTTTTAAATGTTATCGATATTTGTGTAGTATATTATACCTATGTTCATTTTCAGTAAACAAAATGAATATTATCATTGGAGAAAAACAGTTATTAAACAATTAAAACTCCATTTCGCCCCAAATTCTCCACTTCGTCCATTTCGCTTAAAAATCTCCATTGCGTGTTTTAGTCATACCCAATTTATATCGCAAAAACAAGATGAAAACCGTGCATTTTACACCTGTTCACACAGAATCAACACAGTAGGTATGATCCACTACGACTTTTCATTGTTTTATGTCGATAAACCATTATGTTTACTATAACTAACTCTACGATCACGCTGTAGAGCGTCTGGTTTCGACATTTTCGAAAAATGTGTTTCCCTATGATTTCTGGAAAAACCCAGGTCACGTGGTGAAAATTACTAAAAATAGCAATTACGAAACTTGACGAAGTTAAGTATTCGGGAAAAACCGGATTGTACCGAGTGCCGAAGTTAGTTACAGTTCCAACCTTAAATAGATATTAATACAACGGCACGCTCGCAGGGCCACTTAAAAATAATTTTTAAAGAAATAAAAGTATAGTGTCAGGAACAAACATTTTTCAAAACTATCGTGCAGACCACTTTAATGAAGTTTATCGGCTATTCTCAATACGAAGGTCCATTTGGGAATGTAAATATGTGAAAAATCAACTTCAAATAAAACAGTTTTAAATGATTTTTTCATTATTATGCATGTATCAGGGATGTAAATCTAATTTTCTGGATGCATAACTATCTTATTGCCAGTGCTATGGCCATATAAAGAGGGTAAGGTGTAAACATTTTACTATTCGCTTTTAACATCCGATTTTGTACCCTCATTGCAGACAGTAAATGTGTACACTCAAATATCTTCTTCCGAACAAAATAAAATGGTTTGGTTTTCAACAGTTATACATGTCTTTCTCTAAATATAAAAAAGTCGACAACAATGACTTCTTAATTAAGTCATTACACCCCACTGAAATTAAGGCACACTTTTCAATGCTAAGGGTAAAATCAAGACTGTAATCTTTGGTGACCATCCAATTGTAATCTATTATTTGTGGACGTCACAATTTTAACCTGCTGTTTCTTATACTTCACTTTGATCATTGCCGATACAAAAAATGTACATATTACCTGTGATAAGCCGCATACTTAAAAGGCACGTTATGTATAAAGAACAGGTGCAATGGTAACGGAAATTTTATATTGATAATATAAGTTTAAAACATAGTCAAACCCACCAAGTCTTTAACTGAACCAACAAATGTATTACTTTATAGTTGCATTTTATTTCTAAGTCAAATAGCTTACACAAATACAACATATTTTTTCATATCATATGTTTTATATACATAATAAAAAAATACGACTAGTAAAACAAACGTATTATTAATTTGAAAACTTGAATGCTTTTGTTCAAACAAATGACGTAGTTCAGTTGAAACATAAAGCTAAGACACTGATTAAGAATGAGCGAGATCATAAATCGGTAAAACAACGCTTATCCGCAAAAACAAAATAGTAACGGAAATTTTGTTCACAGAGATATCTGTCACCTGACATTATTTGATCTCTGCAATAATATTTAACAAAATGACGTGTACGTGATTTTAATATGTTCGTATCTTTTCAATACAGTAAGCTGATATACATGTATATATGATATAAAGAGGATAAAGAGAGGGTCACGAGGAGTCATGGCCACTAACATGAGAAATAGAGTGTAAGGCATCTGACACAAAATCTTTTGATACATTTATCTGTATAAAAGTGTGACATTGAGTTGGCAATGCAAGCAATAAAGCTCTAGGCCATACAATTTACGAATTTGTTTTCAATATTTCCTTATTACGGTTATATAATTCCATGTTTAGTTTTTAGTCCCTTTTAGCGGGCCAATATTCAAGTATGCTGTCCCCTGAGGCGGTGTCAATATTGAACCCATGACAGGGGCTAAATTTGAAAAAAAGGTGGCTGACCTTTATTAAATGCATCGTGCAAAAGTAGATGACTAATGGCTTTAAATTTTGTCAATACAATTTTAAGAGACCAATGACGGACGACGGACAAACATCAATCAGAATAGATCACATTGAACAGATCGTACTCTGGCTCTGGTGAGCTATAATATAAAAATCTGCTAAGCATTATTGTCTTATGGCACTTGGTCTACTTGTTCGAGACTAATACGTATATTTTTTTAACCTTTGGTAAAAATAGTATTGACTTGAATACATTTTGAAACTTACAATGTTGTTTTATTACGGACAAAAAACATAAAATATCCGTTACCACATAGTAACGGAAATTTGGTACACTCATAATCTCTGTCTGTCGTATTTCAATAATTTCTTGAAGTAAATCAATATTTGAATTTAAAGCCATATTTGTGCTCGTAGTTCATAATTCACAACGAGTTAATTTCAGCTCAACATATAACTTATATCGCAATTAATAAAAGAACTGTCAACTTGTAAAAATCTTCATAATTAAACTATTTCTTAATTTATCTAACAAACTCAAAAATGTGTTATTTTACCACGAGGCGTTCCTGAAGTCATAAGTGACATAAATATATGATGCACTGACTGGTGCAGTGTCCACACGAAACGTATACGACTGATATACCAAACATGGTAACGGAAATTTAAATCACGGAAATTTTAAATTTGTATTGAAACTACGTGGTTTGAGCTCTATAAAGTTACAAACGAAGAATTATTCGACCATCTATAATCAGTTATAGTCAATTGATGTATTTATTGTCATTATACCGTTTCAATATAGCTGGTATTTTCAGCAGCACCGGTAACGGAAATTTTGCTTATTTACTTTTTATTGACCCCTTTCACATTTGTCTTTCATGTACTTTCATATATCATTCATACCAAAGGTATTTGTTAATTTTTATTTGATAATCAATGAAATTAACTAACTTTTAGGCGTTTTTTATAATTCTTAGTTGATATTTTGCTTTCCAATCTAGCTGTGGCAGATGCGGTATCAGAAATTTTATGAAAAGTATAAAGTCTGGCGACATGCACTCTGCATTAGATATTTAAAAAATGTCTGACATACTGTTTTACAGAGCCTTTTAAGTACAAATTTCAATTGTTTACCAATACATATGCATGCAAATTTAACTCTTTCAGTGGCCGTGTTCTCTGCAATATTATTGCAAACAACACAGGTTTGGACTGGCGACAGTAACGGAAATTTAAAATAAGGGTCTAAAATGGCGGTTACGATTTTATCAACAGTCCGATTTTTAAAATTTTTTTACACAATCTTTGGACATCTACTAGACAATGGACGAAACACTAAAATTCATTTTCTTTCTTACTAGCAGGGAGTTATGTAACATTTTGTCAAATGGACCTTCGTATTGAGAATAACCGTTATACGACCCGGAAGCATTAGATAACCAAGTTACTGTAGTTAACATAGACGTAGAATATGTCATTTTACGTCATTGGTAGTTACCTTGGGCTTGGGATCCCAAACGAAATTATATCTATTTCCTTCTCAGAAGTTTAAACTGAAGAACAGAGCTGTTGAATTGGGTTCACGAATCCGTTGTAACGAATCGGTAAGAATTATTTTATTTCTTGTTAATTCTAGATACTCTACGTGTTTATGAGTTTTTTAATTTAGCTTATTTTTAGTTCCTATCCTACATTATACTTGTAGCTTTATGTAGTTACAGCCCCTATATCAAAAGCAACATTGTTTTTGGACTGCAAAGAAAATAGACATTTATCTTTTTCAAACACCTCTAATGAACAAGATTTTTTAATTCAATACAAATATTGCTTAAATATGTTTATGTTATTTATTGTATATCAAAGTAAAAGTAGATCGAAACCGAAAGTGGAATTCGGTTGTCAATACTCGAAACAATAGTTTTGTTCACAGTATGTTAAAATGAAGTCATATTAGAGGAAAACTTCCTCCGAATTACATACTTAAGCTTTTAAACTATTTTGGATCTGGTATATTGAACATCAGCATATAAATGTATATAGTGTGCTCTTAACAAAGTACATTGTACCCCACTTTTTTAAGAATTGTACACTTTGTCAAACTCAAATTTAAAAAAGCAGAATAGTTTGAACCGTTAATTGTGTCTTTAAAGCATGTTATATACTAGGACGAAAAAGAAACGCCGGGTACATAAGATATGCAACACATGTCCGGCCGTGTTTCGCAAAACAAGAAGGGTCATCGTTAAAAGGGGGTATTTTTTCACATAATCAGCATCGGAAATCGATTGAAACTTCAACAGCTGGTTCCATACAGACGACATTTCATACAAAAATAAATATAATAATCCAATAATACAATTTATCCCTTAAAACAATCATTATAGGTTACCCGGCGTTTCTTTTTCGTCCTAGTATATTTTGACAATTTCATGATTGTAAAAGAGTTTTCAAGTCTACTAATAATGAATATACTTCATATAGTGACTTTAAAAGAGCTAGATTAACACAGATTAACCCCTGGCGTTTACAATTATTTGAAAAGTCACCAGCTATAAGGAAGCAAAATGTATTATTATTAAGTGGTATACATCATACATGTACATTCTTTGTGTAAATCTAAATGATAAAAAGATAGAAGATCGTAACATACGTAATAAATACAAGCATAATTTATATCACTATGACGTATGAGCTATTTTTATTCATGACGTATGAGCTATTTTTAGATTACATATTCACGTAAAAAAGAAGCTAATTGTTTTCTGAAAACTGAGGTATTTTATACTGTGCACATAAATTGTATTGCGTGGTTTCATACACTTTAGTATTGCTTCATACGCTTGAAAAGTTGTAAATACATGTAAATGTATAAACCTTTTAACGACACTTATCTAATCTTTTAGTATCAGTGTATAAAACCTACATTATTACAAATGTATGAATTACATGTATATGTAACATACAGCATTTAATGCAAAATTTTTATTTTAAGAAAAACTTGATAATTCTGATATATTTAGTATCAAAATTAAAATCTATATTTTCCCAGCCAAGCCAATTGTTTATGTTAATGATTTTGGTAGATAATTAAGTTCTCAAATAATATTATCAACATAAGTAATCAGCATGTTTTTTGTTTGTAACAAATAATCTCAGTTTGAAACACCTTCTGGTGATGTCAATTGTTAGATAAATTATATAATCAAAATTCTTCATCAGTCTCAAGTATTGACATATGCTAGTCTGTTTCTTTTATTATATTATTGATAAAGGTGTCAAACACTGACATTTCTTACTTAATTGATTTACAAATAATTGTCAAAAAGTAATATTCTGATTGGCTGATTAAGACTTTAGATTATTTTATGTTACCCCGCCCCTAATTTTGACTTTCCCTATAAAACTTTTAAGTTATAGAAAAAAAGATAGAAATTCAAGATGTAGGCAAAACGTTAGGTTTAAGTTAATAAGTCTGTACATAAGGAAGTTTTAACTATTAACATATTCTGGACATTACATTTGAATACTTGTTTAATTTACACTGCTTACTTGTTGTTATTTAATGTGTTGTAAGAACCATTAAAGGAATAGAAAACAGAGACAGTGTTGTAATTAATCTAGAACAATTTATGTTGTGGTTCTTAAGTCGATGTGTTGAATCGACTGAACCCTTCTGTGAGTTTAACTAAGCCGGTGTGTTGAATCGGCTGACCCTTCTGTTCGCCAGAGGTTATGTGATTTGGTTCGAGTCGCAGCATTCCTGCTAATTCCCCATTACAAGGAGCCCGACTCTAAGTTAACTGCAAGATCTACAACTTTTACTGGTGACATATATAATAGATAACGTAACTTCGTCATTGTTTAGTTGATAATGTCTATTTTTGTCTTTTTATCATTTTTGTAACTATTCATATGAAACATGACATATGACACAATTCGTCTGTGTACATTTTGTTCATGATATACTGGGGTTAAAAAATTTCTTGACACTCTATTTTGTTTTTTTTTTATTGCAAAAATTAATGCAAGCACATTAGCTTCAAATTTTGATTGTATACAATGTATATGTATTTGTAACAAAATATATACGTATGTGATAGAACATAATTGACAGTCCATGATAAACCGTTTATCAGTAGTACAACTAATATCGACATGTGAAGTAAATTTATTGTATATTTCAAAACATAAATAATTACCAGGGCCGGATCCAGAAGGGTCTTAAGTGGGGGGGCACAGGGGGTGGGTTCGGGAGGGGTACCCAATCCGGACGGTATAGAATTTTTTGAGTTTTTCACATGTCAAAGGTGCAAATCTGAGCACTTTAAAATGCTCTTTTAAAACAAATTGAATGAAGCTAAAACTAGGTTAATTATCTTTTTTTCTGTAGAAAAGTGATGCAATGCGTAACAATTCAGATTCATGTGATTGATAAGCTTTTTATAAATATTCATAAATAAAGAAAACGCATTCATGTGAGTTAGATCACAGGGCCAGATACAGAGGAGTCGTTATTGGGGAGTACGGTTGGGGTGGGTACGGGAGGGGTATCCCCTCCCGAAGATGTGGAAAAATTTTGAATTTTTGCATGTCAAAGGTGTAAATCTGAGCACTTTTGAACACACTTTAAAAGGATTAAATGAAGCTAAAATTTGGTAAATTATCATTACATTTTAAGCACTTTTGGGCACTACCTAGGAAATATTGAGCGCTATAATTGAGGTATCCTTCATGCATGTGCCCGTTTTGTTCGTTTAGATTTAATTTGTTGGCTTATTAAATCCCATTCTCGTACCCCGAAGTTTTCAAGGAACGAGAATGGATAAAGTCCTGATTTACAAAAAAAATCAGCAATTTCATCATGTAAATGCCGAGAATTTATAAAAATACACTTGGTAACTTGTATAAAATCACCGAATGCAATGAGAAAATTCTCCGATTTAACATCCAAGAAAGCCGGCTTATGATACGTTTTTTTTAAATAAGAGGCTTTGTTAATTGTGTTGAAATTCGGCGTTGTTGTGAGTTTTTCGGACGTTTCAGTGGATTTACAAGAATGGTTGTTGGGACGATCCAAAACGTGAAAATCCTTCGAAGAATCACATTTTTCGATTCCTTTGGAAACCAATCATTAAATCAAGTATTTTAAACACGTAAAATGATATAAAATAAAAGCAACGATTTAAAAATTAACGAAACACAAACCTATTAATGGTATGATTGGATGAAAAAAATGTTTAACCACTGATTAATTTTTGTCTTCTGTTTCGTTAGAAAACTTGTTGTAGGGTAGGTCACTCTTGAAAAGTTACTTAATTCATTTACCTACATTTTCTACAAAAAACCAACAACAACATAAAACGCTCGCTTTTTTCCGATTTTAACTAACTTTTAATTAACTCATTTTAATGACAAACATTCATTCGACTATACTCGGCTTTTCTCAGTCTATTACTTGATATGAAAAACGCCGATGTCCTCCATAAATACTTAATTTATGTTTAGGCTCGGTCACTTTTTAAAAATTATTCGGAATTTTAATACCATAAAAAATCATCAGACGATCGTGCATGTTTTCGAAATTAACTAAGTTCGAGTGTCATAGTACTGACGTATAAAATGCACTTGACTAGCTGTCCTCGTCTTTTCTTTGTCTAACTTGCTATGAAAACGCCGATGATTTCCAGTTGTAAATAAGATTAGAGAGTGCACAATAACCAATTTTAGGCCTTGTAAGCTAGTTACCATGGTTATTTCACTGGTGACGGTCTTAAATATACTGTTGGGGTATGTGTAATATAGACAATAAACAATTGGTATCTATGTGTCTGTATAGAGGGACCATACACTTGCACGATCAATGATTTGAACGCTTGATAAGGCCCGATCTGGGTACCCTGAGATGCTTGAATGATTATCTTTTTTAATAGCTCGGATGGATGATTGCATATTAAAATTAATCTAAAAATCGAGTTGATATTACTTTGATGGTGCCGATTTTGTGCCCTTTTCTTTGTATGAGAGTCAATATCTGTGGGGCCAGGTGGGGGGCACGTGCCCCCTGTGCCCCCCGGTAAATCCGGGCCTGATTACAATTTATAAATGTATAATATATATTTGTATAAACCATGCTCGAAGTCTGCGAAATAAATTAAATCATTTTAATACAGATGTATGCAATATCAATTAAATTAATAAATAACACTGAAAACAACTTGTTTAGACAGAATTTGATGATAATTACTTCATGTATATTTTGCATACTAAATTTGCTTTTGTATACATGTATTTAAAGAAAACTTGTTTCATGCTCCATGTACTTAAAATGTCTTACATTTAAAAATACATTCATAGAGGGGTACATTTTGGGAAATTTCAGGGGGAACCCTGACCCCCACTACAGATCCGCCTAGGAGCTGACACGTTTATGGTTTATTCTTACACTTTATGCATATGTTAAATACCAAGATGTGTAAGATAACCAAAAGCTCTATGGTCTTCGGTTCAACAGCTTGGCTTTCTATTAAAGACTCAAGCTGGAATCCAAACTGAGCGACAATACAACACCTGATATCAGTTAATTAATATAGCAAACTTTGTTAAGAATCGGTTATAGTAAGAACTTTATATTCACGCATTTGTTATTTTAGATATTACGATGACATCATGACTGTACCTGACATTGAAGATATTGTAGATGTAATTAATGACATAAATACTGTAGCTAACATTGGAAATACTGCAGATGACAGTATTGACCAAGAAACTGTTGCTGACAATGAATATATCACAGATGGCAGTAATGACCAAGAACATTTAACTGACATTGAAGTTACTACAGATGGCAGAAATGAGAAAGAAACTGTAGCTGACACTGAAGATACTACAGATGGCAGTAATAACCAAGAAACTGTAGCTGGCATTAAAGATACTACAGATGGCAGTAATTACCATAAAAATTTAGCTGACATTGAAGATACTATAGATGGCAGAAATGAGAAAGAAACTGTAGCTGACATTGAAGATACTACAGATGGCAGAAATGAGAAAGAAACTGTAGCTGGCATTGAAGATACTACAGATGGCAGTAATAACCAAGAAACTGTAGATGGCATTGAAGAAACTACAGATGGCAGTAATTACCATAAAATTTTAGCTGACATTAAAGATCCTAAAGATGGCAGTAATTGCAAATATGGAACATTCTCTTTGCAGTGCCATGAAAACATTACTTTTCACAAGAAAATGGAACAATTTGCCGATATGCTAAAAAATGCGAGTGGTATGTATTGACTCAGTTATTGTATATAGATATTCTCATATTGGTGAAAAACATCCCCAGTCTGCTTATTCAGTAGCAATCTTGACAGACAACGAATTCAGAGCAGCCATGGGTTTGATTACTGAACTGGACCTACATACAATGTATACTTTTTTGAAATTGGTCATGAAGTATTTTCTATCTATATTTTCCCGACTACAGCTGTATCAATTTAGACAGTTAATTGTCAGTCATTAGTAAAAGATATTTCAAATGTTAAAATTTCGGCCTAGTTGAAAGACTATTCACCGTCATATGATTATTTTCTAAACGTCGTGATTTCATATTGTCGTACTAGACTGCATTGAGAAAATGTCCAATATTTTATTTTCAGATTATCGTATGATAAAACGACTGATCTATAGAAGGAAAACACGAAAAGCTCCCGTCAAGGAACTTTTCTCACTCAATAAACCAGGTACTGATTTGTTCGCAATGACTAACAAATTAGCTGCTATACAGATTGGTGATCAGATTAATATATATTAAGCAATAATTTATTGTAAATAATGAAGTGTTTTCATAATGGCCTAGTTTGTTTGACTGAAAAACAGTTAAATTAGCCTTCGCCGGTGGCCTCGAGGTATAATGACTGTCTTCATTAAAATACAGGCCGTTATGAAAACACTTAATTTAGCATTGTCGCTGATAGGGTTCCAATAAAAAACGCTCAGATTGTATCGACATTAAAAATAGCGGCATTTTTGTGGAAGAAAAAAAATTTGATAAATAATTCGAGGGTTGCCCGCAAGATACTTGTTGTTCAACGCAATGTACTTATAACAGTCTTGCTGGCATTCCTTATTCCAGGTGGTCGTTAATGCAGGTTATACTGTATCCAAATAAGTCAGACTATTGTTTTCTTCCTAAAAATGCCTAAATTGCCAGACCTTTCCAGAGCTTGAAAACATGCTACTATATAGGCATTGTGGTTATTTTTCTAAACATTGTGACTTCATTTTGTCATATTTATGCCGACTGCATTATGATAAACACCAATATTTTATATTTCAGATTCTTTTGATACATCAGGAATGTCTCAAGAAGTTATTTTTGGAAGACAACTATATTGCAGTGACAGAAACATTCTATACCCACTCCATACAGATGGAGGTAATGACCAAGAAACTAAAACTGACATTGAAGATACTACAAATGACAGTAATGATCAAGAAAAGTTAGCTGACACGGAAGAAGCTCTGGTCAAGGAAATTCTCTCTTTCTGTAAACCAGGTACTAATTTGTTCGCAATGACTAACAAATTAGCTGCTATACAGATTGATGATCGGAAATATATAGAATCAGCATTTAATGGAATTAGTCAAAAGCTTACTGATTTAATACAGTCGTCTTTAAAAGTCATTAAATATATCCAGTAACATTAAATGCTGTACTAAGAAGCAGTGGTATTAAATTAAACTAATGGAAACACTGGGCCCGTTTAACTGGTCATCGTGATGTGATAGTTCAAAATGTTTGAATAAGGTGTTAACACCAAATATTACATTATATCACACAAACATCATCACTTAAGACCAAAACCCCGTGTCCATGACAACGTGTGGGTGGAGAAATGGTCAACATGTCATTTTACTCTGATTCATCATATAACTTTATGCCAGACTATTGTATTATTAAAAAAAAATGCCTAGATTGCCAGACCTTTCAAGAGCTTGAAAACATGCTATTATATCGGCATTGTGATAATTTTTCTGAACATTGTGACTCCATATTGTCATATTTATGTAGACTGCATTATGATAACCACCAATATTTTATATTTCAGATTCTTTTGATACATCAATAAAATTTAAAGAACTGACCGATATAAAGCTGCAACTACAATATCAACCTGAGATAAACCATAAATACACAATCAATAAACAAGGTACTGATTTGTTTCCATTGACCAATAAATTAGCTGCTACACAGATTGGTGATCAGAATAATATAGAATCAGCATTTAATGGAATTAGTCAAAAACTTACTGATTTCATACAGTCGTCTTTAAAAGTCATTTGATATATCAAACATCGTTAAATGCTGTACTAAGTAGCAGTGGTATTAACTTAAACTAATTGATCTACTAGGGTCGTTTAACTAGTTATCGTGATATGAATGTACAAACTGTTGAAAAAAGTTGTAAAGCCCTAAATATTACTTTATACGACGACAAACATCATCACTTGAGACCAAACACCCTGGTCACCATGACAACCCTTTTGTGGAAAAATGATCAAAATTTAAATTTTGCTCTGATTAAACACAAAGCTGTAAAATAGGCTGTTTTATTATTCTTAAATAATGCCTGGATTGCCAAACATTTTTAAAGCTTGAAAACATGCTAGTATATTGTCACTGTGATTATTTTTCTCTAAACATCGTGATTCCATTATGTCCTATTAGACTGCATTATGAGAACCACTGACATTTTATTTTCAGATTATGTTGATACATCAGGAAAGTCTATAGAAGAGATTAAAGAAATGCAACTATCTCACATCGAGATAAGCAACGCTATCCGTAAGCATGATCTTGATTTGTTCACTATTCCTAAAATACCAGCTGCTACACGGATTGATGATCGGAATCGTGTATTAGCATTTCCTGGAATCTGTGCGGAGCCTTCTTATTTAACGCAATCGCTACAAGAAGACCATGAAAAATATCTAATGTCAAAAAATATTTTTGATTCACATTTAGAAACTCAAATGGAAGCCAAGGAATTGTTAAATTTCTTTGAAGAATATTTAGAATATATATTAGAGAAACACAACCAAATCATTATTAAGCATTTTAACAATAGCCAGATATATTTGATTACTAAAACTTTGAGGCAACTTCTTAATGATAGTATTACATACATTAGGCAAAAAGTGCTTATGGATGTAACATGGTTGCATCAAGAAATATGTAAAACCAGATACCTAAAATTCAGCAGAATTATCAAAATTTCACAAAGTTTGTATGAGGGCTTAACTGTATTGTTAAGTGAAATCTTTACAATGAATCATGCACAGCAAACTTTGCTTTGTGTCATGATTCTGTGTTATCTTATTAGAGAAAATCAATCCAATTTGGCTGATGAAAATATTACTCCGCCTAAAAAGGAAAGCTCTTCTTTTACCCTGAATGTGATCAGTTCGAATGTATTCAGGAACGCCATGGATGGAATTCGTTATAGCATGTACGAGTTAGCTTACACTCGTTTCTTTCCAAGTAATTGTCGGATGTTTATAGATATACCCATCAACAGGTTTGGCTTCTTAGGTCGTAGTGAAAAGAAAGGGATGTGAAGCCATAGTGATGGATATAGTCCAGTTTGGTTATTACAGCACAGTTGTATATGAGTAATGAATGTTTATTGAAAAGAATCGGTTTTAATGAGTTAAGTGAAACGTTTGTATATAAAACATGAACATCATAAAGGAGCGGATGGAACCACTTTAAAATCAAAGAAAACAAAATCATAAGAAGTGATACAGCATATTAAAAAAGTAAAAGATCACATCGTAATTCGCTTTTTGATAGATACTACAAATTACTTATTTTTCCCCCAATGAACCTTCAATATGTGTTACTAAAAAGGAGTGTGCATTGATTATTCTATAAACAAATCTAGTAAAAATTATAGAAGAAAAACCCACATCGACGTACTGGTTATTTTGATATTTTGTCTAGAACAAAAAGACACGTTGTATAGGCTTTGGGATTTTATGGATTGTTTTAGTAATTGATTTATTTTAGTTTACAAGGGTTACCTCCCTTGATCTGAATACTGTATATATAATGCATGTATGCTTGTATACACCACCTTTCTATCGTAGAGAATAAAGCTTACCATAGTACAGTGTGAATCTTGTTAATCTATTATTATTAGTAGTATATATCATTGGAAAGATATATCATAGCATAGAACAAAATAACACGTGGTATAGGCTTTGGGAT
Source organism: Mactra quadrangularis (assembly GCA_025267735.1). Classification (NCBI taxonomy): domain Eukaryota; kingdom Metazoa; phylum Mollusca; class Bivalvia; order Venerida; family Mactridae; genus Mactra; species Mactra quadrangularis. Next base: position 29,659,675 of record CM046309.1, on the reverse strand, counting down.
TTTATGTATGGAGATAAAATAATAGATTTTATTGAATGCAATATTAAGTATTTAAGTAACTTGACTTGTTTGCTGTCTTATAACTTGGCTGTAGTCACATAGTATGTTCGTCTTGAACATACAGGTTTTATATTTATGTACTCTGTAGTGCCATTCCAAGTTCTTGGACTTCGTAAATTTTGAGAAAAACGATTATGCATACGGAAAGAAGTTTACTTAAGTTTATCCTCTGTAGAGTGGTCATCTACTGCATGAACAAATCCCCTGTATGTCTTGGGGTGATGACAGGTTTCCCTTTGGTTTAATCTTTATTGAGTTCAACATCTGCAGAGTAACGACCTCTGAACAGCAACATACTTTAGTCTCTCCCAGTGAGTGTTGATTAAGAGAGGTAGTACCGTATAATTAAAAGCTTATTCATATGCATTATCGTAGCCAGAGGTTTTCGTGAGTCTGAAAAGTGAGATGGAGATTCTTGATAACCTCTGAGTACAAGATTAATGCATATATGTTGACAAAACAAATACAAGACGGTGATTTTGTAATAAGCTCAAATGACTCTCTGTTTTCCCCATATTTTCATGGCTAAATGTGAACCGTTCTATCCTAAAACATGCTTTGTCCAAGGACTTATAGCGGGCACTGTATAATTTAATTGTGTCTCTTTTACAGCTATTCTCTTATCTTTGTACACAACACATTTTTTAAATAAATTTCACATATAAACCTTATAACTGTAGAAGGAGTAGTAGTAGTAGTTGTTGTTAATATAGTTTAGCGGTGAGGTTTGTATAAACCATTTTATATGGGCATAATCATGTTGGTATGCATTCTGTTTCCTTTGATGGTCGTTTCTGTGGCAGGTTCGTATACTTAATTGTATAGAATTATATATTTATTTATATTTCATGACTTCGAAAATTAAAAATACAGTGAGCAATGCGATTGTAAATTTACATTGATATTTAAACATAAATTATTACATATATATAACAATCCAAATACAGCTACAATTGTAGACCCTACAGTCATTCACAAGTTAGTTAAGACTGTAATGTATCTAACTTGATTCAATCTGATCTAACTTCAACCACTTGAGTAATCGAAGCGGACATTAAATTATCGAAACTGTCATTAAGATTTAAGTAGTTTTGAAGTAAGGAACTTAAAATCTTTAGGTGAAGACATCATCATCATGATATAGTAGCATCCGTGTTACAACCTTATGAGAAATCAAATCGATCAGTATCAGTAAATATCAAACTGTAACAATTGATCTCTATTCTTGTATATAACTTGAAATTTCCATCTTCATGACTATCGTGACATTTTGAAATAAAAGGGAAACTTAACCGTTTCCAATAAAAGTAATTTCCGCCTTGGTGAGTGCATTATGAGTATAGTATTTACTGTTTAGTTAAATATTTTACAATTATACTGTCATTCTTACCCCGCCCTCTGATGCGACGGGCTTCTTTATAAAACAATTTGATACTAGCTATACCATAAGATAGCATATCACAAGTAACTATAAACTTCTCTATTCCCTGTTCGTTTTATAAAGCAATACATACATTAAATAACTATAAGTACGAATGTACGATACGCAAAAAAGGCTGTACGCAGTAAAAAATATTGTTGTATTATTCAGGCTTTGTTTGCCAACATGGTTGGATAGAATATGGTAGTTCGTGCTATCTATTTTCAAAAGAGAAAGAGCAGTGGACACACGCAGCAGTAATATTATTTCTTATGACCTCATTTCGGTTAACGAAACACAGATACCACTTTAAAAGGGAAGTAACTGCCGAGTAGTGGTTTAAATGATGTATACGATTTATTTCCCTTAAGACAACCGATAACAAGGGAGATTACTGCTAAATACACAAACCATTATTCATCTTACTTCCCTTTGAAATTTTTATGAAGATTTTACTATTTTTTCATGTTTTAACACATTTATTAATTTTATTTATCCTGTTTTATAATTTAAACAATATTTTTTCAATTGCAAATAAAATTGAATATCATTGTACGTAAATTAAAACTATTTTATTGTTTTTAACTTTTAGTATAGTCAATTCATGAACACTTTTACAATCATACTTACCTGGTACAGGGGATACCGTGATCAGCAAGGCGGTTCCCCCAGGAGGAGGCCCTCCCATTGCACTTCGGTTGGGCTGACGCCTGCGATTACCCCAAATGTGGGTAACTCGGGTACGCAATTTATTAGTGTGGGGACTGCGTTCGCGCTGTCCCTGTAAATTCTAATTATAGACGGCCAAGGAGTTACACAAGAAGCACAAGAATTAAACGAGGTCATTAATAAAGTGATAATACTGCGAATAGCAACGGCGACAAATATTACATTATAGTTTTTGTACCATCACATTACATTACAGATCTTATGTTCGGCATATGGTGGTAAATTGGTTGAAATAGAAACACTGGAGGAAAATAACTTTTTAACAACATTTATAGATCTTTACAATGGTATGTGTTTGATATTTAACAAATAAAACATGGCCTTGCGGGCAATATGCATGTTTACAGTCCGGTTGGTCAGACTGAGGAAGGTATATGGCCCGAAGCACAGCAATATACTTGACTATAGGAGGAAATTTTTTGACTAGGAGTTTTATTCAAATTTATGGACCGGTGGACGTGACATTAAATAAAGCGCTGAAGGCACTGAATTTGTTCGGGTTTGAAAAGTGGAATTATATTTCCAGCTCCAACAAAACATTTGTTCACGAAGAACAGTTCAGTGATATTAGTTTGATAGGTAGACCAGCTATGTTCCGGTTCAAAACACAATATACAATCGACCTATAAATACAACAGGTAAACCGGACAGGCGAACACACTACTGATTTTTTTCAGACATTCACCACAAGTCAAAGCGGTCATTCTTAAACAATTCAATAACTGCCGCTTAAAAGTTATCATTCATGCAAATTTATTCTACAGCATCTGTATATAAAATAAATGAAGTCCACTATTCAGACATCATTCAAAGTCATTTACTACGATCTTTAAACTCTTCCTATGGAACCATTCTGTTACATAAGATAATGTAACATCTCTACTGACAACTGGCACAAACGGCGGGTCGTGACTGAATCGTTGACTCTATTACATAAGATGACGTAATTATCCCTACTGAGACGCAAAACATAGCAGCGAATATTCTAACGCTTGAGATATAGTTTGAATTACTCGTGTATTAATGCGCCCGTCATAGCAGACGATCTTTCTGAATTGCTCTATACATACATACTGAGGGACTACTTCTGGATTCGGTAAATTTTCAAAGTGAGAAAGGGTCTGAAATACGGTAATTATATTTGTTCAGGACTGAAGTCCCGAACAAATAAAAAGGACGTTATGCAAATGAGGTGTAATATCATTAATATTTACGCTAATCATGTAATTAGTTTACTCAAATTGACCCGAGACACACGCACGTATGTACAGCAGGCTTACAACCACTTCTAAGTACGATTTAAGTTAATTTAATTTTATCGTATATAAATAATGGAGCGAAAAAGGATATTTTCTGAGGGGGGAATCACTAAGTTATGGACAGGCACCGATTTATTTTACATATATTGAAAAACTAACTTAAGACTTTGTAGCAATTTCAATGGTGGTAAAAGACAACAATCAATATTTTGAGGGGTGAGCTGTATCTCCTGACTCTTCAATGAAACCGCTTTTGTTTTAAGGGATACAATGTATTTACAGAGACATATTGGATAGGTTTAAGTGATGTACAGAAAGAAGGGGTATGGATGTGGATGGACAGCAAAGAAACATTAATCAATCTTGGTTATAACAATTGGTTAGCCCAACAACCCGATAATGTAAACAGTAATGAAAACTGTGCTAGAATATCACCAAATACACTTGGGTCTTGGAATGACTTTCATTGTACTGCCACACACCGTTATGTTTGTGAAAATCTTTTAGGGTAAGAGAAAATTCATTATTTATCAACACTTTTTTTCATTCTCATACCCAGAGGTTAGCAATAATTTCTATCTAGTATCTAGTATCGAGAATCCTGATAGCCTCTGGGTACGAGAATGCATTTTGTACCAAGTTTTGAACGGCTGCCGACCGACTTAACCAATTATACATTTTTCGGTACTTGCTTACTTTTCCACAAAATTTCGACAATTTCTCAAACTGTATCTGAAGAACGATATAAATTATATATGACAAGTATAAAACCTATCGCGGCCAGGAAACGAACCCAGGAACTTCTGAATATTAATACTATGCGTTATCAGTACGTCATGGATGCAGTTTGTTATATACAATGTACTCCAGAGTTCGGTGTTATAGAAGGCATATGTATTAAAACACCATTCCCATTTTATGTTATATGGCGTACTGAGGTCAAGTTTTTAAAGGTTTTTTTCTATCTCAACTCAAAACTTAGTTATGATTCAAGATTCAATGTATCAAATTGTCGGAAAACAACATGCATTGAATCTTTGAGTGCGCCTAATCATGCACGACTCATCTGTTCTGATATTATCCGTAAGCACTGACTATTGAGATACATAATAGGGGGTAAGAATCTCATTTTTGGCCCTGTAAAAAAGTCATGGCAGAAACCTAGACTTTAACAAATAAAAAATGAAATCTGGGTGTACACACTTTAAATTCCTTTGCTTTATAATGTCATATTTTAAGTCGTCAGGATTTGAACGAAATTCATTAAAAAACATTGAATTTAGCAAGCCGATTACAATTTATCACAAACATAATATGGTTTTAACAATCTTTATTTACAGACCATATTCCTAGAAGAATGAACACCATCGTGTATATAAAGTCAACGGTTAAAAGAGAATTAGGGTTACAGCTTACTACATTCACTCTTATACATATGTAATGATATTAAATAAACAAAAATGATTTAATAAAGCGGGTAAATTCATTTTGATCACAATTGTTTATGAAAATTATGTAAACTTTTTTTATATAAAACATGTATTTTATAAAATAATTAAAAAAACCCGGTATTCTGCAAATAAATCATGTAAACCTAAATTTAAGATAATTCGTATTAATTGTTTTTAAAAGAAGAAAAACAGTAGACGCTTGCAGCACTAAGATCATTTTTCACCGCATTCCGTAAACCTAACTCAGAAATTCGCACAGACAATCAACTTAAAAAGAGAAGTAACTGCTAATCAGTGTTTAAATTATCTATGCGATTTCATTTCTTTATCAAAACAAATAACAAGGGAGACCACTGCTGAATTCAAAAAGTATGACTTATATCACTTCCCTTTAAATTTTCTATAAAGTTTTTATTGTTTTTATGTATTTTACTTCATTTCATAATTATATTTATCATATTTTATTATATAAAATGTTATTTTTATTACTTGTAAATAAAATCAAATATATTTTACGTAAAAGTAAAACCATTTCATTGTTTTTAACTTTTAGTATAGTCAAATCATGAACTCTCATATAAGCATACTTACCTGGTACAGGGGATACCGTGATCAGCAAGGCGGTTCCCCCAGGAGGAGGCCCTCCCATTGCACTTCGGTTGGGCTGACGCCTGCGATTACCCCAAATGTGGGTAACTCGGGTACGCAATTTATTAGTGTGGGGACTGCGTTCGCGCTGTCCCTATAAATACTAAGTAAATGGTAAATGTGAGACAAATGTAACACAAAAGAAAATCGAGTCACATATCGTTAATTTTTTTCTTAATCCCAAATATAGTTCGTTTTTCTCAACTGTCAAAACATGAATAATTTTACGGTGAATACGTACATTAAAATTATTGTCGTAATATATCGATGAGTTTCTGAATGCCTGTATCATGATCGAGTAAACCTGCTTAAGCCGTATTATATGTGTTAGTAAATATATTTTTAATAACAATTAGGCCGCCAGTATAAAAAACTATGCATTCAGTCACAGTCAAGCTTTGACAGTTAAGAAAAAACGGACTTTAGCCAATTCGAAACTTACAATTTCAATTTTCTTGAAATTTATTTCGTACAAACAACAATGTCAACATATTTTGACGACCAGAAATCGTCAGTATCATATTGTGTTATATCAAATATGTTCATTGGCAACTTGCATTTTATTAATACAGAGCGACATCTATTGCAGACACAAAGCCATAATGTATCCTGTCGGTTGTGTTAAAAGGTAACTAACTCGTCAGAAAATGTAAACGTTCTACTGTGTTTGATTTTTCTTACCATGTTATCTCCCATCATTCAAATGATATAAAACTAACTGCTTAGAATACAATTTATAGCAGTTATTTGTAACATAACATCTTCCGTCAAACAATACTAAGATAAAAATGTTTATGTTTTACCGTCTAAAAGTGGGATTCTTGTTAAACGATGAGTGGCTATGAGCAGAAAGAGGCTAAAAAAGTCAGCAAAACCCTTACATAATTTATCAAATACTGTTAATGCTGTTAATGATGATAGTCTACCTATCTTGTAGTGAAATTTTGACCACCGTAGGACATTTTTGTTAATGCAAATCTAATGGTTGATTCATGTAGCTGGATGCCTCCCTGATATCGTACGGGGGGATGTATAAAATCTAAATCGCGTTCAAGTCCGCAATCTAGGTCAAAGGTCAACTAGGTCCATTTATTTTTTATTAGACCCTATGCTCTTTATACTGAAATTTCAAGAAATTTAATCGGTAAAGTTGAGAGTTTCTTGGTTGAAAACTAATGTATTATGATTAAACTTTATTTCTATGAAAAAATTTCGTGTTTGAATGCATGATTACTTCCCTTTTTAGCATTTTGTCGCGAAAATAGGTGACAATAACAAAATCGTATTCAATAGTTCAACTAGTAGAACTACAGTTAGTGTTTATGGTTTAAATCTACTTGAATTGTGTTTAGTGATGCTTCATGACCTTTTTAGCAGACATTTCATACTCGGTAAGGTTAAAATAATGTCACAGTGGTGTAAAATTAAGGGCGAGTGGTATAACTGTTTTTAGAGATTTTTTGACACATATGGAAAACTTTTGAAAAGGCAGTTCATTATTTAATTCACGTTGCTAGATGACTTACTGAGCCACATTGAAAATGTTTAAAAACCTATTTTGTGATAAAATGTGTTATTTAGGTCAAAGGTCAACACAGTGCATTTTCTTATTATCAAAGCTATGTGATCATTGTACAGTATATTTCTTGCAAAAAGTCATGTACATTTATAATAGAAAACTTTTAAAATACGTTCAAATTGTTCTACAGATTTTTAAATGCGTCTGGTTACATGATTACGTCCCTTTATGTGATGTTTGTCGCGTAAATAGGTAAAATACAGCTCCCATTTAGCTCAGTAGGTAGCTCGTTGGTCTGCTGATCGCTAGGTTTTTTATTTCTATTCCCGGGTAAAGCATAATTTCATGGAGTTTTTTCATGAAATGATTTCTGTGATAGTTCTCCCTCCTACCACTTGTTCTTGATAATGTCATTCACTGACGAAAGTACATGCTTAGTAACTTGGTAGAGAGCTTAATCCAGATATTTAGCTTTTCTAGGACGGCCGTGATATGACCTTTAGGATGTGCCGCTACGGCGTTGGACCCAACTAAACGGGGAAATACACAATAAATCAACCCTAACATGACAAACATTGAGTTAAGAACCTATTTTGATTTCTATGAAATGTTTGTAAAATGTATCATTATCTAAATGGTACAAGTCCTAAACATAACGTTTCTCAAAAGACGAAACAGGATTAGCACAATGTTGTACTTTACAATCACACCCAATTATGCAGACATGGCCAGCTTTATAACATTTGCATCTAGCAGAAATGCATTGGGATCTAACACCACAGGTTACTATTTGCAAGCATGCTGAAGTATTCGGCGACTGTCGAATCCAAACAGGAAATACAGTATCATTTTCATGTGACCAATATCCCATAGTGACTCTACGTGATCTTTAGGTTCAAAGTGAATATTTGCAGCCTGTATCAAGATCTCTGTTAGATAACTGGCGCTTAAAATATGATACTGTTAAGCTTCCTTGGTAGGCGGAAGGGAATCAATGGACTTCTTTGCATTATAAAAAAATTAAATCCACGACATTAATCTATGTAGGCTTTTAGGACTGCAGTTATAAAGTGCACACACGAATCTTTCAATATTTTCAGCCTCTTCATTGTGAACAATTGATAAGAACACAGATACAGTACTTGATGTACCAGATACCATTTCAGTCTATATATTGTAATTTATGAATAAGTAATACATCAGTATTTTTACTGCTTTCTTCTGTTTTATAAAAGCACAAATTCGGGGGATTGGACCTTGCGTGTAGAAACCTACGCCTCTGTGATACTATGGGTGTCAAAGTTTGAATTTACTTACCACTGAACAAGGTATAATCGTTCCAACAAAAGAATCTAAATCAGACAGACCTACATTGGTTATTTTAGATGGTTAGACTTGATTTAATCTCTTCGCAAGCCTGAATATTATCAGACATTTGGTGACCATGCTGTTATATTTATCAAGACTTTTTTCTCAATTACTAGTAAGTAAACCCAGTAAAGTCTTAACAAGAACAATGCAAATTGGCAAACGACGACCTGTTGGAAAACAAATTACTAGTCGACATGTGCCACTACCTTAGGTATAGGCACAATATTATAACATAAGGTGACAACAAAGCAGACCATGCAGAATGCCTTTTTCTCATCACAGAGGCGAGGATATTCTTTACCATTTTATTACTTAATAGTTTCTGGTGGTGGGGTCGGGGTTTCTGGTGTTATCATTGCTCTAACAAATAACTTAAATGCGGTTTGTTCACAAAGCATGAAGCTGACACTCACATTATAATTCACATAAAGGATGCGATGGAAAACAAATATATACGATAACTTGTCAGTAGTACAGATACTGATGAATTATCTATGCTTTCGTGGCGTTTTTACCATGTTCATTCTATCTGGGTGCGATACCACGTCTTCATTTCATGGATTCAGCAAAAAGACAAGTCGGAAAAAATTTGTTAAAAATCCTGCATTTCCTTCATCAATTAGTCACAATTAGGAGTCTAAGAATATTGGAAGATTTAAATGTGCACTCTATGATTGAAATTCTGAAAACCTACTTAGTCCAGACGTAGATTTATGTTATAACGGAATTTTTATGAAAAAACCAACAGTCCTTTGATTTGCTTCCGTCTACCAAGGACGCTTCACAGCTTCATATTTTAAGCGCCGGTTACCTAACAGAGATCTTGATACAGGCTGCAAATATTCACTTTGAACATAAAGATCACGTGAAGTCACTATGGGATATTTGTCACATGAAAATGATATCTCCTAATTTGATTCGAAAGCCGCCAAATACTTCGGCATGCTTGCAACTAGTGACCTGTGGTGTTAGAAACAAGAGCAATTCTGCTACATGCAAGTATTATAAAGCAGGCCATGTCTGCATATTTAGGTGTGATTGTAAAGTACAAATTGTGCTAATCCTGTTTCGTCTTTTGAGAAACTATATCGTCGCCTCAATCTAATAATGTCCCATAATAATGGCTCTATGTCCAGGACATAGATCAATATTTGGACTGAAAACACTGTTATCCGATCAAAATGAAAGCTTTGTCACTCGTTATCTGTCCTAATTGACCATAACAATGCTCTAAGTCCATGAAAGCTCGTCGTACATTGCTCTATCTCCTTTCGTTCAGGCAAGGTTCACAATTTGATAATCGTGTTTTTATTACTAAATGACATCGATGAACTTGTGTATTCCTAAATTAATGAGTATGCTACAATGTAGGCAGTGTTACAAACTCAAAATGATAGAAAATTTGTCCAAAAACCACTATGTTGTCTTCTTGGAGATAGCGCAATGTTAGAACGAAATGGATCAACCAAAATTAGCAAATTTTTATCTATCTCCAAACACTTTTTTGCAGGTTTCGTATTATCATTCATAATATTTCAATAATATTCCTCGTGTTTTAAACACATTATTATTGTGCATCCCAAGTATCATGCCTATAAAGACTGATACAACGAAGATATAACCTTTCGAACTTATGAAGTCGATTTCCCAAAAATAAAAATTTGGTACTTAGGACATTGTTAGATTGAGGCGACGATATGTTTAGGATTTGTACCATTTAGATTATGATACATTTTACAAACATTTCATAGAAATCGAAATATTTTCTGGACTCAATGTTTGTCATGTAAGGGTTGATTTATTGTGTATTTTCCCGTTTAGTTGGGTCCAACGCCGTAGCAGCATATCGTAAAGTTCATATAACGACCGTCCTAGAAAAACTAAATATCTGAATTAAGCTCTCTACCAGTTACTAAGCATGTACTTTCGTCAGTGACTGACATAATTAAAGATAAGTGGTAGGAGGGAGAATTTTCATAGAAATCATTTCATTAACAAACTCCATGAAAGTATGCTTTGCCCAGGAATAGAAATAAAAAACCTCGCGATCAGCAGGCTAACGAGCTACTGAGCTAAATGGTAGCTGTATTTTTACCTATTTACGCGACAAACATTACATAAAGGGAAGTTATCATGAAACCAGACACATTTAAAAATATCAGAACAATTTGAAAGTATTTTAAAAGTGTTCTATCATAAATTGTGTTGACTTTTTGCCAGTAATATACTGTACAATGATCACGTAGCTTCAATAATAAGAAAATGCACTATGATGACCTTTGACCTAAATAATACATTTTTATCAAATAATAGGTTTTAAACATTCTTTATGTGGTTTAGTAAGTCATCTAGCAACGTGAATTGAATAATGAACTGCCTTTACAAAAGTTTTCCAAATTTGTCAAAAAATCTCTAAAAACAGTTATACCACTCGCCCTTAATTTTACACCACTGTGACATTGTTTTAACCCTATCGAATATGAATTGTCTGCTAAAAAGGTCATGAAGCATCACTAATCACAATTCAAGTAGATTTAAAGCATAAACACTAAACGCAGATTTACTAGTTAAACTATTGTAGACGATTTTGTTATTGTCACCTATTTTCGCGACAAAAATGCTAAAAAGGGAAGTAATCATGCACTCAAACACTCCATTTTTTTCATAGAAATAAAGTTTAATCATAATAAATTAGTTTTCAACAAAGAAACTCTCCACTTTACCGATTAAATTTCTTGAAATGTCAGTATAAAGAGCATAGGGTCTAATAAAAAATAAATGGACCTAGTTGACCTTTGACCTAAATTACGGACTTAAACGCGACTTAGATTTTATACATCCCCCCGTACGATACCAGGGAGGCATCCAGCTACATGAATCAACTATTAGATTTGCATTAACAAAAATGTCCTACGCTTTCATTTTCTAGAGGTTTTTTTTGAAATCGTAGGTAGACTATGATGAATTCAAATTCAAAAGATAAGACCATTTAACACGAACTATCATTGTTGTCAATACTGCAATTCTCTATAGTTTGCTGAACAAAAATACTTTTTAAGACTATCGTGTAATGAAAAATGCCTGGCAATTACACTCAATTCCTAAATAATGCCCGGTATCAAATTATATTGTTTTAATAATTATCGGTAGGTTTGTATGTAAATCGCGTAGTCGGATCTAGCAGGGATCGGGGGGGGGGGGGGGTCCGGACCCCTCCTAGAATTTCCAAAAAGTACTTCTCCTTAGTTTATTTCCTGACTGTAAGTCAATTTTAAGTAGCATGAAGCAAATGTTTAATGGATAGATGTATAGAGTTAATGGTTATGTCGTTTTCATTAATAATATGTTGCATTATTCTGCAAAATGTGTATAATGTAGTAGTGGTTCGAAAGTTTGGACCCCCTCCCCTCTAAAAAAATCCTGGATCCTCCCTGAATCGTTTTTAAAGATGTAAATGTTCTTCTTACTTCGTTCATTCCTGTTGCCTGGTTTTTGCTTAAGGCCCTCACCGAATCATCACTTTTACATGTTGGTCCAATAATAGTGAAGGGGATAGAAGTATAAATCACGTACTGGGTACAATGTAACTGTTCCTGCTTTAAAATTAAAGCTAATGTTTGACGCACTACTTATCTCTTTCTAAACTTTTTTCTCAGGGTTTACGAGTTCTATATTTTTGGCAGACCTTAACAGTGGAATGATCATTCTCGAACCCAGAGGCTATCAAGATTCTCGATACTAGCCTCTGGCGCCACACGGCCAATTTCAGGAATGAAAAGGCATAATTTAGATCGAGAATCGTAATAACTTTGGGGTACGAGAATGTGGAATGATGAATTAAACCTCATTTTAAGGCTTATTGAATATTGCTTGTAAAGTATCTACAATTAAACGACGTTTGTGAGATACATACTACATTTTTTTCTGAGTTGGCAATTTCCTGCTTTTGAACTTATATCAATAACTATTGACAATATTAACATGAAACGGACATGTTGGTGAAAAAAGCAAATGGACAAAACGGCATAATAAAAAAAGTTAATAATGGGGCATCATACAAGGAAATATCAGATAATACTTCATATATATTGACAAAGCAATCATCAGATTAATGTTATTACACGAAACAAACAAGAAACAATATCCAAACATTCAAATAGTAAAGGGGTGTCCAGACACATAAAATGTTAGATTGACCAGTTATGGGTTAATCTTTACTATTATAGACGCAACGAAAACGCCAAAAAAAATGCACTAGAATGCACGATTTAAGACCTTTATTTTTCTATTTTTCTGAGAGAGGCCCCCCCCGTTTTCCCACAAACTCCTCCATTATCTACCCCAATTGGGGTCTACCAGCCCCCAGACAGCCCGCTATTCTGTATCCGCCCTGATTATGGTTGGATGGATGATGTAATGCACAGACACTGACTCTGGCGGATGTTGCGGCGGGATCCTGGGACGAGAATCCGATTTTTGGCAGTGCAATCATGAATGTTTTTTAAAGACATTTAATCAGATTTCCCACCGGCCAGTTGCTACCTTTCTATTATTTATCCAATCAGTATCGTAAAAATTTATACTACATGCATCATGCTTCCACATCTTGCTCATGCACATTTTGATAATAGAAAAACAAAGCTTTTTACATAAACCACTTACCAGAAGTATCCAAAACTTTGTAATATTGTAATCCAGAACTAGGCCGGTGTTCCATTCATCCAGTTAGCATGAAAACAATAGATACTTTAATGTATGTCTAGTCATACGTTATGGCATAATAATTCAATGGTTGAATTTTGTTATTACAACAGAATTGTCATAAGAATGCTTACAAAAACTTCACACACTTAAATTAACATTGTTTTGCAATTCAGATTAATTTATGTTAGGTGTACTTGTCAAGTCAAGAATGTTAAGGGTCAGCAATTATCTGCAACGTGTTCTGTTCTGCAACGCCCGGTCTTTGATGTCCGTGTTTCTGCTTCTCCTTTAGGGACTGGTTTTACAGAATAGGACATTTTCTAATTGCTTCAATAAGTTTTCTGCTGCATATTGCATTGACAGAGGACCTTTGGTGGCTTCTTGTCCGTGAAGGCCTTGCGTGAACGAGAAAAATCACTACATGTAGCGATCGGTTTCACGCTCGCGTTACACGGTCTCAAGTCTTAAATTCGCGTTTCACGCTCACGTCGCGCTCAAGCCGATATAGAATACATACAATAGAGAATCGTTTGCTTGATTTTTTACGTTCCCGTATGAATGGAATACCGGCCTTACACTTTGAAAATCGACCTAGAAATAAAAATACAAGAGCCCGTTGAATAAGATCGGTCATTTTTTTCTTGGTTTCTGAGGTGACGGGTTACATACCTTTACTATATATATATATGTGTGTGTATATTTTTTTGCGGGGGTGACCATTTTGTGACGACAGCCTGAGAAATAAGTGTGTAATTATTATAATTAGATAGTTCAAGCTCAGATTAATTCTCTTGGACTACACTAAAAATTTCCGAAAATTGATTTTAATATTAAACATAAACAACACCTAAACCACTTATTATAGGTATATTATGCATGATTTGATATCTTATTATACGAAACAAAATCACTTAAACAATTGCAACATATTGTCATATATTTTCGGAAATCCCGAATGAAAACCCTGTGTAAACGTTTCGATTATTTAATCGATGGTTGATCGAAAAGGGTAGCGTGATTATTTCCGATGATCGATTATGATTTTTGTCCGATTTTGAAACCGTAGTTCTAATGTATCAACTTCCCACAAATAAACAACAAACGTAGTAATGAAAGACAAGAATTACCGTTTGTTTTTAATCTTCAAAGAGCAAAAACAAATGTCCATTTTCTTTGTTACTGTACTTTGTGCACTAACTATATACAAATGTATGAATTTGTTGTTGTTGTTGGGTTTAAAGCTGTAGCAACACGTTGTTTCGGTCAACTTACAACAGACAGTCAACCTACTCAATGATCCTTGAAAGGCCAAATTTCTGGATTCAGCTGTTAACCATTTTCTAGGTGCATGCTTTTTTCAGCGACTGATAACTGCCCTATATGATTCAGAATCAGTGGTACAAGAGAGGATGGCTTTAGAAATTATTTTATGACCACACTTCGTGAAAGTAGGTCCCTCCCAGAAATCCCTGGATCAGTAGACTTGTGTGCTACAGACTAAGTTAGCAAGGCAGCTATAAGTTGAGCTTTAATTAAGTTGTGGAGCTAGCTGATATTGATGAAATTGTCAAATTATTATAGCAGATTACATTACAGAGCATAGTTTGTGCAAACTATTGTGATACTTGACCTCTAATCTAGTAGTGTCAAAGAAATTTAAATTCTGTGAATCTTTTATGAAAACATATTGACCATCTGCTAGGAAACTATCACTTTGATAATATCTATCCTCATTGGCTGAAAAAATACATTTGCCTATCGTATGTAATATAATAAAATATTTAATAGAGATTTCTAATAATTTTAAATGATACTAACATAAATAAAGAAGCCAAGCTACTAAAATCTCCTCTTTAAACCCAGTAGACTGTCGAACAAAGCTGACCGTCGCCGAAACATGCAATGCAAGTGGTGACAAAGGTAAACTGGCTACCATAAGTTCGTTTTTATATTAACAATTTTCCATATTCAAATGATATGTGTTTACATGTCAATGGACTGTTGTCCATGTATAGCATGATAGTTCCATAAATATAATATAATATGTCAGTTATAGCTTAATACACGTTATGCATTGTTTAACTAATTGTCTTTTCCTTTTTGTTTGTTAATATCAAAATCAGCTAAATGAGAATAATCGTCCACATCAATGTTTGCTTGTTTTAACACAGGTTCCTCAACACTATTGTACAAGTCCACATCGTCTTTTCTATGAACTGCATGACCAGCTGCAGAAGTTTGTTCCATACCTTTAGTGTTTGGTAAAGTTAAAGTGTTATAAGTATTATCAAGTTCCATTTTGCTTGCTTGTATCATACCTTGACTTGTATGGTCGTAAATGTTATCTTGAGTGTTAGATATTTTGTTAGGGTAATTAATGTTAGTATGAGAATATGTATCATCCGTGGATGGATATAATTCATGTAGATGGGAATAAGTATTGTTAGAAATGGTGCCCTGTCCAGTATTTAAACCTTTCTTAACGGGTCCTACGTGTGTGCCTTTTAAAGATAGAATATTGTATTCATCATCCTTAACAACTGAAGCTGCCGCTGCCTGGTCATCTACATCCATATAGTCTCCTTCTGTAGTCGGATCATCAAGTTGGTTTCGATTAGATACCGCATTTTTATCATCAATGGTGTTATTTTCTTCTTCGTCATTAGCAGTTTGTTTTGAGCTTTCATGTTTTTGTAACTCCATTTCATTATTATTGTTACCTCTTGACTTTTTTCTCCTTTAAAAGATAGAACAAACGACTCTGTTTGGATGATTTTAACTGTACTTTTAGAAAAACAATACATACAAATGCATTATATGTGTAAGTTAAGGTTCGCTTTAAAGACCACCTTTACTATTCCGAAATCATGCAACTTTCAACGCGTTTAAAGTCTTAGGAATATGGTCCCAATACTATTACCGTTTGCAATGAAGACAATCGATTTTGGTGCTATATAAGCGCAACTTTACCGTTTTATAGTTTGGAACATTGAAGACTTGGCTTTTTGAATTATGTTAACTTTCTGTGTCTTATGTTTTACTCTGATGTATTACAATCAGCCACATGAAGCTCAATGAACACGTTTTAAATACATAGTTCTGCAGTTACATCATACTGAGGCCTACTATGAAAATTAATGATGAAACAAGAAAAACCTTAACTTTAGGTAAATTAAGAGTATTTTTAAAATTTTCAAATAAAGTCAGAATTACATGCCGTGTGTCAGACAACAATAGAGTCATATTGTCATTAGATCGAGCACCTGAATAAGGACAGGAAACTCATTAAA
Organism: Mactra quadrangularis; assembly: GCA_025267735.1. Taxonomy (NCBI): domain Eukaryota; kingdom Metazoa; phylum Mollusca; class Bivalvia; order Venerida; family Mactridae; genus Mactra; species Mactra quadrangularis. Next base: position 29,643,224 of record CM046309.1, on the reverse strand, counting down.
CATAACGATCTCTGTTTTTGTTAATTGTATTTTTGTCCTAATAAATAATTACATCAAATTACAATTTTCATGACTCATGACACTATATTAAGTATTGAATCCATATCATTTCGAAATCATTAGCTTTTGCACTGTGCTACAGTAACATTGATTTGCACTTGGGTTGAGTCTTTTTTAATACCAGGGGTATTATTATGACAATTTTGATTCCATTAAACAAGTTGAATATGGTTACCATGCATTGGCTTATGATTTCATAGAAGACTATAACATAGTTTTTCAGATATATAATGCTATATGTAAAACAGTTGGAAGAAACACTCTCTGAAGAAAACCATATGCAAAAGTGGTACCAAGAATTATAAGAAAGTGATGGCAATGGGCAAAGGCCTATCACAATAGATCACCATAAGTTTTTGCTCAGTTTAGGAAAAAAGATAGGATAGCTTACCTGTAGTATATAACAAGACCAATAATGAATGCAATTATAACAAGCACCACACAAGGTATTATAATATACACGGGATTAATACCAGATCCACTGTCTACTGATCTACTGTCTTCGTCTAAACCTATAAAATACCATGTACATTTGTAAAAAAATATTTTAATATGTACAACGTTTTGAATTAAAGTATTTTACCCATGGAGCGTTTTTTGCAGAAAGAAATTATACACAGTAAAACAGGAAAAAGATTACAGAAAAAAATTTAACTTAAACAATGAAGCTGTCCTCATGGAAGCAGAAAAGCGATAGCAATAAACACAAGACCAATAGATGTAAAGACAATTATTATAATTTACGAATACCATATTTATTGTTACCCCCGATCAAATCTGTAGTAGTTTTAGTTTTATTTCTACTGTCAAGTGGATGTACAGTCATGGTAGAGTATGTTGGTGTTGTTGTTGTTGTACGTGATGTTGTTGTTGTGGCAGTTTCTGTTGTTGATGTACTAGTTGTTGATTTCACTGCAAATGAATTAATCATTGTACAGGTAGTACTGGTGGGACGGTGAAATTGATATTGTAAAAAAGCTATTCATGACACTACACTCCTAGTAAAAAGTTTAAAAAAAATACGAAGTGTGCGTTTCTTAGAGGAGTGCGAGAATTTTTTAAAGTATATGGCAATCTTACGACCCTAACCCTAACCACTGATAACAGATTATAGTCTGACGCAGTCTATTTAAACATATTCTTAATGAGTTTAATGATCCTGATACATCACTTACAATGTATGTATATATTTTGTTGTAGCTTAGAATGTTATCTGTTGCGTAGTGGCTTTTTAAAAATATTTTTGCCCATATGCACATACATATTTACAAAACTGATGTACCTAAATAGAAATAGTTATAATGAAAATATAATATATACACACGGCAAAAGGGTTGAGCCACAAGTTCTATAATTTTGTTACGACTCTCCCCTTATGTAGCTGCTACGACTGCACGTGGCTACACTAGATTGTGTAGCAAGTCTTTTGTGTTCACAGAAATATTAATGGAATTTTAATTAAACAGCACATAGTCTGTTTATATAATATTTAATTCTGTGGTTTCCCTGATGAGTATACTTTTTCGATCGTATTTCGCCTAACGTTTGACCCGATCTTAACTTTCACATTTGCATCATATTATTGTCAACACATTTTCCGATGAAAATAACGCCGAATAGGACCACGCCTATTGTACACGGTGCAATATACACATATTGAACGCTTTGATATATATCAAACATTAATCCCTGTCTAATAATTACATTCGTGCTTAGACGATATACTCCGATATAGGTATCGAGCATCGACACTCGTAAATCGTTTTAAATGTAATGAATAGGTAAGGTTAGATCCGGGTCAAACTTTAGGCACTATACTTGATTTAAGATCATTATCCGTAACAGTAATACATGCAAGTGTTCAGTGGCTATCAGTCTACATGGATATTCGTTGGCTCATGTAATACATATGATACTTAAATTAACCAAGTATCAAATGTATAAACATGAACTAATCAATACGTCAGTAAAAGATATGACTTTTTGATCTCAATTTAAAGTCCCGACCAACTAAGTTGACATGTTTATTTTACACAATTTTGATAAAATGGTAGCTTAGAAATATCATGTAAAATCGTATATACATATTAAGTAAGACAATAAAGTCTAAATAAAATGTATAATATATATTTAATTGAAAAAAAACAGCAGTAAATTATAAGTGTCACATTATAATTTTGGCTAATTTATGCAAGAAAGTGCCATTGCAATCAATTTTTATAGCTTAATTCAAGAAAGTGCCATTGCAATCAATTTTTATAGCTTAATTCAAGAAAGTGCCATTGCAATCAATTTTTAAAGGTTAATCCAAGAAAGTGCCATTGCAATCAATTTTAAGCTTTATTCAAGATAGTGCTTTTGCAATCAATTTTCAGCTTTATGCAAGAAAGAACCATTGCAATCATTCTTTTTAGTTTACAAAATTTTAATATATTCTTGTTTACCATGATTTCTAAATATCAATTATTATGAAATGAAATAAATTAATTATAAAACAAATGTTAAGATAACAGAAACTGACATTTTCATTCTTTAATATGCAATATTAATCAAACATAAATACTTACTCCATGTATCATACAATGATAATTTCCATTGTCCACCACATATTTTTCCTGGATTATTCCGACATGGAGTGTTACATTCGTCGCTACTATCATTTCTTAAAATTTTGTTTCCACAGAAACAGAATTTACCAAACTGTATAACACAAAACAATACCTATTGTAACAGGAACTATATTTTAAAAAGATATTTCGCGATGTGCAGTTTTTGTTTGTTTGAAGAATTAATGTTAGCCAGCGAATATGTCTTCAAACAACAATAAAATTTCAATTAATGCTCCTGATTTTCAAACAAATAAGTTCATTGTTGAGGTCATGTGTATGGGTTATCGTTATTTATTTGAGGTCCAAAATGAATTAGAATACATGTACTTGATTAAAATTTAAGATATTCTTTTTTTAAACCGAGTGAATCCGTAAGTCAGCCAGTAAACCCGGTGACGTTTGCGAGGGTGAGTTAAGAGAATTGGATATGTCTAGTAATAACAAGAACAAGTTTCACGACAAAGTTATCTATATTTTTTATTTATTGGTGTTAACGCCGTGTCAACACAATTTAGGTAATTTTACGGCGTCCAGCGTTCCTAGCATAGCTTTCCTGGACCAGTGTCTATAACCAGTACTCACCTACCCTTCCACAAGGCCGGAAACTTCTCGATATTAGCTAATCAATGGAGAAAATTATTGTCAACTTTTCATGGAAGGGTATTACCTCCCTGGGCGGGATTCGAACCCACAGCAGCAATTAAGACCGAAACCAACAAGAACACTTCGGATTTATTAACGCTGTTCTCGTCATTCCAATTTCTGCACAAACTGTGTATTTAGTGGATGCTTGTCTCAGTTTTGCTAGTGGTCGATCAAATTCCTTTCCGACTAATAAAAACTAAATGTCACGCTTTATTGTGATAGATTTTGGTAACAAATAAAGCACAATGCACTGAATATTCTATTATTGTGAATGTTTAAAGTTACTAGGTGGCTTATCAAACAAATCATTCTCACATGATTACGTTAGTGCATACTATAAGACATGTAAATTGAGAGCATTTAGAGTATTGGTCTGATTAAAGGATTTGGTGTCAATGATAAATACTACGAACATTAAAAAACTCAAGGAAACTCAACAGTAGAAAACAATTGATTTGACGTCATGAAGTCTTGGCGCATTTTCTTCATCGGTTGAGTTTTTCATGTTTATTTTATGTGCTAATACTAGTATAAATACATACCTCGGTACCAGCATATCTAAAACCCTCCTTGATGCATATATTAGAACATATTTCAGGTCCATTTGTTTTATCAAGCGTCTTGTAATAATCATTAATCACTCTATTGTGTTGACTGTCTTCAAAACACCCTAGATATCCTTTGTACATATATCCTGTGCAACAAGTAAACATACAAGGGTAAAAGTCATGAAATGACATCATTCGGAACTCCTCGGCCATTCGCTACGAATAACCTCGGACATATTTAGACGCCATTTTGGAAGAACCGGTGTTGAAGTAAACAAATACACAATCATTAAGGCGATGACTGAAGTTTCGTTTTAGTCCGTAAATTTGAAATTATACATTTCAATGATCAGTGATGATACCGATGAACAATATTTTGTTCAATTTAAGACAAGTAAATATGTTTAGACAAAGATCTGTGTGTATACTACAAGAACTATTTTGTGTAACCATTACGTGCTTCGCCTCGCGTAGGTAGTAAAATCACCAAAATCCAATGAAGACCCCCACGAATCCTTCCGAGATTATTCATTCATGAAAATTCGAGGTGTTCCGAATGGAAATGACATAATGTTTTCATGACATAACATATATCTTCCTGCAGTGCGCTTGTCATGTTATAGGCGTATGGCGACAAATGTCATGAATATTATATTATATATTCATTATATTAATATTTAAAGACAAAGCATTATTTTAGTTTGTTGTTTCTTTACTCTGACTTGACGCCAGTTATTACTTTTTAAAAAAATCTATATGCACTGCGGCCTTCTTATCTAACCACTTCTCAAGCACTTGTTTACTCTTCCACAAGGAGCCGACAACTTCTCTTTCTATGAACGAAAATCTATATCGATGCAAGACATCGAATGTTCGTGAGTCTAACCTGGTGTGGCTAGGAATGGATACTGGGGCTCACTGTTTTGAAATCCTACGCTCTACGGTCGCGGTACACTTATTTAGAAGAATCATATTTTAAATTAGGAAATCAATTAAAAATATGACTCATAGATAAATACACAAGTCGCGGAAAAGTGCAAAACAGTCGTAACTTACTCTTCTCAACCGTTTTCCGTTAAACCCGCGAAGTGCTTCATTACTTGTAACTTGACAATAAGCGTTCAGTGTACGCGTAGATGACAATCATGGCTATATATTACGAGTCTATAGTCGCGTACTTTTAGAAAGTAAGCAAAACACTTGTTTGAAGTCAAAATAATTCGAAACAGTTTGTGAAAAAGATTCAGAGCAAACAATTAAGAATCAACGTTTCGGATTGGCATTTTCGCACAAAAAATTGAGACGGTTATTTTATATGCCAATTGAATCGTTTCTGTTTTAGCTACTGCAAGAACGTGAAAAAAGATGAGTTTTTACATTCTGAAGATAACGTTGCTATATAGGCCTACTCTAATGAAGTAAAAAAGGGAAAATTTTGCTATAGAGAAAAAATGTTAAAAATAAATCATAGATAGTATGTTAATTCCTGCTAACATTAGTTAATGTACTCTTTGTCATCAGACATGAGTCATGGTAACTGTGGCAACTGTTCTTATAAATTATTAACATTCAATCAATGTTTAAAAATAATCTTACCTTTAATTGTAATAGGAATAGCCAGAAAAATGAAAAATACCACGTTATCCATATTTTCTTTAGAGTAAAACTTCGCCTTGAATAAACGAAACTAAAATCATATCAAATGTACTTAGTATTTACATGTTTAATGACTTCCGATGAGTTGACAGGGGTACTTACATTTCAAATTCATAAGAAGTTGGTTTCCTGTTATATCTGTAAACAAGGAAAATTATACTTTTCTTGTACCAGGAAGTTTTAACTGTTGAACAAGTACAATAGTACTTACCTTATTATATACATGTATTCTGATCAAAGATAGAACTCCAACTTTTCCTACTTTAACCATAGGCGGATCTAGCGGGGGGGGGGGGGGCAGGGGGGTATGCCCCCTAGAATTTTCAAAATGTACCTGTTCATAAGTGTATTTCTTGACTTTAGATCATTTTTAAGTGGCATGAAGCAATTTTTTCTCGGTGCTTAACATATATTTAACGGCTATGTAGTTTTTATTATTAATATGTTGCATTATTCTGCAGCAATTGTATAATGTGGTTGTGGTTCGAAAGTTTGGAGTCCCCTAGAAAAAGTTCGGACCCGCAGAAAAAAATCCTGGATCCGCCACTGTTAAAGAACAGTTGAATGAGCAAGCTCAGTGAGTATTGCAGGCAAGAAGTCCCTTACGGTGAAATATAACTAAGTTAGTAACAGTAGTATAACCTTGACCTACAAAACCAAAACAACAGAGACAAATTATTTCACACAATTTAATTCAATATACATGTAATGCCAGTGACTAAATTCCATTGATAATGGAGTCTTATTTCCCATACAGCACTATCATGCTTCAAAAAATCTTTCAATGAAGTTATGTAGGATTTGTTTATATGGTTATGAATTATTAAAGACTATGTAATTTACGAATGTCCTTCATGACTTTAAAAAAGGTGTGATTGCAATAGTTGAAATTTACAAATAATTTTCATACATTTCAGTTTTCATTTTAATCCTAATAAAAAAATAAGTAAGTTTTATAGAAAAATATCAAAAAAGTGGTTTAGTAATATTTTTTTTCTATGAAAAAAGTGAGTTTAAACATGTAAACTTTTGTGCAAGTTTACATGAAGTATACAGTGAAAACAGTTAAAATAAAATCTTCCAATCAGATTGTGTACACCCCCGTACAGATGCACTAAGAGTTAAAAATACAATTTAATTTATACATTGTCTGAAATCAGTATTATAAATATCTCTATATACTAAAATTCATAATTTTCAACATGTCAAAAATACAACTTTACACAAAAGAAGTGGTACAAACAAAAAGTACGGTGACACAGGTAATGAAAGGTACACACTTAAAATAGGTATAATTCACTAATGTCATTATTGCCTGTTAGCGGAAAACGTTTCAGGCAAACAGCTTTACGGTTTAAGTATATAGTACGCGAGTATGAAACAACCTGAAACAAAATAGTTCCAGTATATTGTGCAAATTAGTAACTGCCATTACAACGAAGTCGGCGGTGTTACTCCCGTTGATTTAGATCAACAAATTTACACCAAAAAAAACAAGTAAACAAGAAAACAATTCCTCCTCTCCGAATTCTTCTAATAAATTGAAGTAAACGGTCATTCTCAATAGATAGGTCCATCGGACAAAACAATACATAACTCAATGTTAGTAAGTAAGAAAATACTTTTAAGTATTTCGTCCATTGCCTAATAGATGTCCAATGTTTGTGCATAAAAATGACAAAAATCGGACTATTAATAAAATCGTAACCACCATTTTAGACCCTTATTTTAAATTTCCGTTACTGTCGCCAGTCCACCCTTGTGTTGTTTGCAATAAAATTGCAGAGAACACGGTCACTGAAAGAGTTAAATTTGCATGCATATACATTGGTAATCGATTGAAATTGTATTTAAAAGGCTCCATAAAACAGTAAGTCAGACATTTTTTAAATATCTAATGCAGAGTGCATGTCGCCAGACTTTATACTTTTCATAAAATTTCCGATACCGTATCTACTACAGCATGATTGGAAGGCAAAATATCAACACAGAATAAAAAGGAACGTGTAAAAGTTATCTTAGTTCCATTGATTCTTAAACAAATTGACAAAAACCTGTGGTATATATGAAATAAAAAAACATTTGAATGACAAAAGTGAAAGGGGTCAATAAAAAGTAAATAAGCAAAATTTCCGTTACCGGTATTATTGAAAATACCAGTTACATCGAAACGGTATAATGGCGATTGATACATCAATTGACTATAACTGTTTATAGATGATCGAATAATTCATTGTTTATAACACGGTAGAGCTCAAACGACGTAAATTCAATACGAATTTAAAATTTCCGTTATTTAAATTTCCGTTACCACGTTTGGTGTATAAATCATATTTCTTTTCGCAGGGACGCAGCACCAATCAGTACATCATATATTTACGTCATTTATGACTTCAAAATGCCTCGTGGTTAAATAATACATCATAAAGTGTGTAAAATGGTGGAGAAATAGCTTAATTATGAAGACTTTTTTCAAGTCTACTGTACTTTTACTAATTGCGATGTTAGTTATATGTTTGGCTGAAAATAGTGTACTTATTATAAATTATTACCTACGAGCAGACACGTGTCTTTAAATTGAAATATAGATTAACGCCAAATAATGATAAAAATACGACTTTCAGAGATTATAAGTTTAAATAATTTCCGTTACTATGTGGTAACGGATATTTATCTTTTTTTGTAAGTAATAAAACAGCGTGGTAAGTTTGAAAATGGATTCAAGTCAATACTATTTTTACCAAAGGTTAATAACAGACTCGTAGAAGTCTGAAACAAGTTCACCAAATACCATTAGACAATAGCTTATGGCAGAATTTTTACGTTTTAGCTCATCGGAGCACGAACTGTTATAGGTTAGCTATTCTGATCGGTGTGTGTCCGTCGTCCGTCAACAATTTCTTAAAAATTATAATAAAAATATGTAATGTAAAGTAAAAAATAGAATTGCCAAATATTTAAAGCTGATAGTTACCAACTTCTGCGCAAAGCAACTCATAAAGGTCATCGACAAAGATTTTGCCACTGGGGTCAATATTGACGCCTCCCCAGGGGTCATCAGATTAAATATTGGCCCTACCCAGAGGTAACAAGGATAAACATGAAGTTATGTAAAGAAATATTTAGAATAATTTCTTTAACTGTATGGCCCAGTGCTTTATTTTTTTGCATTATGAACTCAAGGTCACAATTTTTTACAGCTAAATATGAATGTGTTAAAAGATTGCGAGTCAGATGCCTTTAGAATCTGGTGCTCTCGTGAGCGATCCAGGCACCGTAGAACCCCCTCTATACCCTTTTTATATTTCAATATAAATATACAAATATGTAAAAAAAACATCAGCTTATTGAATTAAAATAAACGTCATTTTGGTTAAATATTGTTGCAGAGATCAAACAATAGCAGGAGGCAGAAATCTTCGTGAACAAAATTTCCGTTACTATGTTGTTGTTTTTTTGCGGATAAGCGCTTTTTAGTGAGTTATAATCTTCCCTATGCTTAATTAAAGTCTTAATTTCTAATGTTTCAACTGAACGTCGTCATCTGTTCATCAAACTCATTACAGTTTTCAAATTTATTACTTGTTTGTTATATTAGTAATAAAGCAGTTTTACTATGTAGAACAAATGATATGAAAAAGATAACGCTTTATTCATGTTAGCTGCGTGACTAAGCAATAAAATGCAACTTAAAAGTAACACATTTGTTGGTTCAATTTATGTCTTGAAGGATTTGACGCTATTTTAAACCTACATAATCAATCTAAAATTTCCGTTACCGTTGCACTTGTTCATTTTACATGTACATGCCGTCTAAGTATGCAGCTTAACACAGGTAATATGAACATTTTTTGTATTGACAATGATCAAAGTCAAGTATAAGAAACAGCAAGTTATCATTATGACACCCACAAATAATAGAAAACAAATGGATTGTCAACAATTATTACACTGTTGATTTCATCATTAGTATTGAAAAGTGTTCCCAAAGTTTAGTGTAGAGTTATGGCTTAACAAATAAGCCTTTCAAGTCGTATTTTTGATTTCTAGACAGAGATATGTATACTTGTTGAAAACCAAATCTGTTATTTGGTACAAAAGTACATATTTGTAAATACACATTTATTGTGTTCAATGAGGGTGCAGCATCAGATATCAAAAACGAATAGTCAAATTTTTACACCTTATCCTCTTCATATGGTCATAGCACTGGAAATAAGATAGTTATGCATCCAGAAACTTAGATTAACATCCCTGATACATGCATAATAACGAACAAAACATTTGCAACGGATTTGTTTGAAGTTGATTTTTCACATTTTCACAAACCCAGATGGACCTATCTAATGAGAATAACCGAAAGTTTCATTTGTCCGCCATCTTTAAACGTTCGCGCTTCAACGGATCGTTCAATTAACCGTTCATAACGGTAACGGTGATTGTTTAACGTTAAATGCTTACTGAACGCAGGGCTGATAAAGAACTGGGACTGTTTCATAAGAATCTTACGTAAGATAGCGAAATTTCCGAAATTACTTACTTACGTTGAACTTACGTTTACGATGAGAGAATTTCAAAGACGCACTCGAAACTTAAAATCTTTGCTACAATACGATCTGATTTAAGTCAACGACAAGTGGTGAAGCCCTAAAATTTTGGTCACATAATTTGTTGTCAACAATACATTATAACTACAAAACATTTAAAGAATATAATATGTTCCACAAACTTCAACGAACAATTTCACTAACAAAGATTAGAAGCTCTCGAAGAAAATGCACGAGGGCTATACCGAGCCACCATACTCTTGATTTTTGAATACACGGCCAATTTATACAAGGTGGTATGACACAATAAATGGTCATCTGCTAACAAAACATCGACCAATTTAAGACGGAACCGATGGATGTTAAAATGAATTAATTAGGCACAAAAAAGTTCCCACGAGGCGTCAAATAAATACCTTAAAACAATAAATCATCAAATCTACAGACATATATAGTAATAATTTCATAAAAAATAAACCATTCTTAAGACATTTCACCGAATTCTTGCAATCTTTAGATAGAAGTTCAGTTCGCGTATGTACACACGTTTTTATGATTAGCCCCTGACTTCCGCAAAGATGTGTAATGAATATGTTTTTAATACACACAAAATGGACGTCCAAATTTTGATTACAGAGCCCACTTGTTTGTTTGTTCATATATGTAATTCAGTCACAGATATAGAAAATGTAAGCCTCAGTGCATCTAGAGTAATATTAGTGCATTCAATATCTGCATATGTATTCTGAAACTGTTCGCTAGAATAAAAGATAACTTGCACAGAAAATAACGTATTTTTTTCTGTATTCACAGGTGATGTGATATTTTTCGCACTGCATCTACCCGAACCAACTTTTTGAGGGCCGGTACTTAAAGGTACCTTTCTGTAATTTCAACTTTTACATAGTCCTTAAAATAACTTTATATGAAACTAGCCTCTTATGTATGACTTCAGATAACCGAAGTAAGTGTATCAGATATGAATGGAAGATAAGAACTTATGTTGAAAATGGTATGTAGTATGTACTTGTTAACAAACACAACTCATTCCTGTGTAAGTATTTATTCATTTATATAAAATGTGTTTCAGCTTATCAAGTTCATGTATACTGTCAGTTCTGAACAGTGGAATAATTGAACACCCACCCTTTTATATCTAAACAGTGGAATAATTGAACATCCTTTCATATCTAAACAGTGGAATAATTGAACATCCTTTCATATCTAAACAGTGGAACTATTAAACATCCTTTCATATCTAAACAGTGGAATAATTGAACATCCTTTCATAACTAAACAGTGGAATAATTGAACATCCTTTTATGTCTAAACAGTGGAATAATTGAACATCCTTTCATATCTAAACAGAGGAATAATTGAACATCCTTTCATATCTAAACAGAGGAATAATTGAACATCCTTTCATAACTAAACAGTGGAATAATTGAACATCCTTTCATAACTAAACAGAGGAATAATTGAACATCCTTTCATATCTAAACAGAGGAATAATTGAACATCCTTTCATATCTAAACAGAGGAATAATTGATCATCCTTTCATAACTAAACAGTGGTATAATTGAACACCCTTTCATATCTAAACAGTGGAATAATTAAACATCCTTTCATATCTAAACAGTGGAATTATTAAACACCCTTTCATATCTAAACAGTGGAATAATTAAACATCCTTTCATATCTAAACAGTAGAGATGAGTAGACTTACAATTAAAGCTTATTAATAGTAAATAATTAACGACTTAGGTATTTTTGAGTTACACAACATATATTTTCTACTTGGGAAGGTTATACGTTTAAAACAACCAAAAACTATTGATGCTATTGAAAAGCATAATATGGACAGGTTGGTGAAAAAGATAACGAAACTGTATATGTAGAAATGTAGCCAAAATCAATCTTATTGAATAATAAACTGAAACGAACGTTCGTAAAGTCGTCATCTAAATAGGCACACTTGAACAGTCTTAGTAGACTACTTAAAGCGATACCAAAGGCTAAATTAGTTACTGATATTTTATTGTAATGTACTGAAAATGAAAATCTATGTTTTGAAGACAGAGCTTTACACACACTTATAGAAAATAACATTTGCCGGTTATCTAAGCGCATATATGACCTCTTTACAATGATAGAACATATAAATATTGCACATTCAAGTTCCTTAAGTTACCTAACCAAATGATTGGCTAAATTAGAAAGAGATATAATCAGGAAGTATAACATATAACAGCACAAGCAACTATCAGACAACACTACATTGTATAACATAACTTTTTTATTGGATTTAACGCCGTGTCAACACTAATTTAGTCATTTTACGACGTCCAGCGCACCTAACCTATCTTTCTTGGACCATTGTCTATAACAAGTATTCACCTACCCTTCCACAAGGCCGGAAACTTTTCCATATATCTTATCAATAGAGAAAATTGACATTATACTCAAATTTCATGGAAGGGTATAACCTCCCTTGGTGGGATTCGAACCCGTACCCCCTTCCGGGGCACGAGATTCCAAATCCCGACGCGCTACAAACTGCGCTATCAACCCGGGTTATTATAACAATCATCAAATTGATATAATGACAAGCATTAGACCAATGTAACAAACGTGAAAGAAACATAAAAACATTATGAATTAATCAAATGATTAAACGAATCAAATGAAGTTGGGATAATCAAAGAATGACAAATGGATAAAAAGTTAAATAAACTAAAATATAGGCAACTAATAAAGCGAGTTTTTATGAAGCTAGTCTTTGTTAACCTGTTGACTGGCGATCAGAGCTGACCGACTCTATCACCGAGATATCCATAACAATGTATGATGACAAAGATAAAACAAGTATATTAAATCAATATGGTTGATATTAAAATAACTGAAGAAGTCAGCCTACAACAAGTATTTTCTTTAAATCCAGTGAAAGTCAATCACAATTGAACGTGTCCCAACTGTTTAAATGTGAATAGATACTGTCATTAATAACAAAATGACAGTGGTAAAAGAACAACGACAGGTTCGTCTTTATATTTAGAGAATGGTCGATCAACATAGACAATATCTGTTAGATAGTAAATTCTGCATTAAATTATACATTCCATATTCAAATGATATGGTGTTAGGATGTCAATGAACTGTTGTCCATGTATAATACATAATATTTTGATGAATATGATATAATTTGTCAATTATTGCATAATACACGTTATGCATTTTCAACTTATTTTCTTTCATTTTTCATTCAATAATATCAAAAACAGTTAAATAAGATTATAAGAATAATCATCCACATCAATATTGTAATCGTCAGATGCTGTAGCCTAGTTATTTAACTCAAAATAATATCCTTCTGCAATCGGAGAAGCATGTAGATCTTGATAAGATGCCGTGTTTTCATCAGCAATGTTGTTATATTCTTGAACCACATTATCAGTTCGTCCTGAGCTCTCACGTTCCTGTAACACCATTTCATTCTCATTGTTTCCTCGTGATTTCCATCTCCTTCGAACACAATCAGAAAGAGTCATGTAATCTTATATACAAAAAGCGTTATAGGCACTCATTCACAGATTTCAACTTAAGTATCATTTTTTCTAAAACTATCAAAATTGTATGGAAATATTTTTGGAAGCAGGAAAGTAGTGTTCTGATAATGACAATTTAGTGCAAATTGACATACAACTACAAATGATGGTGTTTCATGTAGTAAATACATGTATCTACCTTGTATGTCACGGTATAGACACTTTCAGTACATTTTTGTGATTTTAATTGTATATTTCATGCACCATATAGGTCAGTTTGTCTTAAAATAATAAGAATTATTTTTTAACACAATTATAGACACTGAATGGTATTTTGAAATTGTAGAAAAAAATAAACCAAGTCTGTGAACTAATACCTTAAAAATTTCGTCCTAATATCATAATAAATATACCAAATTCATAGTTTGTGAACACTAAAGTTCCACTACATAGTATTTAAGAAACTGGTCTTAGTAATTGCCAAATTATACACAATATAAGACGATAAGACTGTAATACTTATTGTGAGAATACAACTATCTCTATATTTAGACCATTCAGCTATTAAGACCATCGGTTTTTTATGATCCTTTAGCATCGGAACTTTACACTATTTTGTTAGGTACTTAGAGAGCCTAGCCATTCAAAACGTGTTCAGTATTATATGGCTGAACTGATGATGTAGTACAATCACCCATATCAAGCTTAATGCATGCGTTTGGAAAAAAGTTTTGGCTAGATTGCACAACTTGTATTTTAACATTATCACTAATGTTTTATTTAGTCTGAAATACATGCTGTATATCAGACAAAAAAGAAAGCATTGTGGACACTAGATCTCTCAACTAATTAAGGACAGGAATATCCCTAAGACTTTCATAGTCTCTTTTGTAAATTTGATTTACGTCGTATATCGACCATTGCATTAAATTAAGATTTGTAGTGCTCTCGACCATTTTTCTATTACTATTCTTTTTATCAATTGTCACTTACACTTCCACAAGGTGCTGACAGTGTCTTCCCTTTACGGAGAAAAATCGATTTTAAATTTCGAACTTATTGTAAGATTTGTTATGACTCTCAGCGGGGGCATTATTATAAAACTTGTTTAATTGATGTCACATGCCTAATATGGTTAACATTGACTTGTGATTTCGGAGAAGAAGAATTTAGTGACTTTTAAAAACATGTATAAAAAAGTTACACGTAAACATGTTACATTGTAACACCTTGGTGGAGTAATATTTTACTACTCTCTGTAGAAAACAATCACCAGATATCAAATGCCTGTCACAATTGTTTGTCATAATCTTATGCTCAGGTTAGGTAAAAATGATTTTAAAATGATTGCTAGCTTACCTGTAGTATATAATAACACCAATAATGAATGCAATCATAACAAGCACCACACAACAGGGTATTAAAAGATATAAGGGATTCATATAAGATTTTTTGTCTTCGTCTAAACCTATAAAATACAATGTACATTAAATAACATTATATTATTGTACATGTACCCAAAGTGACTAAGTCACTGCCACCAGATAACACGTGACATAACTAAGTTAAGTACGTGACTTACTATATACGTAACTAGTTCACTATTTATCATTTAACTGGTGAAATAATATAGTTGTAGGCACCTAATTTCTTGTAATAATATTTAAGATATTAAAAAATAGGAGAAAGATAAATAGAAAAAGACCTAGTTCACTTAAGTCGCCAATGAAAGAACAGCGATAAATTGGGCAAGTTTTTAAACAATGAAATTGCATTAAGAATATTGTTACCATCTTTTAAATCTTGCGTAGTTTTACTTCTATTTCTGTTATCATTCATAGTGTCATTGCATGTTGATTTAAGAGGTTGTTCAGTCGTTGTAGTGTATATTAGTGTTGTTGTTGTTGTTGTAATTATTGTTGTGCTAACTGGATCTAATGTTTTTAATGCAAAAATAAATTACGTATGTAATTGAAAGGCAGCAAGTGATGTGCCTTTTTGGTTGCGTTGGGTTTTTTTTGGAGGGGGGGGGGGGTAAAAGAAAGGGAGGGAGTGAACGCGGTTTTCGAGTCTGTTGTTTTTAAAGTTTCTACACATAACTTATAGAATCGAGAACTATTGAAGTCGCAGAAGTTTATGTTGTTTTAGAAGTAGTTTTGTTAATGAAGAATAATTCTTTGATATTGAGATAAGCTGCAAAGAATAACCTATTTACTTACCAATTAATGTAAGAAAATGGCATTGCAATCAATCTAACAAGCTCCATCATATGAAAGTATTAATTAATAAACAATTGACAGTTTTAACTGCATGTAAGTACAACTAATAAGTAAATATTACCTTGTGAACAATTCATACCAGTCCATTGTTCAGTACATATACATTTATAATTACTTTTATCAATATCAGAACAACTACCATTGTATTTACATGGTTTCTCTGTAGCACATACTAAGTATAAAATTAAAAGTAGCATCGTGTTATAGTGTTCAGGACACCTTTCTCAATCACAAAAATATAAACAAATATAAAAATTAAGCCGAGTCATAAACTATGGATTATGTAGGTTCAATCAACTTAAAATTTATAATCAAATGAATACGAAACAATACAAAAGTATATAATAAAGGGCTTTCAGACTGTGGCGGTTAGCCCTCATAAACACATAATACATAAACACACATAAATAACCTCAGTAAAGGACTTTCAGGCATAGTGGTTAGTGTTTCGTTTTTGTTGGGTTTAACGCCGTAGCAACACATTGTATAGGTCATATAACTGCGGTCAGTCAACTTACTCACTGTTCCTGGAAATGCTAAATCTCTTGATTTAGCTGTTAACCAACTACTAGGCGCATACTTTCGCCAACTGCCCTACATAATTTAAAATCATTGTGGTTAGTCCTCAGGTATCACTATATAATATCATGTGTGAAGAATATAATTTTTTATACAGTGTTGTTGTATATATTTATAGTGAAGGGTTTGTCTTTTTTATTATTATCATAATCATCATCGTCGTCATCATCATCATCTCAAATTAACTATGAATTAAATGTATAAAGATGAATTTTTTAATACGTCAGTAAAATATATGACTTTTTAATATTAATTAATAGTCCCGACTAAGTTGACATGTTTATTTACACAATTTTGATAAAATTGATTGTAGAAATCTTACATAAAATCGTATAAACATTTTAAGTAAAGCGATAAAATCTAAATATTATATTTATTTAATTGAAAAACAGCAGTAAATGATAAGTTTCACATTACAAAATGTATACTAATAGCTAATCTATGCAAGAAAGTGCCATTGCAATCAATTTTTAACCCCTAATTCAAGAAAGAACCATTGCAATATTTTTTTTAAATTTTATATACACTTGTTTTTCATGATTTCTGAATATCAATTATTATGAAATGAAATAAATTAATTATAAAACAAATGTTTGGATAACAGAAACTGACATTTTCATTCTTTAATATGCAATATATTTATCAAGCATAAATACTTACTCCATGTATCATACAATGATAATTTCCAAGGTCCACCACATATTTTTTCAGGATTTCCTCGACATAAAATGTCACATTCGTCGCTTGTTTTATTGTTTAAAATTTCGTTTCCACAGAAACAGAATTTACCATACTGTGAAATAGGAAAAAATTATAAATATACAGGAGCTTTGCCTAAACGAAGACGAGCTAATTCCATAGTCCAAACTGCCAATTACCGTAAATTACTAAATATATGTAGTATGCATTATTGTGATTTTTATGAAGTACAATGCACTTATTATAGTGCATACTTAGAGTCACTTTATTAAAAGTATTTAGTATATTTGTCTGATTAAAGGATATTGTGTACGTGATATACTTTTTCGTGGCTAGATATAACGGTAGAAATTCAGTATGTCACGTTGAATGGATATAATCATTGAGGCCCTGCAATGAGTGCATGGACCAAGTTCAAATGTAGCGTTTATATAAATTGGCCTTTGAATCAAACAGCAAAAAAGCCAACATGTCCCTAATTGACCAGATATTCTGCTGTTTTGATATAAGTTAAAATCTTGATACAACCTAAATGATTAAAGTCTTCCGACACAAACGGCAAGACATCGGATACCGACACCCGAGTGACAGTAGTAAGATCTAATTGTCTTTGAAAATGCAATTTATGTGACCTATATATGGATGATATAAAGGATTTGGTTCACTAAGGCACTTGGTGACAATACTTCCGTGAAAGTTTGGTTGAAATCCATTGACAAATGTAAATGGAATTGTGGAAGGAAGAAAAATATTTCCCTATTTATTACAGATGTCTAATTGTTGACCAGCTACGAAGAGAATTGCCATCAGATCATTTTAATGTTGTCTGCTAGATTAATATTTTATCCAATGTTTTAAAAAATGGTGGAAATATTGTCTGAATGACAAACAGTTTGGAACCAGACGCCACAAAAACAATTTACTTACTCATTTTGTCAGGGATATTCATAAATTCAGTACTAGTAACATTATCAATAACTATGCATGGGCCTCAATTTATATCATTTGCTAGCAATTACGATAACGTCATGAAACATGTAATACTTGAAATTTTCACCTCTATCATGATGTTACCACTATACTACAATTTTCTTTAAAGATGTCCCAGATTTATAAGTTGTGTTTTTAATGTATATAATATTTATACGTACTCCTGTCCCAGCATATCTAAACCCCTTCCTGATACATACATTAGAACATATGTCAGGTCCATTTACATCTAGTATATACTTTTCACCATTAAGAACTCTATTGTGTGTACTGTCTTCAAAACACCCTTGATATCCTTCGTACATGTTTCCTGTACAATAAATAAACATGCAATGGTAAAGGTCATGAAATGACATAATGCTTTAATGACACAACGGATATCTTCCTGTAGTGCGCTTGTCATGTTATAGACGTACGGCGACAAATGTATTCATGAATCGAGTAATTAGGCTAAACATTCATAAATTCCGGTACAAGCGTGGATCACAGAAGTGAAACCATTGTATGGTTTAGCAAATCAAATCTCACTTGAGAGAAAATTATTCTCAATCAATGTCTCAACAAATGCGTATTGTATTGCATTGTATTGTATTGTATTGTATTGTATTGTATTGTATTGTATTGTATTGTATTGTATTGTATTGTATTGTATTGTATTGTATTGTATTGTATTTATTGTATTGTATTGTATTGTAGTGTAGTGTAGTGTAGTGTAGTGTATTGTATTGTATTGTATTGTATTGTATTGTATTGTATTGTATTGTATTGTATTGTATTGTATTGTATTGTAGTGTAGTGTAGTGTTTTGTAGTGTAGTGTAGTGTAGTGTAGTGTAGTGTAGTGTAGTGTAGTGTAGTGTAGTGTAGTGTAGTGTAGTGTAGTGTAGTGTAGTGTAGTGTAGTGTAGTGTAGTGTAGTGTAGTGTAGTGTAGTGCAGTGCAGTGCAGTGAAGTGCAGTGCAGTGCAGTGTAGTGTATTTACAGACATAGCATTTAGTTGGGGTTTTTTACTCTGACTTGACGCCAGTTATTACCCTTTTTTACATAATCTATGCATTACGGCCTACATATCCAACGACTTCATAGCATTTTTTCTTCACAAGTACTTACTTACTTACTCTTTCACAAGGTGCCGACAGCTTCTCCTCCTATGAACAAAAATCGATATCGATGTAAGATGTCGAATTTTCGTGGAAGGGGCTTAATCTGCTGTGGCTAGGAATAGAATGGATACTTGGACTCACGGTTTCGATATCCTATGCTCTACGGTCGCGGTATGGCATGCCGTTTGACAATAATTCCTTAAACCACAGGTTTAACTGTTAAATCCATAGTTTAACAAACTTTAACATAGGGTTTAAGAGTCTTAATCCTATAGTTTTTACTTTTCAAAATTGAAACCGTAGATGAAGACTTTAAACTTTGTTAACTCTTAAACCCTATGTTCAATAGTTTAACCCTCTGTTTAAGAATCTTGGTCCTATATATTCAAATTTATTTGTCTCAAACATATAGGCCCGATTGCATAATAGGTATAAAGATAACCTAAAGTTTAAACCAGGGTTTAAACTCTGTCCATTGCATAAATATAGTATAATTAGTCTCAGATTAAGTAAAAAACTTACTTATTGGACGGATTGCCTAAATATAGTTTAGGCATAACCAGCAGCGTGTTCAGTAACGACTGTTAGCGAACTCAACTTAAAGTTGGGACAACTCAACCCGTTAGTAGGGGATTGAGTTGTCTCGGGTTGAGTTGTATTTGGGTTGAGTTGATCCGACACTTCCGTTACGAAACGTTTTGGAATGTGCGGGATACTTAAATAGGATACTGAGTTTATAATTATTTAGTCTAACTCATTGTAAAAATTATACCTGCGATGGGGGTAGTTTAAAGCTAAGTTTTAGAAAATTTATCGGTTTTGTTAGTTGAAAAATGGCTGCCCACATATTGCAAAGGATACATTTCAAAAGAATACGCAACTCGTATTTGAGAAATTTAACCTCGATTGTGAAATAAGTTCTTACACTTTATATTAATCACTTTTAATGCTAATTCCTTCTCCATTAATAAGCAATTAGAATAGAGGGACATTTTCTGTCATCAAAGGGAACATTTTCAAATCTATCGGTTTCTATTCATGTATGAGGCGACACCACATCTAATTTTACTTAATGCGGTGAGATGATGAGGTGGTAAAATTATTTTACAATAGATTTTTCATCTTGGAAATGTGACTTAAAAGAGCAATATGTACGTAGCTTATTTTGACCTCTACCACTTATACCAGTGTGTCTATTAACATTATTATCCCATTCATTAATAAAATTACAAAGAACAAAATTCGATGCATGAGAAAATAAAAACTTCTTACTGATTGGAATATGAAATGAAAAATCATTCAAATTACTTAAATGAAATTGTTGCTTAGCAACGAAAACACAATTTTTTTCAAGTACGAATATTCTTGTCACGACCTGCTGCCCACAGAGCTACTCTCTTTTTAACCCTAGATTTGAAGTATTGCAAATACGAGCACAAAATGCAGATATAGATTTCCAATGACGAACTATAGGTGGAACCCAAGCCATTTTGCCAGTCAGTGCCGCATTAGGAGTACATTTTCCCACGCCCAAAAATAATCGCATTGGCCGATTATGAACAGATTCAATACAATATTACTTTTGTTACTATTAACAATCATATTAATTAAATCTCACCAATCTGACAATACAGTCAGTAAAATTTGTAAATCATCGGCATTTTCTCACCACCTTCATTAACACCAAGATTAAAACTCTTAAGATAAGAAAATAGATCATTACTATACAAATTGAACAATAAAGGCGACAAGATACACCCTTATCCCAAACAAGATTGCACATTAAACCAATCTGTCGTATAGGAATTTATCCTAATACAAGTCGAAACAGAGGTACATGTATACAATGACATCACTGTCATCACAGCATTTAAAATCTTACCACAGACCCCAGATTCATACAAACGTTTCCATAGTTTTTGACGATTAATAAAGTAATAAGCCTTTTTAAAATCGATAAAAGCAGTAAAAGTGGACTTTTTCATTTTATTTCTAGTTTGAATAATATTGGTGAGGGATGAAATTTGATCGATGGTACTAGACATTCTACATTCCATGAAGCTATTGACAAAACGTGCTTTTCATGTGCATCCAAGCATTTAGACTCTACATGGTTCGATGGAAGGTTGAATAATTGATTGTCAATATAAAGTTTCTCTCCCACCATTACGGCACGCTTACCATCCCTCCTGACTTTAATCATGTGAGCAATTAATTCCTTGCGTCGTTGTTGTACTTCCGGTGGGTATTGGTCAGAAACGATGTATGGAGTTAACAGTTTTCAGAACATCTTTTACTCGCAATATGGAATCCGTGTCTTTGAATTTTACCACAATAGGGCGAGTTTTATCAGCACAGAAGGGACCAACCGCGGTCTAAACATAGCAATTACGAAATCGCGATTTTTGATAGTGTTTTGTCTAGATGTAAGCTAAGTTGATCGACACAAAGTTATCTGAACGTGACCCATGGGCAATATCAGGAGATTCTTTGGCAGCGATCTATAGAATATATCTGTTTAGTGTTTACGGAGATTATGCATACGCCGATGTACGTATAAATCAAGTTATTATGTTTTTATATCATTAGACATAAAATGAAAACTTTAAAATGCATGCGTTTCATAAACACATTACATATGTTAATTTTGCATCTGTGGCAATGCTTCCCTCATAAGATTATATGATTACTTTATTCCTGTTATTAAGACGTGCAAATCGAACATCAGAGGTGCGTTCAACAATGTGCGAGCACTCGGTGCGACAACGAGCGCTCTCGTTCTAAACGCGGACGCCCGCGCGAGTTCTCGCGAGCGCTCGCGATTCAGCTCGAGAGGTGTTTCGCTTAGATATCAAAGATAGCGGCTAAAAAAAAATTAGATTTTTATCTCAAAGAATTATCCCTAAAAAGTGGGACGCAAACGTGCGTGTTGCTTTTTCCACATAACATATCCACGCAATGCATATAATAGAATTTATTTAGTACAGTAAATTGTATCATAATGATTCAAAAATGATAAAAAAATGTGAAAGATCCCATGTATCAGCAGAAATAATTGTTCCCCACCCGCTATATTTTAATGTGCTGTTTGAAACCATCTTGAATTTTACGTTCAATAGTCTTACAATTCGCGAAGCAGGCGCTCGCTCGAGCGCTCGCATTGAGCGATCGCACCTCAGGCATATACACTTTTTACAGTGTTTATAGTCACGTCATCTACAATAACAAATATTTGAATAAACATTTTTTCGAAAAATTCTCTTTGCAGACACAAAGTTGAATGAGAACAAATACGTGTAGTGCATACTAGGCCAGTAAAGTTAGCACAATATGCACCTTGACGTCAAACAAATTGCAACAAAAGGTTTTATTGTTTTTTTGTCATCTATATATGAGTATTGATTTCAGAAAAAAACCCGGAAAAAAAATTCCGCCGGAAACTGGACTTATGGCCGATAATATGCGAGTAACTATTTTCGGGGAAAAATCCTCAAAAAATATTTTTACTTTAACAAAAAGATTATTTAAGTGGGTTTTATGCAAAAAATGTCATTAATACATGTAAAAGTAAATTTTGAAATAAACAATTTAAGTATAGTTCGTTATATTTCATTATAATACCACATTTACACGTTACAATATTACCCCACCCACTCGTAAATATTGATTGTTGTTAACATATGTATCTGGATTATTTATTAAAGTATTAAATTATTTACATTTGTTTATGATTCTGAAAGAGAAACATAATATATACTTACAATAATGACATCGATTCAAATACAAAGCAAAAAGATAATTGTAATCTACGTTACATAACAACCATGTAGGTAATAACTATTGACAAATGACGTTGTTAAACAGCAACTTCATACAAATATTGAGTTGAATTACATGGCATAATAAGACGCATGGATGATCAAGTTAAGCAAATTTATCATCGTTAACAACATTTTCACTTCAGTAAACTCAGGGTAATTTACTTTACCAGCGATTTATGTAACTTAATTCACTTTTTCAAGCTTCTAAACAACTAGAAACGAGAATTTGAAGAAAATAATTCGCATACAGTAACATTGCTACATAACAATCTTAAATGAAAATTGTATTGTTTATAAGATGGTAACACTTAATGTCAAACAGCAGAACATGGTATGTTACGGACGTAGTTTTAAGAAAACTTAATTTTGATTCAACGGGTATAATACGCATTAAAACATTTGAGTGGAAGCTGAAAAAATCTGCCGATTTTTTTCGGCAAACTAAAGAAAATCGGTCGAGTTTTCGGTGAAAAGGACAAAAAATTATGGGCGATTTCTTGCGCAAAACCGAAAAAAAGGTAACGGCCGATTTTTGGCGAAATCGTTATTTGATAGGATCGCACAATTTTACTCTGTCGTGAAACACGCTAAGAGTAACGGTGCAACGACCCTCAATCAGACGATCAATTATTAAAAGTTTATTCACTTATAATCAACCACACAGACCTCAAATCAATGTAGAATTTAGGTCGGCAATGTTCATCAAAGAAGTTGCATTGACCAACAGTTCAAAGGGACTCGCATCTGATATCAAATTCCCTGTTTGCATTTAATTGATTTTAATGACTTTACTGTAAGTCCTTTGTTTATACCCAAGATTGAAATTAAATTGTATGGCCGATAATGTTACGATATTTTATGGATATTGATGAATATAAACAATACGAAATCACGAAAAAGTTTACTCAAACTGTCTCTACTAGATGCTTATTTAATGTGTTCACCTGACCTTTTATGTTTAAATTAACTGCCAACACGAAATCATTCCAAAGGATTTATCAATTGACACTTGTCAAGTTTGTACATTATAAATCTATAACTTATTTTGTTCGACGATTGTTTTTTACACATCATGCACTGCCCCATGGCAACTAAAATTGAGAAATTGCTCAATTCAAATTCGGTACGTTAAATACGCCGGTTTTATGTTACAAAATTAAACCTGTTATACTTTTTAAGCATCAAATGGTAAACAAGTTGAAATTTGTTTTTGCATCCCGAACAGGTACATACTATGTATTTATTGTGTTCGAGGTAAATAGCTGGTGTCTCTGACCCTGAACGCTCAGCAAAATTAATCTTTGCCAAAATTCATGAAAAAATTTCCACTTTTTGATATTTTTTTATACTGAACAAGGGAAAATAATTAAATGGGGGAAATGATTTTATTGGGATTTATTTTCCGAACAGAAGACGTCGACTATCGGCGACAGTTTGTTAAGAAAAGAAAACCTTGGCCCCCACAAGTGAAAAGAAATGACAGTCTACCACTTAATTCGTACTTGAATATATCTTTGATGTTGTCTAGAGCAGAGTCAGTAACTAAAAAATCGTTGATAAAAAACTTTGGGATCTATATCAATAAATGCAATGTCATCTGATTTACTAGTGTTTTGCGTTGCTAATGTGACTGCTTCATCTTTACATTTAAACAAAATCTGGTTATAAATTTTCCATCCATTTCATTGATGACTTTTTTGCCAAAACATTTTGCTCTGTCAACAGTAACTCAATCGTTACACTGGTTTCTATATTTCTTAAAGTAATTTCTTTGATGAATGTGTTCCTTTGCCTTTGAAAATCTAGAATACAAACACGGTCCTTAGAGTCTCTTTCAATCTTTGCTTTTGAAATTTCCTTGGGTTGGTCATTTGAATCAAATGTGACACCAGTGAACTCTTGCAAGCCTGATTCACTTCATCGGAGCAGACAACAGTTAATGGGCTCTTTGTGATTCCATCATGTCTCTCTTTCGAGTCAACCCCATTCGGTTTTTAAACTTCTCATGAAAACTTGTTTGATTACCAGATCAAGAAATGCCTCCCCAAAATTGACCAGTGCTCAACGTGTAAACTGGAGCAAAAAGCCCAATGTACTTAGATCTTATGAAGTTCTAACATTTTTATTTGTTCGGGACGTCAAATAAGTATAGAGTAATTCAAAATGGTCATACAGAGTATTTAAAATGATCGTCTGCTATGACAGGCACAATAATTACCGAAATACACTTGTTAATTGGTCATACTGAAGCGTATGTATAATAGCTTGTGAGTTTTAAGCGTCTCAGTAGGGATCTGTACGTCAATTATGTTATAGAATGGTATCAACTATTCAGTAACGAACTGTTGTTAGTGTCAGTTTTCAGTAGATATGTTACATCGGCATATGTTATAGAATGGTTTTATAGGAAAAGTTTAAAGAATGTAGTTTTGACTTTGATTCATGGTTGAATAGTGCCTTCATTTATTTTACATACAGATGCAGAAGAATAAATAAGCAAAAAATGATAACTTAAAAGAGTTTTTTAACGGCATATTGAATTGTTCTAAGAATGACCCCTTAACTTGTTGTGATTGAACACAAAATGATAAGTCCTGACCGGTTTACCTGCTGTATTCATAGGTCGATGTTTAAGTGTTTTGAACCGTAGCAATGACATTCTTTCTATCACTGAGCTGTCCTTTGTGTACAAACGTAGTTGGAACCGGAACTCACATTTTACCTTTTAAACCCGAATAAATTCAGTGCCTTCAGCCCTTTGATTTGTTTACATGTACACGTACGAAGATTTTATACAGTTATTATGATCTGCTGCCGCGAAATTAAAGAAGCATTTTTTGTAAAGTTTTTAGATACTGCTGTTATAAATGCTTTCAGTAAGTGAATAATGCCCATATGGACACTAAAGTTTATCCAAATAATTTGTTCATTTTTTACCCCAACACGCTTCCGTAGAAAAATTTTGACGCATTTTGAATGACCTTGACCTTTCTTAGAATGAAATTTGCGTACTTAATTCACACAATTAAACGCAAATTTATGTAAAATATGATTAATTGTAGATGTTTATACAGTTATATTGAAAAAATATCAACCGGTCAACACAAGGAACGCAATATTTGGACACTCGCGAAATCATATTACTATCTTCAGAATATTTGATATTTGATCATGGGTAGTTTTATATTTCACAAAAATATTTAATATATCATATTACATCATATAAAAACTGAAAACAATACCATACCTGTTCTAGAAGCTTGATTTTCTAGCTTTAATCAAAATTCAAATGATTCCCACGCAAAACTTTTGTTTACATTGACACCGGTTATCGATAAATTTCCGAGTATGGTGTACGTTTACAGCCACCTCAAAAAGCTAAATGAACGGGTAATTAAAATCGATTTTTCTCCAAAACCTATTGTTCGATTTTTTTCGGGTTTTTACTGGTTATCTTAATTACGTTAGGCAGTAGATTTACGTAAAAAAAACCTTTTGTTGCAATTTGTTTGACGTCAAGATTTATAATGATCGGACTAAAAAATAAAGACAACAAAAAATAATTGGAGACAGTGCGATAATTGCTGTAAACGTTAGGTTATAATCATATACTCTAAGTCATTAAATACGAGTCATTGTAACTATGACATCAGTCTTGCAATATCAACACTCAATAAATGTTTAAACATTATCTTACCTTTGATTGTAATAGCAGCACTCAGAAGAATGAAGAATATAAAGTAATCCATAATTTCTTAAGAGTAAAACTTTGCCTTTGAACAAATGAATCTTAATTCATGTTATATTTTATTAATTCAGATATACGCACTTACATGTACAACATTTCCTCAGGATACACTGTGTAGTCAAATTTAATTGTATCTGTTTAAATGATTTCCTGTACAAGTATTATAATTATGTTGTTGGACCAAAATGTTTTTATATCTATATTCAATTATCGTCTTCAAGTTAGGAAAGGCTTGGTTGCTTAACACAGGCATTAGTATTTCCCTTGTAGAAGGATGTATGTGACTAAGTATCACTTTAACGGCTCCTGATCTTAAGTGCAGTGTATGATCAAGTTCAGGGAGTACTGCAGACAATTACAGAAGCCCTCTAATGGTGAAATCTAAGACGCACAACATGGTCCCGATCATAAAACACCATATAAAAATATAAGGTATCTTATATGTACTAAGAAATGGTGGTTTTTATACAAGTTCAAATAGAGGCCAGTTTCTTCATTGGTATCGATACATGCATAACTAACGCTTTGCTCTTTCGAGTGACATCATTATCTTTTGCATACTCCGAGTATTAAGGTCATAGTTATACATTGTATACCTTATATGTATATACATGTATAGTGTCTTTGATTCGCGACCGTGCCAGACGCCTGTGGGTGATATATTACCTCTAGTAACAGTGGCATGATCTTGATCTCAGAAACTTAACGCAACAAAGACAAAATTTTACACGCAGATTTTATTCAATATACATCATACCAAAAACTGAAATCCCAAATCTCATTGAACTACCTCAAATACTTAAACAATGCAAAATTAATATGTTATGTTATTTTACTACCAGCCTTTGCAACCATGCTAACTTCAATCATTTTGACATATGAAAAAATACATTGTTCAACACAATACCTTTTGTTCAAAATATTTCATATTTCTTTTTTAACAATTCTTTACGTCAGAAAATTTGAATCACTACTTCGCGTCAATTTTAAACGGGAGATGTAAGACTTTTATTACATGAACCGTGTTGTGAAGCGCAACTGACAGATACATATTTGCGCTTCATATATCGAGGGTTGTCTGCAAGACTGTAGTAAGCCTTAAAGAGCAAGTTACTACAGTCTTGCGAGCAATCCTTGATATGTGTTGTACGGGGGATGATCCAGAAATACCGGACTGCTAATGCAGCGGCAACAAATTTTACTGCACATATTAAAAATATACATGTACATCACAAGAAAGGGCATTTATTTGTATTACATTATACACTGACGTGACAGAAATGTTTCTGTAAAGTTGTCAAGTCATGATATGCACGATCATCATCGACACTTTCTTTTACCACGTCAAATTCAGCACTCTTCATGGTTTCATGATCATAAGGTTTCATACTTTCTTAGCCATTACCTTGTTCTTACTAATGTCGGATTTGATCACTTTAGCGTAGACGGGATCAACAGAGTTATCTGCATTTAAGTCATTGATTTGTGTTTTGTTTGTAGTTCATTTAGACTTCACCACGTGAGAATAGGTATCGAAGTCGCCACTAACGATTGTTTCTTCAACATTGTAGAAAAGATCTCCATCATTTGTGTTACAAACTGACTGACTTGTAACATGCTCCATACCTCTAGAGTTTGGTAAAGTTAAAGTGTTATAAGTATTATCAAGTTCCATGTTGCTTGCTTGTATCATACCTTGACTTGTATGATCGTAAATGCTATCTTGTGTGTTAGATATTTTGTTAGGGTAATTACTGTTAGTATGAGAATATGTATCATCCATGGATGGATGAAATTCGAATAGATGGGAATAAGTATTGTTTGATATGGTGCCCTGTCCAGTATTTAAACCTTTCTTAACGGGTCCTACGTGTGTGCCTTTTAAAGATAGAATATTGTATTCATCATCTTCAGCAACTGAAGCTGCCGCTGCCTCGTCATCTATATCCATATAGTCTCCTTCTGTAGTCGGATCATCAAGTTGGTTTTGATTAGATGCCGCATTTTCATCATCAATGGTGTTATATTCATCTTTGTCATTAGCAGTTTGTTTTGAGTTCTCATGTTTTTGTAACTCCATTTCATTATTATTGTTACTTCTTGACTTTCGTCTCCTTTAAAAGACAGAAAGAACGAATCTGTATGAACGTGTTTAACTGTATTTTATTGTCCGTTTTTTTCTCAACTGTCAATGCTTGAATAATTTCACGGTGATTGATTGCATTGTTTTTGTACTGGCGGCCTAATTTTTATCAAAAATATATTGACTAAAACTTATCATACGGCATAAGAAGCTTTACTCAATCATAATACACACTTTCGGAAACTCATGGGTGTATTACGACAATAATTTTAACAAACGCATTCACCGTGATATTATTCATGTTTTGACAGTTGAGAAAAAAACGGACAATAGCATAGACTGCCGTCACAAAACAGCCCCCCCCCAAAAAAAAATACACACCCCCCCCCACACACACACATATATATATATAGTAAAGGTATGTAACTCCTCATCTCAGAAACCAAGAAAAAAAATGACCGATCTTATTCAACGGGCTCTTGTGGTTTTTTTTCTGGGTCGATTTTCAAAAACTTATTTATCAAACAAATGCTGAATTTGTCGATTACATATAAAAGCTTATTAATGAAAAGCAATTGAAGAAAGTTACGTGACGTAAAACAGGAAAAACATTTCGGTCCAACCCTATCGAACTGACCAAAAACCCGTTTCCTTCCCGAACGTAACACATACACGTGTTGATGTGCACGTGAAATTCCGATAAAAATGAACTAAAACAGAGAAAATAATATTTAAAATCACTAGCCTCTCTCACAGTCGTCTAAGACAAATCATTTGATCACTATCATAAAATTTCCTTGACTTGTGAGTTTTTTTCGTTGGCCTCCATTTTGAGAAAGAAGTCTAGGCTAAAACCGAACTCATACCGTTTTACGGTTCATACAACTCAACCCGAGGACAACTATCAGATAATACCTCATGTATAACATAGCAACCATCAGATTAATGTCATTACGAATGTAAAAAAAAACACGAGACAAACAAGGAACAATATCTAAACAATCAAATAGTGAAGGGGTGTCCAGACTCATAAAAATGTGGGATTGGCCAGTTAAGAGTTAATCTGTGCTGTTATGGATGCAACGAAAACGGCCAAAAATGCACCAGAATGCAAGATTTAAGACCTTTATTTTTTAAAATTTTTCGAGAGAGGCCCCTGTTTTCCCACAAACGGGAAGGACACTTCTCCATTACCTACCCCAATTGGGGTCAACCAGCCCCCAGACATTCATATTCTGTATCCGCCCTGATTATGGTTGGATGGATGATGTAATGCATAGAACTGACACTGGTGGATGTTGCGGCGGGATCCTGGGACGAGAATCCGATTTTTCGCAGTGCAATCATGAATCTTTTAAAGGCATTTAATCAGATTTCCCACCGGCCAGTTGCTACCTTTCTATTATTTATCCAATCAGTATCGTGAAAATTTATACTACATGTATCATGCCTCCACATCTTGCTTACGCACATGCTAGTAGATAATAGAAAAACAAAGCTTTTTACATAAACCACTTACCTGAAGTATCCAAAACTTTGTAATATTGTAATCCAGAATTAGGCCGGTATTCCATTCATCCGGTTAGCATGAAAACAATAGATACTTTAATGTATGTCTAGTCATACGTTATGGTATAATAATTCAATAGTTGAATTTTGTTATTACAACGGAATTGTCATAAGAATGCTTACAAAAACTTCACACACTTAAATTAACATTGTTTTGCAATTTAGATTATTTATGTTAGGTGTACTTGTCAAGTCAAGAATGTTAAGGGTCAGCAATTATCTGCAACGTGTTCTGTTCTGCAACGCCCAGTCTTTGATGTCCGTGTCCCTGCTACTCCTTAAGAGACTGGTCTCACAGAGTATGGCATTTTCTAATTGCTTCAATGAGTTTTTCTGCTGCATATTGCATTGACAAAAAACCTTTGGTGGCTTCTCGTCCGTGAAAGCCTTGCGTGAACGTAAAAATCACTACATGTAGCGATCGGTTTCACGCTTGCGTTACACGGTCACATATCGTAAATTCGCGTTTCACGCTCACGTCGCGCTCACGCCAATATGGAATACATACATTAGAAAATCGTTTGTTTGATTTTTCACGTTCGCGCTTCACGTTCATGTTACACGTTTCCGTATGAATGGAATACCGGCCTTACACTTTGAATTAAAATTTTACTTTATAACTCTTATAGTTTGGCACCTCAAAGACACAGCTCACACAAGAAGTAACTTACGTTTTCCACGTGCGTAAATCTCCTACTCATTCTACAGTCTTATTCTTATTTTATGTATTGTCCAAAATTTGAAACAGAAAACACTGATTGGGATGAACTAGTGTGGGATAAGTTATAACGCAAAACACATTATTGATTGATTAATAAGAGGCATTTATTAAAATGTCATAAACATAGCAGAACACATGGATAAATATATACATAAGTTTTAACTTAGAACATATTTGGTCGGCAAGAATCCGCCAAAAGGAAAACGCCGCCAGAGGAATAAGTGTATATACATTTATAGGAAACATGTATACGCGATTTCAAGTTCGAGTGTTACCTTTTATATTTATATGTATGCACCTTAAATATATTTATAATTGTGTGTAATTTGAAAAATAAAAAGGTTGATCTGTTTTTAGTTACCTCTACAGGAATTCGATAAACTTCATTCTTCATAGAATATACTAACATTATAATCAAATGGCCTTAACGGGTGGATTTCATTTATCATTGATTTCATATATAGATGTTATTTATCATTCAGAGTGCATTTTTCAATTTGTTCTGTGTGAACATGAATATAATACGAAAAATAAAATTATGTAAAACATAATGGTATTTCTTAATATTTTTAACCATCACCTTTTTGTATCCGGGTTATACTGTATGGATTCTAAAAATGTCCAAAAATTGATTTTAATATTAAACATAAACAACAACTAAACCACTAATTATAGGTTTATTATGCACGATTTAATATTTTATTATACGAAACAAAATCACTTAAACAATTGCAACATATTGTCATATATTTTTGGAAATCCCGAATGAAAACCCTGAGTAAACGTTTCGATTATTTAATCGATGGTTGATCGAAAAGGGTAGTCCGATTATTTCCGATGATCGATTATGATTTTTGTCTGATTTTGAAACCCTAGTTCTAATGTATCAACTTCCCACAAATAAACAACATTCGTAGTAATGAAAGACAAGAACTAACCTTTGTTTTTAAATTTCAAAGAGCCAAAACAAATGTCCATTTTCTTAGTTACTGTACTTTGTGCACTGAGTATATACAAATGTATGAATTTATTGTTGTTGTTGGGTTTAAAGCTGTAGCAACACGTTGTTTGGGTCAACTCACAACAGACAGTCAACCTACTCAATGATCATGGAAAGGCCAAAATTCTGGATTCAGCTGTTAAACCATTTTCTAGATGCATACCCAGTCAGTGACTGATAACTTCCCAATATGATTCAGAATCAGTGGTACAATGGAGAATGGCTTTAGAAATTATCTTATGACTAAACTTCATGAAAGTAGGCCCCTCCCAGAAATCCCTGGATCAGTAGCCTTTGTGCTACAGACTCAAACTCCCCGCAGCGGTTATCTCCCTTTATCAAATCAATAAAGTAGCAACGCGTGACGTAACCGCTGTGAGGAGTTTGCTACAGACTAAGTTAGCAAGGCAGCTATAAGTTGAGCTTTAATTAAGTTGTGGAGCTAGCAGATATTGATGAAATTGTCAAATAACTGTAGCAGATAACATTACAGAGCGGCGAAACAGGGGAAGATAACCGACTGCGATTTGCGACTTGACATAGTCATTTTATATGCTTATGTCATTTTAGACTTTCGTCAGAAAATCAGAGTTAGTGCATATTTTTGAATTGTTTAATAATTATAAACTATTTTTAAAATTAATTCTTTTGAACTTTATTGAAACTTGATTGTTCTGTGTGTGTAAATTGAAAACAATTGAAATTTTCAATGAAGCATTAAGGGGTCACAAAATGTTCATTAAAGGATATTTAGTAAATGTATAACAGAAACGCAGCATTAAATTTCATGAATGCATATCCTGATACTCAATGTTTTCAGATATTATTTGTTTCTCAATTTAAGTTACACTGGACAGACTTTATTTATTATTGCGTTGTAATCTATTACCCCCCCCCCCCCCGAAAAAAAATCCAAAATAAACCCGTCCATGAGTGTAAGTTTTAGCTGTAAGCCATTTTTAAGTTGCATGAGGCAAATTTGCAAATTTTTCTCTGTGCATAACGTAGATGTAATAGTTATATGTACATTTATAATTAATATGTTGAGTTATTCAGCAAACAGTGTATAATGTGTTTGTGGTTCGAAAGTTTGGACACCCCCTCCCCTCTAGAAAAAATCCTGGATCCGCCCTTGCTGTGTATCTCAAGCTTATATTTTTCATATTCATAAATAATACTGTTCTCTATCTCATATCGTTGTGTTGTTGTTGTTTTTTTCTCCAAAAACTGTACATACCGAAGGCTGATCAAACAGTTGTAATCTTTTTCATTTATGATAATTACTACTGCTAAATCTAAAAGCAATTTATAATAGCTATGAAAATAAGATTACAAAAAAGAATTAAATAATTGCATTTTATAGTCTAAGTTTCATGCTTACGCACGTTCACCGACTTTACAGCTATTACCCCTGGTCATTGGGCTACTGGTATCTATCTATCAATCTCCCTGGGGAGTCTTTTACTCCGCTTATTAGTGCAGCCGACAATTTGGCGCAACGGAATTATACCACCCTCGCAGGTACCCATTTACACCTGGGTGAAGTGAAGCAATTCTAGTGGGATTCGAACCCAGGACCTCTCGATCCCTAAGCGGGCGTCCTACCACTGGACTACTGCTCCTACACTTCTCAATTCTCATTTTTTTTTACAATTTTGAATAATCTATAGCATGTTAATGATGATTTTGATTTTTCTAAACATGTTCAACATGATGTTGATATTTTAATTGAAGTACAATACATTTATATTGAGATTATAGACAGGATACTAGTATATGAAAGAATTAGGTTGACATTACTGCCAATCATTACTTTTATTGAATGAGGAAGTAAGACTCTTCTTCAAGTAATAATTATACAAGTCCATTGATCAGTCAGTTACAAGAATGAAATAACAAGTTTACATATTGACAAAAACAAAAGTGGTTATAAAAACATTCTGCACAAACCTACATGTATGTCAGGCCTTCTAAAAAGCTCTTAGTCTTCAGTTTTGATTTGTATCTACTTCAATGACTGATTAAACGTGAGGCTAATGTACACCAAGTATGACCAAACCAAATCTTGAACTATTTATGGTTTTTAAAGTTTTTGAGCCTTCAATACAGTCTTGCTTCAGTTCATTTCAGCACTTAGATTATATTAAGAGAATGGACAACAAAAACAGACCATCTCTGTTAAATAGTGAGCTATTTTCCATATTCAAATGATATGTGTTTAGACGTCAATGGAATGTTGTCTATGTATAGCATGACAGTTCCATAAATATAATACAATAAGTCAGTTATAGCTTAATACACGTTATGCATTGTTTAACTAATTGTCTTTTCCTTTTTAATTGTTAATATCAAAATCAGCTAAATGTGAATAATCGTCCAAATCAATGTTTGCTTGTTTTAACACAGGTTCCTCAACACTATTGTACAAATCCACATCGTCTTTTCTATGAACTGCGTGATCAGCTGCAGAAGTTTGTTCCATACCTTTAGTGTTTGGTAAAGTTAAAGTGTTATAAGTATTATCAAGTTCCATTTTGCTTGCTTGTATCATACATTGACTTGTATGGTCGTAAATGTTATCTTGAGTGTTAGATATCTTGTTAGGGTAACTACTGTTAGTATGAGAATATGTATCATCAGTGGATGGATATAATTCATGAATATGGGAATAAGTATTGTTAGATATGGTGCCCTGTCCAGTATTTAAACCTTTCTTAACGGGTCCTATGTGTGAGCCCTTTAAAGATAGAATATTGTATTCATCATCTTCAGCAACTGAAGCTGCCGCTGCCTTGTCATCTACATCCATATAGTCTCCTTCTGTAGTAGGATCATCAAGTTGGTTTTGATTAGATATCGCATTTTCATCACCAATGGTGTTATATTCTTCTTCGTCATTAGCAGTTTGTTTTGAGCTTTCATGTTTTTGTAACTCCATTTCATTATTATTGTTACCTCTTGACTTTTTTCTCCTTTAAAAGATAGAACGAAAGACTCTGTATGGATGATTTTAACTGTTCTTTAAGAATAACTACACATACAAATGGATTATATGTGTAAGTTAAGGTTCGCTTTAAAGACCACCTTTACTATTCCGAAATCATGCAACTTTCAACGCGTTTAAAGTCTTAGGAATATGGTCCCAATACTATTACCGTTTGCAATGAAGACAATCGATTTTGGTGCTATATAAGCGCAACTTCACCGTTTTATAGTTAGGAACTTTGAAAACTTGGCTTTTTGAATTATGTTAACTTTCTGTGTCTTATGTTTTACTCTCATGTAGTAAAATCAGCCACATGAAGCTCAATGAACACGTTTTAAATACATAGTTCTGCAGTTACAACATACCATGAAAAATAATGATGAAACAAGAAAAACCTTAACTTTAGGTAAATTAAGATATTTCTAAATTTTTCAAATAAAGTCAGAATTACATGCCGTGTGTCAGACAACAATAGATTCATATTGTCATCAGATCGAGCACCTGAATAAGGACAGGAAACTCATTAAACATAACAAACTCTGTTTTTATTAATTGTATTTTTGTCCTAATAAACAATTACATCAAATTGCAATTTTCATGACTCATTTTCTTTACCAATTATCACTTACCCTTCCACAAGGAGTTGACAACGTTTCCCTTCTGTAGAGAAAATTTATATTAAGTATTGAACCCATATCATTTCGAAATCATTAGCTTTAGCACTGTGCTACAGTAACATTGATTTGCACTTGGATTGAGTCTGTTATAATTCCAAGGGTATTATTATGACAATTTTGATTTCATTAATCATGTTGAATGAGGTTACCATGCATTCGCTAATGATTTCGAAGAAGACTATATATTACTTAGTTTTTCAGATATATAATGCTATATGTAAAACAGCGGGTAGAAAGACTCTCTGAAGAAAACCATATTCAAAAGTGGTACCAAGAATTATAAGAAATTGATGGCAATGGGCAAAGGCCTAACACAATAGATCACCATAAGTTTTTGCTCAGTTTAGGAAAAAAGATAGGATAGCTTACCTGTAGTATATAACACCAATAATAAATGCAATTATAACAAGCACCACACAAGGTATTATAATATACATGGAATTAATACCAAATCCACTGTCTACTGATCTACCGTCTTCGTCTAAACCTATAAAATACCATGTACATTTGTAAAAAAATATTTTAATATGTGCAACGTTTTGTATTAAAGTATTTTATCCATGGAGCGTTTTTTGCAGAAAGAAATTATACACAGTAAAACAGGAAAAAGATTACAGAAAAAGGTGTAACTTAAACAATGAAGTAGTACTGGTGGGACGGTGAAATTGATATTGTAAAAAAGCTATTCATGACACTACACTCCTTGAAACACTTTTTAAAAAATACAAAGTGTGCGTTTCTTAGAGGAGTGCGAGGATTTTTAAAAGTATATGACAATCTTACGACCCTAAACCTAACCGCTAACAGATTAAAGTCTGAAACAGTCTATTTAAAAATATTTTTCAATAATTTTAATGATACCACCAAAGCAATTTTTGTTTAAGAAGAATTTGTTTGAATCTTTTGAATCTTTTTTTTTTTTTGGGGGGGGGGGGGGCTTTTCCTTATTTTTAAACGTCGTATTCAACACATATTTAGGTAATATAAACGACGACCAGCTCTTCCTACTATAGGTTTACTGGACACTTTTTCTAGGTCGACAACTCATGTAAAGGGAATGACCTACCGCGACCGGGTTCGAACCCACGATCTCCGGATTCGAAGTCAGACATGCTAACCACTTGGCATTTCCCGTGCTTGTTGTTGTTTTAAGCTTTCTACATTAGTTAAGGCATTAAGAACTATTTAAGGCGCAGTAGGTTATGTTGTTCCCGCACCAAGTGTTATTGGTGATGATACTGTTGTTTATAGACCGTAAAATAACTTCATTCTTTAAAAATTATTAGTACCTTGTTAAATAGTTATTATGTTTATTACTCTGATCTGCAACACCTTAAGCATTAAAATTATACACCAGTAGTCCATACAACTATCGATCATTTTTGTTAGAAGTCACTCATTTGAAAAATTACTTGAGACCATTCCGGAAAAGCAATCAAGTTTGACGAAAACAGATGAGATACGGTCACACTTTGCTAGGAACTTGTTTGGAATGTTTACAACCTACAGTTTCGTAAAAATGAATGTTCAACTAGAATGTATAAGTTGATAATAATGACAAATCAATTACAATGTATGTACAGATATAATACAAGAAAGTGCCATTGTAATCAACTTTAAAGCTTAGTGCGAGAAAGCATAATTGCAATCAATTTTTAAGCTTTATACAAGCAAGTGCCATTGTAATCAATTTTTAAAGCTTTATACAAGCAAGTGCCATTGCAATCAATTTTTAAAGCTTTATACAAGCAAGTGCCATTGCAATCAATTTTTAAAGCGTTATAAAAGCAATTACCATTGCAAATCAATTTTTAAAGCTTTATACAAGTAAGTACCATTGCAAATCAATATTTAAAGCTTTATACAAGTAATTACCATTGCAAATCAATTTTTAAAGCTTTATACAAGCAAGTGCCATTGCAATCAATTTTTAAAGCTTTATACAAGTAAGTGCCATTGCAAATCAATATTTAAAGCTTTATACAAGTAAGTACCATTGCAATCAATTTTTCAAGCTTTATACAAGTAAGTACCATTGCAAATCAATATTTAAAGCTTTATACAAGTAAGTACCATTGCAAATTAATTTTTAAAGCTTTATACATGCAAGGGCCATTGCAAATCAATATTTAAAGCTTTATACAAGTAAGTACCATTGCAAATCAATTTTTCAGGCTTTATACAAGTAAGTACCATTGCAAATCAATTTTTAAAGCTTTATACAAGTAAGTACCATTGCAAATCAATATTTAAAGCTTTATACAAGTAAGTACCATTGCAAATCAATATTTAAAGCTTTATACAAGTAAGTACCATTGCAAATCAATTTTTAAAGCTTTATACAAGCAAGTGCCATTGCAATCAATTTTTAAAGCTTTATACAAGTAAGTACCATTGCAAATCAACTTTTAAAGCTTTATACAAGCAAGTGCCATTGCAATCAATTTTTAAAGCTTTATGCAAAAAAGTGCCATTGCAATCAATTTTTAAAGCTTTATGCAAGAAAGAACCATTGTAGTCAATTTTTTAAATTTTACTGTTCTATATACACTTGTTTTTCATAATTTCTGAATATCAATTATTCTGAAATGAAATAAATTAATTATAAAACAAATGTTTAGATAACAGTAACTGTAATTTTCATTCTTTAAAATGCATTATTAATCAAGCATAAATACTTACTCCATGTATCATACAATGATAATCTCCATCGTCCACCACATATTTTTCCAGGATTGCTCCGACATGGAGATTTACATTTGTCGCTTGTTTTATTGTTTAAAATTTCGTTTCCACAGAAACAGAATTTACCATACTGTGAAATAGGAAACAATTGTAAATATACAGGAGCTTTGCTTATACGAAAACGAGCTAAAACCATAGCCCAAACTGACAATTACCTCAAATTACTAAATATAATGCATTATTATGATTTTTAAATGGATAAAGTGCAATGCACTTATCATATTGCATACTAAGGGACACGTTATTGATGTAGTAAAATATTGCAGTTATATTAATCTGCACTTACCACAGGAGCTGTGAAGACTTTCAGTCTACGTCAGACTACGATTAAACATGTTACCATGTTGAGTGTCTAGAGCCAAGAGAGTGAGGAGAGCGTTCTGTGGGCGGGAAATAGACAGAGCTCGCTTCTGATTGGTGGTGCAGCTCACGTGACAAGGTTCTGCCCTCTGATTGGCTGGTTGCACCGCTGGTTGCCGCTAGGCGAGCACCTGCACTATTTAGGTTTTCACTACGCCATTGTAGTAAAATATTGCAGTTATATTAATCTGCACTTACCACAGGAGCTGTGAAGACTTTCAGTCTACGTCAGACTACGATTAAACGTGTTACCATGTTGAGTGTCTAGAGCCAAGAGAGTGAGGAGAGCGTTCTGTGGGCGGGAAATAGACAGAGCTCGCTTCTGATTGGTGGTGCAGCTCACGTGACAAGGTTCTGCCCTCTGATTGGCTGGCTGCACCGCTGGTTGCCGCTAGGCGAGCACCTGCACTATTTAGGTTTTCACTACACTCTTCCCCGTCCTAAATGGTTGGAGGATTTCCCTACCCCAATTAAATTTAGAAAAAGCCAAATTAAACACCCAAAATTTAATCCAAAAAGATAACAGGATAAATTTAGAAAGAGCCAAACTTAATACCCAAATTTAAGTCAAAATATTATAACACAGAGGCTTCATGGCATAGTACATACTTTGCTAATGAGAACACTCGAGAAAAGGAAATCATATTTTCAGCATACAAGTTAATTACCAAAATAATCAAA
Organism: Mactra quadrangularis; assembly: GCA_025267735.1. Lineage (NCBI taxonomy): Eukaryota > Metazoa > Mollusca > Bivalvia > Venerida > Mactridae > Mactra > Mactra quadrangularis. The sequence continues at coordinate 29,603,574 of CM046309.1, read as the reverse complement.
GAATTTCAAATGCATTAAGTGTCTTGACATAATTTACAAGTGTAACTCTCAATACCCAAGGAGTTGGTAGCAATTATGTTTATGCAAACACCCTGGTACCACTGGGATCAATTGTCACATTGCATTATGAATTCTCCCTGGTATGGTTTCCTACAAACACAGTAAATGACAGAATCATGTGATTCTATGGGCTGTGGAACAAGGTGTTCAAGCCTTTTTGTGCCATCCATGTATCTTTGGAGCCAACAGGGAGTGACCTGTCAAGACATCATGGTGGGCTGTGAATATGGAATTTTTAAACTTAATTTCTTTTAAAGTGTTGGAGACATTTCAAGCCTCACCCTTTCCAAATAGGAGATAGTTTTACTTGTTATTTTAGGTATGCTGGAGTTGAGAATATAAACCAGTCACCTAGAGTGTATGGTTTCTCCAGGGCTCCCAGATCTTGATCCCTTCTCATATGATCATGACTACAACTCAGAGTTTCCCCAACAGTCTTATGGTTAAGCTTAATTTTTCCCTCCAACCTGGCTTAATTCCACTCCAGTGTTCCGCCCTCCCCAGCTTGGACTCGGATAAGAGAATAAACCAAGTCAGCAGGTTAGAATACCTCTTTTCCCAGCATTAATTTGTTGAGAGTGAATCCGGTCATCCAATTAACACATGAACAGATGGCTCCCGCTGTCTGGGGTTGGTAGATATCCTAAGTAGTAGGAGATTTGTGGACGAAACACCTCCAAGAGTCCAATAAGGTCCTAATTAATCTTTCTACTTGACCTTATGAATTTTTAAATTTAGAAAACCCAAATATAAAAATACTGAAAAACCTATCCCACTAGAATTCATGCAACCTGGTAGCATTCTCTTCAGATAGATGGATAAACTCCTCTAACTTAATGCCTTTTATATCAGCTGAGAACTTACCAACATCTCCCAAGTCAAGAATAAAGGATGATTACAACCTAAATCCGATCTGGGAGACAGGTACGGTGCATCAGTTTCCAGCAGGATTCAATCATTAATTTTCAACTTAAAATTTATATAATTTGGTTTTTAGTCCCCCAACATCACTAATAATGTGACCAATTTTATTTGTTATTTAGTTACTTTTTCCAAAATGTTGTTTTGCGTGTAGGGGGTTTTTGAATGTTTGGTCATTTGATCCTTTCGTGGTCAGGGCTTGATTGGCAGGAACTAGGCACGAATCTTCATTTTCATGAAGGACAAGGTCATATCCCTCCCAACAGCTTTGACCGATTCAGACTGACAACCAAAGATACCTTCTTGATTTAGTTGGAACCACCTATTTCCTCTTAGGCTGACTGGACCGAATTTGGATGAGTGGGCCCGGTAATAATGTGGTGTTCGGCCTCCCTGTCAAAGCAACCTTGGCATAAACGCTTGATATTTTATTGCGTCATGCATTCTTGAGGGAGTGCCCTATAAGCCAGGTCCTCAATCCTATCTGCCCAATCATCTAAACTTTCATCAGGATTTTGTTTTTCCATCTGAAATTCAGCCATAAGGGTTTCCACTAAATCTTTCCTACCATTTCTATTAGTTTTGGTGTAAATTAGGATCGGTGACCGTTTTCCTTGGTGTAGCAGTGATGCCAGACTCCGAAGGACTAGCCCTGGTATCAATGCCCTAGGCTAGCTTTAACTTCTGGATATAGGCATCACTTCCTATATCACCTCTATCTAGATTCACCTCCTGAATAACACCAAAATCTAATAAATCCATTATTTGAGGCATTACCCTGAACTGTTTAATTTCAGTTATATTATCCCGGGTAAATGGAAGGTGTTACATAAAATTAATTATATTTTCAGCAATTCTGGGGCCCACACTAAGAATATTCTGAAGTTCTTTACTACTTGCCTCATTAATTTTGATTAATTTGTTGGGGCCATTCCGAAAATTTAATTCCAAAATTTGAATAAATATAAATTAATATTAAAGTGAACTGCTGTTAAGATTTAATATCCCTGTCCTATTCCAAGTTAAAATAGCTGTTATTTATGAAACGTGACCAGTCCCCGGATAAAGAATCAAGGCCAAGAATTGACAGGAAGTATATTGACGAAACGTAAACAAGTCCCAGATCACTGAACAGAGTGAAACGTGGGGTGTCTAGATCACTAAGCAATGTCCAAACCAAAACCAGATCACAAAAAATGAGCAAAATGATTACTTCTAGATCGCTTTGCGAAACAGTAGAAGCGTACCACAATGCCAATTCAAGCGAAACGTGGTCAAATCTGGATTGCAATGAGTGAAACGTAAACAGTACCCAGATCACCCAATAAAGCAAAACGTGGGATGTCTAGATCACTAAGCAGTGTCCAAACCAAAACCAGATCACAAAAAACGAGCAAAATGATTACTTCTAGATCGCAATGCGAAACAGTAGAAGCGTACCAAAATGCCGATTCGAGCGAAACGTGGCCAAGTCCGGACTGCAACCAGTGAAACGTAAACAATACCCAGATCACCTTATACAGCAAAACGTGGGGAGTCTAGATCACAAATCTACGCCCAGACCCAAACCAGATCACAAAAAATGAGCAAAATGGTTACTTCCAGATCGCTATGCGAAACAGTAGAAGCGTACCAAAATGCCGATTCAAGCGAAACGTGGTCAAGTCTGAACTGCAAAATGCGAAACGTAAACTTATTCCCAGATTACAGTACCAAATGAAACGTGGGCAGTCTAGATCATCAACTATCCCTATTCAAACCCTATGACACAGTGAACTTACACCTGGGTCCAACCAGATCACTTAACAGCCACAACTATATATATATATAATAATATTAATGACAAGACAATAAATGCTGTCCAAATTGTGTGGACAGACACCCAAAACTAAGTGATATCTATGTGGTGGTTGTAAACATATTATGATAATACAACCCACTGTAGTCACCTTGTATGGGCCAGCAAGTCCTGTCAAACTGACAAGTTCATTTTATTTTTGAATTATTAATATTTAGATAAGTATTACTATTATTTTATAGGTCCTATTTCCTCCCCTTCCCAATTTCGTCACAAATTTTATTTTTGTTGATATTTTAACAGGTGTTCTTATTCGACGGAAAATGAATCTATGCATAGAATTAAGTTCTAAAACGCAATTGCAAATATTATAAATCTATTCCTGCTGTTTTTACAATTTTTCAATATAACATGGAGTGACGAAATAAGGACACCGGAGTATATTAGCCTAAAGAATCGAAAAATAAGCGGACAATTTTCTCATTTTATTTATTTTTCGAACGGAAGTGACGTTTGGTCACGGCTAAACACCACGCATCTCACGGGATTTTTCACCGCCAAAATGCACATTGTGTTTCTTAGCCAACCTTCCAATTCAGTCCAAAAGTAAATACAAAAGGCCTAAAAGTGTTAAAAGGGGACGAGTGCGCAATTCTAAAATCACCAAACCAAATACGAATTCGTCGAGGAGTAAATTTTCACCCCCGAAAATTCGGCATGGTGAAACCAAATCTAAATCGCGCATACGTCGCTCTCGGCGATTTAATAATAGCCTTCACACGCAGGTGCGAAAAGTCGCAGCGCCATTGTAGTAAAATATTGCAGTTATATTAATCTGCACTTACCACAGGAGCTGTGAAGACTTTCAGTCTACGTCAGACTACGATTAAACGTGTTACCATGTTGAGTGTCTAGAGCCAAGAGAGTGAGGAGAGCGTTCTGTGGGCGGGAAATAGACAGAGCTCGCTTCTGATTGGTGGTGCAGCTCACGTGACAAGGTTCTGCCCTCTGATTGGCTGGCTGCACCGCTGGTTGCCGCTAGGCGAGCACCTGCACTATTTAGGTTTTCATTACATTGAGAGTATTTAGAGTATTTGTCTGATTAAAAGATATGGTTCCAGTGATACAGTATAACCTCTGCAAAGCGGCTCTCTACAGAACAATTTCTCTGCACAATATCAGCTAGTGATATTTCCCTTAGGCGTAATTTAAATGGAATTTAACTTCTGCAGAGCAACAACCTCTAAAGAGAAACCAATTGAGTCTCTCCGAGTGGATGTTGTTAAAGAGAGGATCTGTTGTATACATGTATGCTATGAACATTAAGAAACTCAAGAAAACACCTGAACTCAATTCTGTTGATTTCTTGACGTTTTGTAGGATTTTATCAATTGGTTGATTTTTTCATACATACTTATTTAATGTATATTATATTTATACGTACCTCTGTACCAGCATATCTAAACTTCTTCTTGATACATAAATCAGAACATATGTCAGGTCCGTTTTTATATAGTGTATTCCTTTCACCATCAATAATGACTCTGTTTGTTTCATTGTCCTTAAAACACCCTAGATATCCTTTGTACTCATTTCCTGCACAATAAATGAATATACAAGGGTAAAAGTCATGAATTGATATTTTGTTAAGGCATCTTTAATGACATAACTGGTATCGTCCTGCAGTGTGCCAGCTTGTCATGTTATAGGCGTTAGGCGACAAAAATATTCATGCAACGAATAATAAGACAAATCAAAGCATTATAAATCTTATTATTTAATAAAATTTCAAAACTACTACTAGTATACGCAAACGCGCGAAGTTTGTATTACGTTATTCACTCGACTGCGATTCTTTCCCGGTGCAAGCGTGGAATACAGAAGTGAAACCATTGTATGGCTTTTTGCAAATCAAATCGCATAACAGAGGAAGAAACATTGGCGATTAATGTTTTAACAAATGCTATATAACTATTTACTTACATAGGATTTTTTTTTTTTTACTTTGAGTTGACGTCAGTTATTAACCTTTTTTACATATTCTGTGCACTACGGCCTACATATCTAACGACTTCATGGACACTTTTCAATACTTGCCTACTGTTCCATAAGGAACCGACAACTTCTTATAAGAACAAACTTCGATATCAATTAGAGGTGAAACGATTAATCGCGGTTCACAAAGAATCGCGATTTTTAACGCTCGATTCGGTTCGGTTCGATTCGATTCGGAAGAGGCAGTTTCGATTCGATTCTTTTTTTTAAATACTGTCTTTTTCAGTAGTTTTGTGAGTTGAATGAATCGCCCCTTTTAGGTTAAAATAAGCATTTTTATGGTAAACTAAAATAGTGTACCCTTATTGACCGACTGTTGTTAATCCAGATAAGAGTTGTAAAGAGTGAGACTTTCCGCTGCAATTAAACATGTTAATTACGCGTACATGTCAATTAGACCTTATTGTCGGTCACACGCTGGGAGATTAACTCGCTGAAAGAAAATCGATAATGGAGTCGTCGAATTAATTAACACGCTTGATATTATTCATATATACCTGAGACTGGTACCTAGAGAGAATATAGTGATAAAGGGGCCACCAAGATATAACCAGTCGATTTAGTTTTACACGATCGGCAATATTGGCGGATTTTTTTTTAAACAAATTTAACTTTTCACATCGTCGTTCCCTGAAAAATGATTTGTTAAATCAAGAAGAAAACATTGAAAACAATTAGTTTTTTAATCACAAAAGATGGTTCATATGAAATTGCTATCTAGCGTGGGTCGCGAAAATGAATGACATAACGCCGAAATGGTTGAAGCGATTTCGTTCCCTATGATACAAAATCAAATCAAGCATGATAAAGTAATTTAGAGATAAATTTGTTTTTCTTAACTATTAAAATCGGGCAAAACGTGGTTGGTTAGATTTTATTCACTATAGATTGGAAATATAGATTTTATTTTGAAATAAACATTAGTGTAAGAAAGTTATAAATATAGATCTAAAGTTGATAAAAATTAATTTAACGTTTATGATGTGATGAGAATTATTTTAAATCATGCCAGAGCCAAAAGAAAATATTTTGAAACAAACTTAATTAAGCTGGTCATAGTGATTTTCATTTGCTGAATGCTTGCAATTTTTATTGTCTAAGCGTAACCTTAACTAGTCATTAATTATGGCATTGATGCATTGATGAATAATTTTATTTGAAAATGACTTGAGTCATATACAGTTTGTACGTACATGTAGTTAAGGAGAAATAAACAATTTGTCTATGGGCATTACTTTTCATTAAAAAGTTGGAAATAATACGATTTGTCATTAATATATGCTAAAATGCACTAAAATATTTTTAACTATTCAAGCTCTAATACCTGTAAAATGGGTATTATTAAAGAATTAGAATTAGAATTTTTCGTCTTCCGGGAGGGAGGTCCCTCAGATAAAAATGCAGTGTTCTTAGATATTGCTATGTCCTATATAATTCCAGTAGAAAATCGAATTGAATCGAAAAATTGAATCGTTTGATGAAAAATCGAAATCGAATCGAATCGAAAATTTTTGAATCGTTTCACCTCTAATATCAATGTAACATAGCGAATTTTTATAAAAGAGCTTAACCTGCAGTGGCTAGGAATGGAATGGATACTGGGACGACTCACGGTTTCGATATCCTATACGGTCGCGGTACACTTATTTAGTAAAATAATATATTTAAAATAGATTAAAATAAGTTGATAAACAATATGACTCTAGATAAATACACACGTACTATATTAATTCTAACTTTGCAATAAGCGTTAAATATACGAGTAGAAGAAAAACATATAAGCTCGTTTAGGATAACTTGAGACAAAATACAACGATACCATTTTTATACACTGGTGGATTTTAGTTTAGTACACGTAATTATCGACTATTATCAGTGTGTTTTTGATGTATTAAATTTAGCACGAGAACACACGTTCCACGCATTAAGACATGTTTAATACTCTCATTACACAAAATCAGCTGACCTCCCTGTTTTTTGTATTACCTGAGTCCCAAATATGTAAACAAACTGAGTCGTTTGTCTCAAGTTATCCTAAACGAGTTATACCCATAAGTATAGATAGTAGTCACGTGATCGTCAGAATGAAAACAAACACTTGTTTCAAGTCATGTTCATAAATAATTTGCGAAGAAGATTCAGAAAAAACAATTAAGACTCAAAGGTTCGACTTGGCATTTTCGGACAAAGAATTGAGACGGTTATTTTATATGCCAATAGAATCGTTTCTGGTTTAGCTACTGCAAGAACGTGAAAAAAGATGAGTTTTTACATTCTGAAGATAACGTGGCTATAAAGGCCTACTCTAATGAAGTAAAAAAGGAAAAATTTTGCTATAGAGAAAAAATGTTAAAAATAAATCATAGATAGTATGTTAATTCCTGCTAACATTAGTAAATGTACTCTTTGTCATCAGACATGAGTCATGGTAACTATGGCAACTGTTCTTATAAATTATAAACACTCGATCAATGTTTAAAAATTATCTTACCTTTAATTGTAATAGGAATAGCCAGAAAAATGAAAAATAACACGTTATCCATATTTTCTTTAGAGTAAAACTTCGCCTTGAATAAACGAAACTAAAATCATATCAAACGTACTTTGTATATACATGTTTAATGACTTCCGATGAGTTGACAGGGATACAAATTTTACATTTCAAATTCATAAGTAGTTGGTTTCCTGTTATATCTGTAAACAAGGAAAATTATGCTTTTCTTGTACCAGAAAGTTTTAACTGTTGAACAAGTACAATTGTACTTTCCTTATTATATACATGTATTCTGATAGAAGATAGAACTCCAACATCTCCTACTTTAAACATAGGCGGATCTAGCGGGGGGGGGGGGGGGCAAAAGGGTCTGCCCCCTAGAATTTTCAAAATGTACCTGTTCATAAGTGTATTTCTTGACTTTAAATCATTTTTAAGTAGCATGAAGCAATTTTTTCTCGGTGCTTAACATAGATTTAACGGTTATGTAGTTTGTATTATTAATATGTTGCATTATTCTGCATAAATTGTATAATGTGGTTGTGGCCCCCTAGAAAAAGTTCGGACCCCCAGAAAAAATCCTGGATCCGCCCCTGTTAAAGAACACTTGAATGAGCAAGCTCAGTGAGTATTGCAGGCAAGAAGTCCCTTACGGTGAAATATATATTAACTAAGTTAGTAACAGTAGTATAACATTGACCTACAAAACCAAAGCAACAGTGACAAATTATTTCACACAATTTTATTCAATATACATGTAATACCAGTGACTAAATTTCATTGATAAAGGAGACTTATTTCCCATACAGCACTATCATGCTTCAAAAAATCTTTCAATGAAGTTATGTAGGATTTGTTTATATGGTTATGAATTATTAAGGACTATGTAATTTACAAATGTCCTTCATGACTTTAAAATAGGTGTCGTTGCAATAATTGAAATTTACAAATAATTTTCATAAATTTCATTTTTCATTTTAATCCTAATGAAATAAATAAGAAAGTTTAATAGAAAAATATAAAAAAAGTGGTTTAGTAATATTTATTTTCTATGAAAAAAGTGAGTTTAAGCATGTAAACTTTTGTGCAAGTTTACATGAAATATACAGTGAAAACAGTTAAAATAAAATCTTCCAATCAGATTGTGTACACCCCCGTACAGATGCACTAAGAGTTAAAAATACAATTTAATTTATACATTGTCTAAAATCAGTATTATAAATATCTCTATATACTAAAATTCATAATTTTCAACATGTCAAAAATACAACTTTACACAAAAGAAGTGGTACAAACAAAAAGTACGGTGACACAGGTAATGAAAGGTACACACTTAAAATAGGTATAATTCACTAATGTCATTATTGCCTGTTAGCGGAAAACGTTTCAGGCAAACAGCTTTACGGTTTAAGTATATAGTACGCGAGTATAAAACAACCTGAAACAAAATAGTTCCAGTATATTGTGCAAATTAGTAACTGCCATTACAACGAAGTCGGCGGTGTTACTCCCGTTGATTTAGATCAACAAATTTACACACACAAAAAACAAGTAAACAAGAAAACAATTCCTCCTCTCCGAATTCTTCTAATAAATTGAAGTAAAGTTTCATTTGTCCGCCATCTTTAAACGTTCGCGCTTCAAAGGATCGTTCAATTAACCGTTCATAACGGTAACGGTGATTGTTTAACGTTAAATGCTTACTGAACGCAGGGCTGATAAAGAACTGGGACTGTTTCATAAGAATCTTACGTAAGATAGCGAAACTTCCGAAATTACTTACTTACGTTGAACTTACGTTTACGATGAGAGAATTTTAAAGACGCACTCGAAACTTAAAATCTTTGCTACAATACGATCTGACTTAAGTCAACGACAAGTGGTGAAGCCCTAAAATTTTGGTCACATGATTTGTTGTCAACAATACATTAAAACTACAAAAAATTTAAAGAAAATAATATGTTCCACAAACTTCAACGAACAATTTCACTATAGCTCGTTTAGGATAACTTGAGACATAATACAACGATACCATTTTTATACACAGGTGGATTTAAGTTCAGTGCACGTAATTATCGACTATTATCAGTGTGTTTTTGATGTATTAAATTTAATACGAGAACACACGTTCCACGCATTAACACATGTTTAATACTTTCATTACACAAAATCAGCTGACCACCCTGTTTTATGTAATACCTGAGTCTCAAATATGTAAACAGACAGAGTCGTTTGTCTCAAGTTATCCTAAATGAGCTATAACAAAGATTAGAAGCTCTCGAAGAAAATGCACGAGGGCTATACCGAGCCACCATACTCTTGATTTTTGAATACACGGCCAATTTATACAAGGTGGTATGACACAATAAATGGTCATCTGCTAACAAAACATCGACCAATTTAAGACGGAACCGATGGATAAAATGAATTAATTAGGCACAAAAATGTTCCCACGTGGCGTCAAATAAATACCTTAAAACAATAAATCATAACCCGGGTCGATAGCGCAGTTGGTAGCGCGCCGGGATTTGAATACTCGTGCCCGAGGGGGTGCGGGTTCGAATCCCACCCGGGGAGGTTATACCCTTCCATGAAAATTTGACAATAATGTCGATTTTCCTCCATTGAATAGATAATTTGGAGAAGTTTCCGGCCTTGTGGAAGGGTAGGTGAGTACTGGTTATAGACAATGGTCCAGGAAAGCTAGGTTAGGTGCGCTGGACGCCGTGAAATGACCTAAATTGTGTTGATACGGCGTTAACTCCAATAAATAAATAAATATAAATAAATAAACAATAAATCATCAAATCTACAGACATATATAGTAATAATTTCATAAAAAATAAACCATTCTTAAGACATTTCACCGAATTCTTGCAATCTTTAGATAGAAGTTCAGTTCGCGTATGTACACACGTTTTTATGATTAGCCCCTGACTTCCGCAAAGATGTGTAATGAATAAGTTTTTAATACACACAAAATGGACGCCCAAATTTTGATTACAGAGCCCACTTGTTTGTTTGTTCATATATGTAATTCAGTCACAGATATAGAAAATGTAAGCCTCAGTGCATCTAGAGTAATATTAGGGCATTCAATATCTGCATATGTATTCTGAAACTGTTGGCTAGAATAAAAGAAAACTTGCACAGAAAATAACGTATTTTTTTCTGTATTCACAGGTGATGTGAAGTACTTACGATAATATTGCCTGGTCCAAAAGATTTCAGACAAGAGGGGTGATTAAACATTATGATATTTTTTGCACTGCTTTTACCCGAACCAACTTTTTGAGGGCCGGTACTTAAAGGTACCATTCTGTAATTTCAACTTTTACATAGTCCTTAAAATAACTTTATATGAAACTAGCCTCCTATGTATGACTTTAGATAACTGAAGTAAGCGTATCAGATATGAATGGAAGATAAGAACTTATGTTGAAAATGGAATGTAGCATGTACTTGTTAACAAACACAACTCATTCCTTTGTAAGTATTTATTCATTTATATAAAATGTGTTTCAGCTTATCAAGTTCATGTATACTGTCAGTTCTGAACAGTGGAATAATTGAACACCCACCCTTTATATCTAAACAGTGGAATAATTGAACATCCTTTCATATCTAAACAGTGGAATAATTGAACATCCTTTCATATCTAAACAGTGGAATAATTGAACATCCTTTCATATCTAAACAGTGGAATAATTGAACATCCTTTCATATCTAAACAGTGGAATAATTGAACATCCTTTCATATCTAAACAGTGGAATAATTGAACACCCACCCTTTATATCTAAACAGTGGAATAATTGAACATCCTTTCATATCTAAACAGTGAAATAATTGAACATCCTTTCATATCTAAACAGTGGAATAATTGAACATCTTTTCATATCTAAACAGTGGAATAATTGAACATCTTTTCATATCTAAACAGTGGAATAATTGAACATCATTTCATATCTAAACAGTGGAATAATTGAACATCCTTTCATATCTAAACAGTGGAATAATTGAACATCCTTTCATATCTAAACAGTGGAAAAATTGAACACCCTTTCATATCTAAACAGTGGAATAATTGAAAATCCTTTCATATCTAAACAGTGGATTAATTGAACACCCACCCTTTCATATCTAAACAGTAGAGATGAGTAGACTTACAATTAAGGCTTATTAATAGTAAATAATTAACGACTTAGGTATTTTTGAGTTACACAACATATATTTTCTACTTGGGAATGTTATACGTTTAAAACAACCAAAAACTATTGATGCTATTGAAAAACATAATATGGACAGGTTGGTGAAAAAGATAACGAAACTGTATATGTAGAAATGTAGCCAGAATCAATCTTATTGAATAATAAACTGAAACGAACGTTCGTAAATTCGTCATCTAAAGAGGCACACTTGAACAGTCTTAGTAGACTACTTAAAGCGATACCAAAGGCTAAATTAGCTACTGATATTTTATTGTAATGTACTGAAAATGAAAATCAATGTTTTAAAAACAGAGCTTTACACACACTTATAGAAAATAACATTTGCCGGTTATCAAAGCGCGTATATGACCTCTTTACAATGATAGAACATATAAATATTGCACATTCAAGTTCCTTAAGTTACCTAACCAAATGATTGGCTAAATTAGAAAGAGATATAATCAGGAAGTATAACACATAACAACACAAGCAACTATCAGATAACACTACATTGTATAACATAACTTTTTTATTGGATTTAACGCCGTGTCAACACTAATTTAGTCATTTAACGACGTCCAGCGCACCTAACCTATCTTTCCTGGACCCTTGTCTATAACCAGTACTCACCTACCCTTCCCGACAAGGCCGGAAACTTCTCCATATATCTTATCAATGGAGGAAAATTGACATTATAATCAAATTTCATGGAAGGGTATAACCTCCCTTGGTGGGATTCGAACCCGTACCCTCTTTCGGGGAACGAGATTCCAAATCTTGACGCACTACAAACTGCGCTATCAACCCGGGTAATTATAACAATCATCAAATTGATATAATGACAAGCATGAGACCAATGTAACAAACGTGAAAGAATCATAAAAACAGTATGAATTAATCAAATGATTAAACGAATCAAACAAAGTTGGGATAATCAAAGAATGACAAATGGATAAAAAGTTAAATAAACTAAAATATAGGCAACTAATAAAGCGAGTTTTTATGAAGCTAGTCTTTGTTAACCTGCTGACTGGCGATCAGAGCTGACCGACTCTCACACCGAGATATCCATAACAATGTATGATGACAAAGATAAAACAAGTATATTAAATCAAGTATGGTTGATATTAAAATAACTGAAGAAGTCAGCCTACTGCTAGAATTTTCTTTAAATCCAGTGGAAGTCAATCACAATTGAACGTGTCCCAACTGTTTAAATGTGAATAGATACTGTCATTAATAACGAGATGACAGTAGTAAAAGCACAACGACAGGCTCGTCTTTACATTTAGAGAATGGTCAATCAACATAGACAATACCTGTTAGATAGTTAATTCTACATTAAATTATACATTCCATATTCAAATGATATGGTGTTAGGATGTCAATGAACTGTTGTCCAAGTATAATACATAATACTTCGATGAATATGATATAATTTGTCAATTATTGCATAATACACGTTATGCATTTTCAAATTATATTCTTTCATTTTTCATTCAATAATTTCAAAAACAGTTAAATAAGATTATAAGAATAGTCATCCACATCAATATTGTAAACGTCAGATGCTGTAGCCTAGTTATCTAACTCCAAATAATATCCTTCTGCAATCGTGGAAGCATGTAGATTTTGATAAGATGTCGTGTTTTACATCAGTAAAGTTGTTATATTCTTGAACCACATTATCAGTTCGTCCTGAGCTCTCACGGTCCTGTAACACCATTTCATTCTCATTGTTTCCTCGTGATTTCCATCTCCTTCGAACACAAACAGAAAGAGTCATGTACTCTTATATACAGAAAGCGTTAAAGGTACTCATTCACAGATTTCAACTTAAACATCATTTTTTCTAAAACTATCAAAATTGTATGGAAATATTTTTGAAAGCAGGAAAGTAGTGTTCTGATAATGACAATTTTAGTGCAAATTGACATACAACTACAAATGATGGTGTTTCATGTAGTGAATACATGTATCTACCTTGTATGTCACGGTATAGACACTTTCAGTACATTTTTGTGAATTTTATTGTATATTTCTTGCAGAATTATTTTTTACATAATTACAGACACCGAATAGTATTTTGAAATTATAGAAAAATTAAACATAATCTGTGAGCTAGAACCTATAACATTTCGTCTTAATATCATAATAAATATAGAAAATACATAATTTATATACATTAAAGTTCCACTATGTAGGAAACCGGTCTTAGCTATTGCCAAATTGTACACAATATCAGACGGTAAATCTACAATGCTAATTGTGAGAATACAACTATCTCTCTATTTAGACCATTCTGCTATTAAGACCATCGGTTTTGATGATCCTTTAGCATCGGAACTTTACACTATTTTGTTAGGTACTTAGAGAGCCTAGCCATTCGAAACGTGTTCAGTATTATATGGCCGAACTGATGATGTAGTACAATCAGCCATATCAAGCTTAATGGACGCGTTTGGAAAAAGTTTTGGCTAGATTGCACAACTTGTATTTTAACATTATCACTAATGATTTATTAAGTCTGAAATACATGCTGTATATCAGACAAAACAGAGAGCCTATTGGACACTAGATCGCTCAACTATTTAAGGACATAAATATCCTTAACACTTTCAAAGTTTCTTTAGTAAATTTGATTCACGTCGTATATCAACCATTACATTAACTTAAGATTTGTGGGGCTTGTTGACCATCTTTCTAGTACCATTCTCTTTATCAATTGTCACTTACCCTTCCACAATGTGCTGACAGTGTCTTTCCTCTACGGAGGGAAATCGATATTAAATTTCAAACTTACAGTAAGATTTGTCATGACTCTCAGCTGGGGCATTATCATAAAACTTGTTTAATTGATGTTACATCTACGGAGGGAAATCGATATTAAATTTCAAACTTACAGTAAGATTTGTTATGACTCTCAGCTGGAGCATTATCATAAAACTTGTTTAATTGATGTTACATCTACGGAGGGAAATCGATATTAAATTTCAAACTTACAGTAAGATTTGTTATGACTCTCAGCTGGAGCATTATCATAAAACTTGTTTAATTGATGTTACATCTACGGAGGGAAATCGATTTTAAATTTCAAACTTATTGAAAGATTTGTTATGACTCTCAGCTGGAGCATTATCATAAAACTTGTTTAATTGATGTTACATCTACGGAGGGAAATCGATTTTAAATTTCGAACTTATTGTAAGATTTGTTATGACTCTCAGCTGGGGCATTATTATAAAACTTGTTTAATTGATGTCACATGCATAATATAGTTAACATTGACTTGTGATTTCGGAGAAGAAGAATGTACAGACTTTTAGATACAATGCGCATGTATAAAGAAGTTACACGTGAACATGTTACATTGTAACACATTGGTGGAGTAATATTTTACTACTCTGTAGAAAACAATCCTGAGATGTCAAATGCTTATCACAATAGTTTGTCATAAACTTATGCTCAGGTTAGGTAAAGATGATTTTAAAATGATTGCTAGCTTACCTGTAGAATATAACAACACCAATAATAAATGCAATCATAACAAACACCACACAACAGGGTATTAAAAGATATAAGGGATTTATACAAGATTTTGTTACTTCTTCTAAACCTATAAAATACAATGTAGATTAATTAACATTGTATTATTGTACATGTACAACATAAGTGACGAAGGTCTGCCACCAGATAACGCGTGACATAACTAAGTTAAGTACGTGACTTACTAAATACGTAACTAATTCATTACCTAACATTTAACTGGTGAAATAATTAAGTCGCAGGCACTAACTTGAATTTATTTTTTGTAATAAAATTTAAAATATTGAAGAATAGGAGACAGATCAATACAAAAAAAACTAGTACACTTAAGTCGCCAATGAAAGAACAGCGATTAATTGGGCAAGTTTTCAAACAATGAAATTGCATTAAGAATATTGCTACCCTCTTTCAAATCTTGCGTCGTTTTACTTTTATTGCTGTTATCATTCATATTGTCATCGCCTGTTGATTTAAGAGGTTGTTCAGTCGTTGTTGAGTATAGTGTTGTTGTTGTTGATGTAATTATTGGTATGCTAACTGGATCTAATGTTTTAATGCAAAAATAAATTAAGTATGTAATTGAAAGGCAGCAAGTGGTGTGCCTTTCTGGTTGCGTTGGTTTTTTGGGGGGAGGTAGAAAGAAAGGGAGGGAGTGAACGCGGTTTTCGAGTCTGTTGTTTTTAAAGTTTCTAAACATAACTTATAGAATCGAGAACTATTAAAGTCGCAGAAGTTGATGTTGTTTTAGAGGTAGTTTTGTTAATGAAGAATCGTTCTTTGATATTGAAATTAGCTGCTCAGAATAACGTATTTACGTACAAATTAATGTGAAAAAATGGCATTGCAATCAATTTAACAAGCTCCAACATGTGAAAATATTAATTGATAAACAATTGACAGTTTTAACTGCAGTTAACATGTAAGTACAAATATTAAGTAAATATTACCTTGTGAACAATTCATACCAGTCCATTGTTCAGTACATATACAGTTATAATTACTTTTATCAATATCAGAACAACTACCATTGTATTTACATGGTTTCTCTGTAGCACATACTAAGTATAAAATTAAAAGTAGCATCGTGTTATAGTGTTCAGAACACCAAATTTCTCAATCACAAAAATATAAACAAATGTAAAAATTAAGCCAAGGCATAAACTATGAATTATGTAAGTTCAATCAACTTAAAATTTATAATCAAATGAATACAAAACAAAACAAAAATCTGAAATAAAGGGCTTTCAGACAGTGGCGGTTAGGCGTCAAAAACACTTAATACATAAACTGATATAAATAACCTCAGAAAATGACTCAGTCAGTGTGGTAAGTCCTATATATAATATCAAAATTTTTCCTTTTTTATTTTTTCATTATAATTATCATCTCCGTCGTCGTCTTCATCACATCATCGTCATCGTCAACATCACCATCATCATCACCGTCATCACCACGATCACTATCATCATCAACAACAATATCATCATCATCATCATCATCAACAATATCATCATCATCAACAACAACAACATAATCATTGTAATCGTCGTCATCGTCTAAGCCATCATCAGCATCATCATCGTAATCATCGTAATCATCATCATCATCATCATCATCATGTACAATGTCATTGAATATGTATCAAAGAAATAGGCGTTTAATCATAATAATGAAGAAGTTTAAGTTTAAAATCATGCATAAAGATTACATTTTTCATTTAATAATAAAAAAGTACATACTCCATGTATCATATAATGATAGTGACCCGCTTCCACCACATATTTCTCCTGTATTGTTATAACAAGGCAAATAGCACCTATGGCTTTCAATCATGCGCCGAACTACATTTCCACAAGAACAATAAAAACCATCCTGTTGAACAGAACACAATTGTTAATATAATCTACCAGAAGGTCTGTATGCTCGGCTGTCCACATGACCCATCATTGAATTTGTTCGAGATATCATTAGTGCAACGCCACTTGTTTTAATGAAAGGATGTAGCAAAATATGTGATTTCTTTTACTTGACCAGGTAAGTCTAATACCACAATAGACTGTGTCGAAATATCCTTTATTTGGCAAAATGAAAAAAACCATCAAAATGACCCCTAAAAAAGTTCATGAAGCATTAGCGGACGCCGAATAGAGACAAGATCTAAAACGAAGGCGCGCTTAATACTTTTATAAACCACAATCTAAATCTGGCACATCAGTATAAGTCTTATTTTTTACAAGAATATTGTCTAAGAAATGTTGGCCGACTATACAAAGGCTCGTCTTTAGTGAGTGTTGGGGAAAAACTGTCAGACTTTGGGAAGGATTTAATTATGCCCAAAAGATCAGCGAGAATCATAGTAACAAAAACTAAAACACTCCAAGAATTTAGCAAATCAATGTGACAATCAGTGTACATGGAGACGTTTACAATAATGTGTAGAAAGAAATTGCTAAGTCACGAGACACCAAGACGACACCATCAAAGTTGCTTCAAATTAAAAACCTATTGGCCTGTTTTATTATATGTATTTTTTGAGAATTTGTCTGACTGAAGAATCTTGTACCAGGGACATTCGGAACTCCTCGGATATTCACTACCAATAACATCGGACACATTTAGACGCAATTTTGAAACTACATTTGCGTCACAGGCCAAAACAAAATAGTGTAACCGATGTTGAAGTAAACAAATCCACGATCGTTTAGTCGAGGATTAGAGTCACTTTTGTCCATAAATTTAAATACACGATTCTTTGATATCAATGAACAATATTCAGTCATATATATATAACATACAAAGCTTTTACAAAGCTTGCTTTTTACGACAATAACTACTTTGCATAACCCTTACGCGCTTCGCCTCGCGTATGTAGCATAAACCCAATGTTTTTGGTGGACCCCGACGAATCCTTCCGAGATAATTCATTCAATGAATTGTCGAGATGTTCCAAATGGTTCAAGTTATACATTTTACAGTGTTACATTATGAGAAAACTCAACACTGAAAATTTGTTGTCTTGACGCATATCATTCATCGGCTATTTTTTTCTATTTTATAAATGTATATTATATAAACATGCACCTGTGTTCCAGCATATCTATATCCCATCTTGATACAAAAATTAGAGCATATATCAGGTCCATTGATTTCAAACCAACGTTAAATATAACCATCAAGAATTCTACTGTCTTCGCTGTCTTCAAAACACCCTAGATATCCTTTGTACAAATATCCTGTAGAATAAATGAATATAAGATGGTTAAAGTCATGAAATAACAAATAACTCCGATTTTAAATTATCCGCTCGCATTCTCGCGTTCTCACTTATTTTGGGTTTGGCTACTTCCCAATACGGGTAACGTTCAGCTGACACACTATATATTTATTGAATCCTCCATTATGGAGATTATAACATATTAACAAACAAATACATGTACAATGTACAACTATATAAAACAATAAACAATGCAATTACAATATATAGGTAAGGTGTTATTTACATCTGCTTGAATGAATGAATAACATGCATGAAAACAACAATTTATGCTTAACAAGCATACATATACACTAAGTCGCCCGGCTAGCTCAGTTGGTAACACGCAAATCTACTGATCGAGGGGTCGTGGGTTCGATTCCTGAGCGGGGCATACTTTCGTGGAGTTTGGTCATGAAATTATTTCTACGGCCATTCTCCCTCCTACCAATGATTTTATGCATAATAATATTTTCAGTAAGAAGAAGACATTTTTCACATGTGCGTGTATACTGTTTCGACACAAACGTAGCTATTGCGCGAATGATTGTTTTACAAACAGATTTCAATATATAAATATCAGAATCACGAGCAATATACCATAATGGACTGCAACTGTCATCCATGACTATATATGTTAAAAGAGAATCATTTATGTTGGTTAAGAGATGTTTGCTCAAACTGATCCTTCACGTGTATAAACCTTAATGTTTAAAATGTTCTTCCATTGAAACTTAGATGGAAACCAACCACTGTCGATGTAGCCATAAAAATAGGATTCAAACTCATAGTTGTGGATTAATCTGAAGACATCAGGTATAAAACCTCTGATTTGTTGATAATAATGAACAAAACGAATAAGTCTATGAATAAATACCTCTTTAGCCTGATAAAACCAGGATAGTCTACACATCTGAATCGTCCGATCTCAGCCTGTGAATAACATCAGTGCCGAATAGCTTGCAAAACGCGGCCTAAACATAACAATAACGAAATCGCGGTGTTTTAATAGTGTTTTGTCTAGATGTAAGCTATTCAGTGTTTGGTCGACACAAAGGTTATCTGAACGTGACCAATGTCGGGAGATCCTTTGACAGCGATCTATAGGATGTATCTGTTTACGGAGATTATGCATATGCCGATGTACGTATAAATCAAGTTATTATGTTTTATATCATTAGACATAAAATGAAAACTTTAAAAAGCATGCGTTTCATAAACACATTACATATGTTAATTTTGCATCTGTGGCAAAGCTTCCCTCATAAGATTATATGATTACTTTATTCCTAGTATTAAGACGTGCAAATCGAACATAAGAGGTGTGTTCAACAATGTGCGAGCACTCGGTGCGACAACGAGCGCTCTCGTTCTAAACGCGGGCGCCCGCGCGAGTGCTCGCGATTCAGCTCGAGAGGTGTTTCGCTTAGATATCAAAGATGGCGGCTGGAAAAATTAAGATTTTTATCTCAAAGAATTATCCCTGAAAAGTTGGACGCAAACGTGTGTGTTACTTATTCCACATAACATATCCACGCAATGCATATAATAGAATTTATTTGGTACAGTAAATTGTATCATAATGATTCAAAAATGATAAAGAAATGTGAAAGATCCCATGTATCAGCAGAAAGAATTGTTCCCCACCCGCAATATTAATAATGTGCTGTTTGAAACCATCGTGGATTTTACAGCGAGTGCTTTCAATCGTTCAATAGTCTTACAATTCGCGAAGCAGGCGCTCGCTCGAGCGCTCGCATTGTTGAACGTACCTCAGGCATATACACTTTTTACATTGTTTATAGTCACGTCATCTAAAATAACAAATATTTGAATAAACATTTTTTCGAAAATTTCTCTTTGCAGACACAAAGTTGAATGAGAACAAATATGTGTAGTGCATAAAAATAAAGGCAACAAAAATTAATTGGAGACAGTGTGTTAATTGCTGCAAACGTTAGGATATAATAATATAATCTTAGTCATTAAATACGAGTCATTGTAACTATGGCATCAGTCTTGCAATATCAACACTCAATAAATGTTTAAACAGTATCTTACCTTTGATTGTAATAGCAGCACTCAGAAGAATGAAGAATATAAAGTAATTCATAATTTCTTAAGAGTAAAACTTTGCCTTTGAACAAATAAATCTTAATTCATGTTATATTATATTAATTCAGATATACGTACCTACATGTATAACATTTCCTCAGGATACACAGTGTAGTCAAAATTCATTGTATCTGTTTAAATGGTTTCCTGTACAAGTATTATAATTATGTTGTTGGACCAAAATGTTTTAATATCTATATTCAATTATCGTCTTCAAGTTAGGAAATGCGTGGTTGCTTAACACAGGCATTAGTATTTCCCTTGTAGAAGGATGTAAGTGACTAAGTATCACTTTAACGGCTCCTGATCTTAAGTGCAGTGTATGATCAAGTTCAGGGAGTACTGCAGACAATTACAGAAGCTCTCTAATGGTGAAATATTAGGCGCATAACATGGTCCCGAACATAAAACACCGTATAAAAATATAAGGTATCTTACATGTACTAAGAAATGGTAGTTTTTATACAAGTTCAAATAGAGGCAGTTTCTTCATTGTTATCAATACATGCATAACTAACGCTTAGCTCTTTCGAGTGACATCAATATCTTTGGCATACTCCGAGTATTAAGGTCATAGCTATACATTGTATACCTTATATGTATATACATGTGTAGTGTCTTTGATTCTCGACCGTGCCAGGCGCCTGTGGGTGATATATTACTTCCAGTAACAGTGGCATGATCTTGATCTCAGAAACTTAACACAACAAAGGCAAAATTTTGCACACTGATTTTATTCAATATACATCATAGCAAAAACTGATATCCCAAATCTCATTGAACTACCTCAAATACTTAAACAATGCAAAATTAATATTTTCAGGTCATGTTATTTTACTACCAACCTTTGCAACCATGATAACTTCAATCATTTTGATATATGAAAAAATACATTGTTCAACACAATACCTTTTGTTCAAAATATGTCATATTTCTTTTTTAACAATTCTTTACGTCAGAAAATTTGAATAACTACTTCGGGCCAATTTTGAAAGGGATATGTAAGACTTTTATTACATGAACCGTGTTGTGAAGCGCAACGGACAGATACATATTTGCGCTTCATATATCGAGGGTTGTCTTCAAGACTGTAGTAAGCCTTAAAGAGCAAGTTACTACAGTCTTGCGAGCAATCCTTGATATGTGTTGTACGAGGGATGATCCAGAAATAACCGGACAGCTAATGCAGCGGCAACAAATTTTACTGCACATATTTAAAATATACATGTACATCACAAGAAAGGGCATTTATTTGTATTACATTATACACTGACGTGACAGAAATTATTTCTGTAAAGTTGTCAAGTCATGATATGCACGATCATCATCGACACTTTCTTTTACCGCGTCAAATTCAGCACTCTTCATGGTTTCATGATCATAAGGTTTCATACTTTCTTAGCCATAACCTTGTTCTTACTAATGTCGGATTTGATCACTTTAGCGTAGACGGGATCAACAGAGTTATCTGGATTTAAGTCATTGATTTGTGTTTTGTTTGTAGTACATTTAGACTTCACCACGTGAGAATAGATATCGAGGTTGCCACTAACGACTATTTCTTCAACATTGTAGTAAAGATCTCCATCATTTGTGTTACAAACTGACTGACTTGTTACATGTTCCATACCTCTAGTGTTTGGTAAAATTAAAGTGTTATAAGTATTATCAAGTTCCATGTTGCTTGCTTGTATCATACCTTGACTTGTATGATCGTAAATGTTATCTTGTGTGTAAGATATTTTTTTAGGGTAATTACTGTTAGTATGAGAATATGTATCATCCGTGGATGGATGAAATTCGTGTAGATGGGAATAAGTATTGTTTGATATGGTGCCCTTTCCAGTATTTAAACTTTTCTTAACGGGTCCTACTATGTGCCTTTTAAAGATAGAATATTGTATTCATCATCCTTAGCAATGAAGCTGCCGCTGCATGGTCATCTATATCCATCTGTTGTCGGATCATCAAGTTGGTTTTGACTAGATACCGCATTTTCATCATCAACGGTGTTATATTCATCTCCGTCATTAGCAGTTTGTTTTGAGTTCTCATGTTTTTGAAACTCCATTTCATTATTATTGTTACCTCTTGACTTTCTTCCCCTTTGAATGACAGAAAGAACGAATCTGTATGAACGTGTTTAACAGTATTTTATTGTCCGTTTTTTTCTCAACTGTCAAAGCTTGAATAATTTCACGGTGATTGATTGTATTGTTTTTGTACTGGCGGCCTAAATTTTATTAAAAATATCTTGACTAAAACTTATCATACGGCATAAGAAGATTTCCTCAATCATAATACACACTTTCGGAAACTCATGGGTGTATTACGACAATAATTTTAACAAACGCATTCACCGTGAAATTATTCATGTTTTGACAGTTGAGAAAAAACGGACAATTGCACAGGCTGCCGTCACAAAACAGCCCCCCCAAAATTAAAAAATTATACACACACACACACATATATATAGTAAAGGTATGTAACTCCTCACCTCAGAGACCAAGAAAAAAATGACCGATCTTATTCAACGGGCTCTTGTGTTTTTCTTTCTGGTTCGATTTTCAAAAACTTGGTCTTATTTTTTAAACAAATGCTGAATTTGTCGATTGCATATAGAAACTTATTAATGAAAAAGCAATTGAAGAAAGTTACGTGACGTTAAACAGAAAAAAACATTTCGGTCCTTCCCTATCGAACCGACCAAAAACCCGTTTCCTTCCCGAACGTAACACATAGATGTGCACGTGGAATTCCGATAAAAATTAACTAAAACAGAGAAAATACTATTAAAAATCACTAGCCTCTCTCACAGTCGTCTAAGACAAATCATTTGATCACTATCATAAAAACTTTTTAATGAGTTTTTTCGTTGGCCTCCTTGAGAAAAATGTCTAGGCTAAAACCGAACTCATACCGTTTTACGGTTCATACAACTCAACCCAAGGACAACTATTAGATAATACCTCATGTATAACATAGCAATCATCAGATTAATGTCATTACGAATGTAAAAAAACACGAGACAAACAAAGAACAATATCTAAGCAATCAAATAGTGAAGGGGTGTCCAGACACATAAAAATGTGGGATTGACAAGTTAAGAGTTAATCTGTGCTGTTATGGATGCAACGAAAACGGCCAAAAATGCACCAGAATGCAAAATTTAAGACCTTTATTTTTTTATTTTTTTCCGAGAGAGGCCCCTGTTTTCCCACAAACGGAAAGGACACTTCTCCATTACCTAACCCAATTGGGGTCCACCAGCCCCCAGACAGCCCTATTCTGTATCCGCCCTGATTATAGTTGGATGGATGATGTAATGTATAGACACTGACACTGGTGGATGTTGCGGCGGGATCCTGGGACGAGAATCCGATTTTCGTAGTGCAATCATGAATATTTTAAAGGCATTTAATCAGATTTCCCACCGGCCAGTTGCTACCTTTCTATTATTTATCCAATCAGTATCGTAAAAATTTATACTACATGTATCATGCCTCCATATCTTGCTTATGCACATGTTAGTAGATAATAGAAAAACAAGGCTTTTTACATAAACCACTTACCTGAAGTATCCAAAACTTTGTAATATTGTTATTCAGCATTAGGCCGGTATTCCATTCATCCGGTTAGCATGAAAACAATAGATACTTTAATGTATGTCTAGTCATACGTTATGGTATAATAATTCAATAGTTTAATTTTGTTATTACAACAGAATTGTCATAAGAATGCTTACAAAAACTTCACACACTTAAATTAACATTGTTTTGCAATTTAGATTAATTTATGTTAGGTGTACTTGTCAAGTCAAGAATGTTAAGGGTCAGCAATTATCTGCAACGTGTTCTGTTCTGCAACGCCCGGTCTTTGATGTCCGTGTTTCTGCTTCTCCTTTAGGGACTGGTTTTACAGAATAGGACATTTTCTAATTGCTTCAATAAGTTTTCTGCTGCATATTGCATTGACAGAGGACCTTTGGTGGCTTCTTGTCCGTGAAGGCCTTGCGTGAACGAGAAAAATCACTACATGTAGCGATCGGTTTCACGCTCGCGTTACACGGTCTCAAGTCTTAAATTCGCGTTTCACGCTCACGTCGCGCTCAAGCCGATATAGAATACATACAATAGAGAATCGTTTGCTTGATTTTTTACGTTCCCGTATGAATGGAATACCGGCCTTACACTTTGAAAATCGACCCAGAAATAAAAATACAAGAGCCCGTTGAATAAGATCGGTCATTTTTTTCTTGGTTTCTGAGGTGACGGGTTACATACCTTTACTATATATATATGTGTGTGTATATTTTTTTGCCGGGGTGACTATTTTGTGACGACAGCCTGAGAAATAAGTGTGTAATTATTATAATTAGATAGTTCAAGCTCAGATTAATTCTCTTGGACTATACTAAAAATTTCCGAAAATTGATTTTAATATTAAACATAAACAACACCTAAACCACTTATTATAGGTATATAATGCATTATTTGATATCTTATTATACGAAACAAAATCACTTAAACAATTGCAACATATTGTCATATATTTTCGGAAATCCCGAATGAAAACCCTGTGTAAACGTTTCGATTATTTAATCGATGGTTGATCGAAAAGGGTAGTGTGATTATTTCCGATGATCGATTATGATTTTTGTCCGATTTTGAAACCGTAGTTCTAATGTATCAACTTCCCACAAATAAACAACAAACGTGGTAATGAAAGACAAGAATTAACGTTTGTTTTTAATCTTCAAAGAGCAAAAACAAATGTCTATTTTCTTTGTTACTGTACTTTGTGCACTAACTATATACAAATGTATGAATTTGTTGTTGTTGTTGGGTTTAAAGCTGTAGCAACACGTTGTTTGGGTCAACTTACAACAGACAGTCAACCTACTCAATGATCCTGGAAAGGCCAAATTTCTGGATTCAGTTGTTAACCATTTCCTAGGTTCATGCTTTTTTCAGCGACTGATAACTGCCCTATATGATTCAGAATCAGTGGTACAAGAGAGGATGTCTTTAGAAATTATTTTATGACCAAACTTTATGAAAGTAGGTCCCTCCCAGAAATCCCTGGATCAGTAGACTTGTATGCTACAGACTAAGTTAGCAAGGCAGCTATAAGTTGAGCTTTAATTAAGTTGTGGAGCTAGCTGATATTGATGAAATTGTCAAATTACTATAGCAGATTACATTACAGAGCATAGTTTGTGCAAACTATTGTCATACTTGACCTCTAATCTAGTAGTGTCAAAGAAATTTAAATTCTGTGAATCTTTTAAGAAAACATATTGACCATCTGCTAGGAAACTATCACTTTGATAATAACTATCCTCATTGGCTGAAAAAATACATTTGCCTACCCTATGTAATTTGATAAAATATTTAATAGAGATTTCTAATAACTTTAAATGATACTAACATAAATAAAGAAGCCAAGCTACTAAAATCTCCTCTGAAAACCCAGTAGACTGTCGAACAAAGCTGACCGTCGCCGAAACATGCAATGCAAGTGGTGACAAAGGTAAACTGGCTACCACAAGTTCGTTTTTATATTAACAATTTTCCATATTCAAATGATATGTGTTTACATGTCAATGGACTGTTGTCCATGTATAGCATGATAGTTCGATAAATATAATATAATATGTCAGTTATAGCTTAATACACGTTATGCATTGTTTAACTGATTGTCTTTTCCTTTTTGTTTGTTCATATCAAAATCAGCTAAATGAGAATAATCGTCCACATCAATGTTTGCTTGTTTTAACACAGGTTCCTCAACACTATTGTACAAGTCCACATCGTCTTTTCTATGAACTGAATGATCAGCTGCAGAAGTTTGTTTCATACCTTTAGTGTTTTGTAAAGTTAAAGTGTTATAAGTATTATCAAGTTCCATTTTGCTTGCTTGTATCATACCGTGACTTGTATGATCGTAAATGTTATCTTGAGTGTTAGATATTTTGTTAGGGTAATTACTGTTAGTATGAGAATAAGTATCATCCGTGGATGGATATAATTCATGTAGATGGGAATAAGTATTGTTAGAAATGGTTCCCTGTCCAGTATTTAAACCTTTCTTAACGGGTCCTACGTGTGTGCCCTTTAAAGATAGAATATTGTATTCATCATCTTCAACAACAGATGCTGCCGCTGCCTGGTCATCTATATCCATATAGTCTCCTTCTGTAGTCGGATCATCAAGTTGGTTGTGATTAGATGCCGCATTTTCATCATCAATGGTGTTATATTCATCTTCGTCATTAGCAGTTTGTTTTGAGCCCTCATGTTTTTGCAACTCTATTTCATTATTAGTGTTACCTCTTGACTTTTTTCTCCTTTAAAAGACAGAAAGAACGAATCTGTATGAACGTGTTTAACTGTATTTTAGTATAGTTTTACAAGTGGATAATATACGTACAGTAAAGTTCCGCCTCTAAGACCTCCTTGGCTTTATCGAATTCATGAAATTTTAAACGTCTCAAGAATATGATCCCAATATTATAACCATTTTTGTATTAAGACAATCGATTTTGAAGGTCCTGGTAGCATCACTTTACTTTTGATAGTAAGGAGCTTTTATTTTTGAATCCTGTTACATATTATATATTTGCTTTGCTGTAGTACAATCAGCCATATCAAACTCAATGAACACGTTTAAATACATTATTTTGCATCATTTGCCATAAAAACCCAATGGTACGAAAAGATAAGCATTGACTATAGGTAAATTAAGATTATTACAGAATGTTAAAATAAAGTCAGAAATACATGCCATGTGTCAGACAACACCTTCAGATCGCTCACCTGAATAAGGACAGGAAGATCCTTAAACATTCCAAAGACTCTTTTGAAAATTATATTAACGTTGTCATCAACAATAACGTAAAACTGGAATTTCCTTTATCGATTATCACTTATCCTTCCACAAGGAACTGACCAATCTCTCATACAGAGTTGTCGATCCTTACAGTGATCTATATCTCTGTAAACGTCTCGGGTTTTACAAGATTCTTGTAAAATAGTAATATAATTTAGATTTTGTATCTAAAGCGTAATTCGTCTTTTATATATATTATCTCAAATTTTTACGTGAAATATAATTTTATTACAGGCGAAATCCATTTTTAAAGAGCTATACTTACAAGAACTATTTTCTTGTGAAACGTCTTCCTATTCTGAGTAATTTGGCTTTTTTACTCATCCGCAAAAAATGTCAAAAATAGATGATATTGCTAAAAATTATGACAAAAATTTAGTGCTAAGGGACTGTCAACGACAAGCCTTTGAACATCTACAAGACAAGAAAGGTGATCTGTTATTTAGTTTGTCTGTTGCGTTTGGACAAAATTAAAAAAATTGTCACATGATCGTTTTAAACGATCACGTGTTTGGGACTACTTTCGAGACGTTAACAGAGATAAGATCACTGTAAGGATCGACAACTCGGTATGAGAGATTGGGAACTGACAACACCCACCTTCTTTAGAGGAAAATCTATATCAAATATCGGACTAGCATCAGTTCGAAATCATTCTCTTTACCACTGGACTACAGTCGGTTCTAAGTTAAACTGATTTGCTTTTGGGTTGAGTCTGTTATAATTCCACGGGCATTATTGTAACAATTTTGATTTGATGCCCCGTTTTGTATATGGTTACCTTTGCATATGAATTCGAAAGACATTATTTTATAGTTTTTTTAGATGTAACATTACATAGTGCTCGTAAACTGTTAACAGCTGTTAGGAGTCAAATTGAACAAACCTCTGATGAAAACCATTATGCAAAAGTGGTACAAAGAATTATAAGAAATTGATGGCGATGGGCAAAAGCCTATCACAATAGATAACCATATGTTTTGCTCAGATAAGGAAAAATGATAGGATAGCTTACCTGTAGTATATAATAACACCAATAATGAATGCAATCAAAACAACCACCGCACAACAGGGTATTAAAATATACATGAGATTAATACTAGATCCATTGTCTTCGTCTAAACCTATAAAATACGATGTTCATTTGTAAACATTATTTAATATGTAAAACGCTTTGTTTTTAAAGTATTTTCACACGGAGTGTTATTTGCAGAAGGAAATTATACACAGTAAAACAGGAAAAAGATTGCAGAAAAAATAGTTTAACTTAAACAATGAAGCTGTCTTCATGGAAGTAGAAAGGCGATAG
The DNA here is from genome assembly GCA_025267735.1 of Mactra quadrangularis. NCBI lineage: Eukaryota > Metazoa > Mollusca > Bivalvia > Venerida > Mactridae > Mactra > Mactra quadrangularis. The sequence continues at coordinate 29,574,923 of CM046309.1, read as the reverse complement.
CGATAAATACGAGACTAATTCAAACGATGAAAAGACAGTGATATAATTTACGAATACCATATTTATTGTTACCCTCGATCAAATCTGTGGTAGTTTCAGTTTTATTTCTGCTATCATTAAATACATCACCAGTGTCAGTTGATACAAGTGGTTGTACCGTCGTTGAAATTTGTGTTGTTGCTGTGGTTGCTGTTGTTGGTGATGAACTAGTTATGGTTTTCACTGCAATAAAATTGATTATTGTACAGGTAGTACTGAAGGAACGGTGAAATTGAAATTGTAAAAAGGCTCATCATAACTCTAACGCTCCTTTTAAATCCTAAAATATACTAAGTGTGTGTTTCTTAATGGAGTGTAAGTATTTTACATGAGTATATGGCAATCTGACGACCGTTATTGCCAACCGCTGATATCAGTTTTCCAGTCAGTTACTGTCATTTTTTAAAGAAAATATCCAGCAGATGGTGCTCATTCTCTCGGGCTGCGATTTTACTAATATGACCGAGGCAATCTACATGAGGTTTGTTGTATTTTGTATTAGACTTGCTCGGCTTTGTTTTGTCAAAACCAAATGCAGTTGCTTTATCTACTGCTAGTTATTCCTGTCCCTAATCCTCAAAGTGCACCCTCCATAGGAGTGTATATAATTGTTTGGTAACAGACTCTTTGCATGCCGGCATTTCTTTTGGAGGGAGGGGTGTACTTGTTTTTGTGTGCTATTTGTTCTAAGGTATCTATATTAATTAAGATGTTATGAACTAGAAGTAATTTTTGTTGATAATGAAACTGTTTTGTAGACCGTAAAATCACTTTAAACCTTTTACATTATAAGCACCTTTTTAAACAGAGTTTGTGTGGAATTCTGCTCAACCACGTTTTTAGCATTACAATGATACGCCCATTCGCCACACCATGATCAATCAAATTGGTAAATTACTTGAAACCGTTCCGGAAAACACAATCAAGTTGGACAAAAACGAATGAGATTCAGTAAAATTTTGCAAGGAAGTTTATATGCTTGCAACATACATGTTTAGATATATAAATTTTCAACATGGATGTATAAGTTGATATTTATCATAATACACCGCATGTAATGTATGTAATTTTATATTAGCTTAGAATGTGGCGCGGTGGCTACAACTGCATATGGCTGCACTGGTCTGTTTAGCAAGTCCCTATTTCAGAAAGGCAGCTCGGACAGTAACATTTATGATAAAGTTAATTATAACAACACATAAATCTGTATATAATATTTAATTCTGCAGTGTCCACAATCAGTAACCGTCCCAATGCTGGTGTTTCTAACACAGTGGCTCTAAGCCTACATGTTTTTACTCTGACTCTTGAATCTGAATATTTATCTCCCAAACCAAACCATGTTTCAAAAGTATATACATGTACCTTTTAATACTTCAACTCATGACTAATCATGACAAACATTGTATAACACGAAGTTTCATATTAACCGATAAGTTCAAATGATTTTTATCACAAAAGCAGTCAAATCCTTACTAAACGAGGTTCTGTGTTTAAGTTTGCAACGATGGTGTGTGTGGTATTAAGTGGTCTTTAGAATCTTCATTTTGTCGTGTCAACATTGTGGTATTGTAATCCTTAATTATTGAAACGTGCACCGGCAGAAATATCATTTAAGGTTTATAAAAAACCTTAGTCAGAAAAATTGAATTAAAACAATCACGTCTTTGTATTGAATTTACTAACATAAATGATAAATTTCAAAGCATATCTATATTCATTAACCAATAAATTAGCTTAAGACCTTCAGCAAACCCGTGTGTATACTGTTAATGAACGGGTCTGATGAAAGTCAAAATGTTAAAAACGCGGCTTATAAAGTTTTGGTAGCCAGAACTACCAATAAATTTAAGAATGTACCATTGCAGTCATTCAATCATTTTTCTGAGCTCTATCAAATGGAAGTTCGTGTAATAATTTTAAAATAACCGACAGTTTTCACTGCTGTCGACATAAAAGTACAAATCATAATATAAACTTCTTACCTTGAGAACAATTCAAACCAGTCCATTGTTCAGTACATGTACAATTATAAGTATCTTTATCAACGTTTAAGCAATAACCATTGTTATTGCATGGTTTTTCTGTAGCACATACTAAATAAAATAAAAAAGAAACATATTTAGTATATAAACATTTACATGTATATGTTAAAACTCGTACTAATGTGCATATCAGTATAGTCCTACAGACATGATTATACTCGTACTAATGTGAATATCAGTAAAGTCATACAGTTATGTTGATACTCGTTCTATTTGGGGTATCAGTTAAGTCATACAGTTATGTTGATACTCGTACAATTGGGTATATCAGTAAAATCATACAGTTATGTTGATACTCGTACAATTGGGTATATCAGTAAAATCATACAGTTATGTTGATACTCGTACTATTGGGTATATCAGTAAAGTCACACAGTTATGTTGATACTCGTACTATTGGGTATATCAGTAAAGTCACACAGTTATGTTGATACTCGTACTATTGGGTATATCAGTAAAGACATACAGTTATGTTGATACTCGTACTATTGGGTATATCAGTAAAGTCATACAGTTATGTTGATACTCGTTCTATTTGGGGTATCAGTTAAGTCATACAGTTATGTTGATACTCGTACTATTGGGTATATCAGTAAAGTCACACAGTTATGTTGATACTCGTACTATTGGGTATATCAGTAAAGTCATATAACCCGGGTCGATAGCGCAGTTGGTAGCGCGACGGGATTTGGATACTCGTGCCCGATGGGGTGTGGGTTCGAATCCCACCCGGGGAGGTTATACCCTTCCATGAAAATTTGACAATAATGTCGATTTTCCTCCATTGATTAGATAATATGGAGAAGTTTCCGGCCTTGTGGAAGGGTAGGTGAGTACTGGTTATGGACAATGGTCCAGGAAAGCTAGGTTAGGTGCGCTGGACGCCGTGAAATAACCTAAATTGTGTTGATACGGCGTTAACTCCAATAAAAAAATAAATAAAGTAAAGTCATACAGATATGCAATGTATTTTAAATGTTCCTTAAATAGTATGCTGTAGTCCAATTTTATCCGGTGAGCCGTGACTGCACTTTTGTTTTTAGAGATTTTTGAAACATTCCTACAAAAAGGTAACACAGACTATTTAACCAACCAGTAGATTACTGTCTTATTTACAATTATACAGCGTCGAATAAAATGACCCCGTGGTCGTGACAGTTAGACAATTGGGATGGGATATAGGGCTATTGTAACCCCAGGTTCGAATTCTGCTTGGTTTCGTTTACTTTTTTTATTTTTGACATTGTGGAAACGTAAAACTCGAAATCTCTGTACATTATGAAGCAACATGTATATAATTTTTTTAATGTAAACATTAGTCTGAGTATTTGCTTAGTTATTGCTGCAATGTCGTACACTAAACTGTCAAGCGTTGCTTATCGGAATGATTCCAAAGTAATTGTACAAAATGTAGATACATTTAACAAGATTGAAAAGCAGAATTGAATGCAAATAACTTTGACAATTCCGTTAGATATGATCCTAGTCTGATTTCGATACAGCCACTGCAAGTGACGCCGAATATATAATATTGTGTATTATTGTTATTAGGTAATTTGCCTGATATAAAAAATAAAGAAAGAATAAGATAAAATAAAAAGTAATTAGAAAAATAAATTATAGCACAAAATTTATTATATGATAAAACTAAGCACGAGTTTAAGAAAAAAATACAAAAATAAGGAGGCGGTGAGGTTCGAACCACTGCTGTTTGTGGCATATTTTACACCCTCGTTACCGACTGCAATATTTTGAACAATGATTGTTGAAGTTCTATATCATGTGTCTTTATACAGGTCGCCCACGAAAACATTGCGTATACAAACTTAGCCATTTTCATTACGCACCAATATTAAGAGGTGAATTATTTTTACAATTTTATTGTTTAGTCCGTTTAAACTTATTTTATAAACATACCTTTACATAGAATTTACAAGTGCATGTACGCTTTTAGAAAAAATGTTAAATATCAAAGTGGCATGTTTAAATCACTAAAATGTTGTTCATGCATTAGCTTATTCATCTATTTAGTGGATAAGTCCATTCTTTAAAGTACAAAAACACGCATGACCTAGAATACGACCTGTACTTGAGATATTATAGTTTGTATTGATTTTCAATGTAGTATTTACTGGTTATACCTATCGTCATGGTTATGATTACACTCGTCCAACCTGTCACGGCTCACCGAATAAAATCGGATTATACTAATTAATCAAATATGAACGACAGTCATCACGCTCCCATACAGAAAACACAGAGCACTAAACATACACACGCACACACACACACCCCTCCCCCTGCACGCATGCACACCGGACACACATGACATATACGTCCATATATGACATTTCGGCTTGTATATTTTGTGTATATGTTGTGTTTATGGCATTTAAAATAAAATGCCCATTTTCAATCAATCTGATTTCTGTTATTTTTTGCCTCATGCCCTACTAGTAGACACTTGGGATGGACAACACATAAAAAGATTAATAATAAAACAAATGAATGGATATCTTAGTTAGTAACGATTGTTGTAGTCATTTAATATACAGACAATATTTACTATTTGTATGAGATTAAAATTAGTACATACTCCATGTATCATACAATGATAACTTCCAATATCCACCACACATTTCTCCTTGATTGTTCCTACATGGTTTGTTACATTCGTCGCTTTCATTCTTGTACCGAATTTCATTTCCACATAAACATAATTTACCATTCTGAAAACACAAGCCGTTTGTAAATACAAGTGTTCCAGGAGATTATACGCCCTTAAGCCATTGATTCTTGGATACAGGATTTAATGTGAAACGTTCAATAAAAGATTCAACAAGAAACAAGGTCGTAAATTATCATTCGGAATGTTTTTTGTTCTGTTTTGAAATCCATACGACCATGATCGTTAATAAATGGACCCTAAATTCATTAGTAACCTTCACTGTCTCATGTACTCTCCAATACATCGATTCGAAAGATTCACTCGTTCACAATCTACCTCTGCTAAAATACTACATTCAAGCAGATATTTCTATTTTTAGACAGAGTCACATAAACATTTAAATCGCATGACTGTCACGTGGTTTTTAAAAATAGATGCAAAAATTTCTTACGCCTGTAATTTGAAATTGTCGAAATGCAAAGATGTTTGACAGTTTTGCATCAGTTAGAAAATGGAAAATTAACAAAATTGAAAGTAAACATTGATCTTTTTAAACGTGTATCTCTGATCTTTTAACTGTACACATGGAGAAACTTAGTGAACTTAAATACAAAGTGTAGCCACGCTATATATATGACGTCATACGAGGTTGCATTCGTCACTAGTATGATCATACCATATAAGGTGTTGTTTACCCGTTCAACCAATGAAAATGCGTATGAAGTTTTTCAGCTAAATTGAAATTTGGTAAACTTTCATTGGACGTTCAAAGGTTCATAGTAAAGGTCAATATCATAAATCGACACGTTTTAAGGCAGCGGGTGAATGTAATGTATTCATTGAGCTGCGACGGGAGCGTATGGAACACAGCGAAAGTTAAGTGACTTAAGGGTTGTGCTGGTTTGCTTTCCTCTATTATCTGGTTTATATAGTCACGTGATATTAAAAAGGTAAACAAACACTATATACTTTCGTATTTAGTAATGTACCAGCCAAAAAATAGAAAAAAAAATGAGAATGCACATAAACTATTTTCTACACCGGTTGAATTTTTCAATTTATTTTATGTATAACATAAATACGAACCTGTGTTCCAGCATATCTATAACCCTTCTTTATACATAAATCAGAACATAGTTTAGGTCCATTTGTCGTACGTTGCTTTTTGGGACCGTTAAGAACTCTATTGTTTTTACTGTCTTCAAAACACCCTAGATATCCTTTGTACATATTACCTGTACAAAAGATCAATATAAGAGAGTAAAAGTCATGAAATAATTAATTTTATAATAAAGGCCGCTTGATTTGCTTTGGCGGATGTTGTTTCGCGGGGCGCATATCAAATTATTGGCGGATGAATACAAATGTATTCATCAATAAAGTTAGTTCTGGCTTCCAAAACTTTATAAGCCGCTTTTTTAACATTTTGATTTTTGTCAGATACGGCATTAAAGTTTTGGATCAGACCCGTTATGAAACCTCACCAGAATAAACCCCATTCGTTTGAGCTCGTTTTTCTGATCAAATACCCATTTGGTAATAAGATCGTGTGCATAATTCAATAAAACATTCATTTAAACATCATTTTACACCAAAACGGCTATTGAAATATCAAAGAATTAAATAAAATAGCCGTTTTCGCTAGGAAACGTTAAATCTCATCCTGTGACCGACATTTGAAGCTGTGCGAGATCTCGTTTCAACCGGAATTCTCGATTATGAGCGTTAGCGAACATAGCAGAGTAATTCCGATTGATACCAGGAATTCCAAATAAAAATCTATTTTTAGAACTTATTTGTTAACAAAGACATTTTGTTTTCTAGCAATTTAAGACTTTATTTCATGTTTATTTAAGAAATAACTTACAGTTGTCTATATTTTGTTGTCTAATAAAATATAGGCACGAGTTGTGATGCGCGTATGATTAAATCACGAGTGCTTTAGCACGAGTGATTTAATAAGCGCACCAAACGAGTGCCTATATTTTATTAGACAACAAAATATAGACAACTGTAAGTTATTTCGATTCTAACATCGTAAAATACATCCGTAGAAAAGATATATTTATAGAACTATTTTTAACTGTCAGAAACGTCATGCTGTTGAAATCCACCCCAGTGCAAAGGCCGAAAATAGCATTTATTTACACAATTCTCACAGATACGTGTTTCTTATTCCGAACAAAAAATATTAAAATCTTAACTATAGAATAGAAACCAAATTGTAAAAGTCAACCCTTATAAACTCGGGCGCCATTTTCGTCTTAGCGCATTTAACGTGGGGAGTAAAATTTCAACAGCCGTCAGGAGCTATATTTTGTTGAATAATAAAGCATAGATGACGTCACATTGAATAAAGAGTGAAAACGCGCGTGCCTATGTTAGAATTTTTAATATAACTAACAGTACATAAATAAAATCCTATAAATTATGTAAAACTAAAAAAAAAATATAATATTTTGTGGTTATATTCAACGAACATATTTTGTAAATAAATGTCGCGTGGTTGAAGCACATGGTTTTGTTATCATGACCGTCAAGGTCGATCTCGACGTCACGTGGTCCACATTTTGTCAAGATGGCGGCAGAGTATTGAATTTTAAGACCTATTGGAAACTTTTGCGTATTTTACGTTCGGAATGGGCACTTGTTACGTAGTAAGTTGTCAAATTAAAAGATTATACATTATTTTATCGAGATATGCTTCAGATTAATCAATTGAACTCACGATTAATTCATACGAGCGTGGCAGATTCCTGGCACGATTATTGGTGGACTTTTAACGTAGGCTTGTCTTCAGCGTACCCGTTCATTGACAGTATAAACACGGGTTCGCTGAAGACCTTAAGCTACAATATAGTAATAAGGCTAAACATACGTAATTTCAAATAGATACAAAAAAACAACGTGACTAATGCTACAGTCCCATAAACATAAAAGTAGCCACGAGGGCACTGTAAGGGCGCCGTGCGATCATGTTCCACAAGGACCCGTACAAACTCTTGCGTACCCGTACGGACAGTTACGTTTTTACCAGGATCCGTGAGATGAGCCCAGAATACACGTATCAGTTCCAAAGTCAAATCGTGAACAAAATCGGGGCCGAGTATGAATTAAACATGCATATCTTCCAGCTACGACTCCGTACCAGTGTATTGTTTAGTACCATGTGCGTACCGTCACCTTAATACGCAAAGCTTCCCCACGGTTTACGGCGGTCTGAACGTACGGAACCGCAACAAGCCACAACTTCATGGGACTGAGTCATAATAACGTATGCTAACGCGTAAAGTGTACATTACGTTTTATTGAACTATGTGTCTATATTAGACAATTTTTTTTCCCAGTGCAAGAGTTAAGGTTCAAGTAAAGTCTTTGTTTGCATTCAAAATAGTAAAATGAAAAATGCTCTATCTCTTTCATACTTCCATCAAGAGCAGTGTATTATACATCACAATGTTCCTTACGAAACATGCAATGTGATGCTAGTAATTAATTCAGATGAAAACGTTTACCGAAAGATGCATTTGCAAAATTGATGCTGTAAAACTGAAAATACTAAAAGACATTAAGGTTTTTTTACAAACTAATTTAACATTAAATCATATATAGAACACTATAGTTCATATTCCATTTACGGTACTGCAATATTTAAAACCTAAATAAATGTTAAAACAAAACTAAGGTAAATGAAAAACATTTTGACAGATACAAGTGTAATGGGTTTTCACGACCCTGTTTCTACTTTCACTTTAGTTTTTCAATTGCCTTAGTTTTGTTTTGATATTTATTGAGGTTATGAATATTGCAGTACCTTCATTGGAATATGTACTTAAAAGATTCTGTAAGGGAATTAATGTTAAATTTTGTTGTAAGAAAATTTTAATGTAATTTAGTATTTTTATTTATGCAACATCAATTTTGCAAATACATCTTTTGCTAAATATTTTTATCGTAATTGATGACCACCATTACTTTGTATGTTTCATAAGAAACATTTTGATGTATGAAATAATACTGTTGATGGAAATATGACAGAACTAGAGCTATTTCTGTTTTACTTTTTTTTAGCAAACCAAGACTTTACATGAACCTTAATCGCAGGGGTGCATTAAAGCGGTTGAACCTGCAACGGACTGTGGATATTAAAGCCAGCATATGACGTTTTACAAATCAAATCTCACTTCAGAGACAGATGACATTGGCGATCAATGTCTAAACAATGGTCTAATAATTGTTTACTTACATCGTATTTATTTAATTTTTTACTCTGATTTGACGCCAGTTATTATTTTTTCTAATCTAACGGCTTCATGGACGCTTTCCAGTACTCGCTGACTGTTCCATAAGGAGCCGACAACTTCTTATAAGAACAAAAATCTATATCAATGTAACATAGCGAAATTTTATAAAATTCTTAACATGCAGTGGCTAGGAATGGAATGGATACTGGGACGACTCACGGTTTCGATATCGTATGGTCTACGGTCGCGGTAAACTTTTTAAGTAAAATCATGTGTTAAAATAGGTCAAAAAAGTTGATAAATAATATGACTCAAGATAAACACACAAGAACTTTGCAATACGCGTTAAATATACGAGTAGAAGACAAACTAACAAATAATTATAGATAGTAGTCACGTAATCATCAGAATGAAAACAAACACTTGTATCAAGTCATGTGCATAAATAATTTGTGAAGAAGATTCAGAGCAAACAATTAAGACTCAAAGGTTCGACTGGGCATTTTCGGACAAAAATTGAGACGGTTTAAAAGTTTTATATGCCAATTGAATCGTTTCTGTTTTATCTACTGCAAGAACGTGACTTTGTTTGTTTGTTTGTTTGTTGGGTTTAACGCCGTAGCAACACAATTATAGGTCATATAACGGCGGTCAGTCAACCTACTCACTCCTCCTGGAAAGGCTAAATCTCTGGACTTAGCTGTTAACCAACTACTAAACACATATTTTCGTCAGTGACTGACAACTGCCCCACATAATTAAAAATCATTGGTAGGAGGGAGAATGGCCTTAGAAATAATTTCATGACCAAGCTCTACGAAAGTATGCCCGTCCGGGAATCGACTTGCGTGCTACCAAATGAGCTAGCCGGGCGGCTTGCAAGAACGTGACAAAAGATGCGTGTTTTACATTCTGATGATAACGTGGCTATATACCCTAATGAAGTAAAAAAGGTAAAATTTTACTATAGAGAAAAAAGGTTAAAATAAACCATAGATTTTATGTTAATTCCTACTAACATTAGTTTATGTACTTTTTGTCATTAGACAGGAGTCATGGTAACTATGGCAACAGTTCTTATGAATTATAAACAATCAATAAATGTTTAAAGATTATCTTACCTTCAATTGTAAAAGGAATAGCCAGAAAAATGATGAATACCACGTTATCCATATTTTCTTAAGAAAAAAACTTCGCTTTGAATACACGAAACTAATCTCATATCAATTGTACTGAATAAATACATGCATAACACTTACGATGAGTTACAAGGATACAGATTTTATATTTCAAATTCATAAGAAGTTGGTTTCCTGTTAAATTTGTTGTTGCTAAACAAGGACATTTATATTATCCATGAATCAGGAAGTTTTAACTGTTGTACAAGTACAGGTGTTCTTTCCTTCTCATGTATTCTGATAGAAGGAAGAACTTCAACATCTCCTGTTTTAAAGAACAGTGTATGAGCAAACTCCAGACAATACAGAAGTCCCCTTACGGTGAAACATTTCTAGACTTGACCTAAAAACGATAAACAACAGAGAAAAATTATTTCACACAATTTTATTCAATATGCATGTAATACCAGTAAACGATAAGCAACAGAGACAAACTATTTCACACAATTTTATTCTATATACATGTAATACCAGTGACTAAATTTCATTGGTAAAGGAGACTTATTTCCTATACAGCACTATCATGCTTCAAAAAATCTTTCAATGAAGTTTAAATATGATTAATACATGTATTTGTCTATATGGTTATGTAAACAGTGGAATAATTGAACATCCTTTCATATCTAAACAGTGGCATAATTGAACATCCTTTCATATCTGAACAATGAAATAATTGAACATCCTTTCATATCTGAACAATGAAATAATTGAACATCCTTTCATATCTAAACAGTGGAATAATTGAACACCCTTTCATATCTAAACAGTGGAATAATTGAACATCCTTTCATATCTAAACAGCGGAATAATTGAACATCCTTTCATATCTAAACAGTGGAATAATTGAACATCCTTTCATATCTAAACAGTGGAATAATTGAACATCCTTTCATATCTAAACAGTGGAATTATTGAACACCCTTTCATATATGAACAGTGGAAATGATGACTTACAATTAAGGCTTAGTAACAGTAAGTAATTAACGACTAAGGAATTTTTAAGTTACGCCACATATATTTTCTACTAGACAAGGTTATGCGTTTAAAACAACCAAAAACTGTTGATGCTATTTACTAACATAATATGGACAGGTTGGTGAAAAAATAACGAAACTGTATATGTAGAGAACTATGCAAAATCAATCTTATTGAATATTAAACTGAAGGAACGTTTGTAAATTCATTATCTAAAGAGGCACACTTGAACAGTCTTAGTAGACAACTTAAAGCGATACCAAAGGCTAAATTAGGTATGATGTTTTATTGTAATGTAATGAAAATCTATGTTTTGAAGACAGAGCTACACACACACTTGTCGAAACTAACATTTGCCGGTTATCTAAGCGCATATATGACATCTTTACAATGATAGAACATATAAATATTGCACATTCAAGTTCCTTAAGTTACCTAACCAAATGATTGGCTAAATTAGAAAGAGATATAATCAGGAAGTATAACATATAACAGCACAAGCAACTATCAGACAACACTACATTGTATAACATAACTTTTTTATTGGATTTAACGCCGTGTCAACAATAATTTAGTCATTTAACGACGTCCAGCGCACCTAACCTATCTTTCCTGGACCCTTGTCTATAACCAGTACTCACCTACCCTTCCCGACAAGGCCGGAAACTTCTCCATATATCTTATCAATGGAGGAAAATTGACATTATATTCAAATTTCATGGAAGGGTTTAACCCCCCTTGGTGGGATTCGAACCCGTACCCCCTTTCGGGGCACGAGATTCCAAATCCCGACGCGCTACAAACTGCGCTATCATCCCGGGTAATTATAACAATCATCAAATTGATATAATGACAAGCATGAGACCAATGTAACAAACGTGAAAGAAACATAAAAACAGTATGAATTAATCAAATGATTAAACGAATCAAACAAAGTTGGGATAATCAAAGAATGACAAATGGATAAAAAGTTAAATAAACTAAAATATAGGCAACTAATAAAGCGAGTTTTTATAAAGCTAGTCTTTGTTAACCTGCTGACTGGCGATCAGAGCTGACCGACTCTCACACCGAGATATCCATAACAATGTATGATGACAAAGATAAAACAAGTATATTAAATCAAGTATGGTTGATATTAAAATTACTGAAGAAGTCAGCCTAGTGCTAGAATTTTCTTTAAATCCAGTCGAAGTCAATCACAATTGAACGTGTCCCAACTGTTTAAATGTATATAGATACTGTCATTAATAACGAGATGACAGTTGTAAAAGCACAACGACAGGCTCGTCTTTACATTTAGAGAATGGTCAATCAACATAGACAATACCTGTTAGATAGTAAATTCTACATTAAATTATGCATTCCATATTCAAATGATATGGTGTTAGGATGTCAATGAACTGCTGTCCAAGTATAATACATAATACTTCGATGAATATGATATAATTTGTCAATTATTGCATAATACACGTTATGCATTTTCAACTTATTTTCTTTCATTTTTCATTCAATAATATCAAAAACAGTTAAATAAGATTATAAGAATAGTCATCCACATCAATATTGTAAACGTCAGATGCTGTAGCCTAGTTATTTAACTCCAAATGATATCCTTCTGCAATCGTGGAAGCATGTAGATTTTGATAAGATGTCGTGTTTTCATCAGTAAAGTTGTTATATTCTTGAACCACATTATCAGTTCGTCCTGAGCTCTCACGGTCCTGTAACACCATTTCATTCTCATTGTTTCCTCGTGATTTCCATCTCCTTCGAACACAAACAGAAAGAGTCATGTACTCTTATATACAGAAAGCGTTAAAGGTACTCATTCACAGATTTCAACTTAAACATCATTTTTTCTAAAACTATCAAAATTGTATGGAAATATTTTTGGAAGCAGGAAAGTAGTGTTCTGATAATGACAATTTTAGTGCAAATTGACATACAACGACAAATGATGGTGTTTCATGTAGTAAATACATGTATCTACCTTGTATGTCACGGTAAAGACACTTTCAGTACATTTTTGTGAATTTTATTGTATATTTCTTGCAGAATTATTTTTTACATAATTACAGACACTGAATAGTATTTTCAAATTATAGAACAATTAAACATAATCTGTGAGCTAGAACCTTTAACATTTCGTCTTAATATCATAATAAATATAGAAAATACATAATTTATATACTTTAAAGTTCCACTATGTAGGAAACCGGTCTTAGCTATTGCCAAATTGTACGCAATATCAGACGGTAAATCTACAATGCTAATTGTGAGAATACAACTATCTCTATATTTAGACCATTCTGCTATTAAGACCATCGGTTTTGATGATCCTTTAGCATCGGAACTTTACAGTATTTTGTTAGGTACTTAGAGAGTCTAGCCATTCGAAACGTGTTCAGTATTATATGGCTGAACTGATGATGTAGTACAATCAGCCATATCAAGCTTAATGGACGCGTTTGGAAAAAGTTTTGGCTAGATTGCACAACTTGTATTTTAACATTTTCACTAATGCTTTATTAAGTCTGAAATACATGCTGTATATCAGACAAAACAGAGAGCCTATTGGACACTAGATCGCTCACCTATTTAAGGACATAAATATCCTTAACACTTTCAAAGTTTCTTTAGTAAATTTGATTCACGTCGTATATCAACCATTACATTAACTTAAGATTTGTGGGGCTTGTTGACCATCTTTCTAGTACCATTCTCTTTATCAACTGTCACTTACCCTTCCACAATGTGCTGACAGTGTCTTCCCTCTGCGGAGGGAAATCGATATTAAATTTCAAACTTACAGTAAGATTTGTCATGACTCTCAGCTGGGGCATTTTCATACAACTTGTTTAATTGATGTAACATCTACGGAGGGAAATCGATTTTAAATTTCAAACTTATTGTAAGATTTGTTATGACTCTCAGCTGGAGCATTATCATAAGACTTGTTTAATTGGTGTAACAACTACGGAGGGAAATCGATTTTAAATTTCAAACTTATTGTAAGATTTGTTATGACTCTCAGCTGGAGCATTATCATAAAACATGTTTAATTGGTGTTACATCTACGGAGGGAAATCGATTTTAAATTTCAAACTTATTGTAAGATTTGTTATGACTCTCAGCTGGAGCATTATCATAAAACTTGTTTAATTGATGTCACATGCATAATATAGTTAACATTGACTTGTGATTTCGGAGAAGAAGAATGTACAGACTTTTAGATACAATGCGCATGTATAAAGAAGTTACACGTGAACATGTTACATTGTAACACATTGGTGGAGTAATATTTTACTACTCTGTAGAAAACAATCCTGAGATGTCAAATGCCTATCACAATAGTTTGTAATAAACTTATGCTCAGGTTAGGTAAAGATGATTTTAAAATGATTGCTAGCTTACCTGTAGAATATAACAACACCAATAATGAATGCAATCATAACAAGCACCACACAACAGGGTATTAAAAGATATAAGGGATTTATACAAGATTTTGTTACTTCTTCTAAACCTATAAAATACAATGTAGATTAATTAACATTGTATTATTGTACATGTACAACATAAGTGACGAAGTTCTGCCACCAGATAACGCGTGACATAACTAAGTTAAGTACGTGACTTACTAAATACGTAACTAGTTCATTACCTAACATTTAACTGGTGAAATAATTAAGTCGCAGGCACTAACTTGAATTTATTTTTTGTAATAAAATTTAAAATATTGAAGAATAGGAGACATATCAATACAAAAAAGACTAGTACACTTAAGTCGCCAATGAAAGAACAGCGATTAATTGGACAAGTTTTCAAACAATGAAATTGCATTAAGAATATTGCTACCCTCTTTCAAATCTTGCGTCGTTTTACTTTTATTGCTGTTATCATTCATATTGTCATTGCCTGTTGATTTGAGAGGTTGTTCAGTCGTTGTTGAGTATAGTAGTGTTGTTGTTGTTGTAATTATTGGTATGCTAACTTGATCTAATGTTTTAATGCAAAAATAAATTAGGTATGTAATTTAAAGGCAGCAAGTGGTGTGCCTTTTTGGTTGCGTTGTTTTTTTGGGGGGAGGTAGAAAGAAAGGGAGGGAGTGAAAGCGGTTTTCGACTCTGTTGTTTTTAAAGTTTCTAAACATAACTTATAGAATCGAGAACTATTAAAGTCGCAGAAGTTTATGTTGTTTTAGAGGTAGTTTTGTTAATGAAGAATCGTTCTTTGATATTGAAATTAGCTGCTCAGAATAACGTATTTACTTACCAATTAATGTGAAAAAATGGCATTGCAATCAATTTAACAAGCTCCAACATGTGAAAATATTAATTGATAAACAATTGACAGTTTTAACTGCAGTTAACATGTAAGTACAAATATTAAGTAAATATTACCTTGTGAACAATTCATACCAGTCCATTGTTCAGTACATATACATTTATAATTACTTTTATCAATATCAGAACAACTACCATTGTTTTTACATGGTTTCTCTGTAGCACATACTAAGTATAAAATTAAAAGTAGCATCGTGTTATAATGTTCAGAACACCAAATTTCTCAATCACAAAAATATAAACAAATGTAAAAATTAAGCCGAGTCATAAACTATGGATTATGTAGGTTCAATCAACTTAAAATTTATAATCAAATGAATATGAAACAATACAAAAGTCAAAAACACTTAATACATAAACTCACATAAATAACCTCAGAAAAGGACTTTCAATCAGTGTGGTAAGTCCTATATAGAATATCAAAATTTTTCCTTTTTTATTTTTTCATTATAATTATCATCTCCGTCGTCGTCTTCATCACATCATCGTCATCGTCAACATCACCATCATCATCACCGTCATCACCACGATCACTATCATCATCATCAACAATAACATCATCATCATCATCATCAACAATATCATCATCATCATCATCAACAACAACAACATAATCATCGTAATCGTCGTCATCGTCTAAGCCATCATCAGCATCATCATCGTAATCATCGTAATCATCATCATCATGTACAATGTCATTGAATATGTATCAAAGAAATAGGCGTTTAATCATAATAATGAAGAAGTTTATGTTTAGAATCATGCATAAAGATTACATTTTTCATTTAATAATAAAAAAGTACATACTCCATGTATCATATAATGATAGTGACCCGCTTCCACCACATATTTCTCCTGTATTGTTATAACAAGGCAAATAGCACCTATGGCTTTCAATCATGCGCCGAACTACATTTCCACAAGAACAATAAAAACCATCCTGTTGAACAGAACACAATTGTTAATATAATCTAACAGAAGGTCTGTATGCTTGGCAGAACATTATACGCCCTTTCGCTATTTACCTCTAAGTACAATAAATAAAATGAAAGAAAAAAACTCCGACATAAGATTCAAACCTGGAAACAGGCTTATGAATCTTCTTTCACACAGGGTTTGTTCTGTTTTTTGATAGAAACTAGATTATATATAATACTTAGGTTCTAAGTTCAAAAGGTTTTTTATTATTTGACATAGTAACATCGTTTTCGAGTCCACATGACCCATCATCGAATTTGTTCGAGATATCATTAGTGCAACGCCACTTGTTTTAATGTAAGGATGTGGCAACTTATTTTTTTTTACTTGACCAGGTAAGTCTAAAACCACAATTGAATGTGTCGAAATGCCCTTTATTTGGCAAAATGAAAAAAAAACCCATCAAAATGACACCTAAAAAAGTTCATGAAGCATTAGCGGACGCCGAATAGAGACAAGATCTAAAACGAAGGCGCGCTTAATACTTTTATAAACCACAATCTAAATCTGGTACATCAGTATAAGTCTTATTTTTTACAA
Source organism: Mactra quadrangularis (assembly GCA_025267735.1). Taxonomy (NCBI): domain Eukaryota; kingdom Metazoa; phylum Mollusca; class Bivalvia; order Venerida; family Mactridae; genus Mactra; species Mactra quadrangularis. The sequence continues at coordinate 29,557,910 of CM046309.1, read as the reverse complement.
GAATATTGTCTAAGAAATGTTGGCCGACTATACAAAGGCTCGTCTTTAGTGACTTTTGGGGAAACTGTCAGACTTTGGGAAGGATTTAATTATGCCCAAAAGATCAGCGAGAATCATAGTAAAAAAAACTAAAACACTCCAAGAATTTAGCAAATCAATGTGACAATCAGTGTGCATGGAGACGTTTACAATAATGTGTAGAAAGAAATTGCTAAGTCACGAGACATCAAGACGACACCATCAAAGTTGCTTCAAATTAAAAACCTATTGGCCTGTTTTATTATGAGTATTTTTTAGAGAATTTGTCTGACTGAAGAATCTTGTACCAGGGACATTCGGAACTCCTCGGATATTCACTACCAATAACATCGGACACATTTAGACGCAATTTTGAAACTACATTTGCGTCGTAGGCCAAAACAAAATAGTGTAACCGATGTTGAAGTAAACAAATCCACGATCGTTTAGGCGTGGATTAGAGTTACTTTTGTCCATAAATTTAAATACGCGATTCTTTGATATCAATGAACAATATTCAGTCATATGTATATAACATACAAAGCTTTTACAAAGCTTGTTTTTTACGACAATAACTACTTTGCATAACCCTTACATGCTTCGCCTCGCGTATGTAGCATAAACCCAATATTTGTGGTGGACCCCGACGAATCCTTCCGAAATTATTCATTCAATGAATTTTCGAGATGTTCCAAATGGTTCAAGTTATACATTTTACAGTGTTACATTTTGAGAAAACTCAACACTTGAAATAATTTTATTTGTAAATTTGTTGTTTTGACGCATATTATTCATCGGTTGATTTTTTCTATTTTATAAATGTATATTATATAAACACGCACCTGTGTTCCAGCATATCTATATCCCATCTTGATACAAAAATTAGAGCATATATCAGGTCCATTTATTTCAAACCAACGTTTAATATAACCATCAAGAATTTTACTGTCTTCGCTGTCTTCAAAACACCCTAGATATCCTTTGTACAAATATCCTGTAGAATAAATGAATATACGATGGTTAAAGTCATGAAATAACAAATAACTCCGATTTTAAATTATCCGCTCGCATTCTCGCGTTCTCACTTATTTTGGGTTTGGCTACTTCCCAATACGGGTAACGTTCAGCTGACACACTATATATTTATTGAATCCTCCATTATGGAGATTATAACATAATTACAAACAAATACATGTACAATGTACAACTATATAAAACAATAAACAATGCAATTACAATATATAGGTTAAGTGTTACATGTATTTACATCCATTTGAATGAATGAATAACATGCATGAAAACAACAATGTATACTTAACAAGCATACATATACACTAAAGATGAAAACTATTTAACATTATTGTTAATAGAATTACTGATTTTTGGTGATTTATGAGTGACCATTTTTCACCATGTATTAAGAAATATATGTATGTTCATCTAATTTACAAGAAATCTCATTTGCAACAAAATATTCAGGTTGTAAAAGTTTTTATGATCATTGGAAGTAGCAATACTAAATATTTCGAGGCACTGTTCTCTGCAATTCAATTTTATGAAGAATAAGAACCACGCACACCCCTTTAGCTCAAATAAACTTGTCCACAGCTTAAGACGATTGTTATGTAGCTTATCACAGACATACATTTTATGCATAATAATATTTTCAGCAAGAAGAAGACATTTTTCCCATGTGCGTCTATACTGTTTCGACACAAACGTAGCTATTGCGCGAATGATTGTTTTACAAACAGATTTCAATATATAAATATCAGAATCGCGAGCGATATGCCATAATGGACTGCAACTGTCCTCCATGACTATATATGTTAAAAGAGAATCATTTATGTTGGTTAAGAGATGTTTGCTCAAAACTGATCCTTCACGTGTATAAAACTTAATGTTTAAAATGTTCTTCCATTGAAACTTAGATGGAAACCAACCACTGTCGATGTAGCCATAAAAATAGGATTCAAACTCATAGTTGTGGAATAATCTGAAGACATCAGGTATAAAACTTCTGATTTGTTGATCATAATGAACAAAACGAATAAGTCTATGGATAAATACTTCTTTAGCCTGATAAAACCAGGGTAGTCTACACATCTGAATCGTCCGATCTCAGCCTGTGAATAACATCAGTGCCGAATAGCTTGCAAAACGCGGCCTAAACATAGCAATTACGAAATCGCGGTGTTTTAATAGTGTTTTGTCTAGATGTAAGCTATTCAGTGTTTGGTCGACACAAAGGTTATCTGAACGTGACCAATGTCGGGAGATCCTTTGACAGCGATCTATAGGATATATCTGTTTACGGAGATTATGCATACGCCGATGTACGTATAAATCAAGTTATTATGTTTTATATCATTAGGCATAAAATGAAAACTTTAAAAAGCATGCGTTTCATAAACACATTACATATGTTAATTTTGCATCTGTGGCAAAGCTTCCCTCATAAGATTATATGATTACTTTATTCCTATTATCAAGACGTGCAAATCGAACATAAGAGGTGCGTTCAACAATGTGCGAGCACTCAGTGCGACAACGAGCGCTCTCGTTCTGAACGCGGACGCCCGCGCGAGTGCTCGCGAGTGCTCGCGATTCAGCTCGAGAGGTGTTTCGCTTAGATATCAAAGATGGCGGCTGGAAAAATTTAGATTTTTATCTCAAAGAATTATCCCTGAAAAGTGGGACGCAAACGATTGTGTTACTTATTCCACATAACATATCCACGCAATGCATATAATAGAATTTATTTGGTACAGTAAATTGTATCATAATGATTAAAAAATGATAAAAAAAATGTGAAAGATCCCATGTATCAGCAGAAAGAATTGTTCCCCACCCGCAATATTAATAATGTGCTGTTTGAAACCATCGTGGATTTAACAGCGAGTGCTTTCAATCGTTCGATAGTCTTACAATTCGCGAAGCAGGCGCTCGCTCGAGCGCTCGCATTGTTGAACGTACCTCAGGCATATAAACATTGTTTATAGTCACGTCATCTAAAATAACAAATATTTGAATACACATTTTTTTCCCGAAAATTTCACTTTGCTGACACAAAGTTGAATGAGAACAAATACGTGTAGTGCATTAAAGTAAAGGCAACAAAAATTAATTGGAGACAGTGCGTTAATTGCTGCAAACGTTAGGATATAATAATATAATCTTAGTCATTAAATACAAGTCATTGTAACTATGGCATCAGTCTTGCAATATCAACACTCAATAAATGTTTAAACAGTATCTTACCTTTGATTGTAATAGCAGCACTCAGAAGAATGAAGAATATAAAGTAATCCATAATTTCTTAAGAGTAAAACTTTGCCTTTGAACAAATGAATCTTAATTCATGTTATATTATATTAATTCAGATATACGCACCTACATGTATAACATTTCCTCAGGATACACAGTGTAGTCAAAATTCATTGTATCTATTTAAATGGTTTCCTGTACAAGTATTATAATTATGTTGTTGGACCAATATGTTTTTATATCTATATTCAATTATCGTCTTCAAGTTAGGAAAGGCGTGGTTGCTTAACACAGGCATTAGTATTTCCCTTGTAGAAGGATGTATGTGACTAAGTATCACTTTAACGGCTCCTGATCTTAAGTGCAGTGTATGATCAAGTTCTGGGAGTACTGCAGACAATTACAGAAGCTCTCTAATGGTGAAATATTAGGCGCATAACATGGTCCCGAACATAAAACACCGTATAAAAATATAAGGTATCTTACATGTACTAAGAAATGGTAGTTTTTATACAAGTTCAAATAGAGGCAGTTTCTTCATTGTTATCAATACATGCATAACTAACGCTTTGCTCTTTCGAGTGACATCATTATCTTTTGCATACTCCGAGTATTAAGGTCATAGTTATACATTGTATACCTTATATGTATATACATGTATAGTGTCTTTGATTCGCGACCGTGCCAGACGCCTGTGGGTGATATATTACTTCCAGTAACAGTGGCATGATCTTGATCTCAGAAACTAAACACAACAAAGGCAAAATTTTGCACACAGATTTTATTCAATATACATCATACCAAAAACTGATATCCCAAATCTCATTGAACAACCTCAAATACTTAAACAATGCAAAATTAATATTTTCAGGTCATGTTATTTTACTACCAACCTTTGCAACCATGCTAACTTCAATCATTTTGATATATGAAAAAATACATTGTTCAACACAATACCTTTTGTTCAAAATATTTCATATTTCTTTTTTAACAATTCTTTACGTCAGAAAATTTGAATAACTACTTCGGGTCAATTTTGAAAGGGATATGTAAGACTTTTATTACATGAACCGTGTTGTGAAGCGCAACGGACAGATACATATTTGCGCTTCATATATCGAGGGTTGTCTTCAAGACTGTAGTAAGCCTTAAAGAGCAAGTTACTACAGTCTTGCGAGCAATCCTTGATATGTGTTGTACGAGGGATGATCCAGAAATAACCGGACTGCTAATGCAGCGGCAACAAATTTTACTGCACATATTTAAAATATACATGTACATCACAAGAAAGGGCATTTATTTGTATTACATTATACACTGACGTGACAGAAATTATTTCTGTAAAGTTGTCAAGTCATGATATGCACGATCATCATCGACACTTTCTTTTACCGCGTCAAATTCAGCACTCTTTATGGTTTCATGATCATAAGGTTTCATACTTTCTTAGCCATTACCTTGTTCTTACTAATGCCGGATTTGATCACTTTAGCGTAGACGGGATCAACAGAGTTATCTGGATTTAAGTCATTGATTTGTGTTTTGTTTGTAGTACATTTAGACTTCACCACGTGAGAATAGATATCGAGGTTGCCACTTACGACTATTTCTTCAACATTGTAGTAAAGATCTCCATCATTTGTGTTACAAACTGACTGACTTGTAACATGCTCCATACCTCTAGTGTTTGGTAAAATTAAAGTGTTATAAGTATTATCAAGTTCCATGTTGCTTGCTTGTATCATACCTTGACTTGTATGATCGTAAATGTTATCTTGTGTGTAAGATATTTTTTTAGGGTAATTACTGTTAGTATGAGAATATGTATCATCCGTGGATGGATGAAATTCGTGTAGATGGGAATAAGTATTGTTTGATATGATGCCCTGTCCAGTATTTAAACTTTTCTTAACGGGTCCTACTATGTGCCTTTTAAAGATAGAATATTGTATTCATCATCTTCAGCAACTGAAGCTGCCGCTGCCTGGTCATCTATATCCATCTGTAGCCGGATCATCAAGTTGGTTTTGACTAGATACCGCATTTTCATCATCAATGGTGTTATATTCTTCTTCGTCATTAGCAGTTTGTTTTGAGCTTTCATGTTTTTGTAACTCCATTTCATTATTATTGTTACCTCTTGACTTTCTTCCCCTTTGAATGACAGAAAGAACGAATCTGTATGAACGTGTTTAACTGTATTTTATTGTCTGTTTTTTTTTCTCAACTGTCAAAGCTTGAATAATTTCACGGTGATTGATTGTATTGTTTTTGTACTGGCGGCCTAAATTTTATTAAAAATATCTTGACTAAAACTTATCATACGGCATAAGAAGATTTCCTCAATCATACTACACACTTTCGGAAACTCATGGGTGTATTACGACAATAATTTTAACAAACGCATTCACCGTTAAATTATTAATGTTTTGACAGTTGAGAAAAAACGGACAATTGCATAGGCTGCCGTCACAAAACAGCCCCCCCCCCAATTAAAAAATTATACACACACACATATATATATATAGTAAAGGTATGTAACTCCTCACCTCAGAAACCAAGAAAAAAATGACCGATCTTATTCAACGGGCTCTTGTGTTTTTCTTTCTGGTTCGATTTTCAAAAACTTGGTCTTATTTATCAAACAAATGCTGAATTTGTCGATTGCATATAGAAACTTATTAATGAAAAAGCAATTGAAGAAAGTTACGTGACGTTAAACAGAAAAAAAAACATTTCGGTCCTATCCTATCGAACCGACCAAAAACCCGTTTCCTTCCCGAGCGTAACACATAGATGTGCACGTGGAATTCCGATAAAAATGAACTAAAACAGAGAAAATAATATTTAAAATCACTAGCGTCTCTCACAGTCGTCTAAGACAAATCATTTGATCACTATCATAAAAAATCTTTAATGAGTTTTTTTCGTTGGCCTCCTTGAGAAAGAAGTCTAGGTTAAAACCGAACTCATACCGTTTTACGGTTCATACAACTCAACCCAAGGACAACTATTAGATAATACCTCATGTATAACATAGCAATCATCAGATTAATGTCATTACGAATGTAAAAAACCACGAGACAAACAAAGAACAATATCTAAGCAATCAAATAGTGAAGGGGTGTCCAGACACATAAAAATGTGGGATTGACCAGTTAAGAGTTAATCTGTGCTGTTATGGATGCAACGAAAACGGCCAAAAATGCACCAGAATGCAAAATTTAAGACCTTTATTTTTTTTTTTTTTCCGAGAGAGGCCCCTGTTTTCCCACAAACGGAAAGGACACTTCTCCATTACCTATCCCAATTGGGGTCCACCAGCCCCCAGACAGCCCTATTCTGTATCCGTCCTGATCATAGTTGGATGGATGATGTAATGCATAGACACTGACACTGGTGGATGTTGCGGCGGGATCCTGGGACGAGAATCCGATTTTCGCAGTGCAATCATGAATCTTTTAAAGGCATTTAATCAGATTTCCCACCGGCCAGTTGCTACCTTTCTATTATTTATCCAATCAGTATCTTAAAAATTTATACTACATGTATCATGCCTCCATATCTTGCATATGCACATGTTAGTAGATAATAGAAAAACAAGGCTTTTTACATAAACCACTTACCTGAAGTATCCAAAACTTTGTAATATTGTTAGTCAGCATTAGGCCGGTATTCCATTCATCCGGTTAGCGTGAAAACAATAGATACTTTAAAGTATTTCTAGTCATACGTTATGGTATAATAATTCAATAGTTGAATTTTGTTATTACAACAGAATTGTCATAAGAATGCTTACAAAAACTTCACACACTTAAATTAACATTGTTTTGCAATTAAGATTAATTTATGTTAGGTGTACTTGTCAAGTCAAGAATGTTAAGGGTCAGCAATTATCTGCAACGTGTTCTGTTCTGCAACGCCCGGTCTTTGATGTCCGTGTTTCTGCTTCTCCTTTAGGGACTGGTTTTACAGAATAGGACATTTTCTAATTGCTTCAATAAGTTTTCTGCTGCATATTGCATTGACAGAGGACCTTTGGTGGCTTCTTGTCCGTGAAGGCCTTGCGTGAACGAGAAAAATCACTACATGTAGCGATCGGTTTCACGCTCGCGTTACACGGTCTCAAGTCTTAAATTCGCGTTTCACGCTCACGTCGCGCTCAAGCCGATATAGAATACATACAATAGAGAATCGTTTGCTTGATTTTTTACATTCCCGTATGAATGGAATACCGGCCTTACACTTTGAAAATCGACCCAGAAATAAAAATACAAGAGCCCGTTGAATAAGATCGGTCATTTTTTTCTTGGTTTCTGAGGTGACGGGTTACATACCTTTACTATATATATATGTGTGTGTATATTTTTTGCGGGGGTGACTATTTTGTGACGGCAGCCTGAGAGTGAAGTGTGTAATTATTATAATTAGATAGTTCAAGCTCAGATTAATTCTCTTGGACTATACTAAAAATTTCCGAAAATTGATTTTAATATTAAACATAAACAACACCTAAACCACTTATTATAGGTTTATTATGCATGATTTGATATCTTATTATACGAAACAAAATCACTTAAACAATTGCAACATATTGTCATATATTTTCGGAAATCCCGAATGAAAACCCTGTGTAAACGTTTCGATTATTTAATCGATGGTTGATCGAAAAGGGTAGTGTGATTATTTCCGATGATCGATTATGATTTTTGTCCGATTTTAAAACCGTAGTTCTAATGTATCAACTTCCCACAAATAAACACAAACGTAGTAATGAAAGACAAGAATTACCGTTTGTTTTTAATCTTCAAAGAGCAAAAACAAATGTCCATTTTCTTTGTTACTGTACTTTGTGCACTAACTATATACAAATGCATGAATTTATTGTGGTTGTTGGGTTTAAAGCTGTAGCAACACGTTTTTTGGGTCAACTTACAACAGACAGTCAACCTACTCAATGATCCTGGAAAGGCCAAATTTCTGGATTCAGTTGTTAACCATTTCCTAGGTTCATGCTTTTTTCAGCGACTGATAACTGCCCTATATGATTCAGAATCAGTGGTACAAGAGAGGATGGCTTTAGAAATTATTTTATGACCAAACTTTATGAAAGTAGGTCCCTCCCAGAAATCCCTGGATCAGTAGACTTGTGTGCTACAGACTAAGTTAGCAAGGCAGCTATAAGTTGAGCTTTAATTAAGTTGTGGAGCTAGCTGATATTGATGAAATTGTCAAATTACTATAGCAGATTACATTACAGAGCATAGTTTGAGCAAACTATTGTGATACTTGACCTCTAATCTAGTAGTGTCAAAGAAATTTAAATTCTGTGAATCTTTTAAGAAAACATATTGACCATCTGCTAGGAAACTATCACTTTGATAATATCTATCCTCATTGGCTGAAAAAATACATTTGCCTACCCTATGTAATTTGATAAAATATTTAATAGAGATTTCTAATAATTTTAAATGATACTAACATAAATAAAGAAGCCAAGCTACTAAAATCTCCTCTGAAAACCCAGTAGACTGTCGAACAAAGCTGACCGTCGCCGAAACATGCAATGCAAGTGGTGACAAAGGTAAACTGGCTACCACAAGTTCGTTTTTATATTAACAATTTTCCATATTCAAATGATATGTGTTTACATGTCAATGGACTGTTGTCCATGTATAGCATGATAGTTCCATAAATATAATATAATATGTCAGTTATAGCTTAATACACGTTATGCATTGTTTAACTGACTGTCTTTTCCTTTTTGTTTGTTAATATCAAAATCAGCTAAATGAGAATAATCGTCCACATCAATGTTTGCTTGTTTTAACACAGGTTCCTCAACACTATTGTACAAGTTCACATCATCTTTTCTATGAACTGAATGATCAGCTGCAGAAGTTTGTTTCATACCTTTAGTGTTTTGTAAAATTAAAATGTTATAAGTATTATCAAGTTCCATTTTGCTTGCTTGTATCATACCTTGACTCGTATGATCGTAAATGTTATCTTGAGTGTTAGATATTTTGTTAGGGTAATTACTGTTAGTATGAGAATAAGTATCATCCGTGGATGGATATAATTCATGTAGATGGGAATAAGTATTGTTAGAAATGGTTCCCTGTCCAGTATTTAAACCTTTCTTAACAGGTCCTACGTGTGTGCCCTTTAAAGATAAAATATTGTATTCATCATCTTCAACAACAGAAGCTGCCGCTGCCTGGTCATCTATATCCATATAGTCTCCTTCTGTAGTCGGATCATCAAGTTGGTTGTGATTAGATGCCGCATTTTCATCATCAATGGTGTTATATTCATCTTCGTCATTAGCAGTTTGTTTTGAGCCCTCATGTTTTTGCAACTCTATTTCATTATTAGTGTTACCTCTTGACTTTTTTCTCCTTTAAAAGACAGAAAGAACGAATCTGTATGAACGTGTTTAACTGTATTTTAGTATAGTTTTACAAGTGGATAATATACGTACAGTAAAGTTCCGCCTCTAAGACCTCCTTGGCTTTATCGAATTCATGAAATTTTAAACGTCTCAAGAATATGATCCCAATATTATAACCATTTTTGTATTAAGACAATCGATTTTGAAGGTCCTGGTAGCATCACTTTACTTTTGATAGTATGGAGCTTTTATTTTTGAATCCTATCACATATTATATATTTGCTTTGCTGTAGTACAATCAGCCATATCAAACTCAATGAACACGTTTAAATACATTATTTTGCATCATTTGCCATAAAAAACCAATGGTACGAAAAGATAAGCATTGACTATAGGTAAATTAAAATTATTACAGAATGTTAAAATAAAGTCAGAAATACATGCCATGTGTCAGACAACACCTTCAGATCGCTCACCTGAATAAGGACAGGAAGATCCTTAAACATTCCAAAGACTCTTTTGAAAATTATATTAACGTTGTCATCAACAATAACGTAAAACTGGAATTTCCTTTATCGATTATCACTTATCCTTCCACAAGGAACTGACAACACCCACCTTCTTTAGAGGAAAATCTATATCAAATATCGGACTAGCATCAGTTCGAAATCATTCTCTTTACCACTGGACTACAGTCGGTTCTAAGTTAAACTGATTTGCTTTTGGGTTGAGTCAGTTATAATTCCACGGGCATTAATGTAACAATTTTGATTTGATGCACCTTTTTGTATATGGTTACCTTTGCTTATGAATTCGAAAGACATTATTTTATAGTTTTTTAGATGTAACATTACATAGTACTCGTAAACTGTTAACAGCTGTAAGGAGTCAAATTGAACAAATCTCTGATGAAAACCATTATGCAAAAGTGATACAAAGAATTATAACAAATTGATGGCAATGGGCAAAAGCCTATCACAATAGATAACCATATGTTTTGCTCAGATAAGGAAAAATGATAGGAAAGCTTACCTGTAGTATATAATAACACCAATAATGAATGCAATCAAAACAACCACCGCACAACAGGGTATCATAATATACATGAGATTAATACTAGATCCATTGTCTTCGTCTAAACCTATAAAATACGATGTTCATTTGTAAACATTATTTCATATGTAAAACGCTTTGTTTTTAAAGTATTTTCCCATGGAGTGTTATTTGCAGAAGGAAATTATACACAGTAAAACAGGAAAAAGATTGCAGAAAAAGTTGTTTAACTTAAACAATGAAGCTGTCTTCATGGAAGTAGAAAGGCGATAGCGATAAATACGAGACTAATTCAAACGATGAAAAGACAGTGATATAATTTACGAATACTATATTTATTGTTACCCTCGATCAAATCTGTGGTAGTTTCAGTTTTATTTCTGCTATCATTAAATACATCGTCAGTGTCAGTTGATACAAGTGGTTGTACCGTCGTTGAAATTTGTGTTGTTGCTGTGGTTGCTGTTGTTGGTGATGAACTAGTTGTGGTTTTCACTGCAATAAAATTGATCATTGTACAGGTAGTTCTGAAGGAACGGTGAAATTGATATTGTAAAAAGGCTCATCATAACTCTAACGCTCCTTTTAAATCCTAAAATAGTGTGTGTTTCTTAATGGAGTGTAAGTATTTTACATGAGTATATGGCAATCTTACGACCGTTATTGCCAACCACTGATATCAGTCTGTTTTCCAGGCAGTTACTGTTATTTTTTAAAGAAAATATCCAGCAGATGGTGCTCATTCTCTCGGGCTGCGATTTTACTAATATGACCGAAGCAATCTACATGAGGTTTGTTGTATTTTGTATTAGACTTGCTCGGCTTTATTTTGTCAAAACCAATTGCAGTTGCTTTAACAATTGCTAGTTATTTCTGTCCTTAATCCTCAAAGTGCACCCTCCATAGGAGTGTATATACGTAATTGTTTGGTAACAGACTCTTTGCATGCCGGCATTTTTTTTGGAGGGAGGGGGTGTACTTGTTTTTGTGTGCTATTTGTTTTAAGGTATTTATATTAATTAAGATGTTATGAACTAGAAGTAATTTTTGTTGATAATGAAACTGTTTTGTAGACCGTAAAATCACTTTAAACCTTTTACATTATAACCACCTTTTTAAACAGAGTTTGTGTGGAATTCTGCTCATCCACGTTTTTAGCATTACAATGATACGCCCATTTGCCACACCATGATCAATCAATATGGTAAATTACTTGAAACCTTTCCGGAAAACACAATCAAGTTGGACAAAAACGAATGAGATTCAGTAAAATTTTGCAGGGAAGTTTATATGCTTGCAACATACATGTTTAGATATATAAAGTTTTAACAAGAATGTATAAGTTGATATTTATCATAATACACCGCATGTAATGTATCTAGTTTTTATAGTAGCTTAGAATGTGGCGCGGTGGCTACAACTGCATATGGCCGCACTGGGCTGTTTAGCAAGTCCCTATTTCAGAAAGGCAGCTCGGACAGTAACATTTATGATAAAGTTAATTATAACAGCACATAAATCTGTATATAATATTTGATTCTGCAGAGTCCACAATCAGTAACCGTCCGAATGCTGGTGTTTCTAACACAGTGGCTCTAAGCCTACATGTTTTTACTCTGACTCTTGAATCTGAATATTTATCTTCCAAACCAAACCATGTTTCAAAAGTATATACATGTACCTTTTAATACTTCAACTCATGATTAATCATGACAAACATTGTATAACACGAAGTTTCATATTAACCGATAAGTTCAAATGATTTTTATCACAAAAGCAGTCAAATCCTTACTAAACGAGGTTCTGTGTTTAAGTTTGCAACGATGGTGTGTGTGGTATTAAGTGGTCTTTAGAATCTTCATTTTGTCGTGTCAACATTGTGGTATTGTAATCCTTAATTATTGAAACGTGCACCGGCAGAAATATCATTTAAGGTTTATAAACAACCTTAGTCAGAAAAATTGAATTAAAACAATCACGTCTTTGTATTGAATTTACAAACATAAATGATAAATTTTAAAGCATATCTATATTCATTAACCAATAAATTAGCTTAAGACCTTCAGCAAATCCGTGTGTATACTGTTAATGAACGGGTCTGATGAAAGTCAAAATGTTAAAAACGCGGCTTATAAAGTTTTGGTAGCCAGAACTACCAATAAATTTAAGAATGTACCATTGCAGTCATTCAATCATTTTTCTGAGCTCTATCAAATGGAAGTTCGTGTAATAAAATAACCGACAGTTTTTACTGCTGTCGACATAAAAGTATAAATCATAATATAAACTTCATACCCTGAGAACAATTCAAACCAGTCCATTGTTCAGTACATGTACAATTATAAGTATCTTTATCAACGTTTAAGCAATAACCATTGTTATTGCATGGTTTTTCTGTAGCACATACTAAATAAAATAAAAAAGAAACATATTTAGTATATAAACATTTACATGTATATGTTAAAACTCGTACTAATGTGCATATCAGTATAGTCCTACAGATATTATTATACTCGTACTAATGTGAATATCAGTAGAGTCATACAGTTATGTTGATACTCGTTCTATTTGGGGTATCAGTTAAGTCATACAGTTATGTTGATACTCGTGCTATTGGGTATATCAGTAAAGACATACAGTTATGTTGATACTCGTGCTATTGGGTATATCAGTAAAGTCATACAGTTATGTTAATACTCGTACTATTGTGTATATCAGTAAAGTCACACAGTTATGTTGATACTCGTACTATTGTGTATATCAGTTAAGTCATACAGTTATGGTGATACTCGTACTATTGGATATATCAGTAAAGTCATACAGTTATGTTGATACTCGTATTATTGTGTATATCAGTAAAGTCACACAGTTATGTTGATACTCGTACTATTGTGTATATCAGTTAAGTCATACAGTTATGGTGATACTCGTACTATTGGATATATCAATAAAGTCATACAGTTATGTTGATACTCGTATTATTGGGTATATCAGTAAAGTCATACAGTTATGTTGATACTCGTATTATTGGGTATATCAGTAAAGTCATACAGTTATGTTGATACTAGTACTATTGGGTATATCAGTTAAGTCATACAGATAATGCGTTAAAAATGTTTCTAAAATAATATACTATCAATTAACCAAATATGAACGACAGTCATCATGCTCCCATACATAAAACAAAGAGCTCTAAACGTACAAACATACACTCGTGCATCCCCGCACACCTCCCCCCTCGCATGCATGCACACTTGACACACATGACATATAAAGATTAATAATAAAACAAATGAATGAATATCTTAGTTAGTAAGGATTGATGTAGTCATTACATATACAGATATGTAATTAGAATTATACATACTCCATGTATCATACAACGATAACTTCAAAGTTCCACCACATATTTCATTTGCATTGTTCCAACATGGTTTGTTACATTCGTTGCTTTCATTCTTGTACCGGATTTCATTTCCACATAAACAATGAATACTATACTGAAAAACACATTCCGTTTGTAAATACAATTATTACAGGGACTTCTTGGCAGGACATTATACTATTGATTCTTATGTACAAGATTAAATGGGAAAGATGCAACAAGAAACAAGGGTTGTAAATTATCATTCGGAATGTTTTTGTTCTGTTTTGAAATCCATACGACCATGATCGTTGATAAATGGGCCCTAAATTCATTAGTAACCTTTACTGTCTCATGGAACACAGCGAAAGTTAAGTGCCTTAAATGTTGTGTTGGTTTGCTTTCCTCTATTATCTGGTTTATATAGTCACGTAATATTAAGTAGGTAAACAAACACTATATACTTTCGTACATTTGTCTACTGTATCAGCCAAAAAATAGAAAAAAATGAAAATGCACATAAACTTTTTTCTACATCGGTTGAATTTTTTCATTTTATTTTATGTATAACATAAATACGAACCTGTGTTCCAGCATATCTATAACCCTTCTTTATACAAAAATTAGAACATAATTTAGGTCCATTTTTTATACGTTGCTCTTTGAGACTGTTAAGAACTCTATTCTTTTTACTGTCTTCAAAACACCCTAGATATCCTTTGTACATATTACCTGTACAAAAGATCAATATAAGAGAGTAAAAGTCATGAAATAATTAATTTTATAATAAAGTCCGCTTGATTTGCTTTGGCGGATGTTGTTTCGCAGGGCGCATATCAAATTATTGACGGATGAATACAAATGCATTCATGAATAATGTAATAAGGCTAAACATACATAATTTCAAATAGATACAAAAAAAACGTGACTCATGCTACAGTCCCATAAACATAAAAGTAGCCACGAGGGCACTGTAAGGGCGCCGTGCGATCATATTCCACAAGGACCCGTACAAACTCTTGCGTATCCGTACGGACAGTTACGTTTTTACCAGGATCCGTGAGATGAACCCAGAATACACGTATCAGTTCCAAAGTCAAATCGTGAACAAAATCGGGGCCGAGTATGGATTAAACATGCATATCTTCCAGCTACGACTCCGTACCAGTGTATTGTTTAGTACGTCGTCACCTTAATACGCGAAGCTTCCCACGGCTTGCCGCGGTCTGAACGTACGGGTACGCAACAAGCCACAACTTCATTGGACTGAGCCATAATAACGTATGCTAACGCGTAAAGTGTACATTACGTTTTATTGAACTATGTGTCTATACTATACAATTCTTTTTCCAAGTGCAAGAGTTAAGGTTCAAGTAAAGTCTTTGTTTGCATTCAAAATAGAGAAATGAAAAATGCTCTATCTCTTTCATACTTCCACCAAGAGCAGTGTTTTATACATCACAATGTTCCTTACGAAACATGCAATGTGATGCTAGTAATTAATTCAGATGAAAATGTTTACCGAAAGATGTATTTGCAAAATTGATGCTGTAAAACTGAAAATACTAAAAGACATTAAGATTTTTTTACAAACTAATTTAACATTAAGTCATTTATAGAACATTATAGTTCATATTCCAATTACGGTACTGCAATATTTAAAACCTAAATAAATGTTAAAACAAAACTAAGGTAAATGAAAAACATTTTGACAAATACAAGTGTAATGGGTTTTCACGACCCTGTTTCTACTTTCACTATAGTTTTTCAATTGCCTTAGTTTTGTTTTAATATTGATTGAGGTTATAAATATTGCAGTACCTTCATTGGAATATGTACTTTAAGGTTCTGTAAAGGAATTAATGTTAAATTTTGTCGTAAGAAAATTTTAATGTAATTTAGTATCTTTATCTATGCAACATCAAGTTTGGAAAAACATCTTTTGCTAAATATTATTATCGTAATTGATGACCAGCATCACTTTGTATGCTTCATAAGAAACATTTTGATGTATAAAATAATACTGTTGGTGGAAATATGACAGAACTAGAGCTATTTCATTTTTACTATTTTTTAGCAAACCAAGACTTTACATGAACCTTAATCGAAGGGGCGCAGTAATGCGGTTGAACCTGCAACGGACAATGGATATTAAAGCCAGCGTATGACGTTTTACAAATCAAATCTCGCTTCAGAGACAGATGACATTGGCGATCAATGTCTCAACAATGGTCTAATAATTGTTTACTTACATCGTATTTATTTAATTTTTTACTCTGATTTGACGCCAGTTTTATTTTTTCAATCTAACGGCTTCATGGACACTTTCCAGTACTCGCTGACTGTTCCATAAGGAGCCGACAACTTCTTATAAGAACAAAAATCGATATCGATGTAACATAGCGAAATTTTATAAAATTCTTAACATGCAGTGGCTAGGAATGGAATGGATACTGGGACGACTCACGGTTTCGATATCCTATGCTCTACGGTCGCGGTAAACTTATTTAGTAAAATCATGTGTTAAAATAGGTCAAAAAAGTTGATTAACAATATGACTCAAGATAAATACACAAAAACTTTGCAATAAGCGTTAAATATACGAGTAGAAGACAAACATACCCATAACTATAGATAGTAGTCACGTGACCATCAAATGAAAACAAACACTTGTTTCAAGTCATGTGCATAGATAATTTGTGATGAAGATTCAGAGCAAACAATTTAGACTCAAAGGTTCGACTGGGCATTTTCGGACAAAATTTGAGAATATATATATATGCCAATTGAATCGTTTCTGTTTTAGCTACTTCAAGAACGTGACTTTGTTTGTTTGTTTGTTTGGGTTTAACGCCGTAGCAACACAATTATAGGTCATATAACGGCGGCCAGTCAACATACTCACTCCTCCTGAAAAGGCTAAATCTCTGGATTTAGCTGTTAACCAACTACTAAACACATACTTTCGTCAGTGACTGACAACTGTCCTACATAATTAAAAATCATTGGTAGGAGGGAGAATGGCCGTAGAAATAATTTCATGACCAAGCTCTATGAAAGTATGCTCCGCCCGGGAATCGAACCCACGACCCCTCGATCAGTAGACTTGCGTGCTACCAACTGAGCTAGCCGGGCGGCTTGCAAGAACGTGACAAAAGATGCGCGTTTTATATTCTGAGGATAACGTGGCTATATACCCTAAAGGAGTAAAAAAGGGAAAGTTTTACTATAGAGAAAAAGGTTAAAAATAAACCATAGATTTTATGTTAATTCCTACTAACATTAGTTTATGTACTCTTTGTCATTTGACACGAGTCATGATAACTATGGCAACAGTTCTCATGAATTATAAACAATCAATAAATGTTTAAAGATTATCTTACCTTTAATTGTTAAAGGAATAGCCAGAAAAATGAAAAATACCACGTTATCCATATTTTCTTAAGAATAAAACTTTGCTTTGAATACACAAAACTAATCACATATTAATTGTACTTAGTAAATACATGCATAACACTTACGATGAGTTACAAGGATACACATTTTATATTTCAAATACATAAGAAGTTGGTTTCCTGTTACTGTATATTTGTTGTTGCTAAACAATGACATTTATATTATCCATGAATCAGGAAGTTTTAACTGTTGTACAAGTACAGGTGTTCTTTCCTTCTTATGTAGTCTGATAGAAGGAAGAACTTAAACAGCTCCTGTTTTAAAGAACAGTGTATAAGCAAACTCCAGACAATACAGAAGTCCCCTTACGGTGAAACATTTCTTGACTTGACCTAAAAACGATAAACAACAGAGACAAATTATTTCACACAATTTTATTCAATATACATGTAATACCAGTGACTAAATTTCATAGATAATGGAGACTTATTTCCCATTCAGCACTATCATGCTTCAAAAAATCTTTCAATGAAGTTTACATATGATCAATACATGTATTTGTCTATATGGTTATGTATTATTAAAATATGAAACTAACCTTCTGTGTATGAATTTAGATAACTGAAATAATATGAATATAATAAGATATGAATGGAAGAAAAAAACTTACGATGAATTAGGTATCTATCCACGTATACTTGTTAACAAACAGAACTAATTCCTTTGTTAGTATTTATTCATTTATATAAATTGTGTTTCAGCTTATCATGTACATGTATACTGCCCTATCTGAACAGTGGAATAATTGAACACCCTTTCATATCCAAACAGTGGAATAATTGAACACCCTTTCATATCTAAACAGTGGAATAATTGAACACCCTTTCATATCTAAACAGTGGAATAATTGAACACCCTTTCATATCTAAACAGTGGAATAATTGAACACCCTTTCATATCTAAACAGTTTAATAATTGAACACCCTTTCATATCTAAACAGTTTAATAATTGAACACCCTTTCATATCTAAACAGTGGAATAATTGAACACCCTTTCATATCTAAACAGTGGAATAATTGAACACCCTTCCATATCTAAACAGTGGAATAATTGAACATTCCTTTATATCTAAACAGTTTAATAATTGAACACCCTTTCATATCTAAACAGGGGAATAATTGAACACCCTTTCATATCTAAACAGTGGAATAATCGAACATCCTTTCATATCTAAATAGTGGAATAATTGAACATCCTTTCATATCTAAACAGTGGAATAATTAAACATCCTTTCATATCTAAATAGTGGAATAATTGAACATCCTTTCATATCTATACAGTGGAATAATTAAACATCCTTTCATATCTAAACAGTAGAGATGAGTAGACTTACAATTAAAGCTTATTAATAGTAAATAATTAACGACTTAGTTATTTTTGAGTTACACAACATATATTTTCTACTTGGGAAGGTTTTACGTTTAAAACAACCAAAAACTATTGACGCTATTGAAAAACATAATATGGACAGGTTGGTGAAAAAGATAACGAAACTGTATATGTAGAAATGTAGCCAAAATCAATCTTATTGAATAATAAACTGAAACGAACGTTCGTAAATTCGTCATCTAAAGAGGCACACTTGAACAGTCTTAGTAGACTACTTAAAGCGATACCAAAGGCTAAATTAGCTACTGATATTTTATTGTAATGTACTGAAAATGAAAATCTATGTTTTGAAGACAGAGCTTTACACACACTTATAGATAATAACATTTGCCGGTGATTTAAGCGCGTATATGACCTCTTTACAATGATAGAACATATAAATATTGCACATTCAAGTTCCTTAAGTTACCTAACCAAATCATTGGCTAAATTAGAAAGAGATATAATCAGGAAGTATAACACATAACAACACAAGCAACTATCAGACAACACTACATTGTATAACATAACTTTTTTACTGGATTTAACGCCGTGTCAACACACATTTAGTCGTTTTACGACGTCCAGCGCACCTAACCTATCTTTCCTGGACCCTTGTATACAACCAGTACTCACCTACCCTTCCTCAAGGCCGTAAACTTCTCCATATATCTTATCAATGGTGAAAAATTGACATTATAGTCAAATTTCATGGAAGGCTATAAACTCCCCAAGTGGAATTCGAACCCGTACCCCCTTCCTTGAAGCTAGTCTTTGTTATCCTGTTGACTGGCGATCAGAGCTGACCGACTCTATGACCGAGATATCCATAACAAAATATGATGACAAATATAAAACAAGTAAATTGAATCAAGTATGGTTGATATTAAAATAACTGAAGAAGTCAGCCTACTGCTAGAATTATCTTTAAATCCAGTGGAAGTTGATCAAAATTGACCCGTGTCCTAACTGTTTAAATGTGAATAGATACTGTCATTAATAACGAGATGACAGTAGTAAAAGCACAACGACAGGTTCGTCTTTACATTTAGAGAATGGTCAATCAACAAAGACAATTTCTGTTGGATAGTAAATTCTACATTAAATTATACATTCCATATTCAAATGATATGGTGTTAGGATGTCAATGAACTGTTGTCCATGTATAATACATAATATTTTGATGACTATGATATAATTTGTCAATTATTGCATAATACACGTTTTGCATTTTCAACTTATTTTCTTTCATTTTTCATTCAATAATATCAAAACAGTTAAATAAGATTATAAGAATAATCATCCACATCAATATTGTAATCGTCAGATGCTGTAGCCTATTTATTTAACTCCAAATAATATCCTTCTGCAATCGGGGAAGCATGTAGATCTTGATAAGATGCCGTGTTTTCATCAGTGATGTTGTTAAATTCTTGAACCACACTATCAGTTCGTCCTGAGCTCTCAAGTTCCTGTAACATCATTTCATTCTCATTGTTTTCTATAAGTCTATAATTGCTTAATGTGAGAATACAACTATCTCTATATTTAGACCATTCTGTTATTAAGACCATCGGTTTTGATTATTCTTTAGCATAGGAACTTTACACTATTTTGTTAGGTACTTAGAGAGTCTAGCCATTCGAAACGTGTCTAGTATTATATGGCTGAACTGATGATGTAGTACAATCACCCATATCAAGCTTAATGGATGCGTTTGGAAAAAAGTTTTGGCTAGATTGCACAACTTGTATTTTAACATTATCACTAATGTTTTATTTAGTCTGAAATACATGCTGTATATCAGACAAAAAAGAAAGCATTGTGGACACTAGATCTCTCAACTAATTAAGGACAGGAATATCCTTATGACTTTAATAGTCTCTTTAGTAAATTTGATTTACGTCGTATATCGACCATTGCATTAAATTAAGATTTGTAGGGCTCTCGACAATTTTTCTATTACTATTCTCTTTATCAATTGTCACTTACCCTTCCACAAGGTGCTGACAGTGTCTCCTCTCTACTGAGGGAAATCGATTTTAAATTTCGAACTTATTGTAAGATTTGTTATGACTCTCAGCTGGGGCATTATTATAAAACTTGTTTAATTGATGTCACATGCCTAATATGGTTAACATTGACTTGTGATTTCGGAGATGATGAATTAAGTGACTTTTAAATACATGTATAAAGAAGTTACACGTAATATGTTACATTGTAACACATTGGTTGAGTAATATTTTACTACCCTCTGTAGAAAACAATCAAGAGATATCAAATGCCTGTCACAATTGTTTGTCATAATCTTATGCTCAGGTTAGGTAAAAATGATTTTAAAATGATTGCTAGCTCACCTGTAGTATATAATAACACCAATAAGGAATGCAATCATAACAAGCACCACACAACAGGGTACTAAAAGATATAAGGGATTTATACAAGATTTTTTGTCTTCTTCTAAACCTATAAAATACAATGTACATTAAATAACTTTATATTATTGTACATGTACCCAAAGTGACTAAGTCACTGCCACCAGATAACACGTGACATAACTAAGTTAAGTACGTGACTTACTATATACGTAACTAGTTCACTATTTATCATTTAACTGGTGAAATAATATAGTTGTAGGCACCTAATTTCTTGTAATAATATTTAAGATATTAAAAATAGGAGAAAGATAAATAGAAAAAGACCTAGTACACTTAAGTCGCCAATGAAAGAACAGCGATTAATTGGACAAGTTTTCAAACAATGAAATTGCATTAAGAATATTGCTACCCTCTTTCAAATCTTGCGTAGTTTTACTTCTATTTCTGTTATCATTCATATTGTCATTGCCTGTTGATTTAAGAGGTTGTACAGTCGTTGTAGAGTATATTGGTGTTGTTGTTGCAATTATTGATGTGCTAACTGTTTTACTGCAAAAATAAATAAAGTATGTTATTGAAAGGCAACAAGTGCTGCTTGGTTGCGTTGAGTTTTTATGGGAGGTAGGGAGAAAGGGGGGAATGAACGCGGTTATTGAGTCTGTTGTTTTAAGTTTCTACATAACTTATATACTCTTTGATATTGAGATAAGCTGCACAGAATAACGTATTTACTTACCAATTAATGTAAGAAAATGACATTGCAATCAATTTAACAAGCTCCAACATATAAAAATAATAATTAATAAACAATTGAGAGTTTTGACTGCAATTAACATGTAAGTACAAATATTAAGTAAATATTACCTTGTGAACAATTCATACCAGTCCATTGTTCAGTACATATACAGTTATAATTACTTTTATCAATATCAGAACAACTACCATTGTTTTTACATGGTTTCTCTGCACATACTAAATATAAAATTAAAAGTAGCATCGTGTTATAGTGTTCAGAACACCAAATTTCTCATTCACAAAAATATAAACAAATGTAAAAATTAAGTCGAGTCATAAACTATGGATTATGTAGGTTCAATCAACTTAAAATTTATAATCAAATGAATACGAAACAATACATAAGTATATAATAAAGGGCTTTCAGACAGTGGCGGTTAGCCCTCATAAACACATAATACACATAATACATAAACTCACATAAATAACCTCAGAAAAGGACTTTCGGGCATAGTGGTTAGTGTTTAGTGTTGGTTGGGTTTTACGCCGTGGCAACACATTGTATAGGTCATATAACTGCGGTCAGTCAACCTACTCACTGTTCCTGGAAATGCTAAATCTCTTGAATTAGCTGTTAACCAACTACTAGGCGCATACCTACATAATTTAAAATCATTGTGGTTAGTCCTCGGGTATCACTATATAATATCATGTGTGAAGAATATAATTTTTATACAGTGTAATTGTATATATTTATAGTGAAGGGTTTTTCTTTTTCCTTATTATCATTATCATAATCATCATCGTCGTCATCATCATCATCTCAAATTAACTATGTATTAAATGTATAAAGATGAAAATTTTAATACGTCAGTAAAATATCTGACTTTTAAATATTAATTAATAGTCCCGACTAAGTTGACATGTTTATTTACATAATTTTGATAAAATGATTGTAGAAATATTACATTAAATCGTATAAACATTTTGAGGAAAGCGATAAAATCTAAATATTATGTTTATTTAATTGAAAAATAGCAGTAAATGATGAGTTTCACATAATACCAAAAGCTAATCTATGCAAGGAACTGCCATTGCAATCAATTTTTAACCCTTAATTCTGGAAAGTACCATTGTAATCATTTTTTTATAATTTTACAATTTTATATACACTTGTTTTTCATGATTTCTGATTATCAATTATTCTGAAATGAAATAAATTAATTATAAAACAAATGTTTAGATAACAGTAACTGTCATTTTCATTCTTTAATATGCAATATATTTATTAAGCATAAATACTTACTCCATGTATCATACAATGATAATTTCCAATGTCCACCACAGATTTTTTCAGGATTTCCTCGACATAAATTGTCACATTCGTCGCTTGTTTTATTGTTTAAAATTTCGTTTCCACAGAAAAAGAATTCTCCGGACTGTGAAACAGGAAACAATTATAAATATACAAGAGCTTTGCTTAAACGATGACGAGCTAATGCCATAGTCCAAACTGGCAATTACTGTAAATTACTAAATACATGTATTGTGATTTTTATGAATGCACTTATTATAGTGCATACTTAGAGACACGTTATTAAAAGTGTTTAGAGTATTTGTCTGATTAAAGGATATGATGTCAGTATGTATGCTATGAACATTAAGAAACTCAAGACAACAGCTGAACTCATTTCTGTTGATTTCTTGGTGTTTTGTCGGATTTTATCAATCGGTTGATTTTTATCATACTTACTTTTTTAAAGACACAACTTATCATTAATGTTTATACATGTATTGCCTGCTTTTTCGTGGCTAGATATAACGGTAGAAATTCAGTGTGTCACGTTGAATGGATAAAAACATTGAGGCCCTGCAATGAGTGCATGTACCAAGTTCAAATGTAGCGTTTATATAAATTGATCTTTGTATCAAACAGCAAAAAAACTTACATGTCCCTAACTGAATAGATTTTCTGCTGTTTGATATAAGTTAAAATATTGATACAACTTAAATTATTAAAGTCTTCCGACACAAACGGCAAGACATCAGATACCGACACCCGAGTGACATTAGTAAGATCTAATTGTCTTTGAAAATGCAATATGTTACCTATATATGGATGATATTAAGGATTTGGTTCACTAAGGCACTTGGTGACAATACTTCTGTGAAAGTTTGGTTGAAATACATTGACAAATGTAAATGGAATTGTGAATAGAAGAAAAATATTTCCCTATGTATTACAGATGTCTAATTATTGACCAGCTACGAAGAGAATTGCCATCAGATCAATTTAATGTTGTCTGCTAGATTAATATTTCATCCAATGTTTTAAAAATGGTGGAAATATTGTCTGAATGACTAACAGTTTGGAACCAGACGCCACAAAAAAAAATTACTTACTCATTTTGTCAGGGATATTCATAAATTCAGTACTAGTAACATTATTATTAAGTATGCATGGGCCTCAATTTATTTCACTTGCTAGCAAACATGATAACGTCATGAAACATGTAATACTTGAAATCACCTCTATCATGATGTTACCACTATACTACAATTTTCTTTAAAGATGTCCCAGATTTATAAGTTGTGTTTTTAATGTATATTATATTTATACGTACCTCTGTACCAGCATATCTAAACCCCGTCTTAACACATACATCAGAACATATGTCAGGTCCATTTTTAATTAGTGTATACTTTTCACCATTAAGAACTCCATTGTGTGGACTGTCTTCAAAACACCCTTGATATCCTTCGTATATGTTTCCTGTACAATAAATAAACATGCAATGGTAAAGGTCATGAAATGACATAATGCTTTAATGACATAACGGATATCTTCCTGCAGTGCGCTTGTCATGTTATAGACGTACGGCGACAAATGTATTCATGAATCAAGTAATTAGGCTAAACATTCATCAATCCCGGTACAAGCGTGGATCACAGAAGTGAAACCATTGTATGGTTTAGCAAATCAAATCTCACTTGAGAGAAAATTATTCTCAATCATGTCTCAACAAATGTCTTATTGTATTGTATTGTATTGTTTGTGTTGTGTTGTGTTGTGTTGTGTTGTGTTGTGTTGTGTTGTGTTGTGTTGTGTTGTGTTGTATTGTATTGTGTTGTGTAGCGTAGCGTAGCGTAGCGTAGCGTAGCGTTGCGTTGCGGTGCGGTGTGTCGTGTCGTGTCGTATCGTATCGTATCGTATCGTATCGTATTTACAGACATAGCATTTAGTTGGGTTTTTTTACTCTGACTTAACGCCAGTTATTACTCATTTTTACATAATCTATGCATTACGGCCTACTTATCTAACGACTTCATAGACAATTTTCTTCACAAGTACTTACTTACTTACTCTTTCACAAGGTGTCGACAGTTTCTCCTCCAATGAACAAAAATCGATGTAAAATGTCGAATTTTCGTGGAAGGGGCTTAATCTGCTATGGCTAAGAATGGAATGGATACTTGGACTCACGGTTTCGATATCCTATGCTTTACGGTCGCGGTATGGCATGCCGTTTGCACAATAATTCCTTAAACCACAGGTTTAACTGTTAAATCCGTAGTTTAACAAACTTAAACTAAGGGTTTAAGAGTCTTAATCCTAAAGTTTTAACTTTTCAAAATTGAAACCGTAGATGAAGACTTTAAACTTTGTTAACTCTTAAACCCTATTTTCAATAGTTTAACCCTCTGTTTAAGAATCTTGTACTTATAGATTCAAATTTATTTGTCTCAAACATATAGGCCAGATTGCATAATAGGTATAAAGATAACCTAAAGTTTAAACCCTGGTTTAAACTCTGTCCATTGCATAAATATAGTATAATTAGTCTCAGATTAAGTAAAAAACTTGACGGATTGCATAAACACAGTTTAGGCATAACTAACAGCGTGTTCAGTAACGACTTTTAGCGAACTCAACTCAAAGTTGGGACAACTCAATCCGTTAGCAGGGGATTGAGTTGTATCGGGTTGAGTTGTATTTGGGTTGATTTGATCCGACACTTCCGTTACATGTACGAAACGTTTTGGAATGTGCGGGATAATTAAATAGGACACTGAGTTTATAATTATTTAGTCTAACTCATCGTAAAAATTATACCTGCGATGGGGGGTAGTTTAAAGCTAAGTTTTAGAAAAATTATCGGTTTTGTGAGTTGAAAAATGGCTGCCCACATTGCAAAGGATGAATTTCAAAAGAATACGCAAGTCGTATTTGAGAAATTTAACCTCGATTGTGAAATAAGTTCTTACACTTAATATTAATCATTTTTAATGCTAATTCCTTCACCATTAATAAGCAATTAGAATAGAGGGACATTTTCTGTCATCAAAGGGAATATTTTCAAATCTACCGGTTTCTATTTATGTATGGGGCGACACCACATCTAATTTTACTTAATGCGGTGAGATGTTGAGGTGGTAAAATCATTATACAATAGATTTTTCAACTTTTAAATGTGACTTAAAAGAACAATATGCACGTAGCTTATTTTGACCTCTACCTCTTACATCAGTGTGTCTATCAATATTATTATCCCATTCATTAATAAAAGTACATAGAACAAAATTCGATGCATGAGAAACTAAAAACTTCTTACTGATTGGAATATGAAATGAAAAATCATTCAAATTACTTAAATGAAATTGTTGCTTAGCAACGAAAACACAATTTTTTCAAGTACGAATATTCTTGTCACGACCTGCTGCCAACAGAGTTATTCTCTTTTTAACCCTAGATTTGAAGTATTGCAAATACGACGAACTATAGGTGGAACCCAAGCCATTTTGCCAGTCAGTGCCGCATTAGGAGTACATTTTCCCCACGCCCAAAAAGAATCGCATTGCCCGATTCTAACGATTGGAGTGTGTTAATTGCTACAAACGTTATGTTATAATAATATACTCTAATATAAGTCATTAGACAAGAGTCATGTTAATTATTGCAACAGTTGTAATATAAACAGTCAATAAGTGTTTAAAAAATGTCTTACCTTTGATTGTAATAGGAGCACTCAGACAAATGAAGAATACAACGTAATCCATAATTTCTTAAGAGTAAAACTTCGTCTTTGAACAAATGAATCTTAATTTATATCAGATATACGTACCTACATGTATAACATTTCCTCAGGATACACAGTATGGCCAAATTCGATTGTATCTTTTAAATGGTTTCCTGTACAAGTATTATAACAATGTTGTTGGACCAAAATGTTTTTAAAATACTTATATTCAATTATCGTCTTCAAATTTGGAAATGCGTGGTTGCGTAATACAGGCCATAGTATTTCCCTTGTAAAAAGATGTATGTAACTAAGGGCACGTCCCGCAAGGCGATCGCTATAGCTAGCGCTTTGTAGCGATTTCCTACGGAACGGTTTGCTACGATCGAGCAAATTGAATCGCTAGCTAGCGTAACGTAGCAAGTTTTTTTTCTTGCTAGCCGTATCATTCGGAACTCTTCTGCTTATTTCAAAATGGCTGCCCCTGTGGGAACGTGTTTCTTTTCAAGAATACTGGTATATATTTCACTTTATTCATATATTTCGTCAAAGTGGTTAAAAATAATATTCATGAGGATAATTGATTTAAATATTTTTCATTTGTTACAATTTTGAACTATTTGTTTGAGGAAGTCGCCATTTTGTTTTTGCTACCTTGAAGCAAACCGTCCCGTAGACCTCTTATGCTACAAAAAATCGCTTTCAAAAAGATACAGCTAGCGATCGCCTTGCGGAACGTGCCCTTAGTATCACTCTAACAGCTTCTAATCATAAATACAGTGTATGATCAAGTTTAAGGAGTACTACAGACAATACAGAAGAAATGGTGAAATCTCAGGCACCAAACATGGTCCAAAATTTAAAACACTAAAAAGATATGACGTATATAACTAAAAAAAGGTAGTTTTTTAATCAAGTTGAATTAGAGGCCAGTTACTTCATTATTATTAATACATGCATAGCTAACGCTTTGCTCTTTCGTGTGACATCCGCATCTTTTGCAAACGCCGAGTATTAAGGTCGTAGTTAAAAACTGCCCTTTAGTAATGTACTTTACATGTACATATAGTATTTTTGATCCGCGACCGTTCCATATTGATATATTACTTCCAGTAACCGTGACATGATCGAGCTTGACCTCAGAAACCAAACACAACAAAGACAAAATATTTTTACACAATTTTATTCAATATATGCCATACCAAAAATCTCAAATCCTAAATCTCATTGAACTACCTCAAATGCTTAAACAGTGCAAATTTAATATTTTGAGGCCATGTTATTTTACTACCAACCTTTGCAACCATGCTAACTTCAATCATTTTGACATGAGAAAAAAATACATAGTTCAATACAACACCTTCTATCCAAAACTTTTCATATTTCTTTTTAAACAATTTTCTACGTCAGTAAAATTGAATCACTACTTCGTGTCAATTTGGATAGGGAGATGTAGGAATCTTTTTACATGAACTAAGTTGTGAAGGGCAACTGACAGATAAATATTTGCCCTTCATATATCGAGGGTTACCTGCAAGACTGTAGTAAGCGCATTGCCTTAAAGAGCAAGTTACTACAGTCTTGCGGGCAATCCTTGATATGTGTTGTATTTGTATTACATTATACACTGACGTGACAGAAATTATTTCTGTAAAGTTGTCAAGTCATAATATATATGATCATCATCGACACATTCTTTTACCACTTCAAATTCAGCACTCTTTATGGTTTCATGATCATAAGGTTTCATACTTTCTTAGCCATTACCTTGTTCTTACTAATGTCGGATTTGATCACTTTAGCGTAGACGGGATCAACAGAGTTATCTGGATTTAAGTCATTGATTTGTGTTTTGTTTGTAGTACATTTAGACTTCACCACGTGAGAATAGATATCGAGGTTGCCACTTACGACTATTTCTTCAACATTGTAGTAAAGATCTCCATCATTTGTGTTACAAACTGACTGACTTGTAACATGCTCCATACCTCTAGTGTTTGGTAAAGTTAAAGTGTTATAAGTATTATCAAATTCCATGTTGCTTGCTTGTATCATACATTGACTTGTATGATTATAAATGTTATCTTGTGTGTTAGATATTTTGTTAGGGTAACTACTGTTAGTATGAGAATATGTATCATCAGTGGATGGATGAACTTCGAACAGATGAGAGTAAGTATTGTTAGATTTGGTGCCTTGTCCAGGATTTACACTTTTCTTGACGAGTCCTGTATTTGTACCACGTAAACATAGCGTATTGTATTCATTTCCATCACTCGACCGTGTTGGTTGAAATGAAATATCAACATGGTCTCCATCCGCAGTCATAACAACATGTTCATTAGAGTAAATGGTTGTTCTGTTCGATTTTAAAGTATCATCCTCCACGAACGAAACATTACGACGACCGTCATGTGCAGTTTCTTTAGAGCTGTTTTCAAATAAAACTCCGTTTGTGTTGCTTTGGTGACATTTCCTCTTCTTTCTTCTGTAATTAGACACAAGTGAACATACTATTTTAAATATATGATATTATATATCTTGATTCATTTTTTTATCGGACATCAAAACAGCGGAAATTTTAAGACCGTTCATTGTAAAAATAATCAGTCAAGCAATTGCACTCTTACACTAATAATTATTTACCTTATCACTTTGTGATAATCTATACTAATCTAAAAACAATCCACCAAGTATAGTTGAACCAAAAGATGGTTTCCTCAACTTATTGTTAATTAACAATGATCTTTTTATATGGTAATCTATAAAACGAGATTGCATCACGTAAATAACAGCAAGTATCCAAGTGCTGAACAGTGTCTGGCATTTGAGCGTAGAGAAACACTTCAGATTTTAACCAGGTCACGGACTAACGGTCGAAGTAACAGACAGGACTATCACTACGTACTTAATTTGAGAACAAAAAGGCCCCTTGTATTAAGACATTGCGCTAACAAGATCACCAATCTTGATTTCGTCTAGAAAGAAGAATCCGCGAAAATCGAATGTCTGTATAATTTATAAGATGTTGATGTAGTGCACGTAAAAATAGACCTAAGACCCGACCCTGATGATATATAAACAAAGAGAAAAGTGACATCATATACTACCAACCTATAGTAACAGACGATAAATACTACGATGATTACAATCAAGATTAACACCACACCACAAGGTACTATAATATATATCAATTTAATACCAGATACATTGCCTTCATCTAAAATAAATGACAGATTAACATTATTAGTAATTTTTTTAATGCAGAATAACAGAGAACCACGCTCTGTCCCTTTTTGTTCCCGCCCGGTCGCCCTTAAAGTCGCACACAGCGAGCGTCAAAGCGTCGTAGACGCCTCGTAGAATAGCGTTATATACATTAATACTATAAAACAGGAAATGATTCTTAACGTAGGGCGAGTATACCACTGATTCCAAGATTGTAGGGCAGTTGTCAGTCACTGGTGGATGTATGTGCATAGTAATTGGTAAACAGCTAAATCCAGAGATATAGCCTTTCCATGAACGATGTGCAAGTTGACTGACAGCCTTAATATTTGTCCTATACAATATGTTGCTTCCACGTTAACAGCAACCAAAACATTTCCTCGGAAGCGCTGACGGTCAGACTGTTTGATGAGTCGATAGTTCTATTCTACGAACGAGACTTACAAACCGACGTGAACTCTCTGAATACCTTTTGAGGTAATTCCTCTATCCCATCACTGTAGAGAAAATGTCAGACAAGGGTTAAAAGTCTGTGTGTACTGATTGCACACTCTTCATCTCAAAACGGTAGGTCAAGTGGATGTCGCGATATCACAAATACTAAAACAATGCCAAAGAAGTACCTTAAAGTGCCATAAAAATATTTACATTGTCATAGTCAGACAAATGTGTAGATAGTTGTATACCTGAGTTTATATCTGATGAGGTTATGTTACTGCCACTTGTGTCAGAATCTATAGTACTTATAATAGTTATAGTCGTTGTTGGTTCAGTTACGGTTGTTGTTCTGTTACGTGTTGTTGTTGTTTTACGTGTTGTTGTTGTTTTACGTGTTGTTGTTGTTGTTGTTTTTCGTGTTGTTGTTGTTAAACTAGCCGTCGACTTTGTTGTTGTTGTTGTTGTTGATACTGCAAAAAAGGTGTTTATTATCAATACATTGTATCCATTACTGACCAATATCAGTAGACCTACATAACTATTTAAAATGTAATTAAATTCGCCGTGATTGAACAGTTATAAAGTCACGGATAATTTTTAGATCCGCAGGAAACTTAAGATGGAGGCCTAAGGCTAAAAATACTATAGTTGTTATCGACGTACCTGTACGTCGATATATACAATTATCAAGATTTGAGCATTTTGTAGTCGACACCGGTTGCCTTAAGCCAATCAAAACGATGCATTTGAGGTCACATGATAGAAAAATGGACAGCAAATTGTCAATTTAGGGGTGCGTGAATTGACTCGTCTGGACGCCATCTTTTGTCGGGTATTACCAGAAAATACAATAATCAGAATAGGAATGAGTACCAGTTTCAAGAAAGCTGCATTTAAGACCCAGAAAATGCAAAACTAACTGTAACATATTTGTTTTCTCTTTAAAACTCCCATTTGTTGAAAAAAATGCTAACTTATCTTCCCTACTAATGGGCGAATCTATTTTTACGGGAGAAGATTATCTGTATCCAATCAGCTGAGAGGCGTAACCAGTATCCACTGAGACAGGTTTAAGTCACGCCCCTCATAAATATCGCTGTTCGCTTAACGTTAACCATTGGGAACGCCCCACTGATTCTTATTGTTCGCCGGAATATTTTGGTTTGCTAAAAAATTGAATGAAGTTCCTATATGCCAAATAGACAGAAACAATTCTAGAGTCTACCATAATGCTGTTTTACGTGCATAATCCGAACAAGACCTGGACAACACCTGTTCATTCGATGTATTTTTATCAGCCCGGAAGGTTCCGTACAATGAATCAAAAAGGTCTAAATGTTTTACATATCGTTAGCGGGTCACGGAAATCCCGGTATTCTCTAAATAGACTTGGCACGGCTAATAGCGTTGACGTATACTACTTGGAAGGAGATGTTGTAATACACGGCTAAACGTCGATTTCAAGCATTTTTGGAAATGCTAATACTTGTATTGTATCTAAAGGTATAGATATTGTACATGTTGTTCTGAATTCAAAACTTTGGATTTCCGCTCTGACGAGATACTAACAAAGCTGTCCACACATCGCTGAAGATCACAAAACCAAACATGAATCATATTGCTTCTCAGTACACAGTCTATTGATTGCAATGGTAAATGTTTGTTTCACAGAAAAACAATATTTTGAGTTTTAAAGTGTTTGCAAAAATGACGGCATACATACCCCACGTATCATAAATTGATATAGCGTTTCTTCCGCCACATATTTCAAAATCATTCCCTTCACAATGATTATAGCACCAAAAATCTTTTAACTGTATATTATGTCGTATGGTATCACCGCAATGGCATTCATAAGAATACTGAAAAACAGATATTACAAGTAAAAAATTGCTGCGAAATGCAGCAAAGTGATTGTCACGGCAAACAAAAAAAGAATTATAAAGTATAATCTAAAGGTAACTCAAAAAAGCATTATATTGAATTGTCATGTTAATATTTTTCAGTAATAAAACGGTAACTTGTTATAAAATGTTTTCCTGTTCAAATGTAACATTCTCGTTCCCAGAGCCTTGTAAGATTCTCGATACTAGTTAGATCGAGAATCTTGATAACCTTGGAGTACGAGAATGGTCTGGATCTAGACACCATCTTTATGCCGACAGGATGTTTGGTTTTAGTTGGATTTATTTCTAGTAATTCATATTTGCATGACGCTTAAAAAGATCGGCAAAAGGAAAAACATAGCCTTTCAAAACAGAAGCTATTTACATGACTTATAGCTTCTGTTCAGTCAAGTGCTCCTTACATTGCGGATCTGTTCTTATCATTCCGTGTGGCTATTGGTTCCAAAAAGTGATCTTTTTAATAAGGGACGATCGTTGGTCTCCGGGCAAAATGAAAAACGAAGTACATAAAAAGAGGCATTTTAACCGCAACAGCTACTTCCCAAGAACAAAACATGACGTAACCGGTTTAAGACCTAAAGATGTGTCAGAATAATCATTAGAAAGTTTGTCCACAGGTTAGCCCATACCGAACTGTCCAGAAGCAATAGGATGTTGATTTGCTAGACAAAATATTTTATGTCTTTATACTGCCAATCCCTCTCTCGAGTGTTACAGGCAGGATTAAGTGCACGTCGGAAAGTGATAAATAATGAAAAAGTTAAAAGATCCCGACAAATAGTTTTGGCAGGAACAGTGAGTTACAGATATCAACCGATTTGGAGGCCAGGATTTTAAATTATACAGAAGCATAACTGCCATTGATCGATATTTTGTTTGATACGGAAACGGTCGATCCGATATATCTATAGAACCTACAATACCAGTATTCGATATATATCGTATACTTGGGTAATTCCTTACGCTCCCCTCGCAGCTCAGTTAACACACTACATTCATTCGCTGCATTAAAACGTATTCTATTACAAATGTAAGCATTTCCAAAAATGCTTGAGCCGCCGTTTAGCCGTATATACTCCAAAGAGTAAAACATTCAAGCAATATGCACTATCGTATTATCACTGTCGTGTAGCTGTGTACGGGGCAGTCAACCAAGATGGCAGACTGAACGCTGGTGAAAAGGTAAGCATATTTTATATTCTCGATTTGTCCAACTTAATCCACATTTATTGCTGTATAATCAGTTGTATTTAACAGGCATAGACTCCGGTGCATAATGTACATCCTCTTTTCCCTTGATATCCACCCAAGAGCTTGTAAATGAATCACAAAGTCGACCGATGTATGATTTTAAAATTTGAAGCGAGAAAAAAATATTTTAAGTCTGATTCTGACGTTATTCGAGCTCTTAGATTGAAATCAATAGGCAGAGTAGCGTAAAATTATCGTCCGAGTTACTCTGTTCCCTTACTTTGGAGGATCATCCTCTCCCTTCCCCAAAAACGTTCGATTTATGAGTGTACACAAAGTGAGTGCAGTCACCGGTGTATGGTTTAGTCAAAACGCACATTTTCTAACGGTGCAGTCTCAGAAAACTGTACGGTGTAGTCATTCTGTACAATTTTCGTGCACGGTGTTGTCTCAATTATTAATTTAAGTGCCAACTTTCATGAACGATCTTTAGTCCAATGTAATTGAGTTCCTTTTCGCTCATTCGACCAGATGACCTTTAAATGTTAATATGTAATCATTGCTTCGATCAATTTACTTGACCCAAATGTGCTTAGATTATGAATGAAATGAATTTTGTGTTGAGTATTTCACATGTTGAGTTGGCTTCGGGTTGAGTTCTTCTGTATCCTTAACATTAGCTAACAGTAGTTACTGAACACGGGGCTAGTAAAGATATGTAAAACTAGTAATCTATTTATAGAATACCAGGAATTAGTGCGCCCTATGTAAAACCATTGATTTAGATTCGCCCCGAAGTATGGAAGTTAGGTTTGCAATTTTTCTACAAATGCGAGTTTTAGAAAGAATAAAACATGTTACATATAGTTGAGCATTTTTTTGCCTTATATTGCAACTGTCTATTAACTGGCACACGTTTATATATTGATATAGGTATTTTCGGTAATTAATTCAAGCAAGTAACCCAACAAAACACGGCTTCGACGAGCCCATTCACGCACCCCTAATTTGACTTTTCGACGTCCATTTTTTCATAATGTGACCTCAAATGCATCGTTTTCATTGACTTTAATCAACCGGTGTTGACTACAAATTGCTCAATCTTGACAATTGTCTATATTGCCGGTCCAACGTCCGGCGATAATGATATTGACCTTTACTATGAACCTTTAAACAGTCAAAGAACGTTTACCGAATTACAGTATAGCTGCAAAACTTTATACGCATTTGTTGAGCGTGTAAACAATTAACGCCTTACATGTGTATATGATATTATCCTACAAGTGACGAATGCAACCTCTTATTACGTCATATATCGTGGCTACACTTTGTATTCATGTTCAATAAGTTGCTCTATATTTATAGGTGAAGGACCATAGATGCACGTTCTAAATAACATGCCAGCAAATATAGAAATTAGAAATATAAGGACATTTTCACACGTGTAAAAATTTACTCGGACAAGAGAAAACATAATCCATTCGAACAAATTAAAAACTGGCGAGCTTTTCACCTAGGTGTAAATGTCCGTCATTTTAACTCTCTTAAAATTACCTGGTCCGATTCAGTGATACCTCAGGTCAATAGTCCGTCAATATAGAACGAAACTCTTCATAATTAAAAAAAACCCGCAAAAATATCTTACATCTGCTCGATCTATAACCAGTAGCAAGTTCAATTACACAAAACGTTATAGGCGTTCCGAATATGGGTTATGGGACGTTCTGTAACGTTCGCGGTAAATGAACTCAGCCCTGGTCCGTAACTCTTACGCTCTTAAAATTAACTGGTCCACTACACATTTTCATAGTTTGAAAAGATCGTCAATAGAACTCAGTAAAAGTAAGAATTAAAAGTCAATGTTACACGATTAGGCTTCTTTATTTATAAAGTCCGCTAAAAACGACAAAAAGGTATATTATTAAAATATTACATTTGAATCCAATCAAATTTGTTTTCAAATGAAAAAAGCTCTAACAGTTGAAATATATAATATTTACAACAATATGTAATGAAGCAATTTACGATTCTTTTTATAGTTAAAATCTGCAAACTTATTTCTTAAAAAATAATTTCGATATTGGTATTTATAAATTTACATTTGAGTAATTTCTGAAAACTCTACCAATCTTATCTTTTCAAATAAAATATTGGCAAATCTCAATTACATATCTACAATACACACATTATGATACGCATATTTGTTATACTGTATCCGTATACTAAACTGGTCCGCTGGTCCGGTTGGTCCGCGAATTATACCTACCCCTTTTCATGTGAGTCGAAGGGATTTGCAGAAATGTGTTGATGTAAACGCTGATTTTTCGTGTGTTGCATTGTTGATAGAAATATTGTTTATATGGTTTCCTCCAAAAATGCTTTTTCTATGAAACTTTTAATGGAAATGGGCTGTACTATGACTGCATAAAAAAAACAATAAATTTGACGGCAGTGGAAATCGAAAGGATTTATGTCACGTGACTTTTGCCCATTGCAATCAAAATCTACCCACCACAATATCACGGCGTTGAGACGCCGTGAAATGATTAGGATATACATAATTATAAAATCAATTAAATTCATTAGAGTAATTGGTCAACAATCCTCATGTACAAGTAATCGCATTTTATATATAGAAGGTGAAGGTATCAGGTAATCGTGCTAAAACCTTGTCTAAACGCACCAGACTGCTGAATTTGAGGCCATCTAACCTAAGGTAAATCCCACCTAATTGCGAGGACACTAGTTGAATCCACGGTAAATACTCCCTTCTAGCGGGTGGTCTCAACCAATGTCTATTGGAAAAACTGTGTACTTTGGTTAACACCAACGCTAGTCTTATCTACATATATCTCGTACCCACAAGTGAGTTTCTGGGTAGGAGAATGGATAAACATATATACAGGTCCCAGTTTAAAGAAAAAAAACTCAACTTTGTATGATCAAATAATAACATCCATTCCAATTAGGGGCTTTTGTCAGTTATCTTTCCCTGAAAAAATCTGAAGCAATCCAATTCGTAAGTAGGTCCCCACAGTTGGAATCCTCGGATTTTATCATTGAAGTTCTATGTAAGGATAACAAAATATTTCATTTAATATCTTTCTTGTTAATGAAGATATATATGAAAAGTGATAAAATGTAGATAGATCTTTACTCTAAAAATTCTTAGCTTGAGTTTCCAACAAATTAAATGATTTACAAAAAAGTTATTTAAGATTAATTTTTGCAAATTGGTATTGAAAAGTAAGGGTAAAATCCGAGTAATCGAACTAATAGGACCTACCTTTTTGAAGAGTATACAAGGGGATATAACTGACTAAAGTCCCTTATTACATTTACAAGCTATTTAGAGACCAGAAACACTTGGGTCTGTAATTGAGTTCGTACTTGAGTTTGTTCGTAAAACTGGCCAGTACTTATGCGAAAATACTTAACTAAACCCGATCAACCGATGTAAAACACGCCGCATGTAGCTATTATCATGGTTATAACCCCTGCTAATTAATTTACATGTACTTGTGAAAATTTCCCCTGGAGTGGTCCAGCAGTGCATGGAAGCTGGAAACCAAAACATATTTATTTACCCAGTTATCCCATGCACTGCACCAAATTTGTGTGTGGGGAACAAATAACTGTGGTCAAAGCAAGATTTAATCTGCTTATTTCCAACAAAAAAGAGTACTATCATTCACGATAAATGTTGGACTGATTTTGTTCATTATATATAGATAACATGTAGGCCTAAACTTTGTTGATTTTTAATTTTCTTCTAAGCTTGGTCTTATTATCACATTAAAAGCAATGATGGCCTTTACTAATGTAACACTGCATTTGTTATCAATATCAACATGAATTAAGCTGACACGTCTAGTGTTCAGATTCTGACAATATATGTATATGCATTCGTTTGTCAGACTGACTCCTCATCCCAGGGTTCAATCAAGTGCTGGGTCGATTTTGATTAAATGCATGTAAATGTCAATTAGTTTGGTATCCGGCTGTCATTGACACCTCTTAATAACCATTTGCTACACTTCTGTAAGAAACCTATAACTTTTGACTATACTACTCCACAGAGAAAATCAGGAATATGGAATTATATGGCCAGTCGTCATTAGGAATCGAACCAAAATCGCTGGATTAAAAGTCTAGCGTGAATCAATGAAATATCATTCTCGTACCCAGAAGTTACCTTCTTGGTACGAGAATGCATAGGCGGATCTAGCGGGGGGGGGGGGGGGGGTTCAGGGGGGTCCGGATCAACCCCCTAGAAGTTCCAAAATGTACCTGTCCATTAGTGTTTTTCTTTACTGTAAGTCAATTTTAAGTAGCATGAAGCAATTTTTCTCGGTGCTTAACATATATTTAACGGTTATGTAGTTTTTATTATTAATATGTTGCATTATTCTGCAAAATGGGTATAATGTAATGTGGTTGTGGTTCGAAAGTTTGGACCCCCCTAGAAATATTTCGACCCCCCCCCCTTTAAAAACATCTTGGATCCGCCCCTGCGACAATGTCACTTATCAGTCTATCGAAATTAGTAAATAACACAATTTTGAGGAATGATACGATTACATTTTATATACACATATTAAGGCATACCTCAGTTCCAGCAAACCTAAAACCTTTATTGATACAGATTGCAGTACAATAATAAAATCCGTTCCGTGATAAGTCTTCAGAGTATTCAGCAAGGGTCCTATCAAATTTACTATCCTTAAAACATCCCATATATCCATTGTTTGTATTTCCTGAAAGAATATATATCTTTATTTGGCAAACAAATGCATTGTATTTCCTGAGAGAGTACATTCGTCCTTATTTGGCAAAAACGGCATTGTATTTCCTAAAAAAAACGTCCATACATCTTTATTTATAAAAAACGGCATTGTATTTCCAAAAAGTTCCCATACATCTTTATTTGGTAAAAAACGGCAATGTATTTCCTAAAAGTGTCCAAACATCTTTTTTATTTAAAAGTCATTGTATTTCCTGAAAGAGTACATACATCTTTATTTGGTAAAAAACGGCATCGTATTTCCTGAAAGAGTACAAACATCTTTATTTGGTAAAAACGGCATCGTATTTCCTGAAAGAGTACATACAGCTTTATTTGGTAAAAAACAGCATCGTATTTCCTGAAAGAGTACATACAGCTTTATTTGGCAAAAAACGGCATCGTATTTCCAGAAAGTGTCATACATCATTATTTGGCAAAAAACGGCATCGTATTTCCTCAAAGAATACGTACATCGTTATTTGGCAAAAACAAGATCGTATTTCCTGATTGACTACATACATCTTTATTTGATAAAAAAACGTCATCTTAATTTCTGAAAGAGTACATACAGCTTTATTTGGTAAAAAACGGCATCGTATATATTGAAAGAATACATACAGCTTTATTTGGTGATAAACGGCATCGTATTTCCTAAAAGAGTACATAAAGCTTAATTTGGTAAAAATGGCATCGTATTACCTAAAAGACTACATACAGCTTAATTTGGTATAAAACGGCATCGTATTTCCTGAAAGAGTACATACAGCTTAATTTGGTAAAAAATGGCATCGTATTTCCTGAAAGAGTACATACAGCTTAATTTGGTAAAAAACGGCATCGTATTTCCTGAAAGAGTACATACATCGTTTTTTGGCAAAAAACGACATCGTATTTCCTGAAAGAGTACATACAACTTTATTTGGTAAAACAACGGCATCGTAATTCCTGAAAGAGTACATACAGCTTTATTTGGTAAAAACGGCATCGTTTTTCCTGAAAGAGTACATACAGCTTAATTTGGTAAAAAACGGCATCGTATTTCCTGAAAGACTACATACATCGTTATTTGACAAAAAACGGCATCGTATTTCCTGAAAGAATACATACATCTTTATTTGGTTAAAAAACGGCATCGTTTTTCCTGAAAGACTTCATACATTGTTATTTGGCAAAAAACGGCATCATATTTCCTGAAAGAGTACATACAGCTTTATTTGGCAAAAACGGCATCGTATTTCCTGAAAGTGTCATACATCATTATTTGGCAAAGAACGGCATCGTATATCTGAAAGAATACGTACAACTTTATTTGGCAAAAAACAACATCGTATTTCCTGATTGACTACATACATCTTTATTTGATAAAAAACGTCATCGTATTTTCTGAAAGAGTACATACAACTTAATTTGGTAAAAAACGGCATCGTATTTCCTGAAAGAGTACATACAGCTTTATTTGGTAAAAAACAGCATCGTATTTCCTGAAAGACTACATACATCGTTTTTTGGCAAAAACGGCATCGTATTTCCTAAAAGAGTACATACAACTTTATTTGGTAAAAAAACGGCATCGTATTTCCTGAAAGAGTA
This sequence comes from Mactra quadrangularis, assembly GCA_025267735.1. NCBI lineage: Eukaryota > Metazoa > Mollusca > Bivalvia > Venerida > Mactridae > Mactra > Mactra quadrangularis. The sequence goes on along the minus strand of CM046309.1, from coordinate 29,517,718 downwards.
CATACAGCTTTATTTTG